>CM073141.1:21162033-22362033 GCA_037039145.1 Fundulus diaphanus | reverse complement strand
CCTGTGGCGCTCTTTCTGAACAAAAATATCATCATTTTCCGGTAAAAGTTCTCTTTATCTTCTTCAGTTTTAAAAGTCTCTCAGTCTCAATGGAGCTCACTGCCAGGGAGGAAAGCCTTCCCTGATCAGTCCTGTTCCAGCTGTATGTTTAGTCTTTTTAGTGCTTTACTTGTTTAGCAAAACTCGCTAATAAAACATCAATAACTTGTTTTGACTCTACTATTTGGGGATCACGAGCGGTGCCCCTTGAGCGCCCCCTGCCTAGTGGCCAAGGAACTGCTGGCCTCACCTACAACCACTTCTTTGCTGTTTATGATCGGCCAGCACCACGAAAACATGTTATCTGCACACAGTTTGATGACCAAAACACAATTCGTAATCCACATATATTAAATTGTGGAAAATCAGTTCATAACTGTTTGAACAATTGAATTTATGATCTAGAGACAGGAAGATGCATTCACAGAATGGAAGTCAGCGCAGTTACCATGGGATTGCGCAATCCCAGGGTAGGCCAAGCTCGCTGCGGCCTCACCGGCTTCGCTATCAAGCGCCACCAAGGATTTACATGAAAAATAGCGAAAAGTCTGCGATTTTAAAGAAAATATGATCAAAAATTAGGAAATTAGATAAATAAAATACTTATTACAAATGACTGAGTAAATCAAAATTTATATTATGTTATTATATATTTTCTTTCTTTCCATGATGACAAGTGAGGCATTTCTCTGGTTCATTTTGTCATTGGCATCCTTTTTTACACAGTGAGTGCACATTAGTCCAATGTTACCCTACAGTATCTGGAAGACTGAATAGATCTGATGAGCAACTTACAATAACTTCTTATAATGATGTAACGTGATAATATGTGTGATTGACCGTGACACCTCTCTTTCTCTCTCTCTCTCTCTGATCTAAGAATAGTTGCTGTGCTGTGGTGGAGTTTACATTTTACAGTGTTAATAAATTAAGATTTTGGAAGTATTTTAAGTGTCCACTCTCACTAATTTCCATTATCCTGACTTCAAGGTATTGCACAGTTGGTATTGCACAGTTGGTATACACATTCAGTACACAAAAAAAATGTGGTGGGCCAGTCTAATCCAAAATGCCAGGGCCAATTTTTTGTCCCAATCCACCCCTGATGACATGTTTCATGATTTGGCGTTATATAAATAAAAACTGAAATGTATTGAACAAGAGTTTGTCAGTTTTCAAGCAGGATTTGTATATCTGTTCAACTTAAATATACAAGGAAACCAAAGAGTTAAGATCACTTACTTACCAAGAGAAATTCCTTTGGGGTTTATTTGTGGTCTCTTGCTGCCCCCTGCTGGACAAGTATGATCAAATACATATGCTTTACATGTCAACTTGGTATCAAAATTCAGATTTCAATCTAAAATGGCTTACTTCCTGTGATACTTGCAGTATGACATTAATTGTAAATTCTGAGCGTCTTGCTGAGATCTACAACTGTACAAAATTTCATTACTCTACGATGAAGTAAGTGAATACCAAAGGGTCCTTTGAAATTTGCTTGGTGGCGCTATAGAGAAACTAAGTCCTGCTCACTAAAGTTTGTTAAGGATTCCTGTTGGGGGGTGGATAAGGATGCATCCAAATGAGTTTTAAGCAGCTCGGCCCAAAACTGTGGAATTCAGAGCCAAACGTATGACAGCAGCGTTTGAGGTGAATATGCCACGCCGCCACGCCCCCCTGCTCCATCCAATCCAGTTGAGCCTGAAATCCACAACATACCAACATGTGTTCTGTCTGTGGACACAGTTTCATGTTGATTAGCTCAGAGGGGTAACATAGCGACCGCTTACAACAAAACATGACACTTCCTGTTGTCAGGGGGCGTGGCCTAAGCAATGTCATCATTTGACCATTGGATATTATAGGAGACCTGATGGTGATCAATCACTGAAAGTTTGATGCCTCTGTGTGTTTCTGTGTAGGAGATATAACAGTTTTATTTTTTGTGGCGAGTAGGTGAACTTTAACCCTTGCTAATGCCCCTTCAACAAGCTCAAAAACTCACCGTTTTGATAACTTTTAATTGGCCATGCCTTATGATCAGACTGCCCGAGTTTCAAGCCGCTCGCTAAAAATCTCTAGGAGGAGATCCATCAAATACCAATGCTATAAACGTCAAAAATGTGGTCAAAATCAGACATTCAATCTAAAATGGCCGACTTCCTGTGATATTTACACTATGACATTAATTGTAAATTCTGAGCGTCTTGGTGAGCTCTACCACTGTACCAAATCTCATGTCTCTACGATGAAGTAAGTGAATAGCAAAGGGTCCTTTGAAAATTGCTAAGTGGCGCCGTTGAGGCATTAGGTCACGCCCACCAAAATTTGTTATGGATTCCTGTTGGGGGGTGGATAAGGATGCATCCAAGTGAGTTTTATGCAGCTCGGCCCAAAAATGTGGAATTCAGAGCCAAACGTATGGCAGCGGCGTTTGAGGTGACTTCACCACGCCGCCACGCTCTCCTGCTCCATCGAATCGACTTGGGGCTGGAATCCACAACACAACAACATGTTTTCTGTCTCTGGACACAGTTTCATGTTGATTAGCTCAGAGGGGTAACATAGCGACCGTTTACAGCAAAACATGACACTTCCTGTTGTCAGGGGGTGTGGCCTAAGTGATGTCATCATTTGACCATTGGATATTATAGGAGACCTGATGATGATTAATCACAGAAAGTTTGGTGCCTCTGTGTGTTTCTGTGTAGGAGATATAACACTTTTATTTTTTGTGGCGAATAGGTGAACTTTGACCCCTGCCAACGCCCCTCCAGCATGCTCAAAAACTCACCGTTTTGATAACTTTTGATTGGCCATGCCTTATGATCAGACTGCCCGAGTTTCAAGCCGATCGCTCAAAATCTCTAGGAGGAGATCCATCAAATAGCAATGCTATAAACGTCAAAAATTGGGTCAAAATCAGACTTTAAGTCTAAAATGGCCAACTTCCTGTGATATTTGCACTATGACATTAATTGTAAATTCTGAGCGTCTTGTTGAGCTCTACAACTGTACCAAATTTCATGTCTCTACGACGAAGTAAGTGAATAGCAAAGGGTCCTTTGAAAATTTCTAGGTGGCGCCGTTGAGGCATTTTTCTTTAGATTTTTGTGACGACCTTAAAATACAAAATTTTTAAACAGTCACCATGCATCTGCCAAGTTTGGTGAGTTTTTGAAAATGAGAAAGCCCCCAAAAAGGCCCCTCTTTAGGGGGGCAGAATAATAATAATAATAATAATAATTAACACTACAGATACAATAGGCCTTCGCAGCGCTTAGCTGCTCGGGCCTAATAATAATTAACACTACAGATACAATAGGCCTTCGCAGCGCTTAGCTGCTCGGGCCTAATTAAAACCGCAAGCGGTGATGATCGGCCCTCGCAGCAAAGCGCCGCTCTGGCCTATTGGCCACCGCTGGGATTTGCGCACCGCCGGCTGCCCGCCACCGCAGATGCTGTCACGCATTTTGCCCGCCCGTCCACTGGGCGATTCACACGAACGTGTTCGGCAGCGCTCCGCCACGACTCACAAAAAATCTGGTGCAGATCGCTCGATGCAGCGAGGAGACACAGCCGTTGAATAATGAAAATGCATTTGGCCACCGGGCCGGACTAAATCGTTCGGCGGGCCAGATCCGGCCCGCAGGCCGTACGTTTGACACCCCTGGTTTAAACACTAGTATACAAATTTAATCAAAGGTATTTTACTAGCTGTTAATCCAGCTTCATGTGAAAAGTTAACAAAACCTTTTTAGTTATTTAAAGTTAATTATTTCATGTGCTTAAGGGTTTCGTTTCTTGCATTAAGACAGCTTTTATGAAAGTTTGACAGTTAAATTGGTGGATACTCACCCAAAAGTAATAATGTAAAAGTAACACTTTAGCAATTGAAATATTGCTAAAGTAACACGTTAGCAATATTCCACATGTGTATGTTGTGTACAAACTTTAGTAATTTCTAACAGACCACTTCACTCTCAGAAAGCAGGTCTGCTGGTGGTTCCTAAAGTCTGTAAAACCAGAATGGTAGGCAGATCCTTTAGCTATCATGCTCCTCTCCAGTGGAACCATCTCCCAGTTTTGGTCCGTGAGGCAGACACCCTGTCTACTTTTAAGACTAATCCTAAAACTTTCCTTTTTCCATCCATCCATCGTCTTCCGCTTATCCGGGGTCGGGTCGCGGGTGTAGCAGCTTCAAGAGGGAGGCCCAGACCTTCCTCTCCCCAGCCACTTGGGCTACTTCCTCCGGGGGAATCCCAAAGCGTTCCCAGGCGAGCAGAGTCTCTCCAGCGTGTCCTGGGTCTTCCCCTGGGCCTCCTCCCGGTGGGACGTGCCCAGAACACCTCACCAGGGAGGCGTCCAGGAGGCATCCTGACCAGATGCCCGAGCCACCTCAACTGGCTCCTCTCAATGTGAAGGAGCAGCGGCTCAACTCTGAGTCCTCCCCGGATGACTGAGCTCCTCCTTGGCCTTTTGGCTCAGCTCTCTCTTCACCACAACGGATTGGTGCAGCGCCCGCTTCACAGCAGACGCCGCACCAATCCGCCTGTCGATCTCCTGCTCCATCTTCCCCTCATTCGTGAAAAAGACCCAAAGATACTTGAACTCCTCCACTAGAAGCTGGCTCTTGGGACTTTCCTTTTTGACAAAGCTTATAGTTAGAGTGGCTCATGTTAAGGTGAGCTAACTTTATAGTTATGCTGTTATAGGGTTAGGCTGCTGGAGGACATCAGGGTCTATTGTTCTTCATTTTTGCATGACTGTTGTCATTTCAGCTTTTAACTTTTTGTTTTTTCTATTTTTTCTTCATAGTAGGTACACCTGGTCTGGCGTTCTGTTAGCTGTGACATCATCCAGGGAAGACAGATCACCTGTTATTACCATCTAATGTCAAACAGATTACTGGATCAATGTGTGCTTCTGTGCTTTTTTGTCTGTCATGTTGTGTCTCTTCTCTCTCTTTTGTAACCCCCAGTCGGTCGAGGCAGATTACCGTTCATACTGAGCCTGGTTCTGCTGGAGGTTTTTCCTTCCTGTTAATGGGGAGTTTTTCCTTCTGCTGTCACTTCATGCTTGCTCAGTATGAGGGATTGCTGCAAAGCCATGGACAATGCAGACGACTCTCCCTGTAGCTCTACGCTTCTTCAGGAGTGAATGCCGCTTGCTACGACTTTGATGCAATCAACTGGTTCCCTTATATAGGAATTTCTTTTACCAATCTGGATAATCTGACTTAATATGTATAATCTGATTGATTTTGACTTTGTAAACTGCCTTTAGATGACATGCAGGCATGGACTGGTAATCGGGCGTACCGGGCATTTTCCCGGTGGGCCGACGTACTGTTTGGGCCGGCAGACCCGACATGTATATTAATAATATGTATTATTATTATTTTATATATCTGCCTCGTTATATTTGCATAATGCATGAATAAAAATAAAATCAGCAGCGCAAGAGTCTGTTCCGATCACCCGGCCCTTACCACAGGCTACTGCAGCCCATTGGTTATCATCCCTGACAGTCTAAAGGGCTAGGCCAATCATAAAGTAGAAAAACACCTTCACGCTCCATGTGGAACTTTGTGCAGCGGTGTTCACAGTAGTAGTGGATAAGAAACGCAAGGGAGGCGCAGAGAAACTGCACGAAAAAAAGAAACGAGTTCTTCAAACGGACGCTGCGAAATGTGTCAAACTGACTGACATGTTCCCAACGGCAGGCCCTTCATCTGCTCCGGTGTCTGATGTAAAATATGGTGGTGGTGGTGGTTGTAGCCAGTGACGTGCGGTAGGGTTCATAGCTGGTGAGGCACTGACGTCATCAGAGTCAGATTTACAAATATATACACTTTACAGAGTAGACTCATTGCAAAGTGCTGAAGGAGACTGATTGAGCCAAATAAATTCACCAAGATACATGGAAAAATATTGGTTCTTTGATGAAAAAAAATTTGTCATTTGATTGGTAACAGTTTATGAGTTATGATGGATTTCTGCATTTGTAACACATTCTAAAACTATAACCCACATTACGCACATTTTATCACAAAAACAAAACATGAATAAGTATCGCTGTCTTACCTCTACTTATAATTTAAGTCCCTGTGGCGCTCTTTCTGAACAAAAATATCATCATTTTCCGGTAAAAGTTCCCTTTATCTTCTTCAGTTTTAAAAGTCTCTCAGTCTCAATGGAGCTCACTGCCAGGGAGGAAAGCCTTCCCTGATCAGTCCTGTTCCAGCTGTATGTTTAGAGTCTTTTTAGTGCTTTACTTGTTTAGCAAAACTCGCTAATAAAACATCAATAACTTGTTTTGACTCTACTATTTGGGGATCACAAGCGGTGCCCCTTGAGCGCCCCCTGCCTAGTGGCCAAGGAACTGCCGGCCTCACCTACAACCAGTTCTTTGCTGTTTATGATCGGCCAGCACCACGAAAACATGTTATCTGCACACAGTTTGATGACCAAAACACAATTCGTAATCCACATATATTAAATTGTGGAAAATCAGTTCATAACTGTTTGAAGAATTGAATTTATGATCTAGAGACAGGAAGATGCATTCACAGAATGGAAGTCAGCGCAGTTAACATGGGATTGCGCAATCCCAAGGGAGGCCAAGCTCGCTGCGGCCTCACCGGCTTCGCTATGAAGCGCCACCAAGGATTTACATGAAAAATAGCGAAAAGTCTGCGATTTTAAAGAAAATATGATCAAAAATTAGGAAATTAGATAAATAAAATACTTATTACAAATGACTGAGTAAATCAAAATTTATATTATGTTATTATATATTTTCTTTCTTTCCATGATGACAAGTGAGGCATTTCTCTGGTTCATTTTGTCACTGGCATCCTTTTTTACACAGTGAGTGCACATTAGTCCAATGTTACCCTACAGTATCTGGAAGACTGAATAGATCTGATGAGCAACTTACAATAACTTCTTATAATGATGTAACGTGATAATATGTGTGATTGACCGTGACACCTCTCTTTCTCTCTCTCTCTCTCTGATCTAAGAATAGTTGCTGTGCTGTGGTGGAGTTTACATTTTACAGTGTTAATAAATTAAGATTTTGGAAGTATTTTAAGTGTCCACTCTCACTAATCCAAAATGCCAGGGCCGATTTTTTTCTCCCAGTCCACCCCTGATGACATGTTTCATGATTTGGCGCTATATAAATAAAAACTGAAATGTATTGAAGAAGAGTAAGTTTGTCAGTTTTCAAGCAGGATTTGTATATCTGTTCAACTTAAATACATAAGGAAACCAAAGAGTTAAGATCACTTACTTACCAAGAGAAATTCCTTTGGGGTTTATTTGTGGTCTCTTGCTGCCCCCTGCTGGACAAGTTTGATCAAATACAAATGCTTTACATGTCAACATGGTGTCAAAATTCCGATTTCAATCTAAAATGGCTTACTTCCTGTGATACTTGCAGTATGACATTAATTGTAAATTCTGAGCGTCTTGCTGAGATCTACAACTGTACAAAATTTCATTACTCTACAATGAACTAAGTGAATAGCAAAGGGTCCTTTGAAAATTGCTTGGTGGCGCTATAGAGAAACTAAGTCCTGCTCACTAAAGTTTGTTATGGATTCCTGTTGGGGGATGGATAAGGATGCATCCAAATGCATCCTTATCCATCCCCCAAGCAGCTCGGCCCAAAAATGTGGAATTCAGAGCCAAACGTATGGCAGCGGCGTTTGAGGTGACTTCACCACGCCGCCACGCTCTCCTGCTCCATCGAATCCACTTGGGCCTGAAATCCACAACACATCAACATGTGTTCTGTCTGTGGACACAGTTTCATGTTGATTAGCTCAGAGGGGTAACATAGCGACCGCTTACAACAAAACATGACACTTCCTGTTGTCAGGGGGCGTGGCCTAAGCAATGTCATCATTTGACCATTGGATATTATAGGAGACCTGATGGTGATCAATTACTGAAAGTTTGGTGCATCTGTCTGTTTCTGTGTAGGAGATATAACACTTTTATATTTTGTGGCAAATAGGTGAACTTTGACCCCTGCCAACGCCCCTCCAGCATGCTCAAAAACTCACCGTTTTGATAACTTTTGATTGGCCATGCCTTATGATCAGACTGCCCGAGTTTCAAGCCGATCGCTCGATATCTCTAGGAGGAGTTAGATCTTATACCAATGCTGTAACTGTCAAAATTGAGGTCAAAATCAGACTTTCAGTCTAAAATGGCCAACTTCCTGTGATACTTGCACTATGACATTAATTGTAAATTCTGAGCGTCTTGGTGAGCTCTACCACTGTACCAAATCTCATGTCTCTACGATGAAGTAAGTGAATAGCAAAGGGTCCTTTGAAAATTGCTAGGTGGCGCCGTTGAGGCATTAGGTCACGCCCACCAAAGTTTGTTATGGATTCCTGTTGGGGGGTGGATAAGGATGCATCCAAGTGAGTTTTAAGCAGCTCGGCCCAAAAATGTGGAATTCAGAGCCAAACGTATGGCAGCGGCGTTTGAGGTGACTTCACCACACCGCCACGCTCTCCTGCTCCATCGAATCCACTTGGGCCTGAAATCCACAACACATCAACATGTGTTCTGTCTGTGGACACAGTTTCATGTTGATTAGCTCAGAGGGGTAACATAGCGACCGCTTACAACAAAACATGACACTTCCTGTTGTCAGGGGGCGTGGCCTAAGCAATGTCATCATTTGACCATTGGATATTATAGGAGACCTGATGGTGATCAATTACTGAAAGTTTGGTGCATCTGTCTGTTTCTGTGTAGGAGATATAACACTTTTATATTTTGTGGCAAATAGGTGAACTTTGACCCCTGCCAACGCCCCTCCAGCATGCTCAAAAACTCACCGTTTTGATAACTTTTGATTGGCCATGCCTTATGATCAGACTGCCCGAGTTTCAAGCCGATCGCTCGATATCTCTAGGAGGAGTTAGATCTTATACCAATGCTGTAACTGTCAAAATTTAGGTCAAAATCAGACTTTCAGTCTAAAATGGCCAACTTCCTGTGATACTTGTACTATGACATTAATTGTAAATTCTGAGCGTCTTGGTGAGCTCTACCACTGTACCAAATCTCATGTCTCTATGATGAAGTAAGTGAATAGCAAAGGGTCCTTTGAAAATTGCTAGGTGGCGCCGTTGAGGCATTTTTCTTTTGATTTTTGTAACGACCTTAAAATACAAAATTTTTAAACAGTCACCATGCATCTGCAAAGTTTGGTGAGTTTTTGAGTATGATAAAGCCCCCAAAAAGGCCCCTCTTTAGGGGGGCAGAATAATAAGAATAATTTACAATACAGATACAATAGGCCTTCGCAGCGCTTAGCTGCTCGGGCCTAATAATAATAATAATTAAAACCGCAAGCGGTGATGATCGGCCCTCGCAGCCAAGCGCCGCTCTGGCCTATGGGCCACCGCTAGGGTACGCGCACCTCCCGCCGCCAGCCACCGCAGAAGCTGTCATGCATTTTCCTCACCCGTCTACCATGCAATACACACGTATGCGTTGGGCAGCGCTCCCCCACGACTCACAAAAAATCTGGTGCAGATCGGTCGATGCACCGAGGAGACACAGCCGTTGAATAATGATAATGCATTTGGCCACCGGGCCGGACTAAATCGTTCGGCGGGCCAGATCCGGCCCGCAGGCCGTACGTTTGACACCCCTGGTTTAAACATTAGTATACCAACTTAATCAAAGGTATCTTACTAGCTGTTAATCCAGCTTCATGTGAAAAGTTAACAAAACCTTTTTAGTTATTTAAAGTTAATTATTTCATGTGTTTAAGGGTTTCGTTTCTTGCATTAAGACAGCTTTTATGAAAGTTTGACAGTTAAATTGGTGGATACACACCCAAAAGTAATAATGTAAAAGTAACACTTTAGCAATTGGAATATTGCTAAAGTAACACGTTAGCAATATTCCACATGTGTATGTTGTGTACAAACTTTAGTAATTTCTAACAGACCACTTCACTCTCAGAAAGCAGGTCTGCTGGTGGTTCCTAAAGTCTGTAAAACCAGAATGGTAGGCAGATCCTTTAGCTATCATGCTCCTCTCCAGTGGAACCAACTCCCAGTTTTGGTCCGTGACGCAGACACCCTGTCTACTTTTAAGACTAATCCTAAAACTTTCCTTTTTCCATCCATCCATCGTCTTCCGCTTATCCGGGGTCAGGTCGCGGGTGTAGCAGCTTCAAGAGGGAGGCCCAGACCTTCCTCTCCCCAGCCACTTGGGCCACTTCCTCCGGGGGAATCCCAAAGCGTTCCCAGGCGAGCAGAGTCTCTCCAGCGTGTCCTGGGTCTTCCCCTGGGCCTCCTCCCGGTGGGACGTGCCCAGAACACCTCACCAGGGATGCGTCCAGGAGGCATCCTAACCAGATGCCCGAGCCACCTCAACTGGCTCCTCTCAATGTGGAGGAGCAGCGGCTCTACTCTGAGTCCTCCCCGGATGACTGAGCTCCTCACCCTATCTCTAAGGGAGAGCCCAGACACACTATGGAGAAAACTTATTTTGGCCGCTTGTATCCGGGATCTCGTTCTTTCGGTCACGACCCAAAGCTTGTGACCATAGATGAGGGTAGGAACGTAGATCGACCGGTAAATCAAGAGCTTGGCCTTTTGGCTCAGCTCTCTCTTCACCACAACGGATCGCTACAGCGCCCGCTTCACAGCAGACGTTGCACCAATCCGCCTGTCGATCTCCCGCTCCATCTTCCCCTCATTCGTGAACAAGACCCCAAGATACTTGAACTCCTCCACTAGAAGCTGGCGCTTGGGACTTTCCTTTTTGACAAAGCTTATAGTTAGAGTGGCTCATGTTACCCTGAGCTACCTCTATAGTTATGCTGCTATAGGCTTAGGCTGCTGGAGGACATCAGGGTCTATTGTTCTTCAATTTTGCATGACTGTTGTCATTTTAGCTTTTAACTTTCTGTTCTCTCTCTTTTATCTTCATAGTAGGTACACCTGGTCTGGCGTTCTGTTAGCTGTGACATCATCCAGGGAAGACAGATCACCTGTTATTACCATCTAATGTAAAACAGATTACTGGATCAATGTGTGCTTCTGTGCTTTTTTGTCTCTCTTGTTGTGTCTCTTCTCTCTCTTTTGTAACCCCCAGTCGGTCAACGCAGATTACCGTTCATACTGAGCCCGCCTCTGATGGAGGTTTTTCCTTCCTGTTAATGGGGAGTTTTTTCTTCTGCTGTCACTTCATGCTTGATAAGTATGAGGGATTGCTGCAAAGCCATGTACAATGCAAACGACTCTCCCTGTGGCTCTACGCTTCTTCAGGAGTGAATGCTGCTTGTTACGACTTTGATGCAATCAACTGGTTCCCTTATATAGGAATTTATTTTACCAATCTGGATAATCTGACCTAATATGTATAATCTGATTGATTTTGACATTGTAAACTGCCTTTAGATGACATGCAGGCATGGACTGGTAATCGGGCGTACCGGGCATTTTCCCGGTGGGCCGACGTGCTGTTTGGGCCGGCAGACCAGACATGTATATAAATATGTATTATTATTATTAATTATTTTATATATCTGCCTCGTTATCATCCCTGACAGTCTAAAGGGCTAGGCCAATCATAAAGTAGAAAAACACCTTCACGCTCCATGTGGAACTTTGTGCAGCAGTGTTCACAGTAGTAATGGGAGGCGCAGAGAAACTGCACGAAAAAAAGAAACGAGTTCTTCAAACGGATGCTGCGAAATGTGTCAAACTCACTGACATGTTCCCTACAGCAGGCCTTCATCTGCTCCGGTGTCTGATGTAAGATATGGTGGTGGTGGTTGTAGCCAGTTACGTGCGGTAGGGTTCATAGCTGGTGAGGCACTGACGTCATCAGAGTCAGATTTACAAATATATACACTCTACAGAGTAGACTCGTTGCAAAGTGCTGAAGGAGACTGATTGAGCCAAATAAATTCACCAAGATACATGGAAAAATATTGGTTCTTTGATGAAAAAAAATTTGTCATTTGATTGGTAGCAGTTTATGAGTTATGATGGATTTCTGCATTTGTAACACATTCTAAAACTATAATCCACATTACGCACATTTTATCACAAAAACAAAACATGAATAAGTATCACTGTCTTACCTCTACTTATAATTTAAGTCCCTGCGGCGCTCTTTCTGAACAAAAATATCATTTTCCGGTAAAAGTTCTCTTTATCTTCTTCAGATTTAAAACTCTCTTAGTCTCAGTGGAGCTCACTGCCAGGGAGGAAAGCCTTCCCTGATCAGTCCTGTTCCAGCTGTATGTTTAGAGTCTTTTTAGTGCTTTACTTGTTTAGCAAAACTCGCTAATAAAACATCAATAACTTGTTTTGACTCTACTATTTGGTGATCACGAGCGGTGCCCCTTGAGCGCCCCCTGCCTAGCGGCCAAGGAACTGCCGGCCTCACCTACAACCAGTTCTTTGCTGTTTATGATCGGTCAGCACCACGAAAACATGTTATCTGCACACAGTTTGATGACCAAAACACAATTCGTAATCCACATATATTAAATTGTGGAAAATCAGTTCATAACTGTTTGAACAATTGAATTTATGATCTAGAGACAGGAAGATGCATTCACAGAATGGAAGTCAGCACAGTTAACAAGGGATTGCGCAATCCCAGGGGAGGCCAAGCTCGCTGCGGCCTCACCGGCTTCGCTATGAAGCGCCACCAAGGATTTACATGAAAAATAGCGAAAAGTCTGCGATTTTAAAGAAAATATGATCAAAAATTAGGAAATTAGATAAATAAAATACTTATTACAAATGACTGAGTAAATCAAAATTTATATTATGTTATTATATATTTTCTTTCTTTCCATGATGACAAGTGAGGCATTTCTCTGGTTCATTTTGTCATTGGCATCCTTTTTTACACAGTGAGTGCACATTAGTCCAATGTTACCCTACAGTATCTGGAAGACTGAATAGATCTGATGAGCAACTTATAATAACTTCTTATAATGATGTAACGTGATAATATGTGTGATTAACCGTGACACCTCTCTTTCTCTCTCTCTCTCTGATCTAAGAATAGTTGCTGTGCTGTGGTGGAGTTTACATTTTACAGTGTTAATAAATTAAGATTTTGGAAGTATTTTAAGTGTCCACTCTCACTAATTTCCATTAACCTGGCCTCAAGGTATTGCACAGTTGGTATTGCACAGTTGGTATACACATTCAGTACACAAAAAAAATGTGGTGGGCCAGTCTAATCCAAAATGCCAGGGCCGATTTTTTTGTCCCAGTCCACCCCTGATGACATGTTTTATGATTTGGCGTTATATAAATAAAAACTGAAATGTATTGAACAAGAGTAAGTTTGTCAGTTTTCAAGCAGGATTTGTATATCTGTTCAACATAAATATATAAGGAAACCAAAGAGTTAAGATCACTTACTTACCAAGAGAGATTCCTTTGGGGTTTATTTGTGGTCTCTTGCTGCCCCCTGCTGGACAAGTATGATCAAATACATATGCTTTACATGTCAACTTGGTATCAAAATTCAGATTTCAATCTAAAATGGCTTACTTCCTGTGATACTTGCAGTATGACATTAATTGTAAATTCTGAGCGTCTTGCTGAGATCTACAACTGTACAAAATTTCATTACTCTACGATGAAGTAAGTGAATAGCAAAAGGTCCTTTGAAAATTGCTTGGTGGCGCTATAGAGAAACTAAGTCCTGCTCACTAAAGTTTGTTATGGATTCCTGTTGGGGGGTGGATAAGGATGCATCCAAATGAGTTTTAGGCAGCTCGGCCCAAAACTGTGGAATTCAGAGCCAAACGTATGACAGCAGCGTTTGAGGTGAATATGCCACGCCGCCACGCCCCCCTGCTCCATCGAATCCAGTTGAGCCTGAAATCCACAACATACAAACATGTGTTCTGTCTGTGGACACAATTTCATGTTGATTAGCTCAGAGGGGTAACATAGCGACCGCTTACAACAAAACATGACACTTCCTGTTGTCAGGGGGCGTGGCCTAAGCAATGTCATCATTTGACCATTGGATATTATAGGAGACCTGATGATGATCAATCACAGAAAGTTTGGTGCCTCTGTGTGTTTCTGTGTAGGAGATATAACAGTTTTATTTTTTGTGGCGAATAGGTGAACTTTGACCCCTGCCAACGCCCCTTCAGCATGCTCAAAAACTCACCGTTTTGATAACATTTGATTGGCCATGCCTTATGATCAGACTGCCCGAGTTTCAAGCCGCTCGCTAAAAATCTCTAGGAGGAGATCTATCAAATACCAATGCTATAAACGTCAAAAATTGGGTCAAAATCAGACATTCAATCTAAAATGGCCAACTTCCTGTGATATTTACACTATGACATTAATTGTAAATTCTGAGCGTCTTGGTGAGCTCTACCACTGTACCAAATCTCATGTCTCTACGATGAAGTAAGTGAATAGCAAAGGGTCCTTTGAAAATTGCTAAGTGGCGCCGTTGAGGCATTAGGTCACGCCCACCAAAGTTTGTTATGGATTCCTGTCGGGGGCTAGATAAGGATGCATCCAAGTGACTTTTAAGCAGCTCGGCCCAGAAATGTGGAATTCAGAGCCAAACGTATGGCAGCGGCGTTTGAGGTGACTTCACCACGCCGCCACGCTCTCCTGCTCCATCGAATCCACTTGGGGCTGGAATCCACAATACATCAACATGTCTTCCGTCTCTGGACACAGTTTCATGTTGATTAGCTCAGAGGGGTAACATAGCGACCGTTTACAGCAAAACATGACACTTCCTGTTGTCAGGGGGTGTGGCCTAAGTGATGCCATCATTTGACCATTGGATATTATAGGAGACCTGATGATGATTAATCACAGAAAGTTTGGTGCCTCTGTGTGTTTCTGTGTAGGAGATATAACACTTTTATTTTTTGTGGCGAATAGGTGAACTTTGACCCCTGCCAACGCCCCTTCAGCATGCTCAAAAACTCACCGTTTTGATAACTTTTGATTGGCCATGCCTTATGATCAGACTGCCCGAGTTTCAAGCCGATCGCTCGATATCTCTAGGAGGAGTTAGATCTTATACCGATGCTGTAACTGTCAAAATTGAGGTCAAAATCAGACTTTCAATCTAAAATGGCCGACTTCCTGTGATATTTACACTATGACATTAATTGTAAATTCTGAGCGTCTTGGTGAGCTCTACAACTGTACCAAATTTCATGTCTCTACGACGAAGTAAGTGAATAGCAAAGGGTTCTTTGAAAATTTCTAGGTGGCGCCGTTGAGGCATTTTTCTTTAGATTTTTGTGACGACCTTAAAATACAAAATTTTTAAACAGTCACCATGCATCTGCAAAGTTTGGTGAGTTTTTGAAAATGAGAAAGCCCCCAAAAAGGCCCCTCTTTAGGGGGGCAGAATAATAATAATAATAATAATAATTAAAACCGCAAGCGGTGATGATCGGCCCTCGCAGCCAAGCGCCGCTCTGGCCTATGGGCCACCGCTAGGGTACGCGCACCTCCTGGCGCCAGCCACAGCAGAAGCTGTCATGCATTTTCCTCGCCCGTCTACCATGCAATACACACGCACGCGTTGGGCAGCGCTCCCCCACGACTCACAAAAAATCTGGTGCAGATCGGTCGATGCACCGAGGAGACACAGCCGTTGAATAATGATAATGCATTTGGCCACCGGGCCGGACTAAATCGTTAGGCGGGCCAGATCCGGCCCGCAGGCCGTACGTTTGACACCCCTGGTTTAAACATTAGTATACCAACTTAATCAAAGGTATCTTACTAGCTGTTAATCCAGCTTCATGTGAAAAGTTAACAAAACCTTTTTAGTTATTTAAAGTTAATTATTTCATGTGTTTAAGGGTTTCGTTTCTTGCATTAAGACAGCTTTTATGAAAGTTTGACAGTTAAATTGGTGGATACACACCCAAAAGTAATAATGTAAAAGTAACACTTTAGCAATTGGAATATTGCTAAAGTAACACGTTAGCAATATTCCACATGTGTATGTTGTGTACAAACTTTAGTAATTTCTAACAGACCACTTCACTCTCAGAAAGCAGGTCTGCTGGTGGTTCCTAAAGTCTGTAAAACCAGAATGGTAGGCAGATCCTTTAGCTATCATGCTCCTCTCCAGTGGAACCAACTCCCAGTTTTGGTCCGTGACGCAGACACCCTGTCTACTTTTAAGACTAATCCTAAAACTTTCCTTTTTCCATCCATCCATCGTCTTCCGCTTATCCGGGGTCAGGTCGCGGGTGTAGCAGCTTCAAGAGGGAGGCCCAGACCTTCCTCTCCCCAGCCACTTGGGCCACTTCCTCCGGGGGAATCCCAAAGCGTTCCCAGGCGAGCAGAGTCTCTCCAGCGTGTCCTGGGTCTTCCCCTGGGCCTCCTCCCGGTGGGACGTGCCCAGAACACCTCACCAGGGATGCGTCCAGGAGGCATCCTAACCAGATGCCCGAGCCACCTCAACTGGCTCCTCTCAATGTGGAGGAGCAGCGGCTCTACTCTGAGTCCTCCCCGGATGACTGAGCTCCTCACCCTATCTCTAAGGGAGAGCCCAGACACACTATGGAGAAAACTTATTTTGGCCGCTTGTATCCGGGATCTCGTTCTTTCGGTCACGACCCAAAGCTTGTGACCATAGATGAGGGTAGGAACGTAGATCGACCGGTAAATCAAGAGCTTGGCCTTTTGGCTCAGCTCTCTCTTCACCACAACGGATCGCTACAGCGCCCGCTTCACAGCAGACGTTGCACCAATCCGCCTGTCGATCTCCCGCTCCATCTTCCCCTCATTCGTGAACAAGACCCCAAGATACTTGAACTCCTCCACTAGAAGCTGGCGCTTGGGACTTTCCTTTTTGACAAAGCTTATAGTTAGAGTGGCTCATGTTACCCTGAGCTACCTCTATAGTTATGCTGCTATAGGCTTAGGCTGCTGGAGGACATCAGGGTCTATTGTTCTTCAATTTTGCATGACTGTTGTCATTTTAGCTTTTAACTTTCTGTTCTCTCTCTTTTATCTTCATAGTAGGTACACCTGGTCTGGCGTTCTGTTAGCTGTGACATCATCCAGGGAAGACAGATCACCTGTTATTACCATCTAATGTAAAACAGATTACTGGATCAATGTGTGCTTCTGTGCTTTTTTGTCTCTCTTGTTGTGTCTCTTCTCTCTCTTTTGTAACCCCCAGTCGGTCAACGCAGATTACCGTTCATACTGAGCCCGCCTCTGATGGAGGTTTTTCCTTCCTGTTAATGGGGAGTTTTTTCTTCTGCTGTCACTTCATGCTTGATAAGTATGAGGGATTGCTGCAAAGCCATGTACAATGCAAACGACTCTCCCTGTGGCTCTACGCTTCTTCAGGAGTGAATGCTGCTTGTTACGACTTTGATGCAATCAACTGGTTCCCTTATATAGGAATTTATTTTACCAATCTGGATAATCTGACCTAATATGTATAATCTGATTGATTTTGACATTGTAAACTGCCTTTAGATGACATGCAGGCATGGACTGGTAATCGGGCGTACCGGGCATTTTCCCGGTGGGCCGACGTGCTGTTTGGGCCGGCAGACCAGACATGTATATAAATATGTATTATTATTATTAATTATTTTATATATCTGCCTCGTTATCATCCCTGACAGTCTAAAGGGCTAGGCCAATCATAAAGTAGAAAAACACCTTCACGCTCCATGTGGAACTTTGTGCAGCAGTGTTCACAGTAGTAATGGGAGGCGCAGAGAAACTGCACGAAAAAAAGAAACGAGTTCTTCAAACGGATGCTGCGAAATGTGTCAAACTCACTGACATGTTCCCTACAGCAGGCCTTCATCTGCTCCGGTGTCTGATGTAAGATATGGTGGTGGTGGTTGTAGCCAGTTACGTGCGGTAGGGTTCATAGCTGGTGAGGCACTGACGTCATCAGAGTCAGATTTACAAATATATACACTCTACAGAGTAGACTCGTTGCAAAGTGCTGAAGGAGACTGATTGAGCCAAATAAATTCACCAAGATACATGGAAAAATATTGGTTCTTTGATGAAAAAAAATTTGTCATTTGATTGGTAGCAGTTTATGAGTTATGATGGATTTCTGCATTTGTAACACATTCTAAAACTATAATCCACATTACGCACATTTTATCACAAAAACAAAACATGAATAAGTATCACTGTCTTACCTCTACTTATAATTTAAGTCCCTGCGGCGCTCTTTCTGAACAAAAATATCATTTTCCGGTAAAAGTTCTCTTTATCTTCTTCAGATTTAAAACTCTCTTAGTCTCAGTGGAGCTCACTGCCAGGGAGGAAAGCCTTCCCTGATCAGTCCTGTTCCAGCTGTATGTTTAGAGTCTTTTTAGTGCTTTACTTGTTTAGCAAAACTCGCTAATAAAACATCAATAACTTGTTTTGACTCTACTATTTGGTGATCACGAGCGGTGCCCCTTGAGCGCCCCCTGCCTAGCGGCCAAGGAACTGCCGGCCTCACCTACAACCAGTTCTTTGCTGTTTATGATCGGTCAGCACCACGAAAACATGTTATCTGCACACAGTTTGATGACCAAAACACAATTCGTAATCCACATATATTAAATTGTGGAAAATCAGTTCATAACTGTTTGAACAATTGAATTTATGATCTAGAGACAGGAAGATGCATTCACAGAATGGAAGTCAGCACAGTTAACAAGGGATTGCGCAATCCCAGGGGAGGCCAAGCTCGCTGCGGCCTCACCGGCTTCGCTATGAAGCGCCACCAAGGATTTACATGAAAAATAGCGAAAAGTCTGCGATTTTAAAGAAAATATGATCAAAAATTAGGAAATTAGATAAATAAAATACTTATTACAAATGACTGAGTAAATCAAAATTTATATTATGTTATTATATATTTTCTTTCTTTCCATGATGACAAGTGAGGCATTTCTCTGGTTCATTTTGTCATTGGCATCCTTTTTTACACAGTGAGTGCACATTAGTCCAATGTTACCCTACAGTATCTGGAAGACTGAATAGATCTGATGAGCAACTTATAATAACTTCTTATAATGATGTAACGTGATAATATGTGTGATTAACCGTGACACCTCTCTTTCTCTCTCTCTCTCTGATCTAAGAATAGTTGCTGTGCTGTGGTGGAGTTTACATTTTACAGTGTTAATAAATTAAGATTTTGGAAGTATTTTAAGTGTCCACTCTCACTAATTTCCATTAACCTGGCCTCAAGGTATTGCACAGTTGGTATTGCACAGTTGGTATACACATTCAGTACACAAAAAAAATGTGGTGGGCCAGTCTAATCCAAAATGCCAGGGCCGATTTTTTTGTCCCAGTCCACCCCTGATGACATGTTTTATGATTTGGCGTTATATAAATAAAAACTGAAATGTATTGAACAAGAGTAAGTTTGTCAGTTTTCAAGCAGGATTTGTATATCTGTTCAACATAAATATATAAGGAAACCAAAGAGTTAAGATCACTTACTTACCAAGAGAGATTCCTTTGGGGTTTATTTGTGGTCTCTTGCTGCCCCCTGCTGGACAAGTATGATCAAATACATATGCTTTACATGTCAACTTGGTATCAAAATTCAGATTTCAATCTAAAATGGCTTACTTCCTGTGATACTTGCAGTATGACATTAATTGTAAATTCTGAGCGTCTTGCTGAGATCTACAACTGTACAAAATTTCATTACTCTACGATGAAGTAAGTGAATAGCAAAAGGTCCTTTGAAAATTGCTTGGTGGCGCTATAGAGAAACTAAGTCCTGCTCACTAAAGTTTGTTATGGATTCCTGTTGGGGGGTGGATAAGGATGCATCCAAATGAGTTTTAGGCAGCTCGGCCCAAAACTGTGGAATTCAGAGCCAAACGTATGACAGCAGCGTTTGAGGTGAATATGCCACGCCGCCACGCCCCCCTGCTCCATCGAATCCAGTTGAGCCTGAAATCCACAACATACAAACATGTGTTCTGTCTGTGGACACAATTTCATGTTGATTAGCTCAGAGGGGTAACATAGCGACCGCTTACAACAAAACATGACACTTCCTGTTGTCAGGGGGCGTGGCCTAAGCAATGTCATCATTTGACCATTGGATATTATAGGAGACCTGATGATGATCAATCACAGAAAGTTTGGTGCCTCTGTGTGTTTCTGTGTAGGAGATATAACAGTTTTATTTTTTGTGGCGAATAGGTGAACTTTGACCCCTGCCAACGCCCCTTCAGCATGCTCAAAAACTCACCGTTTTGATAACATTTGATTGGCCATGCCTTATGATCAGACTGCCCGAGTTTCAAGCCGCTCGCTAAAAATCTCTAGGAGGAGATCTATCAAATACCAATGCTATAAACGTCAAAAATTGGGTCAAAATCAGACATTCAATCTAAAATGGCCAACTTCCTGTGATATTTACACTATGACATTAATTGTAAATTCTGAGCGTCTTGGTGAGCTCTACCACTGTACCAAATCTCATGTCTCTACGATGAAGTAAGTGAATAGCAAAGGGTCCTTTGAAAATTGCTAAGTGGCGCCGTTGAGGCATTAGGTCACGCCCACCAAAGTTTGTTATGGATTCCTGTCGGGGGCTAGATAAGGATGCATCCAAGTGACTTTTAAGCAGCTCGGCCCAGAAATGTGGAATTCAGAGCCAAACGTATGGCAGCGGCGTTTGAGGTGACTTCACCACGCCGCCACGCTCTCCTGCTCCATCGAATCCACTTGGGGCTGGAATCCACAATACATCAACATGTCTTCCGTCTCTGGACACAGTTTCATGTTGATTAGCTCAGAGGGGTAACATAGCGACCGTTTACAGCAAAACATGACACTTCCTGTTGTCAGGGGGTGTGGCCTAAGTGATGCCATCATTTGACCATTGGATATTATAGGAGACCTGATGATGATTAATCACAGAAAGTTTGGTGCCTCTGTGTGTTTCTGTGTAGGAGATATAACACTTTTATTTTTTGTGGCGAATAGGTGAACTTTGACCCCTGCCAACGCCCCTTCAGCATGCTCAAAAACTCACCGTTTTGATAACTTTTGATTGGCCATGCCTTATGATCAGACTGCCCGAGTTTCAAGCCGATCGCTCGATATCTCTAGGAGGAGTTAGATCTTATACCGATGCTGTAACTGTCAAAATTGAGGTCAAAATCAGACTTTCAATCTAAAATGGCCGACTTCCTGTGATATTTACACTATGACATTAATTGTAAATTCTGAGCGTCTTGGTGAGCTCTACAACTGTACCAAATTTCATGTCTCTACGACGAAGTAAGTGAATAGCAAAGGGTTCTTTGAAAATTTCTAGGTGGCGCCGTTGAGGCATTTTTCTTTAGATTTTTGTGACGACCTTAAAATACAAAATTTTTAAACAGTCACCATGCATCTGCAAAGTTTGGTGAGTTTTTGAAAATGAGAAAGCCCCCAAAAAGGCCCCTCTTTAGGGGGGCAGAATAATAATAATAATAATAATAATTAAAACCGCAAGCGGTGATGATCGGCCCTCGCAGCCAAGCGCCGCTCTGGCCTATGGGCCACCGCTAGGGTACGCGCACCTCCTGGCGCCAGCCACAGCAGAAGCTGTCATGCATTTTCCTCGCCCGTCTACCATGCAATACACACGCACGCGTTGGGCAGCGCTCCCCCACGACTCACAAAAAATCTGGTGCAGATCGGTCGATGCACCGAGGAGACACAGCCGTTGAATAATGATAATGCATTTGGCCACCGGGCCGGACTAAATCGTTAGGCGGGCCAGATCCGGCCCGCAGGCCGTACGTTTGACACCCCTGGTTTAAACATTAGTATACCAACTTAATCAAAGGTATCTTACTAGCTGTTAATCCAGCTTCATGTGAAAAGTTAACAAAACCTTTTTAGTTATTTAAAGTTAATTATTTCATGTGTTTAAGGGTTTCGTTTCTTGCATTAAGACAGCTTTTATGAAAGTTTGACAGTTAAATTGGTGGATACACACCCAAAAGTAATAATGTAAAAGTAACACTTTAGCAATTGGAATATTGCTAAAGTAACACGTTAGCAATATTCCACATGTGTATGTTGTGTACAAACTTTAGTAATTTCTAACAGACCACTTCACTCTCAGAAAGCAGGTCTGCTGGTGGTTCCTAAAGTCTGTAAAACCAGAATGGTAGGCAGATCCTTTAGCTATCATGCTCCTCTCCAGTGGAACCAACTCCCAGTTTTGGTCCGTGACGCAGACACCCTGTCTACTTTTAAGACTAATCCTAAAACTTTCCTTTTTCCATCCATCCATCGTCTTCCGCTTATCCGGGGTCAGGTCGCGGGTGTAGCAGCTTCAAGAGGGAGGCCCAGACCTTCCTCTCCCCAGCCACTTGGGCCACTTCCTCCGGGGGAATCCCAAAGCGTTCCCAGGCGAGCAGAGTCTCTCCAGCGTGTCCTGGGTCTTCCCCTGGGCCTCCTCCCGGTGGGACGTGCCCAGAACACCTCACCAGGGATGCGTCCAGGAGGCATCCTAACCAGATGCCCGAGCCACCTCAACTGGCTCCTCTCAATGTGGAGGAGCAGCGGCTCTACTCTGAGTCCTCCCCGGATGACTGAGCTCCTCACCCTATCTCTAAGGGAGAGCCCAGACACACTATGGAGAAAACTTATTTTGGCCGCTTGTATCCGGGATCTCGTTCTTTCGGTCACGACCCAAAGCTTGTGACCATAGATGAGGGTAGGAACGTAGATCGACCGGTAAATCAAGAGCTTGGCCTTTTGGCTCAGCTCTCTCTTCACCACAACGGATCGCTACAGCGCCCGCTTCACAGCAGACGTTGCACCAATCCGCCTGTCGATCTCCCGCTCCATCTTCCCCTCATTCGTGAACAAGACCCCAAGATACTTGAACTCCTCCACTAGAAGCTGGCGCTTGGGACTTTCCTTTTTGACAAAGCTTATAGTTAGAGTGGCTCATGTTACCCTGAGCTACCTCTATAGTTATGCTGCTATAGGCTTAGGCTGCTGGAGGACATCAGGGTCTATTGTTCTTCAATTTTGCATGACTGTTGTCATTTTAGCTTTTAACTTTCTGTTCTCTCTCTTTTATCTTCATAGTAGGTACACCTGGTCTGGCGTTCTGTTAGCTGTGACATCATCCAGGGAAGACAGATCACCTGTTATTACCATCTAATGTAAAACAGATTACTGGATCAATGTGTGCTTCTGTGCTTTTTTGTCTCTCTTGTTGTGTCTCTTCTCTCTCTTTTGTAACCCCCAGTCGGTCAACGCAGATTACCGTTCATACTGAGCCCGCCTCTGATGGAGGTTTTTCCTTCCTGTTAATGGGGAGTTTTTTCTTCTGCTGTCACTTCATGCTTGATAAGTATGAGGGATTGCTGCAAAGCCATGTACAATGCAAACGACTCTCCCTGTGGCTCTACGCTTCTTCAGGAGTGAATGCTGCTTGTTACGACTTTGATGCAATCAACTGGTTCCCTTATATAGGAATTTATTTTACCAATCTGGATAATCTGACCTAATATGTATAATCTGATTGATTTTGACATTGTAAACTGCCTTTAGATGACATGCAGGCATGGACTGGTAATCGGGCGTACCGGGCATTTTCCCGGTGGGCCGACGTGCTGTTTGGGCCGGCAGACCAGACATGTATATAAATATGTATTATTATTATTAATTATTTTATATATCTGCCTCGTTATCATCCCTGACAGTCTAAAGGGCTAGGCCAATCATAAAGTAGAAAAACACCTTCACGCTCCATGTGGAACTTTGTGCAGCAGTGTTCACAGTAGTAATGGGAGGCGCAGAGAAACTGCACGAAAAAAAGAAACGAGTTCTTCAAACGGATGCTGCGAAATGTGTCAAACTCACTGACATGTTCCCTACAGCAGGCCTTCATCTGCTCCGGTGTCTGATGTAAGATATGGTGGTGGTGGTTGTAGCCAGTTACGTGCGGTAGGGTTCATAGCTGGTGAGGCACTGACGTCATCAGAGTCAGATTTACAAATATATACACTCTACAGAGTAGACTCGTTGCAAAGTGCTGAAGGAGACTGATTGAGCCAAATAAATTCACCAAGATACATGGAAAAATATTGGTTCTTTGATGAAAAAAAATTTGTCATTTGATTGGTAGCAGTTTATGAGTTATGATGGATTTCTGCATTTGTAACACATTCTAAAACTATAATCCACATTACGCACATTTTATCACAAAAACAAAACATGAATAAGTATCACTGTCTTACCTCTACTTATAATTTAAGTCCCTGCGGCGCTCTTTCTGAACAAAAATATCATTTTCCGGTAAAAGTTCTCTTTATCTTCTTCAGATTTAAAACTCTCTTAGTCTCAGTGGAGCTCACTGCCAGGGAGGAAAGCCTTCCCTGATCAGTCCTGTTCCAGCTGTATGTTTAGAGTCTTTTTAGTGCTTTACTTGTTTAGCAAAACTCGCTAATAAAACATCAATAACTTGTTTTGACTCTACTATTTGGTGATCACGAGCGGTGCCCCTTGAGCGCCCCCTGCCTAGCGGCCAAGGAACTGCCGGCCTCACCTACAACCAGTTCTTTGCTGTTTATGATCGGTCAGCACCACGAAAACATGTTATCTGCACACAGTTTGATGACCAAAACACAATTCGTAATCCACATATATTAAATTGTGGAAAATCAGTTCATAACTGTTTGAACAATTGAATTTATGATCTAGAGACAGGAAGATGCATTCACAGAATGGAAGTCAGCACAGTTAACAAGGGATTGCGCAATCCCAGGGGAGGCCAAGCTCGCTGCGGCCTCACCGGCTTCGCTATGAAGCGCCACCAAGGATTTACATGAAAAATAGCGAAAAGTCTGCGATTTTAAAGAAAATATGATCAAAAATTAGGAAATTAGATAAATAAAATACTTATTACAAATGACTGAGTAAATCAAAATTTATATTATGTTATTATATATTTTCTTTCTTTCCATGATGACAAGTGAGGCATTTCTCTGGTTCATTTTGTCATTGGCATCCTTTTTTACACAGTGAGTGCACATTAGTCCAATGTTACCCTACAGTATCTGGAAGACTGAATAGATCTGATGAGCAACTTATAATAACTTCTTATAATGATGTAACGTGATAATATGTGTGATTAACCGTGACACCTCTCTTTCTCTCTCTCTCTCTGATCTAAGAATAGTTGCTGTGCTGTGGTGGAGTTTACATTTTACAGTGTTAATAAATTAAGATTTTGGAAGTATTTTAAGTGTCCACTCTCACTAATTTCCATTAACCTGGCCTCAAGGTATTGCACAGTTGGTATTGCACAGTTGGTATACACATTCAGTACACAAAAAAAATGTGGTGGGCCAGTCTAATCCAAAATGCCAGGGCCGATTTTTTTGTCCCAGTCCACCCCTGATGACATGTTTTATGATTTGGCGTTATATAAATAAAAACTGAAATGTATTGAACAAGAGTAAGTTTGTCAGTTTTCAAGCAGGATTTGTATATCTGTTCAACATAAATATATAAGGAAACCAAAGAGTTAAGATCACTTACTTACCAAGAGAGATTCCTTTGGGGTTTATTTGTGGTCTCTTGCTGCCCCCTGCTGGACAAGTATGATCAAATACATATGCTTTACATGTCAACTTGGTATCAAAATTCAGATTTCAATCTAAAATGGCTTACTTCCTGTGATACTTGCAGTATGACATTAATTGTAAATTCTGAGCGTCTTGCTGAGATCTACAACTGTACAAAATTTCATTACTCTACGATGAAGTAAGTGAATAGCAAAAGGTCCTTTGAAAATTGCTTGGTGGCGCTATAGAGAAACTAAGTCCTGCTCACTAAAGTTTGTTATGGATTCCTGTTGGGGGGTGGATAAGGATGCATCCAAATGAGTTTTAGGCAGCTCGGCCCAAAACTGTGGAATTCAGAGCCAAACGTATGACAGCAGCGTTTGAGGTGAATATGCCACGCCGCCACGCCCCCCTGCTCCATCGAATCCAGTTGAGCCTGAAATCCACAACATACAAACATGTGTTCTGTCTGTGGACACAATTTCATGTTGATTAGCTCAGAGGGGTAACATAGCGACCGCTTACAACAAAACATGACACTTCCTGTTGTCAGGGGGCGTGGCCTAAGCAATGTCATCATTTGACCATTGGATATTATAGGAGACCTGATGATGATCAATCACAGAAAGTTTGGTGCCTCTGTGTGTTTCTGTGTAGGAGATATAACAGTTTTATTTTTTGTGGCGAATAGGTGAACTTTGACCCCTGCCAACGCCCCTTCAGCATGCTCAAAAACTCACCGTTTTGATAACATTTGATTGGCCATGCCTTATGATCAGACTGCCCGAGTTTCAAGCCGCTCGCTAAAAATCTCTAGGAGGAGATCTATCAAATACCAATGCTATAAACGTCAAAAATTGGGTCAAAATCAGACATTCAATCTAAAATGGCCAACTTCCTGTGATATTTACACTATGACATTAATTGTAAATTCTGAGCGTCTTGGTGAGCTCTACCACTGTACCAAATCTCATGTCTCTACGATGAAGTAAGTGAATAGCAAAGGGTCCTTTGAAAATTGCTAAGTGGCGCCGTTGAGGCATTAGGTCACGCCCACCAAAGTTTGTTATGGATTCCTGTCGGGGGCTAGATAAGGATGCATCCAAGTGACTTTTAAGCAGCTCGGCCCAGAAATGTGGAATTCAGAGCCAAACGTATGGCAGCGGCGTTTGAGGTGACTTCACCACGCCGCCACGCTCTCCTGCTCCATCGAATCCACTTGGGGCTGGAATCCACAATACATCAACATGTCTTCCGTCTCTGGACACAGTTTCATGTTGATTAGCTCAGAGGGGTAACATAGCGACCGTTTACAGCAAAACATGACACTTCCTGTTGTCAGGGGGTGTGGCCTAAGTGATGCCATCATTTGACCATTGGATATTATAGGAGACCTGATGATGATTAATCACAGAAAGTTTGGTGCCTCTGTGTGTTTCTGTGTAGGAGATATAACACTTTTATTTTTTGTGGCGAATAGGTGAACTTTGACCCCTGCCAACGCCCCTTCAGCATGCTCAAAAACTCACCGTTTTGATAACTTTTGATTGGCCATGCCTTATGATCAGACTGCCCGAGTTTCAAGCCGATCGCTCGATATCTCTAGGAGGAGTTAGATCTTATACCGATGCTGTAACTGTCAAAATTGAGGTCAAAATCAGACTTTCAATCTAAAATGGCCGACTTCCTGTGATATTTACACTATGACATTAATTGTAAATTCTGAGCGTCTTGTTGAGCTCTACAACTGTACCAAATTTCATGTCTCTACGACGAAGTAAGTGAATAGCAAAGGGTCCTTTGAAAATTTCTAGGTGGCGCCGTTGAGGCATTTTTCTTTAGATTTTTGTGACGACCTTAAAATACAAAATTTTTAAACAGTCACCATGCATCTGCAAAGTTTGGTGAGTTTTTGAAAATGACAAAGCCCCCAAAAAGGCCCCTCTTTAGGGGGGCAGAATAATAATAATAATAAATAATAATTAACACTACAGATACAATAGGCCTTCGCAGCGCTTAGCTGCTCGGGCCTAATTCGCAGCGCTTAGCTGCTCGGGCCTAATTAACACTACAGATACAATAGGCCTTCGCAGCGCTTAGCTGCTCGGGCCTAATAATAATAATAATTAACACTACAGATACAATAGGCCTTCGCAGCGCTTAGCTGCTCGGGCCTAATAATAATAAGAAACAACACAGAAACAATAGGCCTTCGCAGCGCTTCGCTGCTCGGGCCTAATTAAAACCGCAAGCGGTGATGATCGGCCCTCGCAGCCAAGCGCCGCTCTGGCCTAAGGGCCACCGCTAGGGTACGCGCACCTCCCGCCGCCAGCCACCGCAGAAGCTGTCATGCATTTTCCTCACCCGTCTACCATGCAATACACACGTATGCGTTGGGCAGCGCTCCCCCACGACTCACAAAAAATGTGGTGCAGATCGGTCGATGCACCGAGGAGACACAGCCGTTGAATAATAAAAATGCATTTGGCCACCGGGCCGGACTAAATCGTTCGGCGGGCCAGATCCGGCCCGCAGGCCGTACGTTTGACACCCCTGGTTTAAACATTAGTATACCAACTTAATCAAAGGTATCTTACTAGCTGTTAATCCAGCTTCATGTGAAAAGTTAACAAAACCTTTTTAGTTATTTAAAGTTAATTATTTCATGTGTTTAAGGGTTTCGTTTCTTGCATTAAGACAGCTTTTATGAAAGTTTGACAGTTAAATTGGTGGATACACACCCAAAAGTAATAATGTAAAAGTAACACTTTGGCAATTGGAAAATTGCTAAAGTAACACGTTAGCAATATTCCACATGTGTATGTTGTGTACAAACTTTAGTAATTTCTAACAGACCACTTCACTCTCAGAAAGCAGGTCTGCTGGTGGTTCCTAAAGTCTGTAAAACCAGAATGGTAGGCAGATCCTTTAGCTATCATGCTCCTCTCCAGTGGAACCAACTCCCAGTTTTGGTCCGTGACGCAGACACCCTGTCTACTTTTAAGACTAATCCTAAAACTTTCCTTTTTCCATCCATCCATCGTCTTCCACTTATCCGGGGTCAGGTCGCAGGGGCAGCTTCAAGAGGGAGCCCCAGACCTTCCTCTCCCCAGCCACTTGGGCCACTTCCTCCGGGGGAATCCCAAAGCGTTCCCAGGCCAGCATAGTCTCTCCAGCGTGTCCTGGGTCTTCCTCTGGGCCTCCTCCCGGTGGGACGTGCCCAGAACACCTCATCAGGGAGGCGTCCAGGAGGCATCCTGACCAGATGCCCGAGTCACCTCAACTGGCTCCTCTCAATGTGGAGGAGCAGCGGCTCTACTCTGAGTCCTCCCCGGATGACTGAGCTCCTCACCCTATCTCTAAGGGAGAGCCCAGACACACCATGGAGAAAACTCATTTTGGCCGCTTGTATCCGGGATTTCGTTCTTTCGGTCACGACCCAAAGCTCGTGACCATAGATGAGGGTAGGAACGTAGATCGACTGGTAAATCGAGAGCTTGGCCTTTTGGCTCAGGTCTCTCTTCACCACAACGGATCTGTACAGCGCACGCTTCACAGCAGACGTCGCACCAATCCGCCTGTCGATCTCCCGCTCCATCTTCCCCTCATTCGTGAACAAGACCCCAAGATACTTGAACTCCTCCACTAGAAGCTGGCTCTTGGGACTTTCCTTTTTGACAAAGATTATAGTTAGAGTGGTTCATGTTACGCTGAGCTACCTCTATAGTTATGCTGCTATAGGCTTAGGCTGCTGGAGGACATCAGGGTCTATTGTTCTTCAATTTTGCATGACTGTTGTCATTTCAGCTTTTACCTTTTTGTTTTTTCTATATTTTCTTCATAGTAGGTACACCTGGTCTGGCGTTCTGTTAGCTGTGACATCATTCAGGGAAGACAGATCACCTGCTATTACCATCTAATGTAAAACAGATTACTGGATCAATGTGTGCTTCTGTGCTTTTTTGTCTGTCTTGTTGTGTCTCTTCTCTCTCTTTTGTAACCCCCAGTCGGTCAAGGCAGATTACCGTTCATACTGAGCCCGGTTCGGCTGGAGGTTTTTCCTTCCTGTTAATGGGGAGTTTTTCCTTCTGCTGTCACTTCATGCTTGATCAGTATGAGGGATTGCTGCAAAGCCATGTACAATGCAAACGACTCTCCCTGTGGCTCTACGCTTCTTCAGGAGTCAATGCTGCTTGTTACGACTTTGATGAAATCAACTGGTTCCCTTATATAGGAATTTCTTTTACCAATCTGGATAATCTGACTTAATATGTATAATCTGATTGATTTTGACATTGTAAACTGCCTTTAGATGACATGCAGGCCGGCAGACCCGACATGTATATTAATAATATGTATTATTATTATTAATATTATTATTATTTTATATATCTGCCTCGTTATATTTGCATAATGCATGAAGAAAAATATCAGCAGCGCAAGAGTCTGTTCCGATCATCCAGCCCTTACCACAGGCTACTGCAGCCCATTGGTTATCATCCCTGACAGTCTAAAGGGCTAGGCCAATCATAAAGTAGAAAAACACCTTCACGCTCCATGTGGAACTTTGTGCAGCGGTGTTCACAGTAGTAATGGATAAGAAACGCAAGGGAGGCGCAGAGAAACTGCACGAAAAAAAGAAACGAGTTCTTCAAACGGATGCTGCGAAATGTGTCAAACTGACTGACATGTTCCCAACAGCAGGCCTTCATCTGCTCCGGTGTCTGGTGTAAAATATGGTGGTGGTGGTTGTAGTCAGTGACGTGCGGTAGAGTTCATAGCTGGTGAGGCACTGACGTCATCAGAGTCAGATTTACAAATATATACACTCTACAGAGTAGACTCGTTGCAAAGTGCTGAAGGAGACTGATTGAGCCAAATAAATTCACCAAGATACATGGAAAAATATTGATTCTTTGATGAAAAAAATTGTCATTTGATTGGTAACAGTTTATGAGTTATGATGGATTTCTGCATTTGTAACACATTCTAAAACTATAACCCACATTATGCACATTTTATCACAAAAACAAAACATGAATAAGTATCGCTGTCTTACCTCTACTTATAATTTAAGTCCCTGTGGCGCTCTTTCTGAACAAAAATATCATCATTTTCCGGTAAAAGTTCTCTTTATCTTCTTCAGTTTTAAAAGTCTCTCAGTCTCAGTGGAGCTCACTGCCAGGGAGGAAAGCCTTCCTTGATCAGTCCTGTTCCAGCTGTATGTTTAGAGTCTTTTTAGTGCTTTACTTGTTTAGCAAAACTCGCTAATAAAACATCAATAACTTGTTTTGACTCTACTATTTGGGGATCACGAGCGGTGCCCCTTGAGCGCCCCCTGCCTAGTGGCCAAGGAACTGCTGGCCTCACCTACAACCAGTTCTTTGCTGTTTATGATCGGCCAGCACCACGAAAACATGTTATCTGCACACAGTTTGATGACCAAAACACAATTCGTAATCCACATATATTAAATTGTGGAAAATCAGTTCATAACTGTTTGAACAATTGAATTTATGATCTAGAGACAGGAAGATGCATTCACAGAATGGAAGTCAGCGCAGTTACCATGGGATTGCGCAATCCCAGGGGAGGCCAAGCTCGCTGCGGCCTCACCGGCTTCGCTATGAAGCGCCACCAAGGATTTACATGAAAAATAGCGAAAAGTCTGCGATTTTAAAGAAAATATGATCAAAAATTAGGAAATTAGATAAATAAAATACTTATTACAAATGACTGAGTAAATCAAAATTTATATTATGTTATTATATATTTTCTTTCTTTCCATGATGACAAGTGAGGCATTTCTCTGGTTCATTTTGTCATTGGCATCCTCTTTTACACAGTGAGTGCACATTAGTCCAATGTTACCCTACAGTATCTGGAAGACTGAATAGATCTGATGAGCAACTTACAATAACTTCTTATAATGATGTAACGTGATAATATGTGTGATTGACCGTGACACCTCTCTTTCTCTCTCTCTCTCTCTCTGATCTAAGAATAGTTGCTGTGCTGTGGTGGAGTTTACATTTTACAGTGTTAATAAATTAAGATTTTGGAAGTATTTTAAGTGTCCACTCACTAATTTCCATTATCCTGACTTCAAGGTATTGCACAGTTGGTATACACATTCAGTACACAAAAAAAATGTGGTGGGCCAGTCTAATCCAAAATGCCAGGGCCAATTTTTTGTCCCAATCCACCCCTGATGACATGTTTGATGATTTGGCGCTATATAAATAAAAACTGAAATGTATTGAACAAGAGTTTGTCAGTTTTCAAGCAGGATTTGTATATCTGTTCAACTTAAATATACAAGGAAACCAAAGAGTTAAGATCACTTACTTACCAAGAGAAATTCCTTTGGGGTTTATTTGTGGTCTCTTGCTGCCCCCTGCTGGACAAGTATGATCAAATACATATGCTTTACATGTCAACTTGGTATCAAAATTCAGATTTCAATCTAAAATGGCTTACTTCCTGTGATACTTGCAGTATGACATTAATTGTAAATTCTGAGCGTCTTGCTGAGATCTACAACTGTACAAAATTTCATTACTCTACGATGAAGTAAGTGAATACCAAAGGGTCCTTTGAAATTTGCTTGGTGGCGCTATAGAGAAACTAAGTCCTGCTCACTAAAGTTTGTTAAGGATTCCTGTTGGGGGGTGGATAAGGATGCATCCAAATGAGTTTTAAGCAGCTCGGCCCAAAACTGTGGAATTCAGAGCCAAACGTATGACAGCAGCGTTTGAGGTGAATATGCCACGCCGCCACGCCCCCCTGCTCCATCCAATCCAGTTGAGCCTGAAATCCACAACATACCAACATGTGTTCTGTCTGTGGACACAGTTTCATGTTGATTAGCTCAGAGGGGTAACATAGCGACCGCTTACAACAAAACATGACACTTCCTGTTGTCAGGGGGCGTGGCCTAAGCAATGTCATCATTTGACCATTGGATATTATAGGAGACCTGATGGTGATCAATCACTGAAAGTTTGATGCCTCTGTGTGTTTCTGTGTAGGAGATATAACAGTTTTATTTTTTGTGGCGAGTAGGTGAACTTTAACCCTTGCTAATGCCCCTTCAACAAGCTCAAAAACTCACCGTTTTGATAACTTTTAATTGGCCATGCCTTATGATCAGACTGCCCGAGTTTCAAGCCGCTCGCTAAAAATCTCTAGGAGGAGATCCATCAAATACCAATGCTATAAACGTCAAAAATGGGGTCAAAATCAGACATTCAATCTAAAATGGCCGACTTCCTGTGATATTTACACTATGACATTAATTGTAAATTCTGAGCGTCTTGGTGAGCTCTACCACTGTACCAAATCTCATGTCTCTACGATGAAGTAAGTGAATAGCAAAGGGTCCTTTGAAAATTGCTAAGTGGCGCCGTTGAGGCATTAGGTCACGCCCACCAAAATTTGTTATGGATTCCTGTTGGGGGGTGGATAAGGATGCATCCAAGTGAGTTTTATGCAGCTCGGCCCAAAAATGTGGAATTCAGAGCCAAACGTATGGCAGCGGCGTTTGAGGTGACTTCACCACGCCGCCACGCTCTCCTGCTCCATCGAATCGACTTGGGGCTGGAATCCACAACACAACAACATGTTTTCTGTCTCTGGACACAGTTTCATGTTGATTAGCTCAGAGGGGTAACATAGCGACCGTTTACAGCAAAACATGACACTTCCTGTTGTCAGGGGGTGTGGCCTAAGTGATGTCATCATTTGACCATTGGATATTATAGGAGACCTGATGATGATTAATCACAGAAAGTTTGGTGCCTCTGTGTGTTTCTGTGTAGGAGATATAACACTTTTATTTTTTGTGGCGAATAGGTGAACTTTGACCCCTGCCAACGCCCCTTCAGCATGCTCAAAAACTCACCGTTTTGATAACTTTTGATTGGCCATGCCTTATGATCAGACTGCCCGAGTTTCAAGCCGATCGCTCAAAATCTCTAGGAGGAGATCCATCAAATAGCAATGCTATAAACGTCAAAAATTGGGTCAAAATCAGACTTTAAGTCTAAAATGGCCAACTTCCTGTGATATTTGCACTATGACATTAATTGTAAATTCTGAGCGTCTTGTTGAGCTCTACAACTGTACCAAATTTCATGTCTCTACGACGAAGTAAGTGAATAGCAAAGGGTCCTTTGAAAATTTCTAGGTGGCGCCGTTGAGGCATTTTTCTTTAGATTTTTGTGACGACCTTAAAATACAAAATTTTTAAACAGTCACCATGCATCTGCCAAGTTTGGTGAGTTTTTGAAAATGAGAAAGCCCCCAAAAAGGCCCCTCTTTAGGGGGGCAGAATAATAATAATAATAATAATTAACACTACAGATACAATAGGCCTTCGCAGCGCTTAGCTGCTCGGGCCTAATAATTAACACTACAGATACAATAGGCCTTCGCAGCGCTTAGCTGCTCGGGCCTAATAATTAACACTACAGATACAATAGGCCTTCGCAGCGCTTAGCTGCTCGGGCCTAATAATAATTAACACTACAGATACAATAGGCCTTCGCAGCGCTTAGCTGCTCGGGCCTAATTACATTCTCTGTAAGAAAGATTGCAGTGGGTTCCAGATCCTCTGGAATTTGTCAGACTTTTGGTGAAGATCATAGGTCAATTTTTCAACCGAGATAATAGCTGAGATTTGTGATATCCACATATCAACTGTAGGGGCCTGAGGTGCTGTCCATCTCAGTAATATACATTTCTTGGCCAGAAATAAGAGAATCACAAGCAAACGTTTAGTGTCTGCATTAAGTAGAGTGTCTGAAGCATAATTAAAAAGGCAGAGGGAGGGAGTTAGTAAGAGCTGTTTACCAACGATCTCTTGTATCATCACTGCTTTCCAGAAAATTTGAATACAGTTGCAAGACCAGAATAAATGAATAAATGTACCCTTATGTATTTTGCATTTATGACAAAGATCTGACACATCAGGAAACATCCTCCGAAGGCGAACAGGTGTGTAATAAGTTTGGTAAAAGAATTTAAAGTTCTGCTCATGTATAGAGATTGAGGTACAGTTGGGGAAGACTCCATTACAGATTTCTTCCCAATCTGCAAGATCAAACGACACCCCTAGGTCATGCTCCCACACCAGCTTTATAACATCATAACCTGAGGAGACAGAGCCCGACAATAAACTGTATATCTTAGAGATGAATCCTTTAGGAGATTTGGTCATGACAACAAGATTCTCTAACTCTGACAATTTTGTGCGTAGTTTCCCTGTCCTCAAGAGAGAACTCACAAAATGACGGATCCATAGGTATTTATAAAAATCCCTATTAGAGATGTTGAAATTAGCTTTAATTTGTTCAAAGGGTTTAACAGAATCAGAGTCCAGTATGTCCATAATATTTGACAGTCCCTTAGATGACCATTCAGACAAACCAATGCTCCTAATCTCTGCCGGTAAATCTGGGTTCAAAGTTAATGGAGACCAAGAAGAGAGGGTGGGGGAGATATTTAGATATTTCTTCACATCTCGCCAGGCCAGCAAAGTATTATAAACAATGAAGTTACTTCTGAGATGGACTATTTGGTCTATATCACTTATAAAGAAGAGAGAAATAAGTTTACTGGGGAGACAAGATCGGGATTCCAGATCTAGCCATAAAGAGTTCTTTCTATTCATAAACCAATTTGATATGGTTTTAAGTTGTGCTGACCAATAATAAAGCTGCAGGGATGGTAAAGACAGACCTCCGAGATGTTTTGGCTTAGTTAATATAGAAAACTTGACTCTTGGATGCTTATTGTTCCAGACGAAGAGAGATAAATGAGAATTTAGTGATTTGAAGTGTGCAGGAGATAAATAGCAGGGAAGATTCTGATATAAATAGTTCAATCGTGGAAGAATGTTCATTTTCATATTCCTTTCTCAATCAACATCACCTGGTCAAGTCTGTCTCTGCCTGCATCATCTGGTCATCTGCCCATTTCTGCTATCTTCACCTGCGTACATAAGCATTACACATAGAACTATGTGTAGGCTGAGAGGGAGATGAACGGCTGAGATCTCAAGAGAGCTGTGCGTAAGTAAAATGATGGTGTACGTGTAGTTTCAATTAGATCCACCCAGGTAAGAACAAGCCAGAAATTGAAAATTAAACAAAGTAAGGTTTAAACATTAACAATTGTCTCATATTTCACGATAAAACAAACTGGACGAGGAGACCTTGACCCGCCTTGAGAGCTACCTGGACGAGTGTTTTGACAGCATCCTAAAGGGGAAGCCGAAAAGTTCCACAACCATGAACACATCATCAACTAAACGCTCCCGTTCGAGTTCAACCAGCGCTGCTTCCACATTATCTCCAGATAGGAGCTACAGCGACGTCCTGGAATCCATCGATAAGAAGCTAACCAGCCTGGATGCCCTTCTCCCCTTGGTAGAGGTTCTACACAAGGAATTTCAAGCCCTGAGAGAGTAGATGGAATACAGCCAGGAGCAGCTAGCCTCCGTCACAGCCGAGAATGAATCGCTCAGGGGGGAAGTCAGGAAGCTCGCCGAGGGGATGTTTCAGCTGTCCGGTGAAAATAAGAAGATGAAGGAATCCATTCTGGACATTCAGTCACGAAGTATGAGAGACAACCTCGTCTTTGCCGGCATCCCGGAGAAGCAAGAGGAGGATGCCGAGGAAACGCTCCGTGACTTCCTCCACCAGAAGCTGAAAGTCGCGGTGGAATAGGTAAAAACATCACCTTCCATCGAGTTTACCAGCTCGGAGGTAAGAAGCCCGATAAAAGCCGACCTCGGCCGATTGTAGCTAAATTCGAGCATTACAAACAAAAAGAGCAGGTCAGAATTTGGGGCAGAGAGCTGATAGGAACAGATTTCAGCTTTAATGACCAGTTTCCAAAGGAAATCCTACATCAAAGAGTTTTATTCCCAATCAGGAAGAAATACATTGCTGAGGACGTCAGAGCTACAGTGGCTGTAGATAGGCTTTATATTAATGGTCAGCTGTTCAGGGATCAGAAGATCACTCTGTGGCTTTATCAACTGCACAACAAAGGACAGGCACATGCACAACACCTCCCTCTCTCAAATAATTTGTTTACTAGAATCTTTCTCAAAAGTCTTTATAAATTGGTCTAAATCTACAGTACTTCAAATTAACTGCTCTTTACAGAACCCCCTAGATTTACAACTGCAATCAAGGAGTATTAAATATTTGGGTATTGCTGTCATATAAATTGGCGAATTTACCAAAACTTAACCACATCCCTCTTTTAAAACAGATACAAGAGGACTTTGAAAGATGGAAACCGCTACCAATTTCACTTATGGGTAGGGTTGCTTCAATTAAAATGATGGTTTTACCTAGAATTAATTACTTATTCTCAATGATCCCCAATAAACCATCTTTCGACTGGTTTAAATATATGGACTCAATCTCTAAATTTCCCTGAAAATTAATTCCAGTAATTTCCCTCTGGGATTATTAAAGGCATACTATGCAACATTTTTCAGTTAATTAATGTGTTCCATACCGTTTTGGATGATTAAATTAGTCATTTCAGGTCGAACAAAGGTTTTCTCGGCCGCCCTGGTGGTCTGTAGGGGAAATACCGTACTTGCGATTGCAGGAGCCCTCGGCCCGCACCCACAGGCTCAGAAGTCTCGTGCATCGCGAGAGTCGGTCTTGATTTACGGCGAGAACTGCTACACGCCCCCAGGGAAAGCCGTGTTTGTTGCTAGCGCAGTGGCGATATTTGTGCAGTTATCATGGCGGAACCAACGAGAAAACAGCGAAAGCCCATGTCGGAGCAGGCAAGAAAGAGGACAGAGAGAGGAGTCGTACACGGGTGAACATCGGGCAAGCTTTTTCCGAATGGCAAGAGCTAAAAGAAAAAGAAGGCTGCAAGGCTGACGTGGACCTCGCGTTTCTGCTGATGCAAAGGTAAGTAACATTGGTTTCTCTCCAATGGTTTCTCTCTCTCTATGTGCATGTTCATACTTTCACTGTGTTAGTCATTGTTTGTACTGCCGTTTTTTCGACTTCTCGTTGCGTTCGCCTGTCTGCTGTAAGCCGGGCTTACACTGTTTGAAATTCAGTCGGCCGTCGTGCGGTTTTCGTGAGCGCATCCTGCTGTTCAAGCAGAGCTACGAGGGGGCGCCCTCCCCTCATCTCCGTCCCCGCCAGGGGTGGGAGGGGAGCGGGCGTCCCCGAAACGACCTCCGCCAGGCCCGGGACCCGCGGGGCCCGGCGTCGGCTCGTGGGTGGGTTGGGGAGGGCGAGCGTTCCGGTCCGCGCGACGCGTTGGCGGTCGGTTTCCATACGCCTCCGCTCGCGGGGGGGGGGGAGGCGGGTCTGCCGTGCCGCGCGGCACTTCCCATAAACTTCCCATACTGGAAGAATAAAGGTATTGTACCTTAAGTATGTATTTGAAGGAACTGAGTTTATCACATTTGATAGATTAAATATACAATATGGTATTAATAAAAGTACATTCTTAAAATATCAACAAATTAAATATATAATTACAAATAAATGTAAGCATATTAAAGGTGGTTTACAAATGTCAATGAATATATTAGAGTTCCTGGATCCAAGCCCCCCCCCCCCCCCCCCCCCCCTCAAACTACTGTCTAAATTATATGGGACACTGTCTAAACTAGATGATGCTTGTGATGCTCTTGGGGAGTTCTGCGCTGGCGGACGTTGGTTACTGGCCTGGTAGCTGTGCTGACGCTGGGTGGGTCTAGGGTGGGTCCGGAGCTCTGGGTTCCTGGGGTGTGTCATCCTCGGGCGGGTGGATGTCGCTTGGGGTATGGGCCGGTGTATATCAATTCCAGGGTTTCCGCGGGTCATTAAAAGTCATTAAAAGTCATTAAATTATTTTTTTTTTAAATTAAGGTCTTAATTGGCATTAAAAGTCATTAAATGTGATTGTCTGTGACATTAAAAATGCCTCTCTGCCTGTTCGGACGCTTTTTTCTCTGCTCTCTGCTTGCTTGCATTTTCCTGCCTTTTACTTTTTATCTCCTTTTTATCTCTTAACCTAAACCACAGAAAGTTGGATTTAGTTTTTATTTATTTATTTTCTTTTACTTATTTTTTGATTTTGATTTTGAAAAGATGCCTTCCTTCAACACAATGGACTTTGACAAGCTTTTACAGAAGATAGCTGTTATGGAACTGAAAATCTGTCGACTTGAAGTGAATTATGATGTAAACGCCGTGCATGGAAATGAAACAACCCTGCCTGTGATTCCGAGCGGTGACCACCAGCCCAGCGACTCAGCAAACAAACAGTTCCCTGAGGAAAATGAGAATCCCTGGACCACTCTGGGTGCAAGACCAAAGGATCAACGAACCCCACGCCTAGACAAAGAAAACTGGCCGAGACTACAGAGAGATGTCCCAGGACAAGGGAAACAACAGCGGGCTGTTCTCAAAACAAATGATAGGAGTAAACCTGCTGGAAATGCTGGAATTCCGTTACTAAACAGATTTGCTCCGCTCCAAAATGTGACACAGGAGGACAAAAATAAGAGGTATGTCAACGATTTTCGTTCTAAGACATCAGAGAACAGACATGCCACAGGGCCAAGGACCCTGATATTATGCAATGGTTCTGTAAGGGGGATTAAACATTTCTGTAACAAGAAAAACACAGAGGCGTTGATTTATAACGATCTGCACAGTGGCATGGTGTCTGATTTAACAGACATCCTTCAGACAGACCTTCCAAGGGTCTTGAAAAAACGTCCGACCTTGGAAAAACTCATAATACAAGCTGAAGCCCTGGAGGACGTCACCCGAATAAGAAAATCAGAAGTATTAAAAGAGGATTACATTCGTTTGTTGAACATTGTTGATGGCCTGAATGTCAAGGTTTTTCTTAGCGGGCCTCACACGCTGTGAGGCCCGCTGTGGAGACGAGATTTTTTCCAGAATTCTGATGCTAAACAAATGGCTGGAAAAAACATGCAAAGAAACAACTGTAACCTTCATAGACAACTTTAACATCTTTTGGGAAAGAAGACATCTGTTCAACAGAGATCGTTTCTCTCTAAATAGGTCAGGTGCAAAACGGCTGATTTCAAACATCTTCTATTCTGTGAACCATGCGTCATCAGCTTTGTTCCAAAACAAAGTACATCCAGTGCCAAAACAAATGATAAGCCCAGTGCAGCCCGAACAAGCCAAGATAAAGATGGCCAGAAAGATGACACAGAATGAGGCGGTGTCAGAGCTACAGGACGATTCATCCCAGATCTCAGCAGGACAAAGAGAGGACCAAGAACCTCCATCGTCGCGAACACCGGTCCAGACCAGACCCGCCTCCCCTTCTTCCCCCCAAAGCCCAGAAGTTCCTTTTCTGGAATTTTCTCACAACATGAACAAAGTATCTAAGATTGGCCTACAGATGACATCCTCTCCACATAGCCATTCTGCTGTGAATAAACCAGGATTCCCCAAAGGCCTCAGAGCCTCAGATCCTCCTCCTCTACGTATCACAGAACACTCTGGTACTGAGGAACTCCAAATTACTTCGCTGTGATACAGATTGGGCCCTTGAAAAACCTCCAGCAGAACCGGGCTCAGTATGAACGGTCATCTACCTCGACCGACTGGGGGTTACAGAAGACCGAGCAGAGACACAACAAGACAGACAAAAAAGCACAGAAGCACACATTGATCCAGGAATCTGTTCTACATTAGATGGTAATAGCGGTGATCTGTCTTCCCTGGATGATGTCACAGCTAACAGAACGCCAGACCAGGTGTACCTACTATGAAGAGAAAAAGAGAGAGAACAAAAAGTTAAAAGATGAAATGACAACAGTAATTTCAATGTAATGCAATGCAAAACTGGAGAACAGTAGAAATCAGTAGAGTGAGAAAAATAGGCCCTGATGTCCTCCAGTAGCCTAAGCCTATAGCAGCATAACTATAGAGGTAGCTCAGGGTAACATGAGCCACTCTAACTATAAGCTTTGTCAAAAAGGAAAGTTTTAAGATTAGTCTTAAAAGTAGACAGGGTGTCTGCCTCACGGACCAAAACTGGGAGTTGGTTCCACAGGAGAGGAGCCTGATAGCTAAAGGATCTGCCTCTCATTCTACTTTTAGAGACTCTAGGAACCACCAGCAGACCTGCAGTCTGAGAGCGAAGTTCTCTGTTAGGAACATACGGGGTAATCAGACCTCTGATATATGATGGAGCTTGATTATTAAGGGCTTTATACGTTAGAAGAAGAATTTTAAATTCTATTCTTGCAGGAAGCCAATGAAGGGAAGCTAAAATTGGAGAAATATGATCCCTCTTGTTGATTTTCATCAGAACTCTTGCTGCAGCATTTTGGATCAGCTGAAGACTTTGAACTGCATTTTGTGGACTTCCTGATAGTAAAGAATTACAATAGTTCAGCCTTGAAGTAACAAATGCATGGACTAGTTTTTCAGCATCACCCCTGGACAGAATGTTTCTAATTTTGGCAATATTCCTGAGGTGAAAAAAGGAAACTCTGGAAACCTGTTTAATATGGGATTTAAATGACATGTCTTGGTCACAAATAACACCAAGATTTTTTACTTTATTACCAGAGGCCAAGTTAATGCCATCCAGATTAAGTGGTTGATTAAGAAGTTTATTTTTTGAGGACTCTGGTCCAAACATTACAACTTCTGTCTTGTCAGAATTTAAGTGCAGGAAATTTAAAGTCATCCAGCTTTTGATGTCATCAAGACATGACTGCAGTCAAAGTAATTGATTGGATTCATCAGGATTTATGGATAAATATAGCTGAGTGTCATCAGCATAACAGTGGAAATTAATCCCATGCTGTCTGATAATTTTGCCAATCGGAAGCATATATATAGTAAAGAGAATTGGTCCAAGGACTGAACCCTGTGGTACTCCACAATTGACCCTAGAGTTTGAAGAAGATTTATTATTAACATGAACAAACTGGAATCTGTCCGATAGATACGATTTAAACCAGCCTAATGCTTTCCCCTTAATCCCTACAGTATGCTCAAGTCTTTGTAGGAGAATATTGTGATCAACTGTATCAAATGCAGCACTGAGATCTAACAGGACAAGTACAGACACAAGTCCATTATCTCAGGCCATGAGAATATCATTAGTGACCTTCACCAGAGCCGTTTCAGTGCTATGATGAGCTCTGAAGCCTGACTGAAACTCCTCAAGTAGGTCATTATTTTGTAAATGTTCACAAAGTTGAACACTCATCAATCCTAGCAGCTCAACGCTCTCTGTCGTAGGGTAAGCTACTTCGAGTACTGGTGGTGGTTTTAAATACATTAGCATTGCTAAAACCCATCTTCTATCATCATGCTGTCATGCGCTGCTTGCGCCTTGCCTTCCTATGCTCTCTGCCTTTTCCAGCCTTGTTCCCAGCACGTTCCCTGCCACGCTCCCAGCTATGCTCCCTGTGAGTTCCCAGCTATGCTCCATGCTAAGCTCCCTGTGCTTTCCCTGCTATATACCCTGCATATTACCTATCATACTCCCTGCTTGTTCCCCATCATGCTCCCTGCGGTCCATGCCACGTTACCTATCATACTCCCTGTGTGTTCCCTGTTATGCTCCCTGCGAGTCTATGCCATGCTCCCTGTGTGTTCCTTGCCACGTTCCCTGCCATATTTTTGCAATGTTCCCTGCCACATTCCCCGCTATGTTCCTGCATGTTCCCTGCCATGTTTCCTGCCATGCTCCCCGCCATGTTCCTGCGTGTTCCCTGCCATGTTCCCTGTCATGCTCCCTGCGTTTTCCCTGCCAAATTTTTGCCATGTTTCCTGCCATATTCCCTGCCATGCTCCCTGCGTGTTCCTTACCATGTTTCATGCATGTCCCTGCTAGGCATCCGTGTGTTCCCTGCTATGCTTCCCGTGCGTTTCATGCCAGGCTCCCCGTGCGTTTGATGCCATGTTCCCTGCATGTTCCCCTTGCATTCCTTGCATATTCCCTGCAATATTCCCTGCCATATTCCCTGCCATGCTCCCCGCTATGGTCCCTCCTAGGCTTCCTGCCATGCTCCTGCAATATTCACCGCTACGTTCCCTGTCATGATCATTCATTTATTACGTATATCAGCCGGTGCATAATGAAGTCCTACATTTCTTATCCTTCTCCTTTCTGAATATGCTGGCGCTCCGGCCTGAACCTCAGCAATTTTTGGGGGGGAAATATCCCTATTCTCATACATCTGTTATCTATATTAAAGCATAAATCTGCATTCATGTTTCCTGCCGAGGCCTGAGCGCCAAAGTCTAAAATTATTGTACCAATAAATTCTTCTAATTGCATTTTTCTCTTTGTGAGTTTTTCAGATTGAAATGAAGCTAAAGGCGGAAATTCAACTGAAGAAACTCTGTTACTTCCATCCAATCGGAGGCTGATCCGCCTTCGATGCAGCCAATCCGCTTCAAGCTACATCTTCTCGAACCCAATCAACATCCACCGTTCACCTTTAAAAGCAACTTCAAATCATCTCTCGGCCTGCTTTTCAGCAAGCGCAAGACCGTCGCTACCATGTCGGATTTCAATTCAGTCAACCCACCTCCATCCCCTTCTCCACCATCGTAGCAAGCTCATCTGACTTTCCTCGACGCTTCTCCAACCTCGTCTTCCAGAGTATAGTTCCTTCGGACTCTCATGGAGTTCCCTGTCACTCTTAAAACGGTCCGGCAGAAGACCGCCATGTTGAGCCTGGTTCTGCCAGAGGTTTCTTCCCAAGGGGGAGTTTTTTCTCTCCACAGTCGCTTCATGCTTGCTCATCATGGACAGTTTATTGACAATTTATGTAACTTGTTTATTCAAGCTTGTCATTTAACTCAAGCAAATCACCTTGCAAACCAGCTCTATGGTTTAACCAACCTCATCTATCTAAACTCCATCACCAGTTTCAGGCCCGGGGGGAAATATCCCTATTCTCATACATCTGTTATCTATATTAAAGCATAAATCTGCGTTCATGTTTCCTGCCGAGGCCTGAGCGCCAAAGTCTAAAATTATTGTACCAATAAATTCTTCTAATTGCATTTTTCTCTTTGTGAGTTTTTCAGATTGAATTCTTAAGTAAAGGTTTAATAACAGCTACTTTAAAAGCCTGTGGTCCATATCCATTTACTAAGGATAGATTAATCATGTCTAAAATAGGACCACTGATCAAAGGGAATACCTCCTTAAACAATTTGGTTGGGATTGGGTCTAACATACAGGTAGAAGGTTTAGATGAAGCTAATATTTTAGATAGCTCAGAAAGCTCTACTGCTTCTAGACAGTTCAGACACAGCGCAGTTTCTAAAGATTCCTCCAACACTGCCTCACTTACTGAGGACGAGGTAATCATGTTTGGGAGGATGCCAATTATTTTATTTTTAATGGAATCAATTTTATTTATGAAGAATCCCATAAAATCATTACTGCTAAGAGCTAAGGGAATGGATGGATCAACGGAGCAATGACTCTGTGTAAGTTTGGCAACTGTACTAAAGAGAAATCTAGGATTATTTTTATTCTCTTCAATTAATGATGAAAGATATGCTGTTCTAACTCTGCGAAGGGTCTTGTTATACAACAATAGACTGTCCCTCCAGATTAGGTAGGATTCCTCTTGGTGTGTAGAGCGCCATTTTCTCTCGAATTTCCTAACATTGTGCTTCAAGGAACGCAGCTCTGAATTAAACCAGGGATCCAGCTTCCTGTGAATAATCACCTTCTTTTTCAAGGGAACTACATTGTCCAATGCAGAACGCAATGACGAAGTCATACCATTAACAAAGACATCTGTTTTTGAATGGGAAGAAACAACATTGCTGCTATCTGCAGGGTATTTCTGCAATACTGACGATATTAAAAGGGGGACAGACTCTTTAAAGTTTGATGCAGCACTGTCCGATAGAGATCTACTATAATGGAACCCTCTTTTGGGGGTGGAGAACTCAGTTAGATTAAACTCAAATGTTATTAAAAAATTATCAGATAGGACAGGGTTGTGAAGAAATACTGTTAGTACCTCACAATCAATGCCATATGTCAGCACAAGGTCTAAAGTATGGAGCCAAGAGTTTGTCGGTTTATGCACATTTTGAGCAAAACCAATTGAATCTAGGATAGTTTTAAAGGCTACACTAAGGTTATCACATTCAGTGTCAACATAAATGTTAAAATCCCCCACTATAATAACCTTGTCAGTGTTTATCACCAAATCAGATAAGAAGTCTGACAGCTGATCCAAAAACTGAGTGTAAAGGCCTGGTGGATGATACAAAACAACAAACAGAAGAGGTTTTATTGCTTTGCAGTTTGGATGAAGGAAACCAAGGGTTAAATGCTCAAAAGAACTGTAGTTATTAATTGGCCTGGGACTAATTAATAAATCAGACTGAAAGATGGTTGCTACTCCTCCTCCTCTTCCCACAGATCTAGGAATGTGGAAATTTGAATAATTGGAGGGAGTTGACTCATTTATACTAACGTAGTCCTCTTGTAGCCAGGTTTCTGTGAGACAAAACAAATCAATTTGATTATCAGAAATCAATTCATTAACTAACAAAGTCTTTGGAGGGAGAGACCTTATATTTAATAGACCACATTTAATTCTTTTATTTTTTGGTTCAAGGTGAGCCGTATTGATTTTTATTAGATTTTTATGGTTTGTTCCTTTTAGATCAGTATGAATGTTCATCTGCCTCCACCGACTGGGGGTTAGAGAAGACAGAGCAGAGACACAATAAGAGAGACAAAAAAGCACAGAAGCACACATTGATCCAGTAATCTGTTCTACATTAGATGGTAATAGCGGGTGATCTGTCTTCCCTGGATGATGTCACAGCTAATAGAACGCCAGACCAGGTGTACCTAGTATGAAGAAAAAAGAGAGAGAGCAAAAAGTTAAAAGCTGAAATGTCAACAGTCATTTCAATGTAATGCAATGCAAAACTGGAGAACAGTAGACTGGAGAACAGTAGAAATCAGTAGAGTGAGAAAAATAGGCCCTGATGTCCTCCAGTAGCCTAAGCCTATAGCAGCATAACTATAGATGTAGCTCAGGGTAACATGAGCCACTCTAACTATAAGCTTTGTTAAAAAGGAAAGTTTTAAGCTTAGTCTTAAAAGTAGACAGGGCGTCTGCCTCACGGACCAAAACTGGGAGTTGGTTCCACAGGAGAGGGGCCTGATAGCTAAAGGATCTGCCTCCCATTCTATTTTTAGAGACTCTAGGAACCACCAGCAAACCTGCAGTCTGAGAGCAAAGTGCTCTGTTAGGAACATACGGGGTAATCAGAGCTCTGATATATAATATAATAATAAATATATAATATAATATATAATAATAATGATAATATCATCTTTATTGTCATTGAAACATACATCACAACGAAATTTGTTCTCTGCTTTTAACCCATCACCCTTGGGGAGCAGTGGGCTGCAATTAGCGGCACCCGGGGAGCAATCAGGGGTTAAGGGTCTTGCTCAGGGAGCCAGAGTGCAAGCGCTGGGGATTGAACCGGGTACTTGCATCCTTCTCTGAGTGCAAGCGCGCTGCTCTAACCACTAGGCCACCACTCCCCCCTCCATGATATATAATGGAGCTTGATTATTAAGGGCTTTATACGTTAGAAGAAGAATTTTAAATTCTATTCTATGCAGCCAAGAGGCACATGATCACTCTGGATGAACTGCAGAGATCTGCAGCTGAGGTGGGAGACTCTGTCCATAGGACAACAATCAATCGCATACCGCAAAAATCTGACCTTTATGGAAGAGTGAATAGAAGAAAGCCATTTCTTAAAGATATCCATAAAAAAGTCTTGTTTAAAGTTTGCCACAAGCCACCTGGGAGACACATCAAAAATGTGGAAGAAAGTGCTCTGGTTAGATGAAACCAAAATCGAACTTTTTGGCAACAGTGCAGAATGTTATGTTTGGCGTAAAAGCAGCACAGCTCATCACCCTGAACACACCATCCCCACTGTCAAACTTGGTGGTGGCAGCATCATCATGGTTGCTTTTCTTCAGCAGGGACAGGGAAGATGGTTAAAACTGATGGGAAGATGGATTGAGCCAAACACAGGACCATTCTGGAAGAAAACATGTTGGAGTCTGCAAAAGACCTGAGACTGGAACGGAGATTTGTATTTCAACAAGACAATGGTCCAACACATAAAGCAAAATCTACAATGGAATTGTTCACAAATAAACATATCAAGGTGTTAGAATGGCCAAGTCAAAGTCCAAACCTGGATCCAATCGAGAATCTGTGGAAAGAACTGAAAACTGCTGTTCACAAATGCTTTCCATTCAACCTCACTGAGCTTGAGCTGTTTTGCAAGGAGGAAAGGTGGTGCTACGGAGTATTTACTCAAGGGGGTGTCATGTTTTGTTTAACGTATTTGGCCCACATGCAAATCACACTCAGTTAAACAGGAGGCAGTTTAAGTTGTTTATTAGATTAACTGCGGAAAACTATAAATGCACAGAAGGATTTGTCACAAGGTGGAAGCGACATGGAGAAAGGCACAAGCGGGACGCACTCAATCTAGGAGGCAAGAAGAAATGATTAGGTAAGTAATGACACGGGGCGGTTTAACAGAGGAACGCAAGCTTACCACTGAGCACGGAAACCGGACCATGGGGGAAGCGGAGCGGACTCAGCTCTGGCTAGATGTTGATGAGGCAGGTGACTGAGTGATGGGTGAACAAGGGCTTGGGGCAGGGTCCGAGCAGCGCCGGCGAGTCCGAGGTCCAGGGGCAGCAGGAGGAACCTGGTAGATCCGGTGAGGCTTCTCAGCCCGGCTTGGTAAAACCAAGGGAGCACGAGAGGGAGTCCAAAGCAAAAATCCAGGACGAAGGGAACCGGAGGATTTGGCTTGAAACGTCTGAGCACAGATGAAGGATCCAACATGAGAGGAAGCCAAGGGAGCACGAGAGGGAACCTGAGACACACAGAGGGCAAAGATTAGCTCGGGAAGAAGGTAGCTGTCGTGAGACAGTGGCCACTGAGGCATACCACAACGGTTAACACTCTGGCGTCCTCCTGCTGTCGATGCGCAGTTCTTATAGTGCGGCCGAGCACTGCTGAACACGCTGCAGGTGTGCGCGCCCCGCCCACCTGTCAACTGCAGTCACCTGTGGAAAAGGCAGAGAGAAGGCAGAACCGACAGAAACTGCACGGCTCTGCCTGCTGAGTCCTGACAGGGGGCTGAATAATTTTGCATGCCCAATTTTTCAGTTTCAGGTCGGAAAGTTCAAGGGGGCCAAATACTTTTGCAAGGCACTGTATATATATATATATATATATATATATATATATATATATATATATATATATAAATGTATATATAAATGTAAATGTGTAAACTCTTCCTGGTGAATGTAAACAACAATTTATGACTACTGTAATATGCAGTACTTTGAAAAAAAAGGGTTTGACATTCAGTTCAAAAGGGAAGTTTACCAAATACAAAGAAAATGTATGTAAACTTCTGAATTTGGAAAAAAGTAATAAATTATCTCTCTAATTGTTATGAAATATAGTAAATACAAATTATTTTATGATCCCTATCTGACCTAAAAGACAAACTGCCCATCTTATCATTCACCTTCTTTCTCAAAACCTTGATTCATTATTTGATCATAATTTTTTCATACAAACAGTGAGTTTCTTACAGAGCACATATGGGTGAAAAACATGAAAGAACATAAACTTTAACATCTTAAAGGGAACTGTCAAAGATTTCGATGACCTAGATTTATAAATTCGAGCATATTTATGTATCTCAACTCCTTTGCTATCAAAAAAGAATAGATGTGAAATATATTTCAGTTCTGGTGTTTTCTATTCTTTTAAATCCCTGGTGTTTAACAAAATTAATCTGACAGCAGCACTATCAAAAATGAGATGGATGCAGTGTAAGTAAGCATCTGGTTTCAAATGTATAACAGTGATATGTAAATAATAATAAATTAAGACATGTAGTAATTGCATTTACACACAACACTTTGTAGAAACGTGGCGTAAAAGTCAACTGTGCAACCAGCACAAAGCAACAATATTTAATGTGTGTGTTGTGTCTAAATGGGGGACCACGCCCACCCACCCACCCTCTGACATAATTGAAAGATTGCCTTTTTTAATGTTTAATTTACTTGGGATATATCACTGGACATAACATGACATTTAACCTAGCCCTTTGATAACAAACTGATAGATCTTATATCAGTGTAGTTGTCTGTGTGTAGTCTCTACCTACGGGACTTGTATTCTTCAGAATGTAAGAAACAGCAGGAAGCATAATTTTAGACACATGTATTCACACTGCAATATCTTTGATCTGTCTTGCCCTTCCAAAAGTAAGAGGAGCTTTTTGCTACAGAACATATTTCTTTATGACTCATTATACTTTCTAATAAGGTGTCTCCAAGTATTCACACAAGTCATTCAATATGAATTTACTTTATTACTATTTATCCAGATCACCTCCACATATGTTGGAACAGTATCTTACTTCTTGCATATCTGCACAAAATTCAAATACATGTACATATACAAAAAAAAGTAAAAACATCATGTTGTATCTCTATGTTAGGTGTAATCTATCAGCATTCTGGCCGGTATCTCACCAACATTTTGTTACGGTAACACATGACAATAATATCAATTATCAATAGCTTTGTTTAAAAACAACCTATTTATCTCACAGGTATGGGTAATATCAAAATAGGTTTTATCTGAATTAATAGTTTCATACATGTGATTAAATTAGACAACAATTCAGTATCAATGACAAAGTAAATCTCAGTACAACACATGAGTATGTCATGCCCTGCATGTCCTGGCCGAAGCCACCTCTAATCATGCCTCCTAGGCAAATGACGTGATGATGACAAGTGACAGGCCCCACCTCTTCTATATATCCATCTGTCATTACATCATTACTCAGTTCTTACTCTCTTCAACTTGCTTAGAACGCCTTTTCAGAATTGTGCTTTCTAGCTACTGCTAGTTAGCTTTACTTTATAACCTCTTCACAAAACTAGCTAAACTGACCTCGTTGGAGCTTCTCTGTGACAAATATAATGTACTGGAGATCACCAATCTCCAGTACATTAAGGATATTGGTCTGTCTGAAGACAACAACTTTTCAGTGGGTCAGTGTATGGCTACTGCTGTGGTTCACCAGGTTTTATCTCCTAACAAAGCCAGGTACAGTTTAACATTGCCTGCTAATGTTCCCGGATTTTGTTTCACAGCTATCGTCCTTCTGGAAAAAACCTTTGTCCACTTGCACTACAGTGCCCAGCTACAAACATTATGTGGATTTGGAGGGTGCCAATAAAGCTGAACTGGTCATTCTTCTATCTCTGGCAGTTTACCTTGCTGCATCATACAACCATGGTATGTGTGGACCCATGACCCTTCCATCTAAACAATGAAGATCTTCTGCTTTCCAGCTGGAGAAAACATATGTCCCTTTCCAAGCTTGGAGCTAAAATGCCACCTAGGAACACCCACCCCCAGCCCATACCCCAACCAGGTGGCCCGCTCCTCCCCCAGGCACTGAACTCCAGATGGCAATCGGAGATCAGGGGAGTGAGAACAAGACCCCAAGTCTGCCTCTGCTTGCTCAAATGTTGTGCTGTTGCATGTTGTTCAGAAGTATGTTTAAAACTGGGAGTGCCCTTCGGAGGGTACCAGCTCCGATGCTGCTATGCTCTGACGGTGGCAGTTTAGGGGAAGGAGGAACCGAGCCCTAAGTGGCAGTTGCTCACATGCACGTACATGCACGCACAGCGGGCCTGGCTATGTACATAAGAGACTGGAGAACAACACAGAGAGATGCGGTGTTATGTCATACCATAGTCCATCTGAAAAATTACCTTTTGTTCTTCACATCACTATTTATTTGTTTTTTTCTCTCTGAAATAATGAAATTTCGCGTATTCCTTCTTTAGAATGTAAAGTTAAAAAACAACACAAAACATAAATCCACATGCTCTTTATTTAGTGTAAATCTGCAGTAGGTGGTTTAAAAGGTTGAATCTAAGGACTTGTCTAGGAAAAATCTGCTTGGTTCTCCCCAGCTCACCTATCAGCTTCTTACTAACAAATTGTTGTGGTTCAAGTGAAAGCAATTTAATTTAATTGTTTTTTTTCTTTTACAATGCTTTATTTTTTGATTAGTTGCAACACGTTTAATCACAATGCATGATTCTCAGTGATGGAACTTTTGTTTCCATTTTCCATATAAATAATCAGCTTCTGCATAAATAACCACCAAAGACAAACATAACAGTTCAAAGGTTCATGTAAGATTCTAAGTTTGTTTTGTTAATGGATGTGAAACAGCTGTCTACTATGTAAATAAAGTAAAAGAGTGAAAGCCAGTCTTTGACAGTACTCGGTACTTTGCTATCAGATGCACAGTTCAGTACACCTCAGGCAGCTGAAGAATGGGGAGTAGATTTTCAAATAAAAGGTCAAGCCAATTACAAGCTTTGCTGAAAGCAAATTGCTCCACTATCACAAGTCTCCATCTAAATGTTAAAGGTTTAAGAGTATGCTTTAGAAATCCCTTATTATAAATGACACTACTTTCCTGTAGCTCACGCACAGTCTCCCAGCATTGCATTATTCCCAGGTGGTGTGAAATAGCCTGAAAGGATAGGAGACAGTTGATAGGTGATGATGAGACAGATGGTTTGAAGGAGGAATCAGACATGTAATGTAACTCTGACATTCCATTGGAAGTTTTATGCCCACATCCAAGTGACTCTAATGACTCTTGTGTGCCCCTGAATACCCATATCACCATTGCCCCTTACAGTATGAAGGCACGGAGCTCCCCAACATGTCTATACTACATGGGCTGGCTTACTTTTTTTGCCTCTCTGCCCAGACAAAGTGAACTTTTTAGAGTTGTTTTGTTTCCAGGTGAAATGGGGGTACCCTCTACTGAACTGCTGTCATCAATTAGAAAAATGGATAATGGAATATGTAGTGAATTTATTAGCAGGAGTTAAAACACAAGCAGAAGTTTTACTGCAGTGATTACTTTCCAGTCTTACCCAAGCTAATGGAAGCTGCACAAAAGTATCTGGACACTGACCAGAAGAATGTGACAGCATGTCTTTAGGAAGAGTTTCAACTCGGCTTTTTAACTTGTCATTGTGCATTCATTTACCTGAACAGATTTACTAATATTTTAATAAAACTTAGGGCACATGTACACTGAAAAAGCATAACATTCTGGCCACCTGCCTAATACTGTCCTGGATCCTGTTTTCTGCCACAACAGTTTTAATGCCTCAATGCACACACTCCACTTGACCCCCTAAGGTGGGCTGTGGTAAATGGCATCAAGATGTTAGCAGCATTTCCTTGAGTCATGTACGTTGTGAGGTGTATCTTCATAGAATAAAATTGTTTGTGCAACACAACAGATATTCGACTTGCTTAGGATCAGTCAACACCTCAAACACAACAACTCAAAACATTATTTTTTTTATTTACTTATTTGTTAAAAGGAAGGTGCATATTAATAACATTTATGTCAATATACCAGGGTTAGCAAGAAGGCCCCTATGGCCCTAGAAATATGTTCAAAATCACCCTAAAAAAAGAGTAAAACTACATATTTATATACATTTTGGTAATTGTTCCCTTTAAAACCATTACTGAATAAGTATTATAGTATGATGCATTTTTCAGTGTTTTTTTCCAGAATTTTTCAGAAACATTGTTTCCATTAAAAGGTTAACATGATCAGCAACAAAGCTTTATAGATAATTTTCAGACGAGTGACCCAAGGTTTCCCAGTAAAACAATAACTAAAGTATCACACAACATCTTTCAGCTTGCCTTCTTTCTGTAGTTAATGTGATTCCAAGTATTCCTGAGTTAAACAATTTAAAAACAGCCCACCGTTAGGGATGAGTACCCTTCAAATTTGAACAATATGGTACCAGGACCTGGGAATCGGTACCGGTACTCAACATTTTTTATACTTTCGTGTTTATGTGGTAATAAATGTTAGTTTAATAATAAAATCTCAAAATGTTTCAATATAACATATTTATATAATTAAGATCAACAGTTTCAGAAGAAAAAAAGATTATATTAGAAACGTTATAGTTTATCCCGCTTTGTAATCCAGGAGGATACATTTGCATTTCTCTCTTAGCTCTGACTGCAGGCGGGTTTCAGGATGAGGCAGCTGCCTGTGAGGCAGTGCTTTCAGAAGTGAGAAGGAGCTCACAGCAGCACTCACTGCTGCCTTGAGGAAGTCACCAATAACACAGAAGAAAGTTGCTAGATTTTTCGCTTTTTAAAAAAATTTAGAGTAGCAATAAGCAAAATTTCATTATTTTAGATAGAAAAAAAAAAATCATGTGAAGAACTAAAGGTAATATTTCAGATGGACAATGGTATAACATCACAGCTCTCTGTGTTGTTCTCCAGTCTCTTGTTCGCGTGTGCATTTGTGTGCGTGCATGTATGTACTTGTGAACAGGGTCCGATTCGCCAGTCGCCAAATGCGAGTAAAATTTCCCGTTTAGCGAGTGAATTTCAGAGGGCTAGCTGCCACATGGCGAGTAAATGTTTGTACCAAATAAATTGTGTTTTTCAGTCATCATTTGGGTGGATTCTTCGTTATGTTTCAGCTCGTATGACAACAAACACATACATACGCAAACACTCACATGTGACGTGAGGATAAGGTGACCAGATTTCTGAAATCAAATCTGGGGACATTTCTAGCTCGTACATAAAAAGCAATACATCTCATCAAGATGAAATTAGGAAACGGGGACAGTAATGGTTTCATTTATTTTTACATATTTATTAATATTTAAACAACAAAAATCAAGTGTAAAAGCCAGGAATGTGCCTCTCCACACTTTTAGTATATCCTAAGATTAATAAAAAGAATAAATCGATAGTGTTATTAAAAGAAAATTAGAACTGTGTCTCTGGGTTGGGGCAAAGTGGTGGGGGTGAGAGTGGAGGGGTCAAGGGTGGTTAGCAGGGCTTTCTAATTTTGTGGGGCCCAAAGAGCTCTGCCGCCTCCTAAGGGGAGAGTGACATGAGGAAAAGAAAAAACAGTAAATACAAACATTTAGCCTATGCCTGTGGCTGTCTGTGGAGACAGAGTTCCCCCACCTTTTCGAAAAAGTGCAACAAATACTTATTCTGTTCACATCTACATACCTATGAGAAATAGGTTTTTCTGCGTTAACATCAAAAAGAAGTAGCGGTCAAGCCTGCAGGTAAAGGATAATATATGTTTCTTACTGTCAACTGACCGCATCAGGAGCCTGTGCATCTCAAAGAAGCAGATTAATTTCTCCCACTAATGGGCTATAAGCACAGCTCCACTACTGCCTGAACTTCAGCAGCTCCTTTGTTTCCTGTCTTTCATTACTGGACAAACTGATTAATCCAGGTGTGTCTGGCTGGTTACTGAGGTCAGACACACCTGGATTAATCAGTCTGTCCAGTAATGAAAGACAGGAAACAAAGGAGCTGCTGAGGTTCAGGAAGAAGTGGAGCTGTGCATAGAGCCTGTTTGGGACAAGAAAATGGGTTGTGGTTAGTGATGGGTTGATGAGGCGTCATGAAGCGTTTCGACATGTTGCCAAACTGTATTGATACTGTGCCGATACTGTGTCACTGAATACTGACACCTGCTGGACCTTAAAAATCCCTACAGGCAACCTAGTTGACAGACTTAACTGACACTGATTTGATGACCTAGTATACACAATAATACAATTTAAGGCATTGTATGTTGCATGTATTATTTTATATTTTCATTTAAATTTTAAATATCTTTGATTTTTTTTAGATACACTCTAGAAATAACCTGTATCATAATGTAATAACCTCTAAGTAAACATGTTGTGTATGAGGATGCTTGTGGACTGGCATTTTTTTTTTTTTACAAATTTTTATTCAAAAAATAAGTTGATAATACGTCTTGATATTGAGTCTGTTAAACTTTTTTGATATCACTTCTCCAGCTGTAGAAAACACCTGCTCACACGGCACAGATGATGCTGGAGTGCAGAGAAATTGTAATGAAAGGCAGAAGAGGTTTGGACAGACTGTCTTTTGGTTTTTCCAGTATATCATAGGATCCTGGGACCCTCTGCTAAGTATCTATGCACCTCCTGGATGGCATCATCTGTGGCACTTTGGGTCTGCCTGCCCACTTCGATGTCAAGATGTTGCCAAATGTTATCTAAAGTTCCTGTATCGGTCACGTGACTTTCCCATAGCGATACGCGCATTGACACGGGTGTTGCTCTATCAGCTCGACGCATGCGCTGACGCATCGGTGTTGCCGGACCCATCACTAGTTGTGGTGATGTGAGGTGAAAAGGTGTTAAACATGTTAAAAAAAAAGCACAGACGTGGAAATCCCCTTGACAAGAAGTCAAGTGATTGTGTGTGTAGTGCAGCATGAGCATGTATCAACTTACATAAAGTGTGTATAACTACATTATGTGTATGGTATTAGTTGATGTGCAAGTATATTGTTTGCTCCTATAAGGTGAGTTAACTCCAGTCAGTGAGTCAGCTAACATGAGATCATCTCTGGTTTCTTCAAGGCCTTCTGTATCTGAAGAGCCATCAGCCACGGTATCCAGAGGTCTGGATAAAATAAGAGGAGAAGAGGATATATTATGTGCAGAACAGAAATTGTTAAAACACAAGAAAAAATACAACTAATCTGCCTCTTCATTCTGCCACAGCTTGGGAAGTTCAGTGAAACTCATGTTCAGTGCAGAGACTTAGAAAGAGGTTATATCCTCAGACAATTGGGCTTCTCAACTCAAACCTGAGTATATAGCCACTCTGTTTTACTTTGCACACCACACTACTGAATACGTTAGTTTATCACTCATTCTTTATTAACTTTATTAACACTCTATGTACATTTTTCTCCCTTCTTGTGAACCGTTCTTTCCATCAGTGTTCAATCTTACAATATTCTAAAACGGAGACATTATATAATTAAAATCACTTCCAAAAACATTAGAATGTACAACATGAAAACTTCCAATTCTTCTTCATCTTATCATTATTATTTTTATTATTATCTCATTTGATTAAATACTAAAAATGCTAATTACCACAATATTTAGTAATAGTAATATAGTAATATCATCTTTGTTGTCATTGAAACATACATTGAAACATACATTACAATGAAATTTGTTCTCTGCTTTTAACCCATCACCCTTGGGGAGCAGTGGGCTGCCATGTGTGGCACCCGGGGAGCAATCTGGGGTTAAGGGTCTTGCTCAGGGACCCAGAGTGCAGGCGCTGGGGATCGAACCGGGTACTTGCATCCTTCTCTGAGTGCAAGCGCGCTGCTCTAACCACTAGGCCAACACTTATTTGGAGCTACAAGCAAAAACAACATAAATGAACATTAAACAGGTGGTTATCTCTTACTCCATCATTCTCAGATCATGCAGATCTTGTCTCATTCATTTTTCCTGTTACTGATTATTTTTTCATGAGGAACTTTCATATATCCAAACTGAGCAGTAGAAAAGCTAAACCTAAGCCTGAAAGTCAATGCTCATAAATCACAACCATAAATCAGCAAAACAACTTGTCATAACTCTACTTATAACTAACTATCTGACAAATAGACTAAAGGTCACCAATCAGTTCTAAAACATCTTTAGACAAACCCTTGTTGATCCCTGGAGAACCAGCGTACCAGATTAGCGCCTTACAAAGAGTTTTCAATCATTCTGTAACATTATATCTGAGTGTCTTTTACTCATGTGAGCAGCAACTCGTGGTCTTGTCTTACTTTTCAAACCAAACATTTATCACTCGATCAACCCGATCCAAATAAAATGAATCGATTAACACACTTACCATAACACAGCAGCTCCCCATCAGTTGCCACAGGTTGCGACAACGAACTTCCACTTCTTCTTCTTCTGTTTTAAAAGTGGTGCACTCTTCTTCTTCTGCTTCTTCGTGTTTTAATGGCAGCTGACATCCAAAGGGATCATTACCGCCCTTCTAGTGGTGCGCTCTGTTCCTCGTCTTTATGTTAACAGCAGCACAACCAGCTACCATAACACCTGTTTCTGCGTGCAACAGCACTACCGTAATAACAGTCTACACGTAACATTTTCCCCCTCAGTAAAATCGGGGACATTTCCGGGGACAGGTGGTCCAAAACAGGAACTGTCCCCGGAAATCAGGGACGTCTGGTCACCCTACGTGAGAACGACAGGAACTACGTCATGTCCGTTTGCTAACAACTAGCGTTTAGCTCAGGCTAATTACATAGCGGGATTATATGGCGATATTTAGCAGGAGTCAGTCAGGATCAGGGCTCTCAACTCTCGCGCATTGACCGTGTGACACACGCATTTCACTAACTTCGCACACTCACACGCAGCACATGGTATTTCTCATGCATAAAAATAACAAAGCCCATCTGGGCTGCGGATGATCCGTTCACAGCTCTGTCCATCTAGAACTCAGTCTAAACCCCGCCTTCTGCGGAGCTGGTTCATCTTTTTTTACAGTTTATTTCTGCTGCAGTTAACAGAGCAGCAGGAAGAGCGATCAGAGTTATGATTTTTTGGTCTTAACCAGTGGTGAAAGTGCGAAGCAGGAGGCAAGGGGGGAAAGCGACTCCCAGATAAATCCTTCATTCAGAACCAGTCATGGCTGCACGCTGGATCAGAAAACATCTGCTAACCAGATGCAGTCTAAAACAGCACTTAGTCTGTTTATAAATTTCGTTCTTATTTATTCTGCATTTTTTTTAACTACGTGCGTAGTGTTTCTGTGCCTCAACGCTCTAAATGCTCCTCTCTCCTCCCTTCCGCCGGAGCTAGGTGCTTTTATCAGCGGCCAGTGTTCAAAACGTGAATCACTACGTTTAATGTCCTTCCACTCGTACCAAAATGTCCCAATTAAAATCAATAGGAGAGTCAGTAGCTGTGTTTCATGCTCTTTTGTTTTTAACGACACAGAACCAGTGGTGCTTCTGTGGGCGTGGTGCCTTGCGCTCAAATTCAGGTGTGCAAAATTACGTTACATGTAATTTAGGTGCGCACTTTTAAGAAACTTGTAACATCAGGGACTTCAGCTCAGACTCATTATTCTTTCTCTTCCTTCTAAAGGAGCCCTTTACAGTCTTCATTTATGCATTTTCCCCACTGTTTATCACTCCAGCAGCTGGATCATGCGTAAAGACGCAGCGTTAACCGCTGTGTGCTTTAATTGTTGCAGCTGAGGGGAAAATGTTGGAACGTATAAACTCCACCTCATTCAAAAATGAGACCAACATGGATAGAATAATGATAATCTGTAGTGTTTTCATTGCCTGGATGTGAATCTGATAATTCATATTGTTCCTTTTATAATCAACTACAATATTTTCTTATCAAAGTCAGGAAAAAAAGATTTCTCTTCCAGGGTCCAGTCAGCTACGCCCCCAGCCACGCCCCCGAAAACTAACATAATCTCACTCTTAACTTTTGATAAAAGTTGAGAGGTCTGGTCAGGATTAATATTTTGGCCAGTAAAAAATATGCCTGGCCGGTTGATTTTTACATCTACCGGCCAACCTGGCCGGTGAATCAGGAAGTTAATGTCGGACACTGCTTGTGAACAGCTGCCACTCAGGGTTTAGCCCGTCCCTGCCCTAAAACGCCACCGTCAGAGAGTTGGAGCAATATGGCGGAAAGGACCCCAGCAGAACAAAATGCTCTCCTGCTAACAGCATTATAAAATGATGAGTTACTTACTTCTTCACTTGAAATGTTCCTCTGAGAGGTAAAGCTGTTTTTCTGTGTTATTATACTATACAAATATGTGCATAGGAGGCGATGGTTGAGAAGGGAAAGGAGGGGAAAGCAACAAAATAACGGCAACAAAATATTTTTATTAGTTAATTTATCTTAAGTTATTAAGTCAGGCCTCAAAACAACTTGTACATCAAAAGTAACATGTGTGGCTTGTTTTGATAAAATTCCTGGGTTATAGCCTTGAATTTAAAGGAGAAGTCATATTCAGAATTCAAACTTCTGAAAGTACTTTAAATATAAAATTATTACATACTGTTCAATAAATGATGAAAGTTCTTTTAATTAAGAGTAATATTCATTTGAACGTGCTTTACTGGAGGCATCCATGTTGGTCAAAGAACAGTACTGCCACCTCCCAGTTTGTGACGTCATGGTGCGGTATCGGCTGTCAAGCAAGTCCCAATGCTGTATCTGGTGTTTGTCACAACACGCTATTATCCAAGACGTCACAAAATTCTCCACTTATCAATTTTTTAGACCAGTTGGATCCATAAAGCAACAAATAAATAAGGCCCATAAAAAGGTTTGGCCACATATGTTGGCTACATATGACTTGTTTTTTCTCTGGCCAGAAGTTCGATGGCAACTCCTCCCTCTTCAAGTTGGCAATCCAACGACAAATTTGTGGTGGATCATGACTCGGAAAGGTGAAATAACAAATTTTCACTTTTACCCGATGTATTGCAACATCCAACTGCCATGCACATGGGCATTGTTGCTTTAACAATAGCTCTCGCGAATTTCAATGGTAAAGTTCTCTCAAAATCCGAAATAATTGTTGTGGATCGCAGATGTGTATAATAGTTCCTTTTGAATTCGCATGTAAAGCGCGGAGAATGCCCCTCGGCTTATCTCACCGTGACGTCACTTCCAGAAGACGTCAGGAGTGAGGTGTTACTATATTTGGCCATGAATGGCCGCTCCCAGACTAAGTGATCGCGACGAAAATTAATACTTTTATTTTTTTACTGATTAACGCTAAATTCATTAAATCACTGCGAACGTATTAGTTTTAGGTATAGATAATAATCCATTGATTCTTCCTTGCTGACCGGACTTCTCCTTTAAGTCACGCTGTGCTGTATTTGTGAGAGGACATTTCATACATTTCCATAATATAGCAACAAGTACCAGATAGATATGATATGAAGGGGTCATAGAGTTAAAGCAGCAGAACTGTATGAGCTCCTTTTGACCTTGCTACCATGGACAGTTCCTATAAAAGTGAGCTGACAAAAACATTTACTCAGCAATACAGTGCAGCAATGGAAATATGTAGAGATATAAAAAATATTAGACTTAGACTTAGACTTTCTTTATTGTCATTTTGTATACACAGAGTGCATACAGAACGAAATTTCGTTTTCACACAGCTCAGAAAGATTGCAGTAACTCTACAGGATACCTTGCAGTGAATTACAGTACAGGATAAAGTGCAGTGATAAATCGCAGTCACTTACAGGATAAATTTCAATTGACTTCCGGATAAAGTGCAGCAGTGAACAGTAGGCAGTTGAAATGTAAACAATGTAAGCCAAATGTAAACAAATATGCAGTAAGGTGCAGCAGCAATTTTGCAGGATACGATACAATGTGCAAATGTGCAAATCAGCGAGTCGAGTGTGGTACACAGTCCGTTTTTATACTTCAGCAGTTCAGCAGTTCAACAGTCTGATGGCAGCAGGGAAAAAGCTTTTGCAGAACCTAGTGGACCTGCAGCGGATGCTGCGGAACCTCTTTCCAGAGGGCAGCAGGGAGAACAGTCCATGGTGGGGGTGTGAGGGGTCCCTGATGATGTTACGGGCTCGAGACACACAGCGCTGCGATGAAATGTCTTTAATGGAGAGAATAGGAGCCCCGATGATCCCTTCTGCTGTCCTCACCACTCTCCTCACGTTCTTCCAGTCGGAGGCACTGCAGCCTCCACACCACACCGAGAGACAGCTGGTCAGAATACTCTCTATGGTGCTTCTGTAGAAGGTCGTGAGGATGGGCAGGGGCAGGCGGGCTCTCCTCATCCTCCGCAGAAAGTACAGTCGCTTCTGTGCCCTCTTCACCAGTGACGTGGTGTTCACAGTCCAGGTGAGGTTGTCCGTGATGTGCACCCCCAGGAACTTGGTGCTGCTGACCACCTCCACAGCTGAGCTGTTGATGAGCAGTGGGGCGTGGTGAGGGCGGTTCTTCCTGAAGTCTACGATGATCTCCTTCGTCTTCTCCACGTTCAGGATCAGGCTGTTGTCTCTGCACCAGCCCACCAGCTGCTCCACCTCCTCTCTGTAGTCCTGGTCGTTGTCGTCTCTGATCAGGCCCACCACCGTTGTGTCGTCTGCAAACTTCCCGATGTGATTGGTGGTGAACCTGGGGACGCAGTCGTGTGTCATCAGGGTGAACAGCAGGGGGCTCAGGACGCAGCCCTGAGGGGAGCCCGTGCTGAGGGTGATGACATCAGAGGTGTTCTGTCCGACCCGGACTGACTGAGGTCTGTTGGTGAGGAAGTCTAGCAGCCAGTTTCGTAGGGGTGTGTTGAAGCCCAGATGCTCCAGTTTTCCCACCAGATGTTGTGGGATGATGGTGTTGAACGCTGAACTGAAGTCCAGGAACAGCATCCGCACGTGCGTGTTCTTCTCCTCCAGGTGTGCCAGGCTCAGGTGAAGAGCAGAGGAGATGGCGTCCTCAGTGGAGCGGTTCCGTCGGTAGGCAAACTGGAACGGGTCGAGTGTTGATGGGAGACTGGAGACGATGTGTTCCTTTACCAGCCTTTCAAAGCACTTCATCATGATGGGAGTCAGTGCAACAGGCCGGTAGTCGTTGAAACAGGTGACTTGAGGTTTCTTTGGCACCGGAATGATATATATATATCGTCGATATATAAATATATACTATATGTAAGAAACTGGCAAAAAAGGTAAATGTTGAGAAGATAACGCTATGTTAAACAGTTTTGCTTGTAGGTGTCTGTTTAAAATATCTATATTGTGCCATGCATTAACAGGAATGTTACTTAGTAGGAATCCAGCCAAAAGATTAATGAAGGATCTCAATGACTGCAAGGTGGTGGTAGGAGAGAGTGTTAGCACACAGCACAGGATGGTGGTATGTAGAATGACTGTCCTCTGCTCTGCCTTTTCCCTCTTTGTCATCCTCACAATCAAACTGGTCTGAAAAAAAGAAGAAAGTTGTGTGGTTTTCAGGGAGAACTTGAGACAGGCTCTGGGTGACCAGGGGTTGCTTCCAGATGGCTGGACAACTACAGCTAAAGCTATCTGGGAGAAAGGTAGGAGAGTACTTTCCTGTAGTACAGTAGGGAGGGAGTGAAGGATTTATACAGGTAGGTGGGGTAGAAAAACAGATAGGGAGCATGTTCAGTAGGTTGAGGTGATTTGGATTTGAAATGTAAATGTACTGACAAGTGCATTGAGTTCAATATGGTATTGGCATGAATGCTTTGAAGGATTGATGAATGAGGAAAATGAGAGAACAAAGATCAGACGAAGAGACTGTTGGATCAGGAAGTAGAAAAGATTGGTACGGATAAAGTGATAAAGGCATTTAAAAAGATGAAAAATGAAAAAATATGGAAGTGTCTAGGAGAGACAGCATTATAGTTTTTGACTAGGCTGTCCAATTAAGTCTTAGAATGCAAGAAGATGTTTATGGAATGGAGAAGTGTGCTAGTGCCAATTTTCATGAACAAGCGAGATGTGCACAGTTGTGGCAACTACAGAAGAATAACACTGATGAGTCATACAATGAAATTGTGGGGGAAAGTAGTGGAAGCTAGACTGAGTTTGAAAGTGAACATTTGTGAGCTGCAGATGGTTTCATTTCGAGAAAAAGTCCTACAAATGCAGTATTTGCTTTGAGGGTTTTGTTGGAGGAATACAAGGCAAGCCAAGTTTGTTTTTACAAAGCAGTTCCGTAACAAGACCATTCAAAGTGCTCTGCATGAACAGAACATGAGAAAAGAAAACATCCAGAGGAAAGTACACTGCAGTAGAATCAAGTAAGTTGGACTGCAAACTTAATCTAATGATGTACGGAGAAGATCAGAGGGATCTGTATTGTGTTTTAATGAATAAAGATAAAGCCTATGATGAGGTGACAAGAGATTGGCTGTGGTATTGTAGGAGGAAGTCTGGAGTAGCAGAGAAGTGTGTTGCAGTAGTGCAGGACATTTATGAGAGCTGTAAGACCCTGGTGAGGTGTGCTGTAGGTGTGACAAAAGACTTTGAGGTGGAAGTAGGACTCCAGTAAGGATTGGCTCTGAGCCCCTTTGTGTTTTCTGATGCACAGGTTGACAGATGAGGTTATACAGGAATTTCCATGGCCTATTATGTCTGCAGATGTGTTCTGCGGTGAGAGCACAGAACAGGTTTAGGAAAATCTATAGATATGGATGTTTGCCCTGGAAAGAGAGGAATAAAGGTTCGTTGAGGAAAAGACAGAATGCATGTGTGTGAATGAGAGGGACTCAAGTGGAGCTGTGTAGTTACAGCAATCAGAAATAAAGAAGGTGGAATATTTTAAGTGTATACCCCTCATTCACACAGACTTCGGCATCCATGTGTTTTTCTCTCTGTAGCAAATAGAAGCCATTCTAGTCGATGCAGTAATTCCCGCTGGCTCCGGGGTGCTGCTGCAGGACAGACAGCCCTCCTCTGTCACCTTCCAGAAATACGGATCAAGTCTATTTTTGACAGATGACAGACCTAAAGGCGTAAATTTCTAAAAAAAACAAATGAGCTAGACATGAAGTCAGAAAGGGGAGAAGTAAAGTTAACCCGGAACATTTCAAAATAAGAGGGGAGACTGTCTGGATACATGAAAAGAGCCAATATGCATCCAGTATGATTTGCAGCACTGCACATTTTGCAATGGATGATGGAGCTGACACAGAACATAGTCAGTGTGAGTGTGGAAAGGAAGTGAAGAAACATGACTGAGCAGGATGGAACAGGTGGAGAAAAACGTTGTGTGTAATTTGAGCAGAGTATCAACAAGAATGAAAAAAAAAAAAGATGTACAAGACTAAGGTGAGACTACTGTATGGTTTAGAGACAGTGGCACTGAGGAAGAGAAGGGAGGTCGAGTTGGAGCTAGCAGAGATGAAGATGTTGAGGTTCTCTATGGGAGTAAGCATGATGGATAAGATCAGGAATGTTTACATCTGAGGGACAGCTCATGTTAGATATATTGGAGCTAAAGCTAGACGCCAGACTGAAATGGTCTGAACATCTACAGAGGAGGGATAGTGAGTACATTGGTAGAAGGATGTTGAGGCTGGAACTGCCAGGATGGAGGCCTAGATGAAGACTAAAGATGAGATTTATGGATGCAGTGAAACAGGATATGAAGGTAGTTGATGTACAAAAAGAAGGTGCAGAAGATAAGGTTAGATCGATACAGATTACTCGTTTTGGCAACCCCTGAGAGGGAAAAGCTGAAAGAAGAAGAGAAGAATCACTCAATGATTGTAAAGCCTAAATAATTCCTAATCAACAAATGGAAAAGCAACTTTGGAGCGCTACTAAAACTAATGCTACACCTCATTAGGTTTCATTAAGAAACACAGCATACTGATCTAATACATAAATGCAAAACTAACGTTTCACATAGCCAAGAGTTTGTAATGTCATTTGTGTCTCAAGATTAATTATATTGATTAATATTAATATTTTGAGAAAACTTATGGCTGCTTGGAAAATGGAAATGTTTCATGGAAATGTATTTTGTAAGCAGACAGCACAATCCATATTTGTAAATTTACAAATTACTAAGATTGCAGCATTCTGTCAAAAATGGGAGGGTGTGGAGGCTAAAATTAAAAAAGAAAAAAGAGCTAACATGACCATAGATTCAGATTAAGGTACAATATACAATCATTTTGATGTGACCCAACAATTACTGTAATTTAGATAACGTGTGTTGAAAAAAATGTAAACTGGTTTGTAGACAGTTACTTTGTCCTAAGACAATTACTCATATTCCCCCAATGAATTTCCGCTATTGTTTTTGAATCAGATGGCTGTCCTGCTGTGTGAACAGCTTAGAACTTTGGGAGCTAAGAGAACAACGGAATAGATTCAGAGAAGAGCAATTACCCTGGTGAAAATTTGTATGTATTTATTTATTTTTTCAAATACTTTCATAGAGTTTTAAAAGTAAATTTCCAAAACCTTTCTTGAAAAGAAAAGTAAAACAATATATATATATATATATATATATATATATATATATATATATATATATATATATATATATACACGTAACCAAGAATAATTGCCAAATTAACTAAAGGGTTGTCAAAGACCAATACAATGGCAAGTCCAGAAAGATAATTTCCTTTCTGTTTTACAAGATTCCCAATTGGGTTGTGACATTCCCTATGCTTGAAGTCCCCAATGGGATAGTATGATGGGTGTGTCTAAAAGTGTTCACATGCACTTTGAGGCAAAACTATCACCATGCCATCTGTAGTCTCTCCACAGGAAGATAACCAGCACTATTTATTGCACATATGATTACTGGTTGGCGTGTTTTCTTTCCTTTTTTTCCTTTTATGAGCCATCTGCTCAGGAAAGGTGACAAGGGATTTGTGAAATGGAATACTGTAGCATATTGATTCTCAGCTGAAATCTATTCTTGGCCCTGGTCTGTATTTTAATTGTGTGATGTAAATCTGAAAAAATCTAGGGGTGTTTTGCCCATCCTATACATACATACAGACAGGTTTTGCTGTTGTAGAATACTGTAAGTGACTTACAGTTTTTCCTTTATATTTACTTTTTTCTTATGCATAAATATTTCTGGCATGTTTGTCCTCTTAAATCACAAATTAACTGTGACAAACTACAACTTTTAATGACTGAAAAAATATTAAAAAGAATAGAATATCCACACATCATTCTATAACATTAAATAATTCAATGAGCAATGAGAAACAAAGTCATGGAAATGTATCAGTCTGGGAAATGTTCCTAAGCTATTATTTAGGCTTAGTGATGCCAATAAACCACAATGAGGACCATTATCCACAAATGGAACAGTGATGAACCTTTCAACAGTATTCCAAGGCTGCAATCGACAGCTCATCCAGGAGGTACCAAAAGAACAACATCTTCAGTCTGGAAGTCCTCACTGCTTCTGTCAATATCAGTGTTCATTAATCATCTATGAGAAAGAAACTGGACAAAAAGTGTGCCAATGGCAGAGTTCCAAGAAAAAAAGAAAAAAAAAGTCTCCTAACAAAATCAACACAAAGGTATGCCTCACTAGGTGTCGCTTCACCCAATCATCTTGGCAAGTTCTGCTGAATGTCCCTCCTGTCCTCAAATGGATCCGAAGGAAGCAGGCCCAGATTGATAATGTGTAGAACTTAACCAAGAGTGCTACACATCAATCTGGTTAACCAGGTTACCACCAACCAGTAAGGAGTGTGGATGAGGTCAATCGGGCTAAAAAAAGAGGAAAACTATATTCTTTTCACTAATCCAGTTATCAATAAGAAACAATAATCTTATAGCTCACATCAGAAGGATTCTCCTTAAAACGGACCTATTATGCTTCCTTGATACATTTAGGATAGGTCTATGGCAGGGATCGTCAACTACAGTCCTCAAGGGCCGGTGTCAGGAAACCTTTATATGTGTCTCTGCTTCAACAGACCTGAGTCAAATAATCAGATCATTACCAGGAATACAAAGAACTTGAATGCAAAACTGAGACTTTTCCTATCAATTCAGGGGATGTCTGCCGGTAGTATTAAGGTTAGCTTGTGCTAAATGACAAATCAAGTTCATGCTGAACAGCAACGCAATACACAATACAAATCATTAAGTACTTACATCTCTGTCATCTGCAGATTTCCAATGAACAGTAGGGACAGCATTTTCCTTTATAATAACAATACATTTTATTTGTAATGAACTTTACATTCAGCATCACATGGCAAAGTGTTACAATGGCAAACACATAAAAACAACAACATAAAAATGAAACATAAAAACAACAACTAGGCAGAGTATGTCTTTCTAAATAGGAGGTTTTAAGTTTCTTTAATAGCAGCCTTTTGGTAAATTCTGCCATGTACTGTCAGTTTTCAAAACAGTCCTTCCTTGGCAATGTCAAGCAACATTGTACATGGCTAGGACATTGCCATCAAAAATATAATGAAGCTGTTCTCTGTGACTGGGAAAATGTGCACAGACACATGCTGTTTAATGAGGCCAACAACAAAACATTTGTCCTTTGTCCTGTTCATTGTGCAGTGCATACACAAGTAAACATGTTCCTCTTCTAAAAATGAAGTGGGAGGAGCTTTGCTGGGCTTGGCTGGGGTTGCTAGGTGAAGGACAGTGCCCACGCCAATTGTGATGCAATAATCAGGACGTTTTTTTAAACGACTCATTTTTAGACACCAACAAAACATTTATTTATTGCCAAATAATGGCTGGCTGGAGTTTTTTATTGCTTGGACTGTTTCTAGAAGCCGTATACACCAAAACAGAATTAGAAAAATGTGAAAAAAGTAAATTTTACATAATAGGACACATTTAAAATCTTTACCGGGTTGCACTGTCCCTTTTCGAGACAAATTAAATATTTTTTTTTCTGATATTTCCTACAGTTATGCATTACATGCTCTATTGTTTCACTTTTCTCACAGAGTTCCCAGCGTACTGTTTCATGTTTCCCCATTATGTGTAGTGTTGAATTAAGTCCTGTGTGGCTCGACCATAGTCTAGTTATCCTTTCCTATATTCTGCTTCTCCCAGCACTTCTTCTAATTTCTCCAACGTTCCTTTGTATTCTATACAACCATCTTACTTTTATATCTTTTTCCCACTGCTTTTGCCATTTTTCTTTTAATAATGCTTTTAGCCTCTGATTTACTAAATGTGACTCTCATATCATAGTTATAGGAACACCACTTCTAATCCCATCACCTGAATACAATATAATGTTTATTGGATTTCTAATAAAATATCAGGATGATTTACAGAATGGGTGAACTTGAGGCTTGTCTCACCAAAATATATTAAAGATCTGTATCAACCCTCCAGACCACTCAGATATTCTGATTCTATTCAACTATGTATACCCAGAACTAGAACCAAAGATGGAGAAGCAGCATTTATTTCCTATGCTCCACAAATCTGGAACAAACTTCCAGAAAACTGCAAATAAGTTGAAACACTGAGTTCCTTTAAATCAAGACTAAAACCCCATGAGTTTAGAGTTGCTTTCAACCTATAATAACAAGAACATTGACTAACATATTTGATGTGTATTGATGTTTTCACTTGATGCAATTTAATGTTTGTTACTGGTCTCACAACCGGCGACTGTTTCCATGTGTTTATGATGTTTGTATATTTTCGTAATGTAAAGCACTTTGAACTGCCTTGCTGTTGAAATGTGCTATACAAAAAAACTTGACTTGACTTGATCATTACTGACTCAAGCCTGGACCTTGGATTCTCCCCCTGCCTCTGGCCCTTAGGAAACCTCAGCCTGTTTAACTGACTCTTCGTGTATGACCCAAACTTGGACTATGGATTCCCCTTCTGTCTCTGCCCTGCTCTGGTACAATAAGAAGTATCCTCCTGTGCAGAACGTTTGACATTTGCCAGAGAACACCACAATTGGCCAATTCGCCACTGGCACCCTGTGCTCTTCACAGATGAAAACAGGTTCACACTGAGCACGTGTGACATACGTCTGGAGACTCCATGGAGAGCATTCTGCTGCCTCAAACATCCTCCAGCATGACCGGTTTGGCAGTGAGTAATGGTGTGGGGCCGCACGACCCTCCATGTGCTCGCCATGGAGCAGGTAGGTAGTCTGACTGCCATTAGGTACAGCGATGTGATCCTCAGACCCATTGTGAGACCACGGTTGGCCCTGGGTTCTTCCTAATGCAAGACAATGCTGGACCTCATGTGGCTGGAGTGTGTCAGCAGTTCCTGTAATACGAAGGCATTGATGCTATGGACTGGCCCGCCCGTTCCCCAGACCTGAATCCAATTGAGCACATCTATGACATCATGTCTTGCTCCATCCAATGCCATGTTGCACCACAGACTGTCCAGGAGTTGGCAGATGTGTTAGTCCAGGTCTGAGAGGAGATCCCTCAGGAGACCATCCGCCACCTCATCAGGAGCATGCCCAGGCATTGTATGGTACAGGCAGTTGGAGGCCACACACGCTACTGAGCCTCATTTTGACTTGTTTCAAGGACATTAAATCAAAGCTGGATCCACCTGTAGTGTCTTTTTCCACTTTAATTTAGAGTGTGGCTCCAAATCCAGATCTCCATGGGTTAATAAATTTGATTTCCATTTGATTTTTTTGATATTCTGAAAATATTTCGCAGGCATTTGTGCAGCATCAGGTTACTCATTGGATGGGCTAGTGCTATCTTGCAGACTCTGACCTCCATTTTCTTGTGTATTGAAGTCTAGGTGTGTACCAGCCCGCTCAAAGCACTGGTTTTAAATAAATAAACTTTCTTAGATTAAGTTGAATGGAATTGCTACATTATTACAAAATATATAATGTGAACATGCATAAAAACTGTTTTAATAGGTGTTATAATTACATTTTTCACAAAATTATTTAATTTGAATGGTTCATCAATATACTTACAGATACTCAGCTATATGAAGTATGAATGACTCAGACTATAACCAAGAATAAGATCAATTACTGTATATCATATAAAAAACAAAATCTAAATATGATCTTGCATATCATTCACAAATTTTTGTTTATTTATTTACATATACTTTTTTGGTGAATTTATATCTGAAAAAGTGAATAAATTAGAAAGCCTCAAAAAAGGGAGCAAAATTGTCTCGGTCTAATCTGGTGGTATTGCTCTGTTTGTACCATAGGTTCATGGGTTTAGACAGTCACTGTAATCCAAACACAAGATGATTCAAATTGAGAGGACAAAAACCAGGATTTACTTGTGGCAACTATGTGAGCCTGACAGAACTGTTTATGCTTCCCCGCACAGCTGTCACCAAATTATTTTTTTTCTTGTGATTATATATGGCCTGAGAAGGCAGAAATGCTAGCAACTTGCCATAATAGAAGCTGCACTAAATTTCATCCATGGCACTGATCTACATAAACACAAAATCAGCAGTGCCACTCTCAAATGTGCTCGCTTGGCCGATAGTGTGCAGTCTGGGGCAAAGATCAATGACTTTCTTTGGACTTGTCCCTTGACTTGATGTGTTCTATCCTGGATATAAAGAGTGGCTGAGAAGGCAATAGAGTACCACTTGATAGCGATTTGGATCAGTTGTCAAGAATCCACTGTATTTTGTTCTTTGCTTTTAGTGAATATGCTCCAAAAAGATATCCTCTTTCCAAGATAGCATCTAAAGTCAAAAGCTTCATGTCTTTTTAGATTTTGTTGAAAGCTTAATGTATGGAGTCCTGGAATGTTTTATACTCAGTACTGAAAATGGAAGACCATTCAAAGTTGCAAAGGCATCAGATTTAAAGCACTGTTTTGACACTGGGAAACATTTTGCTCATTTGGACCCTGACAGTTAGCGATGTTACACCACTGCTGTTATAATGCAGTTTTGTTTTACCATTGCCCCCAGAAAAGAGTAAACATGCGTTTAATACATCTAAAAAGGCTGACAAAAGGAAAGAAGCCACCTAAAATGTCAAGTGATCAGATACCATATTGTTGCATGACATAACAGCACCAGGACCATTAAACATAATATCATACCTGTATATAAGTTGAAGAACATTGAAATCTAAATTGGAATTTTTCAAGTGTTGGAAAACTGGAACAGTTTCTTGTAAAAAAAATTTCTAGTATTTGCAGCTTTTCGCAGTAAAGTCAAAAGAAGGGAAAATTAATTAACGCCCAAACCTACATTTTGATCTCAACAGTATCAGGTAAAAGCACAACTGACACAAGAGAGAGCAAACTAGATATGATTATCTACCCATTCAAAAGAAGCAAGCTAGGTAAGTATGCATCCAGCAGTTAGTTTATTTTATTCAAATTTTAAGTCCTGAAATCTGTGTTTTACTCATCAACTGTTCTTATTTACCATCAAGTGCCCTCATGTTTTAGGTTGTTTTGCTCCATCTGCAGTGGTGTGTGTCTAAAACTTGTCTTCTTTTTTTCCATATTTTAACTGTTACTACACTATCTAATAAAAAATAAAAATGGAAGTTATACAAGGTTACATACTGCTTAATAAGAGCAAAACAGGGGCAGGGAAATACTTGAATAGAATAAACCATGTTTAATTATTCCAGAGCAGTGAACTCACCCTAGATGATTTTTCTTTTTCAATATAATATCTTTACTGTCATATACAATTTTATTTATTTTGAGAACTAACTTGTTAACCAATTGTGAATATTGTTTTAAGCTGATGTTGTTGACTTTAATGTCTAAAAACTGTCACAACTGCAATGACACATGCATATTAGTAATACCTGCCCAGCTCGTGGCAGGTAGCCTACTAACCCAGCAGCACATTAAGACAAACAAATAATGCTCAAGCATAAGCAGAAATTCTTACTTGAATTTTCTCTGAGTCTGTGTGATTTCTACATGTGGGTCAGAAAGCTTCCTAGAGGCATCACACTGACCTATGGCCTAATGGGTTTGACACATATGGTGCAACAAACAACAGCCACCAATTCCTTTCGTAGCCACAATGGTGAAAACCCAACACATGGGACGCGAAAGTGTTTCAAATCCCACTGTTGGAGTACTTGATTCCCATAAATTTTATTGATTATGAAATTGGAACACTTTTGATATTTTCAAGCAGTCCGTGATCAACAAGGATGAAGACTCAGAAGATTTTGCTGGAATTGACTGAACTCTTGCTTTTATGTCAACAAACAAGTTCATCCTATATTACAGACAAGGAAACAGCATGGAGAATATCGTTTGACGGCGGACCTCGCAGCTGATCCAGATAAATGGCTGTAGTGCCATGCGACAGTGACAAAAGTTAACCATTGTTCAACTTTTTTGGTACAAATCGCAAGCCTGCGTGTGCAGGTCCACATGTACAAGCTCAAAATTGTACACGCACAAATTTTGAGGGTCGCTTGGCTGGCGGACAGCAAGCGATTGTTGCCTCATCGCATAAGTGCCATCCTGAAAGAATGTAGAAAGAGCGACATCGCTCCCCATGTGCCGAGCCCATAACTTATAGGCCCTTCTTCAATAAGAGATTTACAATAAAAGATAACAATACACCTTAGTACACAGTGTCTTGCATATTGTGGTAGCTGCAAACAAAATTGTACACGCACAAATTTTGAGGGTCGCTTGGCTGGCGGACAGCAAGCGATTGTTGCCTCATCGCATAAGTGCCATCCTGAAAGAATGTAGAAAGAGCGACATCGCTCCCCATGTGCCGAGCCCATAACTTATAGGCCCTTCTTCAATAAGAGATTTACAATAAAAGATAACAATACACCTTAGTACACAGTGTCTTGCATATTGTGGTAGCTGCTACACAAAAAGTCAATAGTCAACAGATCAAAAATCTCACAGACTCCATGAACGAAAGGCTTGTGACAGTAGCTGAAAAGGTTTGGCCATTACTGATCAGCTATGCCTACTTGTATATTGTTCATAGAATGTATACTCTATCTATCTATCTATCTATCTATCTATCTATCTATCTATCTATCTATCTATCTATCTATCTATCTATCTATCTATCTATCTATCTATCTATCTATCTATATGTATATATATATATATATATATATATATATATATATATATATATATATATATATATATATATATATCCAAGCCCAGATCAGTTACCAAAGCCAAAAAAGTGTTGGTAGACGTCATGCACCTGCTGTACAAAGTGTTCAAGCCCCTCCCTTCAGGTAGGAGATACACCATACCAAGGTGGTGAGCCAACAGACTGGAAAACTCCTTTTGTCCCTACAGTCAATTGCTTTTTAAACAAACTGTAGGGTCAGGACCTTAAATCAGGTCCTGATTTAAGGTCGCTATCAAATTTTTGCAAATTATCTTTAATTTTAACTTCAACTTCAGCTTGCAACGTTAATATTTACTTCAAGTCTTCAAGTCCTTTAACTTTTATAAGTCGCTTCTTATCCTTTTGTCTTGTCTATTGTCTGTACTGTTTGTGTGATTGTGGGATGGCTGCTACTACTTTTATTGGCTGCAAATTAATTGTCGTTCGAGGACCTAATAAAGTAAAGTCTGAAGTCTAGAAATCCCAAATCTTACTTTTATTTTCTTAAATATCCATATCTTAGGTTTATTGACCATATGGATAGACTGGAAGCACTGTAGTTATATAATAAAAAAGGTAGAATGTTTGAGATACTTGTGTACAAAGTATATGGCATCAAGTTCAGTTTCTCTGAGCCTCTCTTCAAATTGGAAAAGACATAAGAACATATCATATATGCAAATTCTAGCTTTATTGATCTTCATAAGCAAGCAAACAACTACAAGAAAATACATGCTCACTTAAATTTGAGACCCACCACAGCAAAAGTAGGAGCAAGTCAGGGCCCAAATGGAGAAAACAGAGAAAAACCTTAAATTTGAGAGAAAATAGTGATTTTTGTTTATTGCAAAATATGCTAGTTGAAGTTATGAAGTAAATGCTTTAAATCTCCATTTTGGAGGTTTTAAAAAAGTAAACCTAGTGTTTAAACTTGGCACGCTTTCAGCTTAAAATTCCCCTAAGCTGCATCTGCATGTCTGGGTGGTGAAAGCCACGGCTCATTTGTATACTGCCTTGGTGTGTCTCAGCGCAGGCTTTTTTTATGCGTGTTGGCCAATAAGCTGCGTGCTTGAAGAAACCAGCTGGCTACTTATGCAGCTCTTAATTCTGTTTGAAAGAGAAACGGCGAGTTCCTGTAGCAGAGGAAGATGGACCGAGCTGAATGGGCCGCGCAAGAACTGAACCGCGGCCGTTCCAGTGTTCCGCTCAGGACCGATGCTGGGTTTCGCTTTAGATTCTGCATCAGGACGAAATCAAGTAAAATAAATATCGCCTGTGGACTTTAGAGAGCGTTTTTAGTTTCCAGCTTATGGTAACAGAAGACAAGGAAGATGAAAAAAGCTTAAACTTTTAAGTGGACTTCCGGCAGAAAAGCAAGAATGTCAGATATTAGAAGCATTGCATTTGGGTCCAACAACAACCCCTACAAATTATGACAAGTAGTCAAATATCTCAATGATATAAAGTCCTGGATGGCCTTAAACAGAGATAAATATTTCCTTTTATTGCCCCTGTCCAGAATTTGCAGAGCCACACTGACTGACATCATCACTTTGATCAGAACAGGGACAGGAGTTCCATGTTATTCACACCGAAGACCTCACCATCATGCTGCCTGGTCGTCATCCTGGGAACAGGTAAAGCATGTGAAGCAGTGAAATCCTTCTAATAACCAGTAATGTAAAACTTTGTTGGCAATCAAAAATAAAAACCCTCTGATATTTTTTATCACAGAAGAGGGTGATAGTGTGACATGGACTTTTTGGTAAATTGTAATGTATATAGAGTTGTGCACACTCTTAATTAAAAAACACATTGTGGCTTGATCAGAATCAAGTTATTGTTCCTGTTTCTCTTCATGGGACCATTAAAGTCAAGGGTTTCCACATATAATGACTGAGGGGTACAGATCAAGTGACTGCAACGCCAGCCTCTGATTGATTAACCTATTCAGAGGTGTGAACACATTTATTCATACCTGAGCAGAAACACACATTGATCACCAACCCCCAAAACTGCTATGTGTGAGCCAAATAATGCATCATTCCTCATACTGAAAGAGTAACTAAATAGCAGCAATAACAATGTACGAACTTGTTTACATCAGAGTTGCATCAGAGTTGCAATTTGCAGAGATTCAAAACTTAGTCAGTTAACATTTACCAATTTTATAAATATCAAGTGTTTTAAGTTTTGTATTTAATTGTATTTGTTTGTGTTAGTGTAAAATTTGGTGTAATTTAAAAGATGTTTGTCTTTTCAATGCACAGAACACAAATATTGTAAATTATCCATCCATTTTCTAACACGCCCATCCCTTGTGTTTGTAAATTTGTAAATAACTCAAAATGGCCTCGGGGAGACTTGTTCCAGGTTTTGCTGTGGTCGGTCACATTTGTTCATGACTATAATTACAAAGTTTAAGTCATCTTGGGCTATGGAAAACCAGCTTTACAGAGGACTTAGGTGTATTTTTTAAGATGATAAAGGAGATAGGATAGTCCTCTATTTCATTAGAAAACGTCAGCCAAATCTACAATGAGAGTATACTACTACAATAAAAGATACATTTGATTTTAGGACTTTGCATACATCTTTCCCAGGGGTGCCAATAAATGTAACAGATGCTGCATGTTGTGAACCTTGTTTCATTGTTCATATTCTTTTTTTGCACTTTAGCTGATAAAATTAGGGAACATAACATGCTCAGGTCTTTAGGAGAGCAGTCCATAACCCAGTGGCAACACCCATCTTGCATACAGTGTTTTGCTTCACACCAGCTATGCGTTGCATTATTCCAATGCAGAATTCGCTGCTATGCTTTGTAGACTGTAGGCAAAAGCTTTGTACGGTGATACAGAATGCAAGTTTTCCCCCCTTCAGCTCAAGGCCTAAACAGGTATCAATAGTGGAAATTAGAGGTGGTTTAAAATGCACCCCTAATCTTCACACATGCTGCTTGGTTTTATTATGCAATTTCCCACAAGCCCAAAGTCTCATGTGCCAAGTGCAATTACATGTCACTTGGTTCAATAAATGATTCCAAATCCTTTGACGTGTCAGACTGAAATTGCGCGAGCTCAAGCAGCTCACTAAAGTCATAAGTCATGCACACCATTAAGTATTAGCTGACGCCTACAATCACCACTCACATTCAAACAAGTCAGTATGAGCGCCTTGATAATCTAACAAGCCTGTGCTCTGACTCTTCTGATCGTTTAAACTGCTTACTTGTCGGCTGGTTTTGCCACTTGCTCCTGCTAGTGCACTCTGGATTGCTACACCCACACCTCCTGTTCAGCTGTCATGTTACAGAACCAGAAAGATAGCGTCTTTCCCCTGATAGGTTTTGGATTATGTGTATCAGGCATCGTAATTATGTGAATGTTCCCCCAAGGTTCTTCTTTTGTATTTATAAACACACATTCAGACATAAACGTCAAGGAAAGACAACTATTAACCTCATAGCAAAATTGTGCATATTGATGATGTGATGTTGGTACTTTTTTATACGAGGATGAAATGCATTTCCTGTGTCCCTGATAGTCCTTTTATTTGCTCAGATTTTATTCTGTTGTTCAAATAGTGAGGCAAACTTAAAACTATGCCAACTTAACCCTACAGGTGTAAACATTCCAAATGACCTAATCAAGAAACTCACACCAATGTTGATCTATGTTTACTCTAAATTGTGCAAGGTATTTTAGACTTTTGACCCTGCACCAGAAAACACATCTCATCAACATTCAAGGCTATCTTCATTACCTCATTTTTCAGTGCTACTCTGTATGCTGCTTCTATATGTTTAAGATGTATTTTAGGCTTTCAGACAGTATTTTGTATTTCAAAAAATCTCTTTCAGTACATGTATTTACACTGGTTTCAAAATAGTCATTTTAAACTTGCTTGTACAATGCTACAGAGCTAATACATATCGATGCAACCCTATCTTTCAATCTGCCACATCTGCTGCCTGAACTGATGGGTTAATGAGGGGCACACATGCCCTGTCCTATTTCCTGCAATCAGCTCTCTCCGACATTTTGACAGGAGGCAATTATGGACAAAAAAACCCAGCAGGCTGCCAAATTGCTTGGACACATACACAGAAATATGTCTATTCAGAGGGTCAAAACTGTATTAGAGGTGAGTCTTGGTGCAGCTGATTGGCATACAGTTTGGAATTAAGCTTGACATGTAATGACTCTGCACAAGATCACTTTTTCTCATCAAGTGTCAACCTTCCCATAAAAAAACAGACTCATAAATAGACATTTATTTTTTGTGCTGCTCAAGTCTGTCCTTGAGTACAAAAAGCCAAAAGATCAAGCATTCTATTTACTGATCTGTCAAAAGTCTAATCCTTACCTATGACAGAGAGATGTGGATCATGAAAGAATGAGACCCTGGAAAACAAATGACTAAAATGAACATCCTCCATAAGGCAACATAATTTTACGGATAGGATGATGAGTTTAATCATCTGAGGGGAACACTGAGTAGAGCTGCTTCTGCTCCTCCACATCAAAAAGAGTCAGCTGAAGCAGTTCAAGCTTATGATGAGAAAGCTTTCTGGATGCATTCCTTTTGGAGATTTTCAAGGGCATATTGCAATGGGAAAAAAGACCACAGGCAGACCCAGAACCCATGTTAGGCACTATACATTCCTTCTGGCATGACAATAACAGCAGGACAATAACAGCATCCTTTACTTGTACATTATTACAACAACAGCAGTTCTAAAAAGTTCTTGCAGTGCAACAAATCCATCAGCGATATATATATACATATATATATATATATATATATATATATATATATATATATATATATATATATATATATATATATATATATATATATACCTTTTTAGTTATAATCAGATACTCCATGTAATTAGAATCATCCTTTGTAAAATGATCATATAAGTAATACATTTCTGGATTAATATGGATTTTTTGGAAAGGGGCTTGACTAATTATGTATGCTTTATTTGTGAGTAGACACTAATTTTACACCTTCAAATTCCACTAATCTCTCCTTCCACCTGGGGCAGTATACAATGATTGACAGTATACTTTCAGAGGTAACAACCCAAACATTCAATCTCAGTGTTGAGGCCCCACACGGCATTTCATTTCCCACCACTGACACAGCTAGGGAGTAAACCTTGTGATTACAGGTATAGCGGTGGTTAAAGTTCAGCTTTGCAAGATACTGCTCTCTGGTGATTCACTCACATTAGCATCCTGGACACTCAAAATGATTTGCATGCATTGTCAGCCCTTTTAAAACATCCTGCTAAGCACTTGAACAGCTTGCTTCTTCTGGGGCCCAGGGGCCTCCTTGCTGTCAGATTTTCATTCCTACAATCCTAAACATGCTGTTGTTGGTGGTAGGTTACATATTATCTAAAGACAGAAAGACTTTGGAAGTAATTTGTTTTGTTTTATCTCACTAAACAGCTTAATTTGGATATTTGTTAAAAGCCTGCCCACAAAAGACATTGCATTGTTGACCTTCACAAGATGTTACAGGTAAAATCTGACCTAAATCCAGGTTCTTACACCCATGTGTCTGTCATTACAAATGGGTTAATAAATCATACTATTTTAAAGAGCAGTGGGTGGGTATTATTTATGTTCCTCATAATCTGTTTTTTTTTATCTATCAGAATTTCAAATAAAACAGAATAGCAGTCATTTTTTGCCCAAGATAAATAACAGCCACACTTTCAAATATATATTTATTGAATTTGGAAATGGTCAACATTTTGAAATTGTGAGGTTAAGTGTTACAGCAACTGTTCTTACTATTTCTTGCTCACATTACGGTATGATAAATCAGAAAAATATCCATAACCACTTTACTATGAACTCTTAATACAAACTTGTGATTTATACTTCCCAACCATGAATAAACTGATGGGTAAATTGTGCATACTTGCAAATGTTTTTTCCTCTTTGCATAAATGTTACATCTGTTTTGCAGTCCTATTTTCCATGTTTTTCATTTTAATGGAAAACGTTTCTGTTGCTTGAGGTAGAAAGAGCTGTAAAAGTTAGTTAAATGTGGGATGCATAGGGAGTAACATGATAGTATGTGGTCGAGTCATTTAAATTAAATTTCCCACTGCTTTGCTTGACATCAACCCTACATTGATGTGGTAATTGTGTTATGCTTGGACATGACTGTCTTTCTTGGTGCCGCCACCTCATCCTTAGACTTCTTTATCTAAAAGGATACAATCATAATTTTGTGCCATGTTTTTTCTCCTAATGCATCCTCTATTCAAAACATTGCAAACTCGTTTGCTATGAAAGCTATGTTGGGTGAGAGGTGCAGTTGCACTACAAGTAAATACCATTTACAAATTTGTGGAAACACAAAAAGCTCTTCAAACACAAAACCAAGTCTAACACACAAACACACGCAATGGAAAAATGCTGCAAAAGAGGAACACTGCAATCACAGAAATTAGAAACACAAACGATGCTGATGCACAAACACACAAAACACATGCAACGGCAAAATGCTGCAAGTGGCAAAAGCCGCTGCAAGAAAAGCAGCAAAGTAGCTCTGTATAACGGAAATACTCCAGACCACTAGGGGGAGTAGATCACCAACCAAGTCATTTGGGAACAGACGATGCGGCCTTAGTAAAGATACCTGAACGGGATGCCCAAAGGAAAGTTGTATAGAAGCAACAAAAGGTACGTTTTCTTTCATCTTTACAATATTACAGAACAGTGGTATATCCTTATTAGCGTGCTTGAGACATTAATTTATAGTAGTTTGCATTTATGATGTTTCATTCACTGCAGTAAGAGTGATATAACGGAGATTATGCTTTTGCTCTGTGGTTAATTTAGTTTGATCAAGATTATTTTACAGACAATCCATCATAGACGGTAGCATAAATGGGGGTATTATCAGTAAAGAAAATGATGACTATGAAGATAAGTAATTATTTAATATTTTTTAGGTAAACCACATGATGCTGACCTCAATGAACTGCTGAAGCATGTTACATAGGATTGCCATGGTAACAAGATGCCATTTTCTGTCCCCCAAAATAAGAGTTGAATCAAGATGTTTGAATAACGTTAACACAATAACTGTGCTGTCTTAATGAACAGAGGAGGCTCGGCTGTATCCGTGTCTCTTTATTGTTGTGCTAACAGTCGGACAACTACAGAGAGAGAGCCCGCATGTCGTGGAACACCAGGACTGTACCAACTCAGGTAAATAACGGGGGGTAAATACACCACATCATCCCCCTTTTAGATGAGAATAACATTTTTATCTACATTAACTAAAATAAATTGAGGTCACTTATTCCAGCTTAAATGCATTTTCATATAGAACCTACAGCTTGGGTGCGAAACTGATCCCAGGACGTGTCCCAGATACTCAATTTGTGGCTTGTTAAACTCACACTTGGAAGGTTTTACTCGCAGGCCATTTTCCTGAAGGCGTTGCAGGACCTTCTCCAGGTTGCTCAGATGTTCTGCTTTTGAGCATCCAGTGATGAGCAAGTCATCCAGGTAGACCACCACTGGTAGCCCCTTCATTATGTTTTCCATAATGCTCTGAAAAATCAAAGGAGCTGTGCTGATTCCAAAAGGAAGCCTGTTGTACATGAACAGTCCTTTATGAGTATTGATAGTTGTGTACTTCTTGGAATCCTCATTCAACAGTACTTGTTGATAGGCTGCTGCCAGATCTATCTTTGAGAAGTACTTTCCCCCCCTGAGTGTTGCCAGTCCCTCTTTAGCACCGGCACTATCGGTGCTGCCTGCTCGCTGTGTCTCACAGGTGTAATAATGTTACTCTTTTCCAGTCTTTCAAGTTCTTTTTCCACCTTTTCCTTCATCGCGAATGGAAGAGGCCTGTGTTTACAAAATCTGGGCAGCATCTCAGGTTTGACCACGATGGTAGCTTTAATGTCTTTCAATGTGCCCAACTCCTCCTTGAATACATCACTGTAAGTATCCAAAAGCTCATTGAGTGATACGTGTTTTGGCTCACCCACGTACTTTATTTGCTGCCAGTTAAGCCGGAGTTTTGTCAACCAGTTCCTTCCACACAGTGATGCACCATGTCCTCTAACAACCAACAGCGGCAAATTTGTATTTTGTATTTATTTTATTTAATCAGGACAGTGCACATTAATGAACAATCATACTCTTGTACAGATTGTAAATGAGCCAGATTATAGCATAGATGCTAATTTACATCTGTCGTCCTGAGGCAGGAACAATAAAAAAACAACAACACAAGATAAAATACAATATCAGTCAAAATACTAGACACACGTTCAAACAATGACATTACAAAAAATAAAATTAGTGAGTGCATGACTGAGAACTTTTAAGAAACTGTTTAAGGTGCTTTTTAAATGTGCAGTAAGTGGGACATTCCCTGATGTTTGTTGGGAGGCTGTTCCAGAAGTGACCCCCTCTGACGGATAGAACAGTTTGTCCAAAGGTTGTTCTTCTGTGGGGGATCTCTAGGTCTCCTCTGGAAGAGGCTCTAGTGCAGATACGTCTGCCAGGTCTAATGTAGGTAGAAAGTGGAGGTGGGGCTAATCCATTCAGAACTTTGTAAATTAAAGAACTATTTTTAAAATGGATAAAATTTTCAAACTTGAGCATATTATATTTTTCCAAAATGTTACACTGATGAAATGAGAGGGGCTTTTGATCAAAGATTTTTAAGGATTTTTTGAATAATATTTCTATTGGTTTTAAAGTTGTACCTCCAGTGAGTGAGTAGGTTGTGATGCAGTAGTCTATGTGTGAAAATATCATCGAGTGTAAGAACATTTTAGCAGGACTGATTGTCATCGATGATCTGATTTGCTTAAAGTTACGTATATTATATTTAATTTTGTTTGCAGTGATTTTGATGTGTTTTTTGAATGAAAGTGTTGTGTCCAGTGTGACCCCGAGGTACTTGAACTCTTCCACAAGCTCAAGTTCCACTCCCCCCAGGAACACATTGGACCGCTCAAGTTTTATGTTTTTTTTTGTGAACATCATAGAAACAGTTTTTTTTTTGTTCAATGACAGACATGATTGAAGGAGCCAGGGCTGTATATTGTCCAGGGCTGATGTGAGGACGGACGATGCTTCCTGTGTGCTTTTAGCAGGTGTAAAAATAACAGCATCATCAGCATACAAATCTACAGCTTGGTCCTCATACACCACTTTTACTACAAGCTGTCCCAAAACACAAATACGTCCTCCATTGTAAGCTTTGAGCTTCACTTTAGCCGGCTGCAAAGGCAGGTGTGAAAACTTTTTCAAGTATGTAGGATATGAAATGACACTTTTTGCTGCTCCTGTGTCAATTTCCATTTCAAAACCGACATTGTCTATTGCAAATGTTGCTTTATATCGTTCATCATCCTCAGCACTGACAGTCAATATGGCTAACTCCTCTTCTGGGTCTTCCTCAGCTGTCACATACTTTGTCTCTCTGCTGCTCCTGCTTGGCACACTCTTTCCATGACTCTTTTGCACTTTAGTGCGACATGCTTTCCTAATGTGTCCAATCTTTCCACAATTATGGCATTTAGTCTCTTTGAAATGACATTCGTTTGCATTGTGATTTTTCCTTTGCATCTGTAGCACATATTTGTTTTTACTGGTCTCACCTTGTGAATGTTTGCCTCACTAGTCGATTCACCCTCGGCGCCTCTGAGCTGTCAAGTGTCTCTGTCTGCAGTCTATTGAGAGCAATCTCAAAAGCTTTGGCGAAGGTCAGCCGGTCCTCTGAAAGTAACCTCCTCTGGCACGCTTCGTTTTTAATTCCACTTACGAACCGATCCCTCAGTGCAGAATCCAGCGATGCACCGAAATTACAGTTAGCTGCTTGTTGTTTTAGCTCTGCGACATACTGGGCAACAGTTTTAATAGATGCAACCAAACGTCTTTTGGTTGTATCAATTAAAACGGAAATGTTCAGCAACTAATATAGGTTTGGGTTGATAGTGTTCTTTCATAATGTCCAGAATCTCGCCAAATGTCTTGTCCTTTGGTTTTCTAGGCTGTACCAAGTTTCGTAAAAGTCCATATGTTTTAGCACCCATTGCACTCAGCAACACCGCCACATGCTTTACTTTGTCAATGTCGTTAGCTTCCAGGTACTGCTCTAGACGCTCGATATAAGCTGTCCACGGCTCAACCTCTGGTCTGAAGTCATCTATTTTGCCAATCTGAGCCATTGTACTCACTAGTACTGATACTTGACGTCTTCTCTCTTCCGAAAAGTATCCTCGTCGCCAGTTGTGCTGTCTTAATGAACAGAGGAGGCTTGGCTGTATCCGTGTCTCTTTATTGTTGTGCTAATAGTCGGACGACTACAGAGAGAGTGCCCGCACGTTGCGGAATACCAGGACTGTACCAACTCAGATAAATAATGGGGGGTAAATACACCACAATAACCTTCACAAAGTTGGTATTTACTGCATGGCAAGAAATGCTTTGTTTTATATTAGCACTGTTTTTATAAAGCTGATTATTCTTCTTTGTACATCCTGACATGAAGGGAGTATACTTTCTAACAGACTCACTTCTTTCTCTAGATTATCTGTGGCATGCACCGGACCTTGTTTGGAAAAGCTTCTCAGCTTTCTGGAGCAGACTGAAGGCTTCATGTGATCGCTCAACATTTTGTTAATATTTTTCCAGCCTTTTATTTTGTCTTGCTGGGTGTTGGATATATATGTCTGTGTCCAAAGGTCCGCCACATAACTAGATTAGGAATGTCCCAGTCAGTGGTGATGTTTACCACAAAAAGTCCTATGGAAGCTGGTCTCTCAATGATTTCTAGGATGATTGGCTTGTAATTTGCCCAATTAATCGAATTGCCACTGAAATGGTGAGCAACCACTTGCTTCCATCTTGTTGTCATTCCTGCCAACATAAAAACCCATGCATGTGTTGCTGCTCTCCTCCATGCCCAGGCAATATCACATTCAAAAACCTTCCCTGTTCCTGGGTGTAGCTCCATGTTTAGTGTGATTGCCATTTCATCCAGAGTTAAAACACGTGGTTCCAGCTTAATGTGTTGCAGTTCATTGCAGGTTTGTGATGTCATGGAGAGGAAGACTCATGTCTTGAAGAAGCATGCAGCCTGTTGAGCAGGCTGAAAAACAGATTCTCTGTTTTTCTATGTGCATTTGCTCCATCTAATGCTTTTATTATTCTTAATCCCAGTGGCCTTCATCTAATCTTTGGTAAAAATATGACCTATTTACTTTTCCATAGTCAAAGCCTTATTTGAAAGGACTGGACAATTTTTCTGTGTTAATTTGTCCTTACCTGGGGGACAATGAAGAAATTGAATTCTCTCCTTTTTAAATCAGATTTTTTTTATTTTACTATTATACAATATACACAATTGACTGGGTCAGAAATACATGTAATACTCTGTTCACATGAAAATGAATTAATTAAATGAAATATGCAATGCTTATGTCTTCCACAACACTGAAAGAGCTTTATAACTGGTAATATGACTTGTGTATTTTTGCTTTATGTGCAAAACTTTATTATAAACCATTGTAAACATTTTATATTGGACTAGTGCAGTGGTTCTCATCCTGGTCCTCAAGTACCCTTGCCCTGCATTTTTTAGATGTCTCTCTGTTGCGGCACACCTGATTCAAATGATTGTATGAGCTCCACGGCAGCCATCAGGTGCTGCAGTAGCCTCTTAATCATTCATTCATATCACTCAGGTGTGTGGGTGCAAAGAGACACATAGGGCAGTGGTACTTGATACTAGTTACTAGTATCTAGTACTAGTTATCTCTTAAGGTTACAGGATAGTTCCATGTCTTAAATTTAAATGTCAGTTTCAATAGGGATTTTCTTCTTAATTTTCCATTCAACAGACAAACCAAGATGCCATTAGCAAATAAACCATTATTAATAATGACACCTAGTGGTTAAAATTGGACAAATACACAATGCCTTTTCACGGACGCCCGCCATTTACTCAACGGTCCGTTGTTTCACTGAATTTTTACTTCCAAAGTATAGGTATATGATGCTGTATTTTGTTCTAGTTCTGATCCGCTTCTGTTACTGGCTTCCATGTTTGCAGGCTGCTGTTCTTTTGCCAAAATAAAATGCCATATGCTGCGCTCTTTTTTGGGAACCCTGGGAACTCTGACCATTCTTCTAGGTTTCAAAGGAAAAAAAACTGACAAAGACATTGTTGATGGAGGGGATCGATTTATAGGGAATGTTACTTCCATCCCAGGTGACAAATGAGAATGATTTAAGTTGATTTTACAGTAAATATCTTACTTATTGCTCCTTTGAAAATCCCTAAATATATGACTGTATTTTATTTAACCCAAAATTGTGTTCCTGGAACTTTATGCTGTCCACACGCTCCACCACCTGCCGCTGTATGCAGAGAGGAGCACATCACTGTGTGAGATTGTGACCCACCACAGTGGTGTCATCTGCAAACTTCACAACTGTGTTTGTGGAGTGGATAGCAGAACAGTCATGGGTGAAGAGAGTGAAGAGAGGAAGGCTGTGGCATTCCAGTGTTGAGGATGAGTGGGGTGAATGTGCTTTTCCCTATCCTTACCACCTGGGGCCCGGTGGTGAGGAAGTCGATGACCCAAGAGCAGAATGCGTTGATAATCCCAGGTTGTGGAGCTTCAGAGGCAGCAAATCATGGTGTTGAAGGCTGAGTTGAAGTCCACAAATAGAATCCTAACATAGTTGTTGAAATGCTGGAGGTCAGTCAAAACTGTGTGAAGTGTTAGCGAGACAGCATCCTCTGTGGAGGGATTCTCCCGGTAGGCGAACTGCAGACTGTTCAGGCCAGCAGGGATTGCATCTTTGATTTGTTTAAAGAGGATCCTCTCAAAGCACCCCATGATGACAGGGGTCAGAGCAACAGGGCGGCGGTTGTTGAGGCAGGTGACCGGCACAATGATGGAGGACTTCAGGCAGGCAGGGACCATTGATAGCTACATGGAGAGGTTCAAGATGTCCAGAAAAACCCCTGCTAGTTGGTCAGCGCATAATTTTAAGGCAAGGCAAATTTATTGATATAGCACATTTCAGTACAAGGACAATGGAAAGTGCTTTATATGATTAAAACATAGGAAAATAGAAACAGAATAAAAGCAAGTTGGAATAAAATGTAGAAAAAAGTGAAACTAAGTAAAACATGGGAAAATGGAAATTAAAAGCAAATATTAATGATTTTAAGAACAGTTGGAATACAAACTTAAACTAATGATGTTTCAATAAGCAGTTTAACTAGAACAGTCAAAAGCAGTCCTAAACAAATGTGTTTTTAATCTTGATCTAAAAGAACTTAGGCTTTCAGCACTTTCACTATTTTCTGTAAATTTGTTCCAGATGAGTGGAGCATAGGAACTGAATGCTGCTTCTCCGTGTTTAGTTCTGGTCCTGGGTATGCAGAGTAGGCTTGAGCCAGAAGACCGTAGTGGTCTGTAGGGTTGCTAGCAGGGTCCGAAATTAACACTCGCCAGTCGGCAAATGCGAGTAAATTTCCCGTTTGGCGAGTGAATTTCAGAGGGCTAGCTGCCACATGGCGAGTAAATCTTTGTACCAAATAAATTAAAAATAAAATAAAAATAACAAAGCCCATCTGGGCTGCGGATGATCCGTTCACAGAGCTCAGTCTATACCCGCCTTCTGCGGAGCTGGTTCAGCTTCTTTCACATCTTATTTCTGGCTGCACGCTGGATCAGAAAACAGATCTGCTAACCAGATACAGTCTAAAACGCCCATTATTCTGTTTATAAGTTTCGTTTTTATTAATTCTGCATTTAACTACGTGCGCTCCGAGGGAAGGGAGGAGAGAGGCGCGGTTACAGTGCCTCAGCGCTGTAACTGCGCCTCTCTCCTCCCTTCCCTCGGAGCCAGGTGCTTTTGTCAGCGACCAGCCTTCAAAACGTGAATCACTGCGTTTAATGTCCTTCGACTCGTACCAAAAGCTATGTTTAATGCTCTTTTGTATTTAACGACACAGAACCAGTGGTGGTTCGGGGGCTGCTGCCTTGCGCTTGAATTCAGGTGCGCAAAATTACGTTACATGTAATATAGGTGCGGACTTTTTAAGGAACTTGTAAAATCAGGGGCTTCAGCTCAGACCCATTATTCATTCTCTTCCCTCTAAAGGAGCCCTTTACAGTCTTTATTTATGCATTTTCCCCACTGTTTATCCCCCGCGCGCAGCGCACGAGGGTAAAATCCAGCAGCTGGATCAGCGTAAAGATGCAGCGTGAACCCCTGCGTGCTTTAAGTGTGGCAGCTGAGAGAAAAATGTTGAACCGTATAGGTTTGATGAAACTCTGCCTCATTCACAAATTAGACCAACACGGATAGAATAATGATAATCTGTAGTGTTTTTATTGCCTGGATGTAAATGTGATAATTCTTATTGTGCCTTTTATAATCAACTACAATATTTTCTTATTAAAGTCAGGAAACAAAGATTTCTCTTCCAGGGTCCAGACAGCCACGCCCCCAACCACGCCCCTCGAAAATTAACATGATCTCACTCTTAATTTTTGATAAAAATTGAGGTCTGGTCGGGATTAATATTTTGGCCGGTAAAAAATATGCCTGGCCGGTTGATTTTTACATCTACCGGCCAACTTGGCCGGTGAATCAGGAAGTTCATTTCGGACACTGGTTGCTAGGATTAGGGTTAGGATCACAGGTGGAGCTTCAGATATGAGAAGTCCTGTCACCATATTTGCTAACACAAAAACACAAGTTATGAGTTTTCAAAATAACACAGGATATGTGCATGCCTAGCTATGCATGTATGTTTAAATACACATTTTGCAAATACTTATTTGTGTGTGCAGAAACAAGTGCGCAAGTTGACAGTTCAACCTGTAGCTTATGGTAACACTAGTCTTTCAGTGTTAAGATACTAAATCTTTCTTTAGGAATTCCTAGCATTTTGCACAAGGGTTGACATTTTTAGGAATTACTATTGTTTTAAGCTTATGCTTCTCACCTTAAAGTAAAAGTAGAAATTTAGCTTTATCACCACTCCTCTTTCCAGACTGGCAGTGTGAAACCTCAGATTAACGAAGTGTTAAATCTGGAAACAAATTTGTTCTACACAACACCAAATGGGCTCTTGAAATGTCTTAGACGAGGAACTTAGGTTAGATATTGGGGAATCTAACTCCTCTTTGAACTGAAGGTTAATTTGGAAAACACATAACTGTGGACTTTTAAATTAAGAATTGTGGTTTACGTAAACATGGGGATAAATCACAGCATCTGGACTCAGATGATCGACTAAATTTTGGTTCAGACAGTAAGATTAACTTTACAGTTAAATCAACTATCAGACTGTTGGTTACACCAAACACCTTGATTGATTCAAACATTTTAATTGGTGCTTTTTGTAGTACAGTTGATCACCAGCACCATATAGAGAGAGAGTTACGACAGACACCCTTGTCTTGTGGTTCATGTAGCCTTAAATAGTTCCAAATATCTCAGCGGTGTCAGTTAGTTTAAGTAGCTGCAGGCGGGACAGACGGCAAAAAACAACTAATTTATCTTTTCCCTCACAATTATTGACCAGTAATATGCTCTGATTACTTCGCTGACTGAATTTCATTAAAATATTGTTTTAGGAGAGGCTGGAGGAAAATGAACTGAATGGTAGAGCTGATCTTAATTTTAAAGACGTTTTAAATGACTTGGAGGACAATATGGGGCTGTCGATGTTTTGACACAATGACCTGGGATTAATAATTTTCTGTGGAAGACAGTTATATATTAGATTTTTTTTTTACTTTCATGTGAACGGTATACTGTGGGCGACTGTGGCTTGATGGGTTGAGTAGTCATCTGGCAACCAGAAGGTTGTGAGTTCGATTCCAGCTTCCCCTTGCCACATGTCGGTGTGCCCCTGGGCAAGGCACTTAACCCCAAGTTGCCTACCGAGCTGCGTCTCGGTGTATAAATGTGTGTGCATTAGTGAGAGCGACTGGGTGAATGTGGCTCTAGTGCACAGCGCTTTGGGTGGTCAGCATGACTGGAAAAGCGCTATATAAGTTCAGTCCATTTACTACATGTATGTATAACCCAGTTAATTGTGCATAATGTAAAATAGTAGGTTAATAAAATGCACATTTAAATAAAATAGGCATGTGTCAATTGTGCAAAAACAAATAACCAAACATTTTATTCTACAATAACTGATGGGTGTCAATGTGTGTGTGTGAATGTTTAATTGCTGTTGCAGTTTCTTCCTACTAATTTTGGCTGAAGCACTTTTGTCCTTTGACTGACTCACAAGGAGTCAAGCTCTATAAGCCAACTCCATCTATCTTCTTTGTGTAACTTTTGTCTTGTGCAAGAGTATCTTTTTGTTATTTATTTAGGTATTTTGGAATAAAATCATGTTGTTCAAATGGAGTTCTCGTCTGATTTGTACAACTAAAATGTATGTCTATGTGAATGAAAATCTACTCTCTATTAGACTTTTAGGGTTTCTTATTTCTAACACACTAGAACCTATCAAGGCGTCTTTGTCAATTCTGTTTGTGATTGCCATGACCCATATAACTGAGAATTTGCACAGGCAAGCCCAGTGAAACTCCTCCCAACAACTCCACAGATATTTTGTTACCTTCAGCAATAATAATATAAAACAAATAACCCAAAAACCAGAATGCTATATATTTCAGTGCCTCTGGTAGAGAAATGAAAGTTGACAATATTTGTTTTCCCAAAATAACACTTTTTCTTCAATATTTAGGTATAAGTTAAACAGCAAAGATAGACAAAAATATGCTGGTTAGCTCATGACATCAATAATCATAAAATATTATTTAATAAGTCATGTTTCTATATGGAACCAATTTTTATGCTCAGAGCTAGAGTTGTATTTCTTATCAGGAGTAACAGAAGCATAAAAAATAGGCAATACCTGCAACAATTTGGCAACAGTTCAGCAGAACAACACTGCATACATTTGAATAACTTTGTCATGCCTGCGTAAGCACAAATTAAGTATGTTTTGTAACAAATTTGAGGACAACTACAGAAGTTGTGAAAGCAGTTTTACATAAAGATCTCGATTTGTCCAGCCTTCCCCTCATCTTGTTCAATCTAATAGATCTATCCAATTAAAAAAAAAGTGACATAATTTTCGGTGCAATTTCACATATCATTCACTCGTGTCACTTGTTCGACTTTTTGAAAATAAATCTGTATAGACTTAAGCCTACCTTCCTTTTCCTTTGCTTCCCAAGTGATTGCCACTCAAAATTTTGCACACACATATTCAAGCTTATTGCCTAACAGAATCCAAATGATTTTCATCTTAAAATTACACAAAGACCAACTGATATGGTAGGACAAGTAAAGTTGTATTTCTGGAGGCTGCATTCCAATCAGGGAGTGCTTTGCATTCGTTCATGTTCTACAGATAAGACATGTGCAAAGAATGCGAAATTCCACAGAGTATCTAGTTTTAAAGTATCTGCTTTATAAAAACTAAAACACACACACACAGAATAAAATACAAACCCTGAAGCGCCAGCAGTCTTAGCAAAAATAAAAAAATAAAAAATCTGTAATTAATTGTAGACATGTCTCTTAATATAATATTAGGTCAAATATATGGTATGGTCCTTTAAGTTTAGAAAGTTGCTCTTTCTTTTTATTTGCAGGTGAAGTTGAAAAACCAAGTAAAGTACAGTGTATACAGTAGACTGATGAAAACCCTAGTTCACCATTCACATACATACATATATTTAAAATTCGAGATTGTTTTAACCTGACTGTTAAATTGATTTAATTCAAGGCAACAACACTTCTTTTTATTCATCACCACTTCTTAGGTGATGTAACCAGTAGCATACTGTATCACTTAAAATAGAATGTTTTGGCCAAATCTGGGATGCATCATTTTATTCCACTAATCACTTTTTTTTTGTTTATTCACTGTATATTTTTAGATATTAAATACGTTGTAAAGCAAGTTTACTAAAGAACCTAATTCTGCCAAAGTATTTCTGTGGTACTTTTTTCTTGAAAACATTCTCTCATCCAGAGTAAATGATATGCATTGTGAAAGTAAAATGCATCCTACCCCAAGGCCCTTGATATAATCAGAAAAAAACACTCCATACAAACACAATCAAATTTCTCTTAGTTGTTCCAAATCTGGAACTAAGGACATTTTATGCACAATAATGATATTCTGGTTCCATTCGTGAATCCTTTTGCATATTTGTTTGCTTCAGCGAATATGCCTGTAAAAGAGTCACTTCTAATCCATCAAGACATCTGTTTAATCCGACTGCTTGTCATATTGAATAAAATTCTCCACAGATAAAATGAACATGCCAGATTTAAAGGGATAACTTCACCTTTACATGTCGGGTCAGGGAGTGTCAGCCTTTATGAACTGTACAGCAACCAGATTAGAATAGATTTTTATACTGTGGAAATGATCAAATCATGTCTAAAGCTATATTTAGATAATAGCTGTGTTTATTCTTACTATTATAATCACTAATATGTCAAAGATGCCCAGTGTTAATATCTTATTAACTGGGAACAAGCTTATTATAGTTTAACAGTCATTTTCACAAACAAGATTTTTCTTACTTTGTGTCAGAAATATGACTGTCACCCTGAACACACCATTTTCACCATTAAGTATGGTAGTGGCCTTGTAATGATATTGGGTATGTTTTTAACAGGGACAGGGGAACTTGAGTTAATGGGAAAATAGATACAGAAACCTGAAAACAAAAATGTGGTTCTACAATGTATTGATACAGATGAGGCTAAACACAAAAGGATTCCACAAGTTTCAGATTTTTATTTGTAAAAAAAAAGTTAAACTTTCTTTCCTTTTTCTTCCATTTTCACAGCACTGCTTTGAGGCACTGTAGCTCTGCTGCCTTCCAACAATAAGGTTCTGGTTTTGAATCCCCACCTGAGTGGCATGTGTGAGTTCTCCCTGAGTACTCCAGCACCGGTCCAGAAGCACAACTGGTAGACTGATTGGTTAATCTCAATTACCCTTAGGTGTGTGTGTGTGTGTGTGTGTGTGTGTGTGTGTGTGTGTGTGTGTGTGTGTGTGTGTGTGTGTGTGTGTGTGTGTGTGTGTGTGTGTGTGTGTGTGTGTGTGTGTGAGACACATGCTTGTGTGTCTGTCCAGGATATGACCTGCCTAATGACCATTGGCGACACCAGCCCTTATGAATGGATGCATCACCAGCTCTCCTCATTTGCAATTGATAGAGAAGTCAACTAATTCTAAACCATAAAGGTAATGTAGCAAAGTAAATAACTGAACAAAATATGGAAATCTGTGCTGAGTTGGTTTAATAGGCTAATACTTTACTGCTTTATGCTTTCGAGCAACTCAACATGATTGAAAAAAAATAGAAATCAGTATTTTAGGTCATGAGAAATAAGAAGATGCAGATAAATTAAATATTGTGGTGGTCAAATCGATTTACCGGTCAATCTACGTTCCTACCCTCATCTATGGTCATGACCGAAAGAACGAGATACAAGCGGCCAAATTGAGTTTTCTCCGTAGTGTGTCTGGGCTCTTCCTTAGAGATAGGGTGAGTGATAGGGTTAAGTTTAATAACCCTTTTATCCTGGAAAGAAAACCAATGCAAACACAAGTTTAGACTCTTCCATCGGAAAGAGGGCAGAGGAGCCAGAAACGTGAGGCCTGTTTCATCACAGTCTTGGGTCCGTCTGCCCTGGGCTAGCTCTGTCTCTTTGCCTTTATTTCAGACATCAAAGAAGGGACAGGAGGATTCAGGAATTCACAACATGGGGGTTAAGAAACAAAAGAAAGGACAAGGGGGGGTTTACAACATGGGGTTGGCATACAAAGAGGTGTAGGATTAACATATACAGCAAGAGATTCCTTGTCTAGGAGAAATATCTGTTTCTTCCTGTGTGAAGTTAAAACAGTAGAACATTCCTTAATAAAAAGAAAATGATTACATTCACATTTCTTTAACAGTGAGGAGCTCAGTCTTCCAGGGAGGACTCAGAGTAGAGCTGCTGCTCCTCCACGTCGAGAGGAGCCAGTTGAGGTGGCTCGGGCATCTGGCTAAGATGACTCTTGGGCGCCTCCCTGGTGAGGTGTTCCAGGCATGTCCCACCGGGAGGAGGCCCAGGACATGCTGGAGGGACTATGTTTCTCAGCTGGCCTGGGAACACCTTGGGATTCCCCCTGAGGGGCTGGCCCAAGTGGCTGGGGAGAGTAAGTAAGTAAAGTAAGTAAAATTTATTTATATAGCACTTTTCTCAGATAAAAATCACAAAGTGCTTCACAGTAAAATACAAATACAAAAAAACAGTATACAGCAATACTAAACAGCATTTTAAAACAAAATGAAAAAAAACATACAAACGAAACCATAAAACCCACATGTCTAATCAAAAGCCTGCTTGAATAGCAGTGTCTTTAGTTGCTTTTTAAAAGAAGCAACAGAGTTCAAACAACGTAAAGAGAGAGGCAAAACATTCCACAGCCTCGGAGCCACTGCCTGGAATGAGCGATCCCCTCTAGTTTTAAAATAAGTGCGTGGGACCACTAACAATGATTGGCCCAGTGACCTCAGACTATGGGTCGGAGTATGGAGCTGTATCAGCTCAGAAATGTAGGGAGGAGCTAGACCATGCAGGGCCTTAAAAGTAAGAACAAGAATTTTGAACTGGATTCTATACTGGACCGGTAACCAGTGCAAAGCTGCCAATCTGGGGTAATGTGATCTCTCTTGTTTATGTGAGTTAAAAGCCTTGCAGCAGAGTTCTGGACAACCTGAAGACGGTTTAGCTCCTTCTTGCTCAAGCATGTAAAAAGACTGTTGCAATAGTCCAACCGTGAGGAGATAAAAGCATGAATAATCATTTCCAACTCACCCTTTGACACCAATGGTCTTAATTTGGAGATATTTCTTAGTTGGAAATAACAGTTTCTAACTAATTGTTTGGAATGGTTCTCCAAGGACATCGCTGTATCGAACACAACACCTAAGCTCCTGAGGCTCGGCTGAACAGACGAGCCTAAGTCGGCAATATATTGCTTTATCTGAGGGATTTTACATTCAGGTGCGATAATTAGTGTTTCTGTTTTCTCTGAATTTAGAAGCAAGAAGTTGTCACTTAACCACTGTTTAATACTAGCCAGACAGTTAGTTAAGGAAGACAATTTATGAAATTCAGTGTCCTTAAATGAGCAATAAAGTTGAATATCATCAGCATACAGATGGTAAGATATGTCACTGAATTTACTGATTATCTGACCTAGTGGAAGTATGTATAAAAGGAACAAGATGGGTCCCAAAACAGAACCCTGAGGTACCCCACACGACAACTGCGTTGTTTCCGACATGATTTGGTTTACGTAAACACTAAAACTTCTACCAGAAATGTAAGATGAAAACCATTTTAAAACTGAACCCGACATCCCAACCGAATCATGGAGTCTATTTATCATTATTGTATGGTCAACAGTGTCAAAAGCAGATGAAAGGTCCAGGAGAACCAGAACTGTATATTTCTTAGAGTCAGCTGACATCAGAATGTCACTCGAGACTTTCAGCAATGCAGTTTCTGTGGAATGTTTTTTACGGAAACCGGACTGATATTTGTCAAACAGCCCATGGTTCTCTAGGAAAGTAGTGAGTTGTTCAGCTACAACCTTTTCTAAAATTATTGAAATAAATGGAAGTTTGGATATTGGCCTGAAGCTCTTATGTTGTAATGGATCCAAACTGGGCTTTTTCAGTACGGGTTTAACAACAGCATGTTTAAAAAAAGGTAGGAACGACACCAGTTAAAAGTGAGGTATTTAGCATATCCACAATACAGGGGCCAATAGAATCAAATACTTGCATAAATAGCACAGTTGGGAGGACATCCATAGGACAGGATGAAGGTTTCAGTTTATGTAGAAGAGAGGTAATGTCCTGTAAAGTCACCGGTTTAAAGTGTGACCAAGAATGAACTGAAGACAAATCACATGCAGAGTTCTGAGTAAGTGAAGGAGAGATGTTTGCCCTAACATCTCTGATCTTACTTACAAAGAAGTGAAGGAATTCATTACAGTCTGATTTTGAGGACACTAATGGTTCGGGGGCAGGAGGAGAGACTATTGCATTTATAGTCTCAAACAAGATTTTAAGGTTTTGCTTCTTAGAGGATATAAGCTGAGAAAAGAAATGAGTTCTCGCATTTCTTAGCATCTCATTTAGGATAGCTATTTGTTCCCTCAGTTGCAGCCTATGAACCTCAAGTTTAGAGGACTTCCACAAACGTTCAACTTTTCTACAGTTTCTCCTAAAACACTGTATAGTTTCATCAACCCAAGGACATGGTTTTTTACGAGAAACAATGTTTGATTTCACTGGTGCCACTTTATCTAAAATGGTTAGGCACTGGTTATTGAAAGACTGGATAAGAGCATCTGCATCACTGCATCCCATCAGGGAGCATGCATCAAACAAAGTAGAGAACTTCTCCCCAGCATCATGAGTAATGATCCGCCTCTGTGCCCTAATTCCCAGAGGGCAGAATCATGTCAGACACAGACAGGCAGAATAAGGAACGCTGGAATGCTCGTACGGGTGGCTTGAGACAATCTGGCACTGGCTTCTGATCTGCACGGGGATTATAAGGAGGTGAAAACAGGTGGAACCGATGAGGACTAATTGCGGGCAGGGTGGAGAATGAGCAGGTGTGCTGAACAGAGGAAAAGATCACAGCCAGTGCCGAGATCGTCACAACAGTGGAGAGAAAAACTTTTAAAACAAAAAATTAAAAGTTGAAATTACAACAAATAATGCAAATTGAAGAACAGTAGGAGAACTCAGTAGAGTGAGAAAAATAGATTGTGATGTCCTCCAGCAACTTAAGCCTACTTAACTACTGAGATAGCTCAGGATTACCTAAGCCACTCTAACTGTAAGCTTTGCCAAACTGGAAAGTTTTAAGCTTAGTCTTAAAAGTAGACAGGGTGCAAACTTGGAGTTGGTTTCACAGAAGAGGAGCCTGATAGCTAAATGATCTGTCTCCCATTCTACTTTTAGAGACTCTAGGAACCACCAATAGACCTGCAGTGTGAGAGCAAAGTGCTGTTAGGAACATATGGGGTAATCAGATCACTGACATATGATGGAGCTTGATTATTAAGGGCTTTATACGTTAGAAGGAGAATTTTAAATCCTATTCTTGATTTAACCAATGAAGGGAAGATTGGATAAACTGTATATCTCACGAGAAATGCTTTAAAGGTGACCTATAATGAAAAATTCACCAGCTGAACCCAGGTCCTCAAATAGCACACCATGGGAGCTCCTCCCACTTAATTTTTAGAGAGCACATTCCTCGTTCCACGTTCCTTCCCGTTAATGGGGAGTTTTTCTTTCCGCTGTCGCTTCATGCTTCCTCAGTATGAGGGATTGCTGCAAAGCCATGGACAATGCAGACGACTCTCCCTGTGGCTCTACGCTTCTCCAGGAGTGAATGCTGCTTGTCGGGACTTTGATGCAATCAACTGGTTCCCTTATATAGGATATTATTGACCAATCTGTATAACCTGACCCAATCTGTATAATATGATTGAATTTGACTTTGTAAAGTCCCTTGAGATGACATGTTTCATGAATTGGCGCTATATAAATAAAATTTAATTGAATTGAATAAACAACGTGTTTGTGCACATTCTCACGGTCACAGTGAGCAGAAATGTGTAGCTTCACTTTATTTTCGATGGCAATGCCCAGCCAGTGACAGCCTTCCCGAGATATAAAATTTCACCTTCCCCCTCAGTTTGCTTGCTGGGTAACATGGATGATAGCACTTTGGGGGAAAAAATCAGTTTGCATGGCTTCCACTGCCTTATGTATCGCTAAGAAAAGTATCATCATGAATTGGAAAAGCGAAAAAATTCTCAGTATCTATCACTATAGAGATCTTTTGTTGGATTATGTTAGTATTAAGACAGCATCTGCATCCACATCATAACAATCTCTCTGGGCTCCTTTGATCGGCTCCATCACCTAGTGGGAGTGGAGGTCTGTTAGATGTGTCCTGTGGAGCGTGGTGGCTGAATTGGGGGTGCCTGGGACTTGGGGTTCTGGTGGGTGCCCAGAGTGTAGATCTGGTGGGTCTGGCACCGTGGTCTGTGGCCCCCGCTGCGCAGGGGCTATGGGGGCCTCAGCACTTCTTGCGATGTTGTTGATTCAGCTCCTATGGGGCTTCAGCAATGTGGCTGCTGGGGGGTTTCCTGGGGCTCTTCTCTGCTCTTCCCTGGGATGGGGAAGGCAGGTATCCCTGTGTTGGTCCATCTTATGCACCTTTGCTCTGGGGTTCCTTTTGGGCGTCTGGGGTTCTGGTTTCCCCGGTGTCTGTCTTGGCGCTCTGTGGAGCGGGTCTTTTGCTCCTCACAACCACTATTGAGCATTTTTCTTATGTATAAATCATACAGGGGTGGACAATGAAACTGAAACACCTGGTTTTAGACCACAATAATTTATTAGTATGGTGTAGGGCCTCCTTTTACGGCCAATACAGCGTCAATTCGTCTTGGGAATGACATATACAAGTCCTGCACAGTGGTCAGAGGGATTTTAAGCCATTCTTCTTGCAGGATAGTAGCCAGGTCACGACGTGATGCTGGTAGAGGAAAATGTTTCCTGACTCGCTCCTCCAAAACACCCCAAAGTGGCTCAATAATATGTAGATCTGGTGACTGTGCAGGCCATGGGAGATGTTCAACTAGACTTTCATGTTCATCAAACCAATCTTTCACCAGTCTTGCTTTGTGTATTGGTGCATTGTCATCCTGATACACGGCACCTCCTTCAGGATACAATGTTTGAACCATTGGATGCACATGGTCCTCCAGAATGGTTCGGTAGTCCTTGGCAGTGACGCGCCCATCTAGCACAAGTATGGGGCCAAGGGAATGCCATGATATGGCAGCCCAAACCATCACTGATCCACCCCCATGCTTCACTCTTGGCATGCAACAGTCTGGGTGGTACGCTTCTTTGGGGCTTCTCCACACTGTAACTCTCCCGGATGTGGGGAAAACAGTAAAGGTGGACTCATCAGAGAACAATACATGTTTCAAATTGCCCAATATTTGCGCTCCTTGCAAAGGTAACCAAAGGTTTGGCTATAGCAGCCCGGCCGTGGATATTGATCCTGTGGAGCTCCCGACGGACAGTTTTGGTGGAAACAGGAAAGTTGAGGTGCACATTTAATTCTGCCGTGATTTGGGGAGCCGTGGTTTTATGTTTTTTGGATACAATCCGGGTTAGCACCCGAACATCCATTCCAGACACCTTCCTCTTGCGTCCACAGTTAATCCTGTTGGATGTGGTTCATCCTTCTTGGTTGTATGCTGATATTACCCTGGATACCGTGGCTCTTGATACATCACAAAGACTTGCTGTCTTGGTCACAGATGCGCCAGCAAGACGTGCACCGACAATTTGTCCTCTTTTGAACTCTGGTATGTCACCCATAATGTTGTGTGCATTGCAATATTTTGAGCAAAACTGTGCTCTTACCCTGCTAATTGGACCTTCACATTCTGCTCTTATTGGTTCAATGTGCAATTAATGAAGATTGGCCACCAGGCTGGTCCAATTTAGCCATGAAACCTCCCACACTAAAATGAGAGGTGTTTCAGTTTCATTGTCCAACCCCTGTACATGCATAAGTGCACCCTCGCATTAGTACTGTTATTTCTTTTTGCAGTTGTAGAAGCAGACTCCGAAGATGTTATCTTGTTCTCTCCTTTTCCTCTCCTCTATTTTTGTCACCTTATCTCCCTTTTAATATTTTGTCTCATCTTTTTCTCTTCCTTTTTTTCTCTTCCACCTTCCTGTTTTTGTGTCCATTGAACATGAAATAGTCCCAGAATAGAATCTTATAAAGCTTTTTGCATATATAAATCAAGTGGAGCACTATGGTGAAAGCAGTAGTGCTCCACTTGTGAAAGTAAAATCTATTGGGATCTCTTTGACATTAAGACAGCAATTATTAATGCTACACTGCTAGACAGGACAAGTTAAAGGAAAATAAAAATAAAAATGTGCCAAGCAGACCAGGAAATGTGCAGGAGATGAGGGCTGGGTGTCGTCTGGATAACTAGTACGTAGAAGCTAAATAAATGGCAAATAAACTGTCTGAATGCTGACCTAAAAAAAATCTCTGACCTGAAAATTGACAGAAGTACCTGTTACGGTATGTTTAATTTGTGTAATCTTTTGTTAAAATGTAAAGTTAGTCTAATCAGATATAGACTGTGTGGAGTTCTTAATGGAACAGCTCTCCTTGTGAATTAGAAACGTACATTCACTTAGTCACCTCAAAAGACACCTAAATAGACACATGCTGGAAAACAGATAACGTCTGACTTTCAGCATTCACTCTTGCTGGATGAACATGTATTTACAGTGTATAGTCGATTTCATTGTGGTGTTGACATTCCAGCAGTCCCTCATACCAAGCATGTGTGTAGCGACAGCAGAATAAAAAAACCTCCTTTCATGGGAAGAAACCTCCAGCAGATCCAGGCCCAGTGTGAATTGTCACCTGCCTTGACTGACTGGGGGTTTGAGAAGTCAGAGCATACACACAAAAAGAACACAGAAGCACTGATAAAGGAGTATTTATATGTTAAAGACAAGTACTAAGTTAATAGCAGTACTACCTCCATTGGTGGCTTAATCTAGGAGACAAACACTTGTCCAGCAAGAACGTCCTGGGTTCGAGTCCTACCCTTGCCCTGGGTCTTTCTGCATGGAGTGCATGTTCTCCCTGTGCATGCATGGGTTCTCTCTTGGTACTCTGGCTTCCTCCCACAGTCCAAAAACATGAGTAGGTTAGGTTAATTGGCCTCTCTAAATTCTCCTTAGGTGTAAGTGTGTGCGAGAATGCGATAGACTGGCGACTTGTTCAGGGTGTCCCCGCCTCTCGCCCATTGACAGTTGAAAATAGGCACCAGAACCCCTCGCAACCCCACAAGGGATAGGTGTGTTAGATAATAGATGGATGGACTCTTATAACAAAACCATCCCAGGCATCATCCTGCAGGAGCCATCCTCCTCCTAATATGGTTCGCGCTAACCGCTCGGACGCGCCCCCGAAAACAAAACTTGCCAAATCCGGTCGGGAGAAGGGCGAAAACATCGTTTCCACCAACAAAAGCCTTCAGAGCCGTTCTCTGATGTTCTTTTAATGAAACAATATTAGGTAGATTGGACAACACGGAAGAAATAGCAGCATCAATGTTAACGCTTGCTTCCTCAACGAGCCGCCATTGCTATCAAAACAGTCTCACGTCATGGTCGCGTCTCCACTACGTCACATCTATGAAACTCCAGCCCTGCGTCCTGATTGGCCAGACAATAAAATTGGTTGGAGAAATCACTCTCTATGGGAGAGGTCCCAGATGTATGTGAGTGAAGCTAGGCGGAGCGACATACATCTGGCGGAAGTCAGGTTAAGTCTCCTGTGGAGTGTAACTAAAGTGCATATATCTAACATTGCATACTATATCTGTGAAAAAATGTAACTAAACTAAACTAAAACAACCTATACCGCACAACAATACTGTCTAACATCATGGGTATTAGTTATTGTATATCCTACAACTATCATCTTTCCATCCAGCAGGTGCCTTCTTTATCAGGGTCTCGAGACAAACTGATCACAGCTCCCATCCCCTGTTCATTCCCGCTTCTCCATGAAACAGGGGGTCTAACATCTGGGCCACAGACATTTGATAGGCAGGTAGCACTCCCTTCCTCTGGTAACAAAAACCCCTCTGCTTTATTAATACGTCTGAGGATGAGAACTTTAACAGAGCACACAACAAACAAAGTAGCAATAATAATGATCAAAGATGTGTAGATTCTCACCATATCTGATCAAAATAGGCATTGGTCTTTTTAAAAAAAAAATTTAATCTGACTTAGTATTCATTGATCCCTACAAGGAAGCATAGCAAACTTCAAAAGGCTAGGTATATTACTCTCCGATAAGAACTAACCATTTAACTTTTAGGCAAACTTTTGAACTTAGACAAGCCTTAAGAAACATACCTTCCTGCTGTATAACTGAGTTGTAAAACACTGCCAACTCTGGGATCATAAAACTACTCCCCTTTTGAGGAGAATTCCAGGCCAAATACTTTTGAGTTAGGGAGGTCTGGTGAAATAGAATTTTACAGAAGGCTAATTTACTTCAAAACAGACTGATAAACCTGTCATCCTGACATTTCCTCCCTTTGCAAGTCATTACAGTCAAGCAACCCCCATTTGGCCATGTCATCTGTGAGATCAAATGTATAATCCTCCCTTCTAATAGTGCTAAAAAGCATAAGAACACAAAGTATGTCTCTAGCCAAACATTTTCCTGAGTTTCATTAAACTACTACCTATTGGATTTGGTGGATTTTTGATGTATCAGCAAATACAGTGGATGTCGGTAGCCATTTGGCCTTGATCAGTCTACCGGCTGCAAATGACGCGCTCACTAAGGCGGTGAACGGACAGACCTGGAAGGTGAAGGAGCAGAGCCAAAAAGCTGGCTGTGCTGGAACGCAGACTGGCTTCGGTGGTTGAACTCAATGGTAGATGGGATAAAATCTGGAAGTGTATCGCGGAAAAGCCCAACAATTTGGAATATTGGATTTATTTGGAGCCAGCAAAAACTTAAAGCTGACAGGAAAGTCAGAGCAGCTTGTCTCATATACAAATAAAGTATTTGGATTCTGCCTTCCCTTATCAAATGTTACCCCTGGATTGTTATGGCGGGACTGCTCAAAACTCTCCCCTGCCCCCGCCTTCCCCGCTGACATCTGTGGATGTTTTCTGAACTGTTGGCCGGCGAATAATATCAAGGACACTTCACCCAGACACACATAACTGATGCTCACAAATACAGATGAATCTTACTCGCGACTAGTCTCAAATGTTTACCTCTCTGCATATATGTGTCTCGTGTTATTTGTGCTTCTTGTGCAATGAGGTTTTTTTTGTCGGATGCTTCACTTTTTATTCGTGAGAGCATAAATTGTCAAGCATCTGTCTTTTTTTATCTCCCTCCACTTCCCCCATGTTGTTGTAATCTTCCTTCAACAGATTCAAGGGCAGCGCCTTGTGGACACTGTGTAACAGTGTCCTTGGCAGCACAGCCTCAGTGAACCGTCTCCCCCCTGTATGTATGTGATGTATATGTGTGATGGCGGTTGTACTGAAACAGCAATTTCCCTCTGGGATTATTAAAGTATATCTGATCTGATCTAAAAAAATCCTGTGAAAATGCAGAATAAATATTGAAGCCCACATAAGAAAACCTGAAGTTGACAGAAAGAATACTGAAAAATAAAAAGGAGCATAAACGTTATCACCAGTTCGGATCGACAGAATAACCGTAAACCAAACCAAAATGATCTTTAAAAATTGTTGATGTGTAAAACCCAAGACAAGCCACAGTCAACTATGGAAGCACAATGTTCTGCTGAAAAAGAAGGTTGAAGAGGTTAAAGAGCATCTGTAAAAAAGCAGAGTGTATTAGCAGAGTTTGTCTGCATTTTAAAACCCTTTACAATCATTCAAATGAGCAAAGCTTAACTGAAGAACTGAATATTCTAAAGGTTAAGATAACTCTCGAGTGTAAATGGTAAGCAGACTGAACTGAACCGCGCTAGACATAACCGGACCGCGCTAAATGCAGACCAGTTCCTGGGGAGGTCTTGGCCTGGTTTTTTTCTATCCCGGTTATCTGATAACGAAGAGCGCATGAGCAAACCGCATCATCCCCTTACAGCTGACTGTCCGCGTTTTTTTTCGGCAGTCTGGCTGCACGTCCCGATTCACACTCCATTCAGAAAAATTTCAGACATTCATAAAAATACTAGCTTCCTTACCGTGCCACACGGTTTCCAGAGATGATTCTGCTTAGCAGTGTGATCAACCTCAGCATCTGTCGTTGTTTCCTGCGTCTGTAAATCCTTATTAGACGTTTGTTTGTCTTATCCACATCCTAAAAGCCGAGTCTGTCCAAGCTTAACTTCCTGAATGTTACGGGCACCGCCGTTTTGATTTGCTCGGTCCCGCCTTCAATCCCAGAGAGCGGTAGTACCGCAGATCGCCACTAGGAGGCGAGGAGCAACTAAGGAACCGAGATAGCGTGATGTGTAAACGGTCATCAGAACGAGGCTGGGCTTGGTTAACTGATCCAAGCTCGGACTGGTCTCGGCCTGGATCGGTTTAACAAGGGTAGTGTAAATGGGGCTATCGGGTGAGCAGATATTTAAATTACGCCTAGGGACAGCTCCCTGCCCCAACCAGGTCTGAGTGGGGGTAGAGGCTTTTGAATTTAACAGCAGTTCACACTATCAAAGGGGAGTTGAGGAAGATCAAAAGGGAGAAAGGTGGAATAGGATTTTAACAAAATGTGATTCTAAATTAAACTAAAATTAGAGATATTAAAACTAGCATGTAAAGAAATAACCTAAAAAGAGAGCTGTCCATCTTAGTTAAGGTTTAAAATGAACTTGCTACACTATCTAATGGTGAGAGGCCTTCTGTTAAGAGCATATAACTTTAAATTCTTAACATACTGGCGATGCGGCCTCTCGATCTCCCTGTCTCATTCACTAAGGCCCGCCTCACGCAGTTCGTAAATTTGGCAGCAAAGGAAGAAAACAATTATCAGAGACAAACACTTGGAATATACATATATTTAATTACAATTGGAATTCCAAGCGGAGAAACGCACTTACTACTTTATCCTAAAGCCACATGTAGTTAAGGACGGAGTCCACCATCCTGTGTCGGCTGCCTGCGCGTGTCTGAAGAACCGCCCTGGGGGGGAGGGGGGGGGGGGGTCTGCATACACACTCATTTCTATCTGTGCTTGTCTTCTCACAAACAGATCCGTATTCCAGTGTCAAATAAGGAGTTGTCTTTTTGATACATTTTGTCAGATGTTTCTAGGAATCTACCAAGATAGACATTCAAGAACAATATAAAGCTTTAAACCATAAACCTTCTTGAAGGAGGAAGCAAAACATTCCATTAGGTGGTGTTTTTTCATGAATCCAGGCATGTATTATGACTGACTCAAGACCATGCCTAATTACTTGTTAATTTCCTACACTACTAATCACATAAAAGTTGTTTGGACAAAAAAGATCAGTTTAGGTAGGATGCTTTCATACGGAAATTATGTGCTTTAAATGTTTTTGAGCCTAAGTTTGAGTTTAGCCTTCAGGAAAGAAGGTGCCAATAGATAATCCCACGCTTTAAAGCTGCCTATAAAGGAATGTCCTGTAAAGACAGAGTTGAAATTAGTGCAATGGCACCATAATCATTTTGCTTTTGACCAAATAGTAATACTTTAGATATTTTACTAAATGTTTTTTAAACTATCTTGCACTAGGTCCTTATGCATCTCAATAGTCCAGGTAGAAAAAAAGCAGAGTAGGTGCTCTGGATGGGTTCATCTTTCTTGAAATGATTTGTCTCTTCCCCCAGAAACTTTTTCAGTCCAGGGAGATTCAGGTAAACTCAGCCTTATAAGCAGTACCTTTAAATAGTGGATCGACAAGTTTAATAGTGACAATCAAAACTGGTTTCTCAAATACAAGAGAGGACCATCAGCCTAACAATCGATCGTTGGCTCTCAGGGAACTATAAGCGGCCAGCCGAGTACTGAGTCATGCTCGCAATAACAGCATTGTAAAACAGGGACAATTGGACCTGGATGCACCCCTGTTTAATGACAGCTGGTATCCTTTCACCATTGTCACCGTTAAACTTGTTGATCCATTTGAAGCTACTGCTATTTGGACTGAGATCATCTGAAAGTCCCCAAACTGAAGAAGTCGCTTGGAGAAGAAAATCAGTTTGTCTCTTTTTGATGACAAAAAGAGACAAACATTATATACTATACATTACAGAATTGCAGTAGGCAAGGAAATTATATGGGAAGAGATAAATTGCCTCCACTTCAGCCTTCAACGTTTCTTCATTGTGTCAATCAGTTGTCCTCGTTTTTGTTACCTTTTGGTATGAAATATTTTCAGTGAATACATTTTTTTTTTTTTTTTAGAAATTACCAGATTGGCTTCAGAAAATGCTGGGCTCATTGAAGATGGCTGATATTTTCAAGGTCTAATGGAACAGAGAGATTGATTTAGTTGTATTGGTTGCTTGGTAACTGGGGTCACAACGTTTTTACAGACTATGTAACTATTCACATTGATGTCCCTGAGCTGTACACTAGCTAAGATACTTAAGGTAAATCTGTCTATCCTTGTGCACATATCAACAAAAAGCATTTCTGTATCACCGTCTCCCTACGGAGGACCAGGAGCTGCAAGTGGAACAGATACGTGTGCTGAATGACAGGCTTATATTTCACCTGCAAGCACTGGCTGTCAGCGTCTCAGCTTCACGATTAAAAGTGACAGAGCAGTTATTCAAATCACAGACAATGTTCTGCATACCCAAAAATGATGGTGAAGACCTTAATAAGTAATGTACTTTACTGTGGAAATATAATATTTAATATCTCATTTTGTTTTGTTTTTTACCACTGAATAGTCATTTTTGGCAAAAGGGCAACTACATATGGGAAAACAGAACAAATCTGCTGCTTACTTACTTACTTGTATTATTAAAAACATGTTTTTAGATGACGTATTAATATCCATAATTAAAAGTACAAGACACAATCTTTTTCTGTCTTTTTGAACAACTTTTGACTTTTAAGTGTCTTGAACCTAAATTAACATCCTATCATGCAATTAGTTGAGTGAGTGTGAACCTCATTATTCCATAGACTTTTTGATAGTTTAGGATGCCAATGGTGTTGATTACTAACTTTATTGACTCTATTACACCAAAGTTAAATCAAGTACAAAGAACTTTTATACTTAAGAAGGGTCTGGTTAAGTGAGTGCAGCTGTCTTGATTTTTAATGCCATTCCTTCCTCTCATCAGCATGTTTTGTCTCTTTTCTCTGCTTTTCAAACATTGTCATTCTCACCTAGATAAATGTAATGTTTGTACAATCTGACTGGACTTCTCTTCCTCTTGATTTAATTTGCACAGAACTTACAGTGTTTTTTTTCTATAAATATGAACCAAAATACGTATTACTTAATACGTATTTTCTGAAACTATCTATGGAGTATCCTTAAAGAAATGCTGTTGATGGATAAAGCCAGTAGGATGTTGATTATTAGTCTGTGCCCAACTGTTTTGAGGCTCTGGGTTTGTCAATTTCCTATTGGAGTATTGAGTTTCTGATGCAAGCTTGATTTCATATTGAATAATGGAGAGTGAGCAGAGTTATGCTGGTAGTTACGCCATTGTTCCGTCTTTTGAGGTGGAGGATTTTTCACCCCCTCATCCCCGGAGATTGAGGGAGGCTTGTGGAGCCCAGTGGGGCTGAGCATTTTCAGTTTGAGCTGCTGGCTCAAGGCGCTGACCAGTGAAGCCCGAACCTGATGCTGCAGAGGCAATGCAGGACAGGATCAGTCTAGTTATATATTATATTTATTTCCCGCTTTGTAATCCACGCGGGGTCACCGCCACCTTTGTGCATCATGATTTATTTGTAAGGTGGACACAAAGCATGGTTGATCTTCTCTTTGCTCTGACTGCAGGCAGGTTTCAATACGAGGGAAGGCAGAGTGCCTCAAGACACTAACGGCAGAAAAATTAGATTGCTTTCACGTAAATTTTCCAATAACACATAAAAAGTTGGTAGATTTGTTTTTTGGAAAAAAAAATGTTGCTAGAGGGTTTGAAAAGTGCAACAGTGCTCGCTATGGAGGCACAAGATGGAGAGAGCTGTGTGTGTGTTTTTTAAGACAGAGCTGCTTTTATACCCCACAGCAGCAGAGCTACCAACGTCACTCTCAGAATTACGTCACATCAACCGAAAGCAATGTTAAATCGAAAATTAAACCCGGGAGGGCGCCACACTGACACAAAAGCAAAATTTCAAAAAATATCCATACATTTTTCAAAATAATGACCAGGATATGTTGACAGTACTATAAAACAACCATGTAGTCAGTTCATTGGCAAAAAAAAGCTGATTTGGGGGGGGGGGGGGTTACCCTTTAAGTTGGTTTCAAATATTAAATAAGATCAGTGCAGTAAAGAACAGGAGTAGCAATTGAACTTTGTAAAATAAAGCTAAAGGTTAATCTTCAAAATGAATTACTTTTTTATATTTTTCTTATTTTTGGTACTATAAGGTGCACTTAAAATCCTCCAATTTTATGAAAAATTGATGATGCACCTTATAATCCGGTGCACCTTATATGTGATTACCGTTGTGCTTACTGACCGATTTAATGTGGTACAATACGCTCAAAAATGTGTTAAAATGTGTAAGTACGACTTTGGTTAGCAACGAAGCCGCTCCGCTCAATGGATAGTCAGAGCATAACGGTACACTGTGTCACTACCTGATGGGACCCCTGAGCTGTCTACAAGACTGTCTGACTGTAATGTCGAAACTAGAAGTGCATTCATGTAAGGCAGCTCACGCCCAGAGTATGTGCTAGCAACAATAAACCTAGTAGGTTAATTGAATATGAAAGTTTATTTTGGCCTTTTAGGCCTAAACCACGTATAAACAGGATTAGTAATTTTGATTTTCAATATGAAGTTTATGCTGCATCCCCTACTTAGATGATGTCCTCTGCTATGCCAAGACGTTTGGAGCTCATGTGGAGGCGCTGAGACATGTTTTGAAGGCCCTCCAGCGCCACGGTGAGAAGCTCAGACCAACAAAGTGCGAGCTTTTCAAGAAGGAAGTCCGCTATGTGGGAAGGCTGGTGTCTGCTGAGGGAGTAAGACTTGACCCCAAGGATCTGGAAGCCATCCAGGCGTTGAGAACCAAGACCCCGACCACCGTGGGAGAAGTCCGTAAGCTGCTAGGGTTCCTCAGCTATTACCGGACATATACCCAAGACTTCTCAAGAATTGCCAAGCCAATGTATGAACTCTTGTAAGTAAAACGCCCTGCCACTGGTACGCCTCCACCCAGAACAAACAAGGGGAAAGGAGCACAGCTGTCATCCAGGACTCCTGTCCAGTGGAGGGAGGAACATCAAAGGGCCTTGGACCAGCTCATCCATGTCCTGTCTAACCCACCAGTGCTTGCCTATCCTGACTTTAACCTCCCTTTTGTCTTACACACAGATGCGTCAGAAAAAGGACTTGGTGCTGTGCTGTACCAACGGCAGGGAGGGAAACTCAGGGTAATGGTAGAGACACCATTCTGGCAATGTGGGAGGGCAGTAGGGCTGCAAAGCAACAAGATGTTGCTTATGTGGCTGTTCTGAACCTCTCACAAAGCCCAGCATCTCAGTCACCAGAATTGCTCCCTGCCATAAGCCGTGCCGAACTCATGAAATCTCAGCAAGATGATCCTGTGATCAGTCAAGTCATCAGACTGAAACAGAACACCAACATACTGACGAGTGACATGAGAAGAGGAGTAAGTGGCCTGGTGAGGAAAGTACTGCATGAGTGGGGGAGACTACAGCTGAAGGATGGTCTGCTGTACAGGGAAACCAGTCAGAGAAGTCAACTTGTCCTGCCCTCTCAGTACCGATCCTTGGTCCTTAAACACCTCCATGACGACATGGGTCACATGGGTATGGAAAGAGTCCTGGGCCTCGCTAGAAACCGGTTTTACTGGCCCTACATGAAACAGGATGTTGAAGCTTATGTGACAAGGAAGTGTCCCTGTATCAGGCAGAAGAAACCGGTCTCCCACATCAGAGCACCAATCGGGAGCATTACCACCAGCTCACCCCTAGAACTTGTGTCCATTGATTACCTGCATCTAGAACCTAGCAAGGGAGGCTTTGAGTATATCCTGGTTGTTGTAGACCACTTTACCAGATTTGCCCAAGCCTATGCCACCAGAAACAAGTCCGGGAAGGCAGCTGCAGAGAAACTTTTCGATGATTTCATTCCACGGTTCGGCTACCCATGGAAACTACATCATGACCAAGGGAGGGAATTTGAGAATGACCTTTTCAAGACCCTGCAACAGTTGAGTGGAGTGGGTCACTCAAGGACCACTCCCTACCACCCCCAAGGAAATCCTGCAGAAAGATTTAACCGCACATTGCTTCAGATGCTCAGGACCCTGGAGGAGAAGGAAAAGGAAAGATGGCAGAATGGGGTAGAGTGAATGCTATGCGACCTGGAGAGGTCGCGGGGTGTGAAGGGTCTCCTTTGCATTTAAAGAGACCCTTACCAAAATAAGTTGCTTTCAGACATCCTCAGAACAGGGGCAAAAGAGAGGCTGTGGGGCAACGACATGGCGGCATGAACCAGGACCTATCCGGGAACAGGGTCTGCATTGTTCCGGTAGGCTGGCTAACTAGAGTCTTTTTTTTCCCCCTTTTCTTCCCCCCAGACGGTCTGGAGGGTGGGCATGTGGGTTTGGGGATGGTGTTAGTCTTGGTTTATGCTTGTCTCTCAGGCTCTGCCACTTATCTGTGGCCCTGTGGACTATGGTGGTGCTGCTAGTGGTGCCTCCCTCTCCGTGTGGGTTTTTGGGGAACGGGGGTGCCTATTGGAGTCAGCGGGGCAGCTGACTTCCTGAGAGGGCATGTTGCTCCCCATTCATTCCTCCACATCCCCAGACACCTCCCTCTGCCTGCTCCATCACGCTGCCACACAGTTAGGACCTTGGGTGTGGGGGTGTCGCTGGTGAGCGAGGGAGGATTTCCCAGCCCTGCTGTCTTGTGACGTCATTGGCCCCAATTTTATTATACATCTTAGACACTTTCATGTATAACATTCTGACAACACACAGGGCATTAATTGGGGGGTGGTAAGGCATCTGTGTAGTCCTCACCTCTGGTGGCTTACTCTGCCCCCATTCGCATACGGTGCATAAAGGGGGGGGGGGGGTCGCTGGTGCCGGCTACCTTTTGGAGGGGGGGTGCAGGTGTAGAATCAAACTCTGATGTTGTATACTCTTTCCCTTTCCTCTCCTCTTTTTCTTTCACCTTTTCTCCCTTTTAGCATTTTGTATCATCTGTTTCTCTTCTTTTCTGCTCTTCTACGTTCCCATTTCTGTGTCCATTGAACATGAAATAGTCCCAGCATAAAATCTAAAAGCTTTTCTGCATATATAAATCAGCCGGAGCACTATGGCGAAAGCAGTAAGGCTCCACTTGTGAAAGTCAAATCTGTTTGGCTCTCTTTGGCTCTTTTGACAACAACTTTTAATGCTATATTACCAGACAGGACACACACACACACACACACACACTCACTCACACGCACACACGCACACGCACACACACACACACACACACACACAATAAATAAAAGATCTCTTTTTCAAACACCACAGTCTATAGTGGAATTGCTGACCTGAGTATGAAAACATATTTCCAAGACAAACGTGTGCCCTTGTCTTTACTACCTTCATCAAATACATAAATTCATTATTTCCAGTTTGCTTACTTTTCTTTGCCCCTAAAGTATTTGTATGAAAATGAATGCTTAGGAATAAATATCACAAAAGGATGTCCAATACAAATGTTGAGATTTCCATAAGTACAACAGGATTTTTGCCACACTTCAGTTTTGATTAGAATATTACCACCAGATGGCATTGTAAAGACGGTTGAGAGCTTTATATCACCTTCACACACATAGATGGAATAAACTGAATTGTGTAACACCATATAACAAACTGTTGCAAGATATTCCAATCAAAAATATTAATGTATCACAGTAAGACAGCTGATGTCACTGATACAGAGACCACAAGATCCAATGTGTAAAGGCATAAATCTGTTGCTAGACAAAAAAACAGATTACACTTTTAAATGATTCATGATGCATATTATGATTGTATGAAACAGTTTGAATTATTGTCAAAAAAGAAATTAACAACCCCAATTATATCATATGAAGAAAGTACACATAATATTCCAGATATTTTTGCTGTAGCATAACAATGTCAGTGTTATAGCCTACATATTTGCAAATTAGATGTACATTCTTTTTTATTGCATTTGGGGTAAAAACAGTGAGATGGCCTCATTGTGAATTAATGGATTGTTAACGGAACAGTAAATATTTATGCAAATCTCATATTGCAGATTTATAAAAATTAAATACACGATTCAAATGCTAACTTGTTAAAAATATAGTACATTCACACATAAAAACACTACTATACAAATTCCATTATAATACAAATATTTAAAAGAAGCATGCCACATTACATTCAAAATAAAAAAATTAAATATAACATTTTATAAAACCTCTTTTATAAAGAATCCATTATAAGAAAAATTAATACATAAAAGAAGCATGTCAGAAACCAGTGGTTGCAACATGAGACGTGTCCGGCACTTTTAATCCTTTTTTTTAATCCACCTTTTTTTCTTCAGATGATTTCCTAAAATTGTTCTGTTTTTATTTTTTTATTCATTTTTTTCAAAAAGAACAACGGTTCCAATTATGAATGCAAGCTCCCTGAAAGCAGCAGATGGGTGGTGAATACGGATGACTTGCGCAGCTGCAGGAGCAACATGTTGCATTTAATTGTGCCAATGTAAAATGCTGAGAGCGCTTTTGTTTCTCGGTGGTAGTCATGCTATGCTATACGCAGCCCAAGAACACTGCAAAAGAAAAGAAAGTTGTATTATGTCATGAAAGATGCCTACTTGCAACTTGTTTTAAATTGTAATTTTCACTGTTTCAAGTTATTTTGCCCCATTTCTATACTTAGGTATGCACACCTATTTCTATTGGGCAACAAGAACCATGCATAATTATGTACCATAATGCTTCAAACAATCCTAGGCAACAATATTCAACAATTGAAAGATTTATTATATTGTTTCCAGTTCGTATGAATGGCAGACCCAAAGCTGTTGAATTTCTTTCAGGAAACCTAAAACATCTGAATTACTTTGGCTTATATGACATTTAAAGGTCTACCACACTCTATGAGGCTAATATGAATGACTAACTGTGCTATGACTCTCCGCCCTTCTGAGAATCCTATTCACATAAGCAGAACACTTGATTTTGTGCCTAGAAGTCTGTTCAGTCAGCCCTGGTTAATATCTGTTCCACATTAACAACTCTTCAAAGTCTTTCACATTGCTGGTAAGCTGTGGAAAGTGGAAGATAAAATCAAGAATCAAGGTTGCTTCTTCTCAATCAATAGTCTTCTATAGATTCTCACCGGAACAAGACTTTTTTTTAAAGTGAAGTTGAGTGAAATAATTCCCAGCACTCTGTGTCCTACATGCGGTAGAGAGAGGTCAGCGTGCTCCCAGCCTGGTGAAACTGAGAAACAAATTCCTTTGTGCTGAGAACAGGGCTGAAAATAAATAAATGTTTACCTACCAAAACAATTCAAATATCAAACATCTTGGGATTGTTCAAATAACTGGTACATTGTGGAACTTTATATTGTATTTTTGAATCCTATAATTATCTACTTGTCTAAAATATCCACAAATCATACGTTTTGCAAACTTAGGCAGTATAAAGGGACTACTGCTTTTGTCATCATTCTTTTCACCAAACCTTTGGTTAAACAAATATAATTAAATGTTTTTCCTAGGAAGGTTATTTTTCCCCACAGTCTGTACTTTCGCTCTTCAACTATCTACTGCAAGCAGGGCATTGAAAATAAAAATTAACTTCACAGAACATGACCTAACTCATAAACTAACCTTATTTGTACAGGGGTTGGACAATGAAACTGAAACACCTGGTTTTAGACCACAATAATTTATTAGTATGGTGAAGGGCCTCCTTTTGCGGCCAATACAGCGTCAATTCGTCTTGGGAATGACATATACAAGTCCTGCACAGAGGTCAGAGGGATTTTAAGCCATTGTTCTTGCAGGATAGTGGCCAGGTCACGACCTGATGCTGGTGGAGAAAAATGTTTCCTGACTCGCTCCTCCAAAACACCCCAAAGTGGCTCAAAAATATTTAGATCTGGTGACTGTGCAGGCCATGGGAGATGTTCAACTTGACTTTCATGTTCATCAAACCAATCTTTCACCAGTCTTGCTGTGTGTATTGGTGCATTGTCATCCTGATACACGGCACCTCCTTCAGGATACAATGTTTGAACCATTGGATGCACATGGTCCTCCAGAATGGTTCGGTAGTCCTTGGCAGTGACGCGCCCATCTAGCACAAGTATGGGGCCAAGGGAATGCCATGATATGGCAGCCCAAACCATCACTGATCCACCCCCATGCAACAGTCTGGGTGGTACGCTTCTTTGGGGCTTCTCCACACCGTAACTCTCCCGGATGTGGGGAAAACAGTAAAGGTGGACTCATCAGAGAACAATACATGTTTACAAAATTGTCCACAGCCCAAGATTTGCGCTCCTTGCACCATTGAAACCGACGTTTGGCATTGGCACGAGTGACCAAAGGTTTGGCTATAGCAGCCCGGCCGTGGATATTGACCCTGTGGAGCTCCCGACGGACAGTTTTGGTGGAAACAGGAGAGTTGAGGTGCACATTTAATTCTGCCGTGATTTGGGGAGCTGTGGTTTTATGTTTTTTGGATACAATCCGGGTTAGCACCCGAACATCCCTTTCAGACAGCTTCCTCTTGCGTCCACATTTAATCCTGTTGGATGTGGTTCGTCCTTCTTGTTGGTATGCTGACATTACCCTGGATACCGTGGCTCTTGATACATCACAAAGACTTGCTGTCTTGGTCACAGATGTGCCAGCAAGACGTGCACCAACAATTTGTCCTCTTTTGAACTCTGGTATGTCACCCATAATGTTGTGTGCATTGCAATATTTTGAGCAAAACTGTGCTCTTACCCTGCTAATTGGACCTTCACACTCTGCTCTTATTGGTTCAATGTGCAATTAATGAAGATTGGCCACCAGGCTGGTCCAATTTAGCCATGAAACCTCCCACACTAAAATGAGAGGTGTTTCAGTTTCATTGTCCAACCCCTGTATAATTTGCAGTCCTCTCTGGGCAGTGACTGCCATACGATATTCAAAAATACAGTATAGTACCCTGTGAAACTATTCATACTCATGAAACTTTTCCCTAATGTTGGGAATCATACAATTCGATCCATTTTACTAGATTTTATGGAATAGGCAATGCGACAACATCTTAAAATGTTTAAGAGGTATGATTACTTCTGCAAGAGACCATATCAGTCAAATCACCAGCAGGAGGATGCAAAAGCCCTATATTCAAACCAAGGAAAATAAGCAAAATTAACAAATTATTTGCAAAGGCAAGCTGAATTCTTGCAGCATTTGTATGTTCACAAGCACACAATAATCCACCTTCGGACATTTAGCTGTGACAAAAGCAAGAGGTGCTTTTGCCACATGCTAGTGGTAGCTCAGCAATGGCTTTTAAGCTATATTTTGTCGTAATGAATGGACCAGAACACACAAACATCAATGGTCCATTGGTGTATGAAACCCTTATGGAAATTAAGGTTTGTTATATCCGTAAAAATCAGCATACAGTACTATTCTTTCTAGGACGGTAGCGGGAGCTAGCCTGTAAGCTTGGTCTTTCTACTAGGTCAAACCATAAAACAAAACAGTAAAACACACTAAGAGTGAACAATTTTAAGCTTTTCCTGCTTATTCTCTGACAATCCTCTGCCTTTGTCTGGTTGTGGCGACGGGACGATCCGATTCCAAAAAGTTGCTCCAGGCCAAAGCTAGTTCAGACCAGTGAGCAAGCAGCTAGCAAAGGGGAAAATACTTGTGAACCCTGGCCTGGGAGGCGCTTTACACAGGCTCCAATGGATTGTGTTCGGCCTGTGGAGCATGGAGAACCCTGCTTTGCAGAGGTGTTTCCTTAGGCTTTCTGCGAGGCTGTGGGCTCCAGTGTGGAGAGCGTTGTCCCAACATTTAGGTATTGTCCAGCCACTGGGAAACTGCCTCAAATTACAGAAGCAGGTTTCTGTATAGGCTGGTTCTTTACTCCACCATCTGATTACACAGAAGACAGACTGCAGACATAGCTTTGTTTCCAGATGAGCATGTTTGCGTGTATCTGAGCCCCATTCGGATCCACAGACAGAGAGAGATTGTTTCCCCTTCAGTGCGACTGATGACCAGTGGTGGAAGAGAGCGTTTGTACTTTTGTCTTCCATAGAAAGTACTGCCAGTAGCTCTTATTTGATGACTGCAGCTGATGCAGTGCTCTATATATTCTTTAACAATTTTCAAGTGTACAATTTACCCCATACCTACGATCATATTGAAGTTAATATGAAACTGCTATTGCTTGCAATGTGATAGACTTCCTTCTGTCATTTGTAATATGTTTGAATATTGTATAGCTTTTGACAATTTTAGTGCCAACTTCCTATGGTATAGAAACCTAATAACCAAGATTTCCTTGCCAAACATGTGTTTTACAGTATTAACTATCTGCCGAAGGTTATTTAATACATAACCAATGTTTAAACAAAATTCAAGTTGTTTTAAATCCTGTCATTCACATTCACATGTTGTGCATTTCAGAACATTATGTGGGATAATAATCAGGGAATGACAGGGTTTTGTGTGCTATGTGTTCTGCAGCTGTACACAGCATGGTCATATTGTGTTAATGGTAACTGACTCTCACTGCTGGAGTTCACTCCAACAGTAAGCAGAATCTTAAAATTGCCAGATTTCTTGGCTATGCCCAAGGGGGCAAACTTCCAGTTTTTTGGACAGTTTCCTCTAGGGACAATGTCCCCAGGGATTGTAAAGTTGACTCATGGAACTATGGCTCCCGGTACAGTGAAGACTCTTCAACCCATATAGAATAAACTGCAATTTTGCACCGAGGGTATAAATTCAAGCTCTTGGCACAGATTGGATGTATACCCTTTAGGGTAACACCTGTTCACATTAAACATTTTTTTTCTGAAAAAGCATTCAACTATGTATAGCCTTCCAGTCAGCATGCAACCAATATGTAACAAAGTCTACGTTTTCCGGCTCTGGTTCCTGTCACTCATAATAGTTACTTCCATAAATCTGACACTCCCAAAGGATACAGCCAAGTTCTACCACAAAAGATTTACTTTCAGCTAGACAAAACTGCCAAACAATCCTGATCAAGAACACTAAGAAGTATATCCCGAAGGTTTAAAGAGAAGACAAGGCCTTTTTTTTTATCGTGTCTTTAAAGCTATATTATTGGAGGAAACTCTGGGGGAAAAATATACTGCCTCAGTATCAAATAAAACAAAGAAAGGAAAAGAACAATATTATAAATAGGGCACAATATGAAAATAAATCTTTATTAAATTGTATATTAAAACCACAATTTTAAAAAATAGATTTTTATACTGCATTTAGGGCAGACTAGTACCAATTTATAATTGAAAAACAATATATTTCTTATGTTGAACATATTTTAAAACTCAGTGGGAAGATGTTCATCTTTTTATGATGAGGATACAGCCTTATATTTAAATTAACTACTGTACAAAAGGTAGACAATGCCCACTTGCACCAGTTAACCATTGCCAAGGACAATAATCTGTCGTAAAAAATAAAATAGCAGAGTTACTAAATCTATTTTAGACAGACTTTTTTATCAACAGACATTATACTATCTGTCACAGCAAAGTGATTTTTCTTGCAGATTTGAGTTCATAATAACTGGAGCATTCAGTATCTCACAGAAAAAAAAAACAAGATGTTGGCTCAAGGAAAAAGTAGACACTACAGATGCCTAATGCTCTTCATTACTGTTTAAACACACACTCCTGAACTCTACTTGTCTTTTGACTTGAAGTCTTTGCTCTGCTGTGTTATGTGCATTAGTGTGGGCTTCACAAGGCTTCCAAAGTTCCTTTCATATGTATTTCCAATCCCTGTATAAAACACTGCTCAGTAAGCAATTATTTGTGTCATCCCTACATGTCTAATTATATAGATGATTTTTTTTTGTGCTCTCATGTTTGTATAGTTTTGTTTGTATGTAATTTAATATAATTTTGTCTTGGGCAGGCCACATTGACAATACAGATCAATGTGAGTTCATTATTTGCGTTCTTATTTGTTGGAATGTTTGAATAAATCAATACTTGGATTGACTTGGAAATGACTATAGTATAAAGTGCTTTTCAACATATATAAATACCAAATATGTCACTTCTTTGACATCATATAAAACCAACTGGTGCTTAAAATAATATTTATTCACTTCCACTTATTCATATTGCAATCCTTCAGTGTTGTATAGTAATGAAGTAAAAATACTTCACTACTGTACTTAAGTATATTTTGGAGTACTTAATACTTTCCCGAGTATATTTTTTTTTGATAACTTTCACTTCACTATATTTGCGAACTTAATACAATAAATTTACTTTTACTCCAATACATTTTCAATGTTTGGTTTAGTTACTCGTTACACACACAGAGAGAGAGAGAGAGAGAGAGAGAGAGAGAGAGAGAGAGAGAGAGAGAGAGAGAGAGAGAGAGAGAGAGAGAGAGAGAGAGAGAGAGAGACCCCACTTACTGATTGACTACAACAAAGTCGGGACTTGCCTGGGCTTGTTCATCACCACCAATAGGATACCCCTGTTTCGGTTCTGCCATTAAACACAAAGCCAGTCTCGCAATCAGCAGCAGCCACATGGAAGAGGAGATGGAGACGGAGACAACGACAGCGACTGCAACGACGTCAGACTCGGCTACAGGGGAACCACCAGTTGATGATGAGAACCCGTGGCCGTATTTAAACACAATGTACTCTTTCGTGGGTGTTAAAGATTCGTCGTACCACATGAAGTGACTGTTATAGAAATTCTATCTTACAAAAACTCCCCATCCAACTTGAAGACACACATCGAGGTAACTTCTTACCTAAGTGGTGTAATGTACTTATGACCTTACTTTCACCTTACTTGAAGGAAAAACTGAAGGCTTAAAAAAACCTATGTATTTTCTGTCTAAATTTGGGGGGTATACTAAGAAGCTGGTTCAGTAGTAAAGCAGGTTAAGTTAACCTTGTGGTATAGGTAAAGCATCTAATAGCAGAGCCAGGAGTCCTAATTTTCTTAACCTGTAAGTTAACTAAGCCTGGTTTATCACTTAACCATGTTCTTAGTATACACCCCCTGATCTAAATTTTGCCTACACTTGGTTGTGTACAATTTTAAAGTGTATAGCACTGACCACTTGAAGAAGGAAACCTGAAAGCTTACAAAAAGTTTGTATTTTCTGTCTAAACTTGGTCTAAATTTCTCCTGCACTTGGTTGTGTATATTATTTTAAGTGAATTTGACCTTCAAGGTTTACCAAAATATAAAAAATGTCATTCAAACTGCACTTGCCTTGTTATACTTTACATTACTTTAGCACATCTATTTTTACAGTTATTTTCATACTTAAGTAGAAGACATTTCATATACTTTAAGACTTTAACTCAAGTAACATTTCAGTCAGTGACTTGGACTTTTACCAAAGTCATATTTTGGAGAGGTACCTATACTTTTACTTGATTCTGAGATTTCAGTACTTTATACAACACTGCAATTCTTATTGTTGTACAGCAGTAATGAAAGGACTTTTTACTCACATGGTTGATTGAATCACATACAAATCTGTTGGCATCCCTGGTAAAGATACAAAGGTACAAAGCCTTAAAATAAACATTTCACAGTATTAAAATTTTACCCCGGAAAATCTAGAAAACTCCAACCTTTAAAATAACTAAATTTATTCAGTGGGGAAATTTAATTTTTTTTATTTCATTATTTGTTTTTTTATAAATTATCCTGTGGCATAATTGTTGGTACCTCCTGTGTTAATGCTTCATCGAGCCCTGTTTTGCCAATGGGAAAAAATGTATTTCAATATTTTTTTCCTGTAACATTTACAAGCTTGCTACAAATAGAGATAGATAGCTTAGAACATTGTCCTTTGCACAATCTCTCTTGTGCCATTTGGCACGTTTTTAAGTTATTTAATGTTTAATAAATAACCATCGGTCTGCTAGGAAGTTTCCAGGGAATATCAGTCAAAACAGCTGATATTAAGGCAAGGCAAGGCAAGGCAAATTTATTTATATAGCACAATTCAGTACAAGACAATACAAAGTGCTTTACATGATTAAGATATAGCATAATAATAAAATGCAGATAGAAAATAGAATAAAAGCAAGTAGGGATAGAATGTAGTAACAAAAAAGAACATTAAAAACAGTAAAACTGTTTAACTAGAACAGTCAAAGGCAATTTTAAACAAATGCGTTTTTAATCTTGATTTAAAGGAACTCAGGCTTTCAGCACTTTTACAGCTATTAGGACAATAGTTGAAAGGAATGATTCGAGCACAGGCATTCTTTTAACATCAAACTCTGCACAGTGAAACACATTAAAAGTAAACCATTCTAAACTTTCCCTGTTCATTTATCTGCCAAACCTGTGCCTGTTTCAGTTCAGTTGACTTTGGGCTATCCGATTGGACGAAATCGCTTCAGGGTAAAACTGGATCAGGGCAGCTGCTCTAGAATAAATACCAGCTGGAATCTTTGGTTGAACACTGGTTTAATGGATTGCCGTCGGCTTGTTGAGCGTGGGGAATTCTGCAAAGCCTTCCTTGCATGGCTGTGTCCCCAGGAAAACATGTAAGCAGGACCCCTGCAGTTGGATTAACAGCATGAAGTTGTAGTTGACGATACTATCATTCTTCAACTCCAACTTGATATTGATTAGTGATGTCAAACGATTATAAATTTTAATCGCGATTAATCGCATAATGTCAACAGTTAACTCAAGATTAATCGCATATTTTATCCATTTCTTTCTGAAAGTGTAAAAGCCTATTTGGGCATTTTAATATGAAACTTTGCAATAAATGACACTAATAAAAGACATGCTTGTAAAAAATATATTTTTATTTTTTATCTTTCAAGCACTTTTCAGAATTGGAATGTAAACATCTTGGTGCCATAAAATTTACATTCTGGCCAACAATGGCTAAATCACTAATCATAACGTCTTGATGATTACACAATGTGTAAATAAATACCTGTTTTCATGCCGAAATATTTTTTCGCCTCTTAAACAGAGATAGGCATTGTATTAAGCATTAACATATAAATTAATGCATTTTACATGAAGCCACAAGTTTTATTGTTCATGTTTCACTCTCTCTCTCACACAACTAATCTTTATAACTAAATAATTTCTTTGTATATTTTTGCATGCTGTTTATATCCACGTTCATACAAAGTTTTTTTTAAAGCCTGGAAAAGGGTTTTAAATTCCATTTCATTCCAGAGTCTTATACTTTGCTTGCAACTGGGGCTGGAGCTTAATACCCTTGAAAGAGAACTGTTTAGCACAACTTCATGTGCTGACACTGTAACTCCAGGGTACTTCGTTTGGCAACTTGATTCAGCCTTAGTTTGTCAAACACAGAGACAACAAATTAATAACCATTATAGTATGATTTATGGGCTGGGTTTCTGCAATGTTATCAGCGTGTAAAAACTCATCTTCAGAACCAATCTATGCTCAAAATGGTGATCTGCACCGCGTAATCTACTTTCAGCAGTTATCACTGGTTATTCCAACCGTAAACTGCAGAAAATACGGACAGAGCTGCTCCCTCTGCCTTTACTCCCTCGGCTACCATGTCAGTCTAGAGGAGGATGCGCTCCAGCACGTGATGAGGCGGAGGGATATTTCAGCTGGTTATACTCAAAGTGTCTGTAGTGCGACAGCGCCACTTATTTTAGAGCCCAAATAAGCGATTTCACTTTCAGAAACATGCCCTAAAAAACCGCAACCCACGACTGATGAAATTTACAAGTGACTTTAGAAAAAAGAAGCCCAAAGTCTCATGAAAAAAGCAGACTTGGCAACAGTGAGCACGGGTCTGTTTTTCTACAGTCTCTAACATTCTTGGAACTACGGAAAGTGCTAAGGGAAAAAAACATTAGGGAACGGTGTGTGTGACCGGTGTGTGTTTTGATGCGCGATTAACGCGCCTCAAAAAAATTGTTGCCGTTATGGTCTAATAAAGTTAACGAGCTAATAACACGTTAAAACTGACAGCCCTAATATTGATACAATGATATTATTTTGGCCTCAGATAATATACTTGTCCTGTTAGATCTCAGTGCTGCATTTGATACAGTTGGTCACCAGTGTTGCCAGATATTGTGAGACAAACAAGCAACCAGCTCTACAAAAAACAAGCCCAATGTTTGGTATGGGCATTGGAGCACAGACGTAGTATGCATAGATGTATCACGGAATGGCACAGCCACCGTGGGCGCCATTTTGGAGGGTCTCTCACGTGTCCTGAATACATTTATCTATGCCAATGAAGCTAAATCATTAATCATAACTCTGCGATATTTACACAATGTGTAAATAAATATGTGTTTTCAAGCCAAAATACTTTTTTTTTGCTCTTAACCCGTTAATCTCAGAGGGTTTTAGGAGCAATTTCCGCCTGAAATTACATAGCTACAGCTCTAAAGTTATGAAGTGTAAATGTAAAAGTTAATATTTTTGTGACACAAAAGCATCAAAGAACATTTTTCAGGTGGAACCACTATTGCAAATGTCACCATGTCTGATTTATAGGTGATCAAACAAAGAAAAAAATCATAATTTCTTAACCTTGCCTAATTTGTTTACACAATAAACTGTGACAAAGTGGGTAAGAACACCATTTGCCTCAGTTTATATATTTTCAGGTAACATTTTTTTTGCTTGATTTAGCCATATCTTATTTATTCTGTGGTCTGCACACATATACTATCCCGGGTTTGTTTATTTTTTGCATTTGTACAGAGTATTTACTATTAACATCTTCATTTAAATCAATTCACAGTTCCAGTTTGTATTTATTGTTTGATGATTTAACTTGTGCATTTTATTTTGGTGAACTTACCTTACTTACCTGTGTTTCAGGATGAAGTGTTGCCTCATGTCCTGTAATTATAGCTTCCTGTTAAGAGCTGATGCCACAGGAAGGGACCAGGTGAAGAGGGGGGAAAGACAACTAGTTAAATTTGACGCAGTCAAATTTAGGTATTGTGTAGAATCATTCTGTGTGGATTTATTTGATATTGTTATAGCCATACTCAAAAAGATGTTGCTAAAGCGCATTGAAAGAAACATCAGTGAGATCAAGCAGAAACTGTTTTAGGAGTACCTGTTTATGGAAGAGTCCATTGGAGGCCAGTTTGTCTGCTTGAAAATCACGGTATTTAAGCAGAGAAATTTGAGATGTTCAGGAGGGAACAGAGAATCAGGTCAGTGTAGGTGAGTGCACTTGACGTTAATTTTGGTTGTTTTAAGTTCATTTGTGATTGTCAGGGTTTTGTTTACCGATGAACTCAGGACGCACACACGGAACTAAAAGTTTGAGTTTTTATTGAAAGAAGTGTGCTGGGTGATGAGTGATGAAGACCGGAGGTTCAGGACTGCAGAAAGTCAGGGATGTAGATGATGGCAGGAGCTGACGGCCTGGAGACAGAGAGTCCACACTTGCTAGGTGCTGCTCGGCTAGCAGGCCTCATAGCACTCAGGTTAGCAGTCCATTGGAGACACCAGGGCACAGAGCTGAGCTTCACCAGGGCGGCTAGTCAGGTTAGCAGAACTTGAGAGACACCAGGGCACAGAGCTGAGCTTCTCCAGGGCGGCTAGTCAGGTTACAGAACTTGAGAGACACCAGGGCACAGAGCAGAGCCTTTCCAGGAACAAACAGTGAAGGAACAGTCTTTAGAGTGACTGGCAGGACTAACCTTGACAACAGGAGCAAAACAAAGCTTCCAAGGCAAAAACAGGGACTGGCATGGAGAGGTGTGGAATGATGACGGCCCAGTGCTGAACTGAAGGCAGAGGCAGGTTTAAATAGAACACTTCACAGGTGGAAACAGGGTCTGGCTAATTGACTGGTAAATGATAACAGGTGTGACTGACTGCTGAGGAGGTGAAGTGAAAAATGACAGAAAATAACTGATGACTGAAAACTAACAATAAATAAAGTCAAACCTAACCCAAAAGAGATGAAATAATGAAAATAACAGAAAAACAAAGCCAAACCAAAACTCAACCATGACAGTGATCTGTTGAGCCATGTTAACCTCTGAGTTATTTCTTGGGATTTTTGCAAATATTTTTTTCCCTATTCTTGTTGTAAATAAACCACCTGCTACACTGGACATCATCTGCCTACTGCCTTCTTTAGCTACATTGGCCAGGCTATCTCACAAAAGACTGCAAACATTATGAAACCCCCTTTGAAATTATAGAAGAAGCTTCAGACTTTATAGATCCACATCTTGACTATAACTGCAACAAATCTGGACAGAATCAGATGAAGCATATTGATTCCACAAAGGTTTTAGTGGGCAGCTTTCCAGGCAGACCTGTGATTTTAGGCACAGTTGTGCCGTAATGGGCCAAAACTGTGGCAAATGTGTTTTACACCTCATTAAAGGGAATCTGGTCAAATAAAGAAATATGACAAAGTATATTAATAAAATTAAGAGAAAGCGAGCTGAATTGTGTCCTTTTGTCTCAAACAACAATTTTATTGAAAAAATACTTATCAATAAAAAAACTAATAAACCACATGACTAAAACTATATAATCAATAAAACAAGAATATGAAAAACTTTCCAAGTAGCTATCAACACAATGTGTAAATAAATATGCACTGAAGTAAAAACCTTGTAAACAAATGTGGTGCAGAAAATGTGCAAAAACCTTTACAGAAAGAAAATTGGTATCTGTGTGTCAGTGTCTGGCTCACTTGGAGAGTGCCACATGTCCTCGCTGTCATCAATAGGTGGAAGGGTAGTTTGAATCGCCTGGTTGGCCTGGTTGAACTGCTCTTTTTTTCTTGGGGCCGAGGAACCGTGTGCTTCACGGGGCTTGGAGCAGTCCATAGCCAATGGGCAGGTGGCTGATACATGGGATACTTTTCCCCATTTAAAATTAACTTGAATTAAAGTGTTCTCAGTGTAAGGTTTTGCTACTGCAAAGAGGAGTTTATCATAAAGCTGTTCTCACACCTTTTCAAGGGGTGCCATCAAAGATGTTAACATCTGGAAATGTCTTAATCTGGAAATTTCCAAGTCTGGAAATATCACTAACAAATATAAAATGCCAAAACTTTAAGTAAAATAAAAAGTGCCTAACTCTCTTTCTCCTATCTAACCATTGGACTTATCCATTCAATAGAACAGCTAGTTCATATCCAGCAATTTTGCAAAATAAATTTAAAATAGCCCAATCTACATTTTTGTATTCCTCATCATCAGTGTCTTATTTACGCACCCATTACATTTTGATGCAGTGCCTCCAGCTGTTAATCGTATATATATAATTTAGTTCAATAAAACTCTCCCATTTCAAGCTATTGATTTAATATGAGCACCTGCCAAAACCAAAATGCCCTGTCAGCAGCAAGCACAGTGGTTCAAATGATTTGTTGTGTTTTCTCTATCCACTTGATCTTACTTTTATGTCCCCTCCCAGCTAAATGTGTTTTGCACATGTCCTGTGATGATGCTGATTCAAGTTAACTGCAAACATTTTTTGTTCTTGGAGAATAGGCAGAATCTGAGCCATTTTGTGAAAATGTTTGTGCTATCATGTCTGCTATAGGTGCCTTGTGTTCCCTTTGACAAATAATTGCCTGTAAAATTCAATGTGATAGACAAAGATAAAGCATGAGCAAAAAAGCTGGCAGACAAAATGAGAAAAATAGAACGTAAACATTTACTGGTCTCATTTTCTAAATTTTACACTCAAATTCTGATTTTAGTCTTTCCTTCTCTAGTACAAAAGAGCAAATTATATATAAGAGAAGGTTTGGTTTGATCACAATGCTCATTTTCATTGCATTATGCCAAAGCAAAAAGTCAAAATATGGCAAGGCGAGAAGCAAAAATGCAGTTTTTCAACTAACAACCCAGCTAGAGAGTAGAATGCTTTGAGAAACATCACAGCCTACATGAGTCTGTTCCTCCATCCTAACCTCGTCTGGCAGATCTGACCATACACGCCTTCTACTGAAAGGCAGCCAGTCACACTTCGCACCAACTCGTCCACATCGCACCCTGACATAAATGTTCACCATACAGCAATGGCCCCCAGACCCGCTATCTGGATTTAAGATCTCTGAAGAAGATGTTAACAGGCTGTTGCAGTGTCAAGAGACTACGAAAGGTCTCCCCATTATGCCTCATGGTGGCACTGACCATTTGGCCCCAGTTTTCACTTGGATCTTCAGCTTATCCCTGCTACTTTGTGACCTTACCTTCTGCTTCAAAAGCTCTATCATCCTGGATCCCAAGAATCGCACCGTCACTGGGTTAAATGACTACAACTACAACTTGCGCCGTTAATAAACTGCTGGACCCCTGCAGTTTGATCAGCAGAAGATGCAGCCAAGCTGCAGACAAAGTCAGGTTTGGCTGTCTCTGACAAATTTCTTGGTCAGCTAGGGGGTCCCATCCAGATGAAGCGGCTGCAAAACCAACTACATTTAACACCTGCTCCCAGAGGGGATAAGTCTAAAGCCGCCGCCCCCCCCCCCTCGCAGCAGCTCCATCTTGATACCCCTTTCTGCATAACCGGCTACACACTGGCGTGTTTGTGCATGCGAGCCAATGTAGACCTTGCCTCTCTCTTAACATGCATGCCAAGGATACAACAACAGCAATGGTGATCTCTGTGGTTGGCGCTGTGCTGCAGCTTTTCAATCTAATATGGATTATACACCAACACCTTCCGCACCTGCTGGCTTGGCATATATATTACAAAGCTTATTATGGATCCTCTGGCTTCAGGCGGTTTAATCTATACACACAAACATTTCTGTATCAATACCTTATTCGGCTTTGTGTGGATGTAGCCTGGGACTACACTCCCTCCTGCACAACCGAGACTTTCCAGAGAAATATGCCAGGATGCTGTTCATAGACTTCGGCTCAGCCTTCAACACAATCAACCTAGACATCCTCCACCAGAAGCTCACCCTGGCTTCCTGAAGACTGGCAGCAGCAGGTGAGACAGGTGATATTAATATTTCTATTTATCCTTTTTACTTAAAATGTCCTAATTGAAAGCAAAGTGGACCAAAGTCAAATTCCTTGTTGTATGAATCAACATGGCAACTATCTGTGTATATTGTCAGTTGAGATTTAGGCAGTCTTAATGTCATGTTTGATTTAAGATATTTGACCCACATGCAGATCACACACAGGAGGCAGTTTTACGTTCTTTTATTAATAAAGACTTCAGAGAGAGGAGCCCGGAGAATCCCTCACAGGACGGAGGAAACGAGATAAGCAAACTCGGGAGGAACACACTCGATCTAGGGGGTAAGGGAAGATAATTAGATTGGGCAAACACGAGAAGATGAACTAAAGTGACTCAAGCTTACCACAGAGCTCGGGAACATAACTGTTCCCTTATTATTATTTTTTGTCAGTAGTACTTTTACTAAGAACCACTGCAATATGATATGAATATTCTTTACTACTTGTGACTACAAAGTTTTTAAAACTTCTGCAGCATCACTGCATTGCTTTTTACACCGTTCCTTTTTTAAATTTGTGAAATCATTTGCAGATGTAAGTACAGGAATGTCTCTTGCCCAAGCAGCTGTACCAACATGCTTCAAATGCACTTCCATTGTGCCAGTGCCAAAACACTCCAGCTCAAAGTGTTTTAACGACTACCGCCCTGTTAACCTGACAGAAGCCAGACGCATGTCGCTCCGCCTAGCTCCACTCACATACATCTGGGACACCGCCATAGGAATTGCCTTTATTGAAGGCTGGGCCTTATCAAAAATTCTTGCATATGATTGGATAAGCCACTTGTCTGTCATCTTTATCGACGTGCTATTTCAACCACTCACACCGAGGCTAACCCTTGACGCTGATGAGAGCGACGCAGGAAAAAAAAAAACCTTTTTTTTTTAATGTGTTTGCGGCTCTAGTGGCACGCGTTTTATTGACAGTGAGCTGACAGGAAGAGGGGGAAAGACAGGCGGCAAAGCGCCGCGGGTCGGAGTCGATCCCGGGCCGACCACGTTAAGGACTAAAGGCCTCCTAATATGGTTTGCGCTAACCGCTAACCACTCCGGGGTGCGTCCGCGTCTGCAGCGGACGCGCCCCGGAAAACAAAACTTGCCAAATCCGGTCGGGAGAAGGGCGAAAACATCGTTTCCACCAACAAAAGCCTTCAGAGGCGTTCTCTGATGTTCTTTTAATGAAACAATATTAGGTAGATTGGACAACACGGAAGAAATAGCAGCATCAATGTTAACGCTTGCTTCCTTGACGAGCCGCCATTGCTATCAAAACAGTCTCACGTCATGGTCGCGTCTCCACTACGTCACATCTATGAAATGCCAGCCCTGCGTCCTGATTGGCCAGACCATAAAATTGGTTGGAGAAATCACTTTCAATGGGCGATGTCCCAGATGTATGTGAGTGGAGCTAGGCGGAGCGACATGCGTCTGGCTTCTGTCAGGTTACCGCCCTGTAGCACTCACACCAATCGTAATGAAGTGCTTTGAGCGGCTGGTCCTGGCACACCTAAAAGACTTGCTACCATCCACATTGGACTCACACCAGTTTGTATCCTTCAGCAATAGGAGCACAGAGGATGCAGTTTCCATGGCACTGCACTCTGTGCTCACACATCTGGACATGTGCTGGCATGCTGTTTGTTGACTTTAGCTCAGCATTCAACACTGTCATCCCGGCTAAGTTAATAGCCAAACTTCGAGACCTGGGCATCAACACCTCCATGTGCAACTGGATTTTGGACTTTCTGACCAACAGACCCCAGAATGTTCAATTAGGCTCCAACTGCTCCACGTCCATCACACTCAACACTGGTGTACCACAGGGCTGTGTGCTAAGCCCGTTTCTCTACTCCCTCTTCACCCATGACTGCAAGCCTGTGTACGCATCCAACTCCATCATCAAGTTTGCGGACGACACTACGGTGATTGGTCTCATCAGCAACAATGATGAGACTGCCTATAGGGAGGAGATCAAGCACCTGGCCACATGGTGCACTGAAAATAACCAGCTCCTCAACACCACCAAAACGAAGGAGCTCATCGTGGACTTCAGAAAAGATTCAAGAGGCACGCACGACACCATACACATCAATGGAATGGCTGTTGAGTGTGTCTCCAGTTTCAAGTTTCTCAGCGGACATGCCCTGGTCAACCAACACCTCCTGCCTGTACAAGAAGGCTCACCAGCGCCTCTTCTTCCTGAGGACACAGGAAAAATCAGCTATCCTCGACTATCCTGGTGAACTTCTATCGCTGTGCAATAGAAAGCATCCTGACCAACTGTGCAACAGTGTGGTATGGGAGCTGTTCTGTTGCAGAGCGCAAGGCACTGCAGCGGGTGGTGAAAACCGCCCAGCACATCACTGGGACTCCACTACCCACCATTGAGCACATCCAGAAGAAACTCTGCCTACATCGAGCCCGCAGCATCCTTAAGGACTCATCTAACCCAGCACACAGACTGTTCTCTCTCCTGCCCTCCGGCAGGCGCTTCAGGTGCCTCCGGACCAGGACCAGCAGACTGAAGAACAGCTTCTTCCCCAGAGCTGTCTCTTTATTGAACTCTAATCCTCGCTGATCCCACTCCCCTCATATACTGACAGACTCCTCTCCCTCCTCACACCTACCTCCATTTTGTCATTTACAAGACTGTAATGTTCACTTGCACTCCTGACTGTTACTATAGTAACAACTGTTTACATGCATCTTGCACTACTCACCTTGACTGAATATTGATTTGCACTGCCGACTGTTTATTCACAGTACCAATTGTTTACATATACATTTGCAATACCGTACTTTAACTGTAATATGCAATTACCTTCCACTGCACTTTAATTTAGATAGCTTCTGTCCGAACTTTATTTATTCATTTTATAGTAATAGTCACCTGTATATCATGCTCACAATTCTGCCTATAGTAATAGCCATCTGTACATATATTCATAGTACATATTCACTTGTAAACTCTGTTATAATAACAACCATCTGTATATTATGCTATTGTACATATCTTTAAAAACTCACTCACTTATATTCGGTACATATCCAGCTGTAAATTTAGTTCACAATACTAGTTATCTATATATTATATTCATAGGACAAATCTATCAGTAAAATTCTGTTTATAATAGTATCCATCTCTATATTTATTCAGTAAAAACCCATGTCCTGTACTTATGGAACCATTGTTTATCCTGCACTTGCTGATATTGCACTTCTGGTTAGACCTAAACTGTATTCCATTGCCTTGTACCTGTACCTGTGTGATGACAATAAAGTTGAATCTAATCTAATATAATTTTATCTAATCTAATCTAATGTGGATTAGCAATTCAAGAGTATGGTAGTAGTATACCATACTCTAAATAATTCACAGTGATCAGTTATGCTAAGCTAATTCTGTCTGCCTTAAGGGGGTATTATTTTCATAAAAAAGGGTAATGTAAACCATACTTAAAATATAACCACTTTTAGATATAATAGCGGTTGTTGGGTAATAGAACAGAATGTTCATACAGTCAAATATCCAGAGAGGCATTTTATTTTTTTGTCATTCTCTACAGTGCTCGAACCCCTGTTGGGAATTCATATCCAAAAACCTAAAAAAAATTCATGTTTATTCAGATTATTCTAATATACTAAGTTTTTGCACCATTCCACTAGTTAGTCTTGCAAATGCATGTCATAGATAAGGCAATTTTAAGTTTAATATAATTAAACTATTTAATCTTTGTGACATTTATAATTAACATCATTGTCTTGCTAAAGGCCAGAGGGACTGATTAGGTCTTGTGAAATGTATTGCTAGTCATTTTGCTGAAGAAAAAATGCAGAAGGATATCTTTGCTATCACAGAGAGGAACAAAATAGCATTTTGGGAGCACTCGTCTGAGAAGTGGAGAAAAATGTAATGTAAAAATTTTTAAGTTTAGCTGTTGGTGAAGTTTCAAATGACCTGCATTAGTTTTGCTCTCTTGCTTTGAAGAAATTATAGTAATTTGATGAGGAGAATGTCATGATTCTCATGACAGAGAAGCCTCTAGAGCTGCAGACCATGTTACACAATTTGACATCAGCTTAATATAAGTGACAACAAAACCAGCAAATATAACTGCAGGTGATCATTTTTGCATTTGCAGTGGAAGGTAAAAATCTAAATTCAATTAAAATAGATAAGCACAAGAGATATAAAGATTCAGCTCTATGAATTGCATCCTCTGCTGGTAACGTATCTTAACACTATCAAAAATAGTATGATCACTACTGCACCCAACTTCAGGAAGGCCTGGGTCTCAGCCGCAGCCACATGAGTGCTGCCCTGATATGCCATCTCTTGCTTGTTGACATTTAAACAATGGAGAGTCAGTGACTAAGGTCAAGTGACTACTTTCTATTTACCACTTTTTAGATGAAACCTCAAATGTCACATTCAGAACCCCAGTCACACATGTTTATTTGAGTTTCAGATTTTTTCCTTGTCTTGTAGGTGCATATTTCTTACATTTTGGCTAACTACATCTCAGAACTGGACCCTCCTAGGCCACAGAGAATAAACAGCTTAGGAAGAAATGTTTGAGCATTATTTCTGCCACATAAGTTGATATTGTAAGACATAAAGAATAACTAGAACATTTTTGAAGACATTTTGTTGTGTTCCTATGGTCACTGCCTGCTGACACCTGCTTTTTGCCAAACTAACATAAAAAGAACATGGTGAAGAACCTAGCTGTCCTTAGTACCTAGAACCTAGTTGTACTTGGATGATTTGGGCTTACCCAAGTTAAAATTCACAGCTTGATATACATGAGGTATGTAGAGGACAAAGAAGCCCCATTTAATGGCTCATGATTTTCATACAAAGCAAATACTCAGAATTTCACTTAGAATGTATCCCTACTGTCATGTGTTTGTTATAGATTAATTCCCTATGTTTTTAAGAAGGTTATGGATGTGCAAGAACCTAACCTGGGACCAATTTGCCATCCACTCTTTGGTAAAATTCAAAAGGTGCTTAAATGATTAATTGTTCTTTTTGTTTAAGGAAAAAAACAACAACTAATGGAACAAAATATTACACATAATAGGGTTTTCTCAATAATGGCATTATTGGCATAAGTGGAAACAGACTTTCCATTGATTTATTTGGATACAGACCTTTTAATAGCCAGGTTCATTGCAGGCCTGTTGTTGCTTACAACAAAAGGCTTCAAATGAACCTGCCAGTCAGTAACTTTTGCTGGACAACTGTTATGTAACGAGTCTTCCCTATGATTCGTAAGGAGCAAACTTCCACAGGTCCAGGAGCTGAGGTTTGCTGGAGGTCACAGGAGGCTATTGGGAACATGGGTTAAAGGATCTGACTCTGATTTTGCTGGAGGAATGTGAGGAAGACGGTAGCTGTGCACAAATCGGCTGCACAGCAGGAGAATATGTGGTAGGGAAACAAGGAAGGATTAACTTGGCTCAGGTAACTAGGAGGAGAACAAGAAAACCACAAACAGATGATCAGGTTACCACGCAAGAGCACAACACTCCGACGCCTTCTGTTCATATCGAGCTCCTCTTAATGCTCCTCTTGATTATCGCTGATGAGTGGCACGTGTGGAGCAGCAGTCTGCCAATCACACCCTTCCAACAGAACCAGAATTAGACAGAATGAGCGGCTATGTGCCATTTCATCACAAAGAAAATAAAGTTAAACAGAGAAGCATTGAGGAATTAGGACTATGCATTTGGAATACATAGGCAACAGAGCTATTCTGTTAAATATTTTACGATTAGTTGTTTGTTTCAATGTATGTATACCAATATTGCAATGTGTACCACATCATTTATGTTTATATATTTGTTTATATATTTTAATAAATTGATGATCAGAATCACATCTTATATCCGTCAGGGTGTAAATATGTGCATGAATGGGTGAATGACTGACTCTAGTGTAAAGCGCTTTGGTGTCGTTGGACTCAAAGCATTATACAAGTACAAGCTATTTACCATTCTGTCAAAAAAATATGCTGAACGATTCTAGATTTTGTTCATCAATTTGTTTGGTTTTATTAAACAAACCACATACAATTGATGCTGATATAATGTTTAAAAGATAATTACATGTTTTTTTTAGATTAACTAAGAATTTGAGTGAAAAATGTAAATAAAGCCATACCATAGTGGGAGAAAAAAGCTTACACACCCATTGACAACATTCATCAAGAAGTTGCATTGCAACTGAAGTACTTCATCAAATGGTGTACCCCTGTCATTTTTCAAACCTACGGAAGCAGGACCAAATCTAACACTGAACACTTATCACAACGTGCATTGTTGCGTTTACCGTTGTTCTAACCAATATTATCAGGACGGACTTAAGTTATACCACACAACAATAGGTAATCAACAATTTCAGACCCTGTGGCTTTAGGCTATCGAGCAGGTGGAATAAATTGAGCATACTATGAAAAATGCACAAGTTGTGTGTCTACACTTTGATTTCACTAGGGACCTTGGCTTTCCAAAACATTTGTAATGTATAAAGCTGTAATTTAATGCAGTTGATTTTGAATATACAGCATTAGCAAGAGGCTAATAAACAAACACTGCATTTTTGCAGGGGAAGTGTCGCCGGACTGGCATAATCCTGATTTTGTGTCTTGTGTTTGTGTACACTAAACAAAGCCAGAGACATGAGGCAAAGATGGAAAGGAATGGATAATTAGCCTTGATCTCTCTTTAGTGTTTTTTTATTTGTTATCCTCTCTTCCATTGCCATTATATTTAATATGTGTTGGGGCTGGTTTTGAAATATTGCTCTGGAGGAAAGGTAGATGCAGTGCAAATGTTTATCAATAAGGTACCTTTCTACTCCATCCTTTTTATTTTAGGTACCATAGGAAACCATAGGAAAAGATCTTCAAATAGATATATAGAAGATGCCATAAACTAGAATTGCACTGCTTAAGGTGGCTGCATGTTGGAGTAGCTATGTTGTTTTTTATTTTTGCAATTCTTTTTAAGGATCTTGAATTCATCCTTTTTGCAGCTCAAGGTTGCTTTTTTGGCCAGTTTTCTCAACTTGTGTTGAATGCTGGGCTGCTTAAAGAATTTTTGTTGCCATTTTTTTTTTTTCATTTTTGGGACATTTGTTATGATGCATAACCATAACAACTAGTTGGTTTTGTATAACCCGGAGCATGTGAAATAATATTTCAACTACATCTTAAATCACAGATGAGTTGAAAAGGAGGCACTACAGATGCAGGAGCAAGAAGAAGAGAGAGAAGGAGGAACTTTAAGCCCTCTCTTCCATCAGTTATGATGGACAATGTGAGATCTTTGGGGAAACAAGTTGGATGAACTCCAAGCTTTAACAAGGACCCACCAAGAACATCAGGAAAGCAGTATTGTGTTTCACTGAAACGTGGCTGCAGGATCATATCCCCAACTCCAGTGTTACTCTGCCAGGCTTTCTGACCATACAAGCAGATGGAGATTTAAAGAAGAGTGCTGGAGAACAATATATGGTGTCATCCAGGACATGTTACTGTGAAGTTTCATTTCTGTAGCTATTCTGTAGATATTGAATTTTTAGCAGTGAGTTTTCATCCATAGTATTTACCCAGAGAGTTCACCGGTGTTATTTTAGCCATGTTCCACCATCAGCTGTTGCCGACACTACATGTGATGTCATCAGCTCAGTTGTTGCTAAGATGCAGACACAACATCACAATGCCTTTGTGGCAATATCTGGTGATTTTATTCATGTCTCACTCTCTACTACACTTCTAACTTTTCAACAGTTCATCACCTGCTCTACTGGAGAAAACAAAACTTTGGATTTGTTATATGGAAATGTCAAGGACTCATACATCTCTAAAGCAAGACCTCCACTTGAAAAATCATATTCTCTGCTCCGAAATAAGCCTCATTTTCAAAGGGAGCCTGCAGTAAAGATAACTGTGAGAAGATGGTGACAGAACACCGAAGAAACCCTTAAAGGTTGTTTTGAGGCAGCTGTGCGAGCCACATGGAGAGGACATCAATGCCATGACTAAGTGTGTGACTGACTATATAAAGTGCTGTGTAGATAACACCATCCCCACCAGAACAGTGAGATGGTTCCCCGACAATAAATCTTGGATTACCAGTGACCTGAAGCAACTGCTAAATCAGAAATGTAAAAGCCTCCAGGAAGGGACACGGAGTACACAGAAGCAAATCAAAGTCAGAGTTATGAGAGAACAAGGTTGTGTACCGGAATAAGCTGGAAAGCAATCTCCAGCAGAACAATATCAGAGATGTGTGGTCAGGGATCAAGAATATCACAGGCTTCAAGCAGAAGGAGAATCCAACATGAAAATCTGGACAGAGCCAATGAGCTGAACATATTCTTTAATAGGTTCAGTTCAGGAACAAGCTCAGTATCCTCTTCTTCTGCCCACAGCCAAACAGACATCACACCCTCCTTTGACACAAAACGTCCTTGTCACATCTCAAATGTTTTACCTTCCACCTCAGCCATGGACCCTCCTACTACTGCTGCAGAACTACAGACCCATCTCAAACCTCCCTTTTATCAGTAAGGGAGGTTTCAACAATTAAATACCTTCTTAACAATGACCAGCCACTTTGACATTTTCCAGTCAGGTTTCTTTGCTCACCACAGTACAGAGGCTGCCCTTGCCAAGGTGTTTAATGACATCCATATAAATGCAGAATCTGGAAGAACCACAGTGCTGGTAGCATTCAACACAGTTACTCCATTCTATTAGAGCGCCATGGGAAACTTGATCAGCCTTTCTGATACAGCAGTTAACTAGTTTAAATCCTACTCAGAGGACAGAGACTTTTTATGTCAGTAAGCAAATTTACATCAGTGAACAAAAAAAATCATATGCAAGGCTCCCCCAAAAGTCCATCTTGGGTCCTCTCCAAGTACACACTCCTTCTAGTTCAGATAATAAAAACAACAGCATAAGTTACCATAACTATGCAGAAAATACACAACTCTACATCATGTAACCAGGTGTCCTCAGTTGAATTAAAAAAATCAACTGAAGTAATAATTTTTAGACTAATGGAAGACCGATCAAGAATTTGCGCACACCTTCAGATGATTGAGCTAGTAACCGCAAATTAGGCCTTGAATCTGGGTGCAGTAATGGACTCAGACCTAAACCTTCAGAGGCATCTAAAGACAATTACAAATTTTTCCTTCTGTAACCTGAATAACATTTCCATGACTAAAGGATAAATATGTCAGGAGGATCTCTTTAGTCAAATTGATTACTGCAACGGTGTCTTCACAGATCTGTTAAAAAGCAAGGGAAGTTTATTTGTATAGCACATTTCAGTAACAAGATAATTCAAAGTGCTGACAATTCAGAAAAAAAAGCTGCAGTTGATCCAGAAAGCTGCTACCCGTGTCCTCACTAATACTAAGAAAGTAGAGCACATCACCCCAGTTCTAAATTCCTTACACTGGCTCCCTGTATTTCAGACAATAGGCTTTGAAATAGTAATGTTAGTCTATAAATCACTGAATGGCTTAGCACCAAAATACATCACAGACTTTCTGTCAGTGATTCAACCACTCAGGTCTTCTGGCTCAAGTCTACTCTTCAAACCCAGAAGTAAAAACCAAACATGGAGAAGCAGTATTTAGTTCTTATGCTCCTCTTATCTAGAAGAAAAGTTACCTTTAAATATTAATGGTCAATTCAAACTGTTGTAGTTAACTGAAACTTCATTAGACTGTTTGTAGTCCAAGTTATCTTGACCTACTGCTACTATTCCACTGCAATGTACTTTCTTCTGTATGTTTTATTGTCTTATGTTCTCTTCATGTACAGCACTTTGAATTATCGTGTTACTGAAATGTATTGTTACGTTACCACACCCTGTCGGCGGTGAAACACCCACGGTGGACCCAGCTCGCTTTACCCTTCAGGTGACCGCCACTTAAACTACTGTATTTGGATGCAAGACACTTGAAACAGAAAAGTATACTTCAACTTATTTTAAACTACTAAAGACAGAGAAACGGTTACAGACACATCAGCGCTGATGGGCTCTAGATCGGCAAGAAGCCCCAACTGTCCATCTCACAAGCATTATATAGGGATCAATGCACACACCCATGCAAGTGTTGTACGCTTCCTAACTGGGTCATCCTTGGAGAAACTGTGTCACCTCCGGGACGCTATCTGACATATTGTGTCATATCCTTGTGCCGGTGCTATCTAAGTGGGGCATGCAGTTCCCGGGTTAAGTGGTCCGTTCCACTTTCACTCTTCTGACTCTAGAAGTCAGGTGAAGATGCAGCTGGAGAGACTAGACTGGAAGAAGGCTGCAGGTCCAGATGATGTCTCCCCCAGAGTCCTGAAGGCACGTGAAGAGCAGCTCTCTGGAATTATATAGCAACTCTGTAACCTTAGCCGGACCAAGGAGAAGGTTCCAGTTTTGTGGAAGACCTCCTGCATAGTTCCAGTACTGAAGAAAACTCACCCGTCATTCCTCAGTGACTTTACACCTGTTGCAAGACATTCCACATCATCAGGTCCAAGAGAGACTCTTGTTGCCCCACCTGAGTAAGTAAGCGAGCAACTACCAGGACCCTCTGCAGTTGAAGATAACATCATACACCTGAGTCATTTAGACAAGGTAGACAGAACTGTTATGATCATGATCTTGGATTTTTCCAGTGCATTTAACACAATTCAGCCTGATTTAGTTTGTTGGAAACTCCAGAAGACTCAGGTGAAGGCCTCAACAATCACCTGTATTACAGGCTACCTGACAAACAGACCGCAGTTTGTGAGACTGAAGGGTTGTGTGTCTAAACAGGTAGTCAGCAGCATAGGAGCACCACAAGGGACTGTAATTTCACCATTCTTTTTCACTATTTCCACCTCAGACTTCCAATACAAAGACTCCTGTAATCTGCAGAAATACTTAGATGACTCTGCAGTCATTGGGTGCATCAGAAATGGACAGGGACAACGGCCGGGGCCCTTGTCGCGGGGGCGGGGCGCCCCTGGGGCCTCTGGCCCTCAGGGCCCATGGCCGGGACCACTCCAGCGGGGCTGGCTGCCGGCGGAGCCCACGGGCTCGTCTCCGCGGCTCTTGAGGGCGTCGGCATTGCGGTGGCTGGGGGATTTCCTCGGGGTCGTCTCTGCTCCTTCCTTGGGGGGGGGGGGGGGGTTGCAGATATCCTGTGTCGGCCCCTCCTGGGCGACCTGCTTTGGGGGCCCCTTTGGGAGTCCGGGGTTACAGGTCCCCTGACGCCTGCCTCTGTGCTCGGGGAAGGTGGGTCTTCGGTTCTCCACAATCACTATCAAGCTATTTCTGGATAATCTTCACCTAAACTAGTGCACTTTCACATCTCCCACAGGTGCTGGGTCCCAGGTATTAAGTGTTCACTTATATACAGTAATCTTATAATTTGTTTATTTATTTATTTATTTATGTTCTTTCACTTTCTTTTTTCAAATATCACATTACACATGTCAGCTTACATAATAATATATATGATTTAGCAATGGCATCTAGGTGTTATTCGAGTGTATCTGTTGCTTTATGTCTGTCGGTTGTGCTGATCTTTTTGTGTCTCTTTCCAGGTGATGGAGCAGACAAAGAAGGTTTTATCACTCTCTCCCTTTTATCTCCTCTTTCTTTCACCTCTACTCTTTTTTTTCTTTTCTTTCACTTCCTTTACTCTCCCATTGTCATGTCCATATAATTTGAAATTCTCCTTGCAGGAATCATAATAAAGCTATTTACAAGCATAAATCAAGTGGAGCACTATGGCGAAAGCTGTTTGCTCCACTTGTAAAAGCAAAATCTGTCGAGCTCTATCTGGCATTGAGACATCAATTCCTATTGCCACATTGCTAGACAGGACACTGGGGAGAAAAAAAAAAAAAAAAAAAGAAATGGACAGGGACAGTGGAACACTTTTTGGCATGGTGTGGCAGTAATCTTCTCATCCTGAACGTGGATAAAACAAAGGAGATGATTGTATATTTCAGGAGAAACATGAATAGGTTCAACACTATTACCATCCTGGGAGAAGAAGTGGAGGTGGTGGAGGAGTATAAATACATTGGTGTTCCGCTCGACAACAAATTGAACTGGAGACACAACTGTGAAGCTGTCTACAAGAGGGGACAGAGCAGACTGTACTTCCTAAGGAAGCTTAGGTCCTTCAGGCTTTGCAGCAAAATGCTGCTGTGACGGAGCAATGCTGTACCTCTTGTAAAACGTGCACACTTGTCGAAGCTTGTATATCAGTACTCATACATTCACATTTAAGCATATACACAAGTTTGCACTCACCCGTGTAGCGTTGTTCGGTCCGACTGTGGCGGCTTGTGAAAATCTTGTAAACAAATTCAGTCTTTCTCATAAAGAAATCAGTGATTTTCCGCCAGCAAGTTTAATTGTAAATTTTTAACTAAAGAAAAAAACAACAGCTTCAGAATGAAAGCAGGAAATTAATATATTGTTTTCTTGTGATATCAGTGTTTTGCTGGTGAAGATTCTCAGTCATCCAGGTCATGGTCAATCAAATTTAGTTTTTTACCTTTTTTTTTGGATTTATCAGTGTTTTGGTTTTTGCTATGTGGTAAAATAAATGATGAATTGTTCGCTGATCTAATTGTGGGGCGGCGCTTAGGATTTATAAGAAGAGCTTCTGGCCCTAATGAAGTCAGTCTGGCCTAGTTACAGTGAAGGTAACATTAGTGTGCAGCACCAAGAAGAATGCATTTGAGAAAGACAAAGAGATGTACATTTTACATAATAAATAATTTTTTTCCTACTACTCTGCACTTTATTTTTGGGAGGTGTGTAAATAAACTCATTTTTCTCTTTTTTGAAGTCATGTTTATGGTGTCCAGGCCCACCATGAACCCAAGAACCCATGACAGCTGCTATCTTCTATAAGTTGGTTGTAGAGACTGTGATCTCCTCTGTCATTATCTGATGGGGTAGCAGTATCAGAGCAATTGACCTGAATAAGCTCAACAAGCTTATAAAGAAGGCCGGACCTAGAAACTCTTTGCTGAAAAGACTTTGAAAAGACAACATAGCCCTCCATCTAAACATGAAATTGCAGTAGAAAGTGAAATGTGGACATTTACCCATGTGATCTTGTTTATACTGTACATGACTAAACATGATTCACTGCTTGTTAGTTGATGAAATTGGATACTTTGGGCAAGGATATATCTTGCCTAAGTGATGACATTGAAAGCATCAATTGCTTAAGCTTAGTTTGGACTAAACACATGGGTTTACAAAAATGCAATTTTCAAGGTATTTTTTCTGCTCAATAAAGACAGACTTGGCCTACCTAAAACAGCCATCAAAAGATGTCCATGGACATTTGTGTTTGGAAAGATGAAGAGGAAATTGGAACAGAGGTATAGAGGTCAGCAAGTAAGATAAAGAGATCTGAGTGTGGAGGTGAAAGTAGAGACTTTAAATTTCAAAAGTATGGTTGGTAAGAGAAATAAATCTATGATGAGGGAAATAAACAGATATATAGTGGTAGCTGTTGCTTACTGGGAAGAGTAATTCAAAAGCAGTGGGTTTGTTCCCAGTGTCCTCTGCTATCGGTCAATGTGACCTTGGACAAGGCACTTCACCCCAAGTTGTCTACCGATCTGCATATCAATCTAGAAGCATTTGTGAATACAGCTCCAGCGTAAAAAGGGCTTTGAGTGGAAGAGCTGATGTTTGACATGGTCAGTGCATAAACCCCATAGGTTGAAAGCTGAATGAAGAAGTAGCAGGTGTTCCCATGGGGCAACACAAACTGTACTTATAGCAACTTATAGTATGCATTTGAAGGAAATAGGGGTGAAGAACTACCGTATTTTTCAGACCATAAGGCACACCGGATTATAAGGCACACCGTGAATTAACGTATCTATGTGCATCTTTGTCCACATATAAAATGCACTGGATTATAAGGCGCATTACATATTCTTCCCAAGTGTGTAATATCACTCCGTCCCTCCGGTAGGGTGACCAGACATCCCTGACTTCATGGGACAGTCCCCGTTTTAGAAGACCTGACCCTGGCAAAAGCTGTCCATGGAAATGTCCCCGATTTCAGCATATCATGATGGAGTAAAAAGGTTTAGCGCAACAAGAGGTATTTACCTGGTCTTGCTGCTGTCCTGACATAGAAGAACTTTGCCAAACGCACCTTCCCCACCCCGTCGGCGTTGCAGTTCAGACAAAACAAACCAACCCCAGTGAGAGATTCTATGCTTAACTAAATCAGAGACGTCCCCAATTTTCATTAGAGAAATCAAATCTGGTCACCTTACACCGCTCTCTCCTGAGAGGGAGAGCTATCCGTCTCTGCCGGGAGGACAGAGTAGTTGGATGACACTGCCCTGTTTCTAACATAATGCCAAAATAAACAGAACTTTAATATTGAATTAGCTTACTTGGTTTATTGTTGCCAGCACGTAGTCTGAGGGTGGGCTGCTTTACGTGAATGCACTTCTAGTTTAGACATTACAGTCAGGCAGTCTTGTAGACTGCTCAGGGTTCCTGTTGCGGGGCCGATCACGTAGTGACACAGTGTACCGTAATGCTCCAAATATCCATTGAGCGGAGTGGCTTTGTTGCTAACCAAAGTTGTACTTACATATTTTAACAGATTTGTGAGCGCAAACCTTCAATTTTTGAGAAGATTTAAGGATTTTAAGTGCGCCTTATAGTAAATAAAAATATGGTAGATAGGAATATTGTTAGGGATAAAAATGAAGGAGTTTTTCCACCAAAAGATTGGAAATTGTTGCGATGAACACATCGTTTTAAGTTAAATAAGAACATAGGCTGAAGTGGACAATATTGTATGCAGAAGGGTCAGCCTGGGAAAGAATGGAGATTGCAGGGTGGTCTAAGTAAGAATGTAGGTTGGCACCATCAAGTAAACGTCTGTAGGCTAACTTTGGAAATCATCTATCATATGGCAGAAAAGAGAAAGGTAGAGACAATAGCTAAACAGTGGGGGTTGGAGATGGGGATAGGGGCAACCTCTAAAGAGAGCCAGCAAAGAACATGACTAATATATAAAATCTTCATTCAAGAAACATTCATATAATTTTACCTTTTTATGATGTTTTTAGCGTTATAAGCACACATTTGAGAACCCCAGTTTATGCATCAAAATATGGACTGTGGTACAGAAAAAGGCCATCAGACAACAGTTCAATCAACATCACAGTAAAGGCTCCAGTTGATTTATCTGTTTGCTGAAATTAGCTCCAGTCCTGCATATATACCTGCCATGTTGGAAGTGTGAATATCCTTAATGCTGCGCTGTGGTCACATTTACAGCCGAAGAGAGTCACTACCCTTGTTGGATGAAGCCCCAGATTTTTAAAAGGGTTGAATATACAACTACATCTGTTGCCCAGCAACTGCCCTTGTCTCATCATGTAGATATAGTGATTAGCACAGATCCACTTCCAACAAGCTTTCATTTTCTTTATCGTAAGAGAATATTCTTCAACGTCAATGTCTGTAAACTGAGAGTTGATGAAGAGCTCTCAAATGAAGACGTTGCTGTACCATATTTGTTTAGTCTATTATTCTGTATTATAATATTGCGGAACTGTTTCTGTGTAGCAATTATTCTAACAGATATTAAAAATTGTCGGCTCTATTTCATCTTTTATACAAAATGTAATTATTTTACATGTGGTCACAAGGCATTGGACCTCCTTCTCTTAAAAATAAAAAAGCAAATAAGTGGTACTCCTCTTGATATTCAGTCACATGAGCAAGTCACTTCCCTGGTGGGTTTATCAAATGCTTTCTCTACAAATTAAATTGTGAACTTTTGTTATTACAGCATGAAAAAAGTTAGATTTCTATTCTACATCAAGCCAAGACTACTTGAATCACTTACCCAAGGGGAAAAAACAAAGATATTAGGACTAGCCACACATTTTGGGACTCATGAGCCATATTTTGTCTTTGTAGGCTTTTCTGTATTCCTGAAAGTGGAAAGGACTTTTTCAACACTCCAGTTCAGTGGCCTTTATCTTATGGAGAATACCTCACCTTAAAATTCAGCCAGGATAAAAGGTTTCTATGACACCCAGAGTACATATATATTTGATCTGCACAAATAAGTAATGCCACTATGTGAGAGGTGGGAAACAAGAAAATGTTCATTCTAGCTTGGTTAAATGAACCACAATAGATCTTGAGTTTTCTTGACTTTAGCATTTGAAATTGTATACATTTGGCACATTGATGTCATCTCCTTACAACAAAGTTGACAGAATTTTTTCAGACATCATCAGGTAAACCTTCCTACAGGTTAAATGAACCAACACTGGCTGCCAGGGTTGCTTTGGAGAATCAGCTTTGGCATTATTCTCTTTTCAACACTATCCCATTATTTATTATAAATCAGTAATCAGATTAAATGCCATAAACCTGCACCATAAAACACTCAAACATAATAAAACGAAAAATCAAACAAATCAATTATAATCAAATTTACTTAATTAAATTTTGATGGCTGCCACTCTTACCTATTTTGCTCTTGGGGTTCCTTTTCCAAATGAATCCTGTAATAGCTTCCACCTGGCAATGGCATGCCTTTGTGCACAGCAAGTATCTGGGATTTTAACTAAGATAAACTCAAACACGTTCAGAGGATAGCAATGGAGCACTGCAGCATGTTGCCCTTTAGGTGGGCTTTTCCCGGTGGCACTGATGTCATGTAAAATCTATGATTAGTGCTTCAGGTTTCTTGTGCACAAACATCAGGCATGTGCAAAGTAGACTGCTGCATAACTTTCTTTGTTAACCTACACAGTTACATAAAAATATTTTATTTTATTTTTCTGTTTTGATAATTCACTTTTTCTTACCTAAAATTCAGTTTTTATGATAGGTGAAAATGGCAAAAGATGTTATTACGGACAGGGTTCATGTTCTTAGAATCTCTCACCGTGATCATGTTAGCAAACTATGCTAAAGGACACAAATGCACAAGTTGCATACAATGTAATGCATTTTCTCAATAACCATTGCATGGTCTTTTTAACCAGCAGTCAGAGTATGTGTAAAAATAGTATCCTAGTCATGGCAGAACAACATTTTTTCATTACAGATACTATAGGTATTACATTTGAAAGAAATCTGTAGCAGGTTTCAAACAACAGTTACAAGGCTTGATAAACAGTAAAATATTCATAGCTCTGGAAGAAGCCCCATATAACTGCCTCTTGCTGCTGTGTATTCTGCAAGATCCATAGCATGTTGATTGCATCATGTCAATATTTGACCAGCTGTCAGTCTGACTCTATGGTTAAAACAGGAGTTGTTTGAACAGCTCTTCTTTTGCCAGTGTGTCTGTACAATGGAAATGCTAGAAGTTCAAGTGTTTTTAGATCCGTACAAAACTGTTTCGTGCATCAACTACTTGGTTATATAATTGCTTTCTAAGAGCACAATTCTTAAAAATCTGTGAAGAGAGGAGAGACAAGCAAGATGAGAGGCACAAAAGGTAAAAAAGAAAAAAAAAGCCTGATAGAAGGTTGAACCAATCTGAAGACATGTTTGGTCCATTTTTGTCAGGATTAAGGGTCTAAATTAAGCATACAGACATTCCAGCTGAGAAAAGCACCTGGTAAGCTCTGAGGCAAACATCGCATAAGCTGGTGTGCTGCTGGGATAAACAGGTACAAGCCATTCAGAGACACGCTCTAAACATGACATGAGAGGCACATCAGAAATAGACCAGTCCAGCTTTACAGGAGAGGATTCTGCCACCAAGCCAAGTACTCTGCAGAGAATGGGAGGTGGGAAGGGGGTTATGAATAGCTTGGAAACTTCCCTAATCTTCAAGAAATTCTTCCAAGTTGAGCTTTTTGGAAGGAAGCATAGTCATTCCTAGATGGAGGAATGTGTCCTGTGATCCTGTATAAATTGTTTGGTGAGACAAAGCACCTAAAAACCATTTCTGTTTTTAAGTTCTCAAGTTTACTAGATGAAGTATCATACTTAATTATAGGTATATATTTATGGAATTGATATCCACACTTAAGATTTAAAGTTATGAGAGCCATTGTCCCCCATTAGGTAATGGGTATTGTGAATGTCTAAAATTCTGCTTGAGTTTTACAGTGAGTTATGTTAAGAATATGTGAAACAACACAACGGATTGTCTGGCTAACATATGACAACTAACCTTGAGCATGAAATTTGGTCATATTTGATTCTATTTTCACAAGGATAAGTCAATCCTATTGTTATAATGAGAACCGACATTCCATACTTGGCTTCAGTGAAGAACCCCTTTTTTTAATGACAAAGGCCACTTCCATATATAACTGTCTGAATTAAGATGATTTTTTTCCATTGAGAACACAAAGAAACATAATATGTTTGCAAATGGTAATGTAAGCAAATGGTACAGGTCACGTTTAAAAAAAAAATCCACTTAGTTTACAGAATTTACTGTACCTTGCAAAATTATGTGTACCCCTCAAACATTTTTCACAGTTTGTCGCATTACAGCTGTAATTTCAATGCATTCTACCATAGATTTTTATGATTACAATTCTAAAATAGCGCTATTATATTCAGCTCATGAAGCAATACTTTGTAGAACCAACATGGTTCAATTATAGCTGCAACTCTTCTGAGGCATGTCTGTGCCTTTGCAAAGCTACAGACTGAAATGTTTGCCCATTATACTTTGTAAAATAGCTAAACCAAATTTTGCCACAGATTTATAGCTGGATTTCTTTCTTTTTTTTGCCAAGACTTTGACTGGGCCACTTTACCCCATATGAACATGGATTAATCTAAATCATTCCATTCCAGCTTTGGCAGTATAGGATCATTATCCTGTTGGATAATGATAACGGCCTGTAATAAGTTTTCTTCAAAGATTGTGCTGTATTTAGCTTCATTCATCTTTCAATCAACTTTGACCAGCTTATTGTCCACTAATGACAAGTTTTTATGCTTTGCTTGTAGGCTCAAACGGTAAGATTTTGTCTTGTTTGACCTCAGGATTTCTTCCACATACTGAGGTGTTTGACAACTGCATTCCTTGATTGTACATGAACTGAGAAGTTGAGGAACAATTACAAATGGAAACAGAATTAAAGACATTAGGATCTGGGGAATAAACACAGAACAATAAAAGTGCAAAAACTCTAAATAATTTAAATACGTGAACAAAAAAAAAACATATAAAGAAAGAGCAGAACTGAACACAATGAACAGAATGACAAACACAGAACACAGATTAAGCAAGACTTAAAGACCGTAGGATCAAGAATTCAATTTGCTCTGGAGTGCTTAGCTCCCTAGAGCTACTACACAGAGCTAATACAGCTGCATTTAAACAAAGAATAAATTACATATACTGTTAGTCAATTAGATACATTTCTGAAGAAAATCGTTTGCACTTATTTGTATCAAAGGATATCAGAATGAAGGGGGCTGAATAAAAATGCATGCTGCTCTTTTTTTAGATTTTCATATGAAAACTAAAAATAAAAACAACGTATCAGACTCCTTCCATCCAATTATACTCAAATAGTATAATTATGGATGTAACGTCACAAATGTAAAAAAAAAATTAAGCAACAGCCACTATGTGTGAAATGCATGTGTTTTGAAATATAAAGATTCAAGTACTCCTCCAAAGGTTTAGGTGGCCTATTTTATTTTAAAAGTAATGTAAAACAGCGGTCCCTACCTCACAAATCAACTCCTATCATTTTGTACACAGCACCTCTTTATCACGGTGTAAACTTATTGTGTTTTGATTAATTTCAAATTGCTTGCTTTGCTTCAGTAGAGTGTGAAATGCACTTTCCCTTTTGTAGATTTTCAATTTCTATCATTGTAAGTGGGGGGAAGCGTTGTGAGGGTGGGGGGGGGGTAGTATCGGGTGGGCAATGCGAATGAACACATGGATGTCTGGTGTAATTAAGGAAGTGAAGTATTAGAACAGGCAGTGCCTTCACCAGCTATAATTCATCAAACATGGTCTTAATTAAATTGTTTACACAGATGTCTCCTAGCTGGTTCCACTACCAGTCATTCCATTACAACAATAGAGTGTTATTACTGGACTCATAAGGAAAGTTTGGGTTGCTGTTGACTACATTCCATAGGGCCATATAGTACAAAAGTCAATTTGTATTTGTATTTGATATTAGTTAATTTTAACAAGTTCTGTTTGGAAGTTGCTTTGCATAAAGCCCCTTTTTTGGCTTGGCAGCTGATGGAAAAAGTGGAAGCACTCCTCAGGCATTAAATACTTCACTGTCAACACAGGTAAATCCTGTGGGTTATGTGCTAGGTATCTCCACATCATTTCAATTCCATCATTTTATATTATTTTGCTCTGGTTTGAATGATTTAAACAGCAGTGGGCTCCCACTAGGATGAATAAAACTGCATTGTTACACGTGGGACAGTGTCAATTGTGCTTTAAAAGGGGAAAGAATTCAGTGCCTATTCTCTTTTTAGCCAGTTAACTACACACGTCTTTAAAGTCTGAGTCACACCTGCCATGGCCAAGCAAAGAATGTAGCCCTGTCTCTATCTGTCTCTTTTATTAGCCCACACCAGACCAATGGTCTGCCTGCCTTCATTCCCAATGTTATCTCAGGGATTAAAGGTTTGCTGTCTTTGACCACCCACTACCCCTCCTCTTCTGGTTTTACTGATACAAACAAACACTCTGAGGACCTCCACAAAGCATAGGCATGCAAGCACGCATAGCTTCCTTCACATGCAATGAGGAGGAAGGAATAACTTAGTGCAGGAAGACAGGTATAGCAGATTTAAGTTCTTGATTTGATAAATATAGGGTAGCCTTTTTTCTTAGAATGCTTTGAGGCATTTTATAAGATTTCCAACTCACTCGCAATGCAAATGGCTTTACTCCATACGTTTAATTTTAAAAAGTCAGTTTCTTATTCATTTTTTTTATTTATTCCTCATTAATAATAGGTAAAAAGCTTTGTAAGAACACCGATTTATCCATATCTATTAATACAAAAACATGTCACTGATCTAAGATAAACAGAAAGAAAGAGGAATTTTGCGTCTATAGGTGGACTTTTTTATAGGCGTCATCTCCAGCTATTAATTATGCCCCTATGTACGTTAGTACCATGCCACCCGGCTTTCTGATTAATGTCTACTTTCTCCTTGAGTATATCTGTAACCCCAAGACAGTCTCATCAGCCAATGTCCCCAATATAAATTGAAGGAACATTACATGGATCACATTTGCAGGAATGCTTGCGTTTTAACAATTTCATACCTCCATGCACTGTCACTCCTAGATTAAAGTTCATCTCCTTTCCTTCTGTGGAAAAAAAGACTGGAAACAAGTAATATCCGGCATTATCTTCAGTTGTGACTGGTATGCTGTTTTTACTTTAACTTTGTGAAAACATTTTAAAAGGTACAGTATGTTTTAATGATAATAAGCACAATCAATCATAAGTGATGAGTAACTTGAAATGTAACAAAGACTGAGTTGAAATCTGTCCTATAGGGCCATCACTCCAATATTTTAGTCACAGTAGTATCGACTTTGTAATACCGGTGCACATGTATGGTATATATGGAGTTCAAAAAAGGCAGTGGTCTTGTGCAAATCTTTGACAATTTCAAAGAGATTCTGTGGCTGCCTGCCAATGCTGGTGATCAAATTGTGTATCCTTTAGTTTTAAATGCATAGGAAAGTGACACAATGTTGAGTATTAGATTAATAAGAGTGGTGGGTTGTGCACCTTTACTTTTTCCCCAACATGACTGTGTTTTCTGCAACTGAAATAATTCCCACACAGCTGAATTGGTCTTTTCGGTAATTAGAAAATAAATAAATAAAAACATTGTAAACATAAAAACTGCCCCTCCCCCGGAGGGGCAGTACTATATTACTTCATAGTCACTCCAACATTTTAAGAGAGTGCTTCTCTGGCAGCCTGTTGAAAAATATAATAATACTTATATATCAGGATCCTCCATTACTACAAAGCATCATGGCATAAGATGAGAAATCCAGAACTATGTCATCCATTTCTTCCTTCTACCCCCATCTCATAATAGCAATAAACGAAAAACATGGAATGTGAAATATTGGGTGTTTCACAGCAGATATTCCACTTGGTGTCCCCTGCACGTCTTCCACTTTGTTTCCACCAGGCAAAAATGTGGACATGCACACATGCACATACACACCAAAAGACAACAAATTAGCTGTCAGTTTTCCCTCTCCATGTGACCTCAAAAGCCAAGAGAAAGGAGATAATGATCTTAGACTAAGGACAGTTATATAGACATAGACCCCCCCACCACACACACACACACACACACACACACACACACACACACACACACACACACACACACACAAGTCCAAGGACTTCAGGCCTTAGATTGACAGATCAAGCAGGACTGGCATAAAGACAGGAGAGGGAGAATCTGAATATTGCATGACTGGGTTTAGCTTTTTAAAATTGAGCTGATAAATTGTGAGGCATGCATAAAATTAAAGCTGCTATGATTAAAGTTGTGTCAGAGAACTGCACATCCTGTAAAGGCTCTCCTCCATAAACGAGATGAATATTTTGTTGGCTAATTCATCATTTACTGAATGGAATTACCAAGGAGCCATTTACATGTAGCCAAGTGACACATTAGGCATTTAGAAACTAGATACTTAATAGAATTGCTTAGCCTGTTTACACCTTAACTCTTGACGGTGTACTGCAGGGCATAAAAGTAATAGGTCAATGGACACATTTAATCTTTTTGGATGACCTTTGTTATCATTATTTTTACTACTGATAATGATGAAATTGTTTGAAATAATTAGACACATTTCCAGACGTAATATTTTTGTTGCCCTAAGTCATTATTGTCACTACGGTAAAATACAGTTAAACCCAAAATTAATATTCGTTCCCTCTTCATATTCGGATTTCAAATAATTTAATTCATCCAGGACATTTGTTTCTGATCTGAAAAGATGACAGACTTCGCTCAAAAGATGATAAATCAATGTAAAATGACCATCTAAAATTTATTATTGTTTTTGAGCTCAAAGTGTTTTAAATAAATGCATTTTTCCCCTTTATAGTCCCACAGAGGGGAATTTGCCTCTGTATTTAACCCATTGCTTAGGGAGCAGTGTGCGGCCAACACTGAGTGGTGCAAGGGGAGCAATCGGTGGTCAAGGGTCTTGCTTAGGGACTAAGAGTGACAGACTGAGTTTCAAACCGGCAACCTTTGTGCCTCTCCAAGACGCAAACGCCCGGTTCTCTAACCACTAAGCCACCACTCCCAAATTGGAATACCTTCTTGCTAAAAACCTAATCTAGCTCTTTCCATAGATTTTCTATCAGATTCAAGTTGGGACTTTGTGTTAGTTCAAAATGCTTAAAAGTCCTTCCAGTAAAAAGAAATATGATAGCAAAATTAAAATGACTTCACACCTTAATCCACCAGGGGGATTAATAATTTTGGGTTTAACTGTATCCAGCTTCCTTAGCCCAAGCAAGCTGCCATTTTAGGTTCACAAGTGGTTCAACACAAATAAAGTAGCCATTATAGCCCATGTCTTCCAGGCTTGTTTTCACTAAATATTAAAATGCTCTTACGAATAGAATTTTGTGTTTTTGTTGAAAGCCACAATCATCAAAATGTCTAGAAATACATGCTGGAAATGTATCACTCTGCATTTCATAAATCTACATTTTATGAGTTTTATTTCTTTAATTATATTAGCAAAATGAATTTAACAGGTTTTGTAGTTTATTAAGGTGCACCACATTCCACTATTGAAAGGAGTTTAACAAGTAGTATACTATGTCTTTAATACAGTCTGGTATTAAAGACAACAATAATATCAACAATAATATTGTATGTGCGGAATTGATGTTGTCTTTTTTTTATAACTCATGATTGTTTGTTTTCCTACTGTATTCAATATACAAAATTTGATTTTTTTTTCAATAGTAAGATAATCTGCAACAGTGGCATTAAGAATCATTAAGAAATTATTCTTAAGGACCTTTTCTATATTTAACTGTCAAGCTATTTTCATGCCTTCACTCATCCTTTTGTCCATCGGAGAAGCAGAACCTTTTCAGGCTAATGCCACTGTACCCCCCACTAATGACAGCAAATAGCCTTGTCAGCTAGATGACAGCAGCTGAGAACAATACTTAATGTTGACATCACTTTATAGCTATTTTAAGTTTCTTCCTTTTATAGAAAGCTGTTTCAAATTGCTAGGCTACTCCCCAGACAAAGCATATATAAAATCATGGAAAGAGGAGGTTCCCTCTGTGCTTGAGAGTCATTTCAGCTCTGCTCAGCCACTTGTTCATTTCTCTCCAAGTCCCAGCTCACATCCTTATATTTTTTTTCAACATGCCTCCCAAGAAGATTGAACCAAAGAAACCAGAGCCCAAGAAACCAGAACCAAAGAAAGATGCAGCTCCTGCTACTAAACCAGCTCCACCTCCAGAGCCACAACCTGAACCACCCAAGGAGCCTGACTTTGATCCAAAAAGTGTTGCTATTGAGTTCTCGGCTGACCAGATTGAGGAGTTCAAGGAGGCCTTTACTTTGTTTGACCGCACACCGACTGGAGAAATGAAGATCACATATGCCCAGTGTGGGGATGTGATGCGAGCTCTGGGTCAGAACCCCACGAATGCCGATGTGCTAAAAGTCCTTGGGAAACCACGACCAGAAGACATGAGCATTAAGTTGTTGGATTTTGAAACTTTCCTGCCAATGCTTCAACACATCTCCCGTGCAAAGGATCAAGGCAACTTTGAGGATTTTGTGGAAGGGCTAAGGGTTTTTGACAAAGAAGGGAATGGCACCATTATGGGAGCAGAGCTTCGTCATGTGCTCGCAACCCTTGGAGAGAGGATGACAGAAGACGAAGTGGACAGACTGATGGCTGGACAGGAGGATGCCAATGGGTGTATCAACTATACCTCCTTTGTGAAGCACATCCTCTCTGGTTAACTTGGACATTCAACAAAAAAAGACAAACCTTGATGTTTTTGTCACTTATTTGATCATTGTCAGTTTGGAGGTGAGGTTGAGCTAAGAGCAGTGAAAATCCATGGAGGCTGTTCAGAAGTTAGGTTAGCAGAAAGCAATACTGTAAAGCATCAGTTGTTATTTTGAATAAACTTTATTATTAAAAATATCCGTGATTTATTATTTGCAATGAAGATACATTGACCAATAAAGAAAACATACTAAATACATCAAAAAGGCCTCTTCAATAACAAACATTTCACTTTGAACAATGATGATTTACAAATGACTGCTCATGAAAGTGTACACTTACATGTACACGCTTTAATAAAAACTGTAATAATGTAATTTGGTGAAACAGAGGAGGAAAAGAAACATTTAGTTCTATCTTTGAAAGGAGAAAACTTTTTTTCCTATTCAGCTTCACAAGAACAGTTTCAATAAGCTTGCTTTTGTGCAGCAGCTGCTTTGAATCAGCATATATATCTTTCACTCTCTCTCTCTCTCTCTCTCTCTCTCACACACACACACACACCCACACACACACACACACACACACACAGAGCTGCAAGACAGGTGCGCCAAGGACAGACCTTCTCACATTATTTGCAGAGCTGGCAGAACAATTTGTAGTGCCTTTGTAAAGTAAATAACAGATTCATACAAAGTGGAAAATGTATGAATATAACATGACCTGACTATTTCAAGTCAGATTTTGCATTAAAAAGGGGACAAAATGAAAAAGAGACGTTTCTAATATAAATTTTGCCATTCATGTACTCAGATAACTAAACATATACATTCTGAGTTCCAGTAGCCAAACATTTAAAAGCTGTAATATGTCTTATAATGAATGAAACATTTGATTAATCTCTATCCACCTTGAAACTTGAGGATTTCTTTCAAATATATTGCATACTTATTAAAGAGGTTTTAATCTATAGAAGTCTGATCGTTAACATTTTTCTTCTAAATTATATAGCTTTTTTATTATAACATTTGTTTTAAATTATACATTTCTATAAATTATCAGTATAATTATGTTCCACAAAAACACCCTTGAATAAACAAAAATATTTATTTTTATGAAGGCAAACTACATTTCAATTAAGGAAGAAAACAACATAATACTCTCTTGGTTATTTTGGCTTGAGTAGGCAGGCAGCTTGGTTGATGTAAAAGTATTACCTGATGACCTGCACCTGCTTTTATTGCTAATTATATTACTACTACTTATTTCAAGTTAACATAGAACATCTAAACTGATTGGATAGATGGCCAAAGAAAGAAAAAAAAACAGACATTTAGCTACTACTTTGTCTATTTTATTCCCATTTGCTAAACTCATATTTGAATCTGTGCAGCTATCCCATCAAGTCCTGTAATTAACTGTCAGCAGCTTGAATGTCTGATGTACTTCAGATTAATTTTTTATTACTTATTTATTGTTTACTATTTTTTATTCTTTGTTTTCACGTAACTGTAGAAGGAGTAGACAGAAGCAGCTTAACAGGCAGAATTGGCACTTACTCTTTGCAGCTGTCAAGTGGATGCAAAAGAGGTTTTAAGTATGCTGGGCATCCAGCTCCATAACTGGCTGAAAGCTAGCCAGAAATTTAGACCTATCGAGATTAATCAGCAGCTGTTGGCTTTAAACTTCTTTGTCAAATATGTAGAGCTCCAGGCTGGAAGGACACAAAAGCTTGTTTATTTCTGTTTTAATGCTACCAATAGAGGGGGATCTCCAAACAAAAGATAGAAACAACATAGTAAATATTAGTGTTAGGAAGGTATATGTAAAAAAAAACATTTATTGCATGAGTATTTCCCACTATTGGGGTTTAGGAGTATGGTATATTAAAATGTCAGCTAAACAAACTGCTCTCGGGCTCAAACTGTCCAAATGGCAGCATTGAACACAACTGTCCACACAAACAGAAATGATCACATGACTTAATTTAGCTTCAGCTAAAATGCATCATTGTAAAAAGTTTGTTTTTATTTTTAACCAAATGTTCATCCACCCACCGATTCTCCGAGCAAACATTGTTCCTTCATTTCACAAACTCTGATACCTTTGGATTCTTAGCCTGCCTTCTTTTGTGTTTGCCATCCCAGTTGTGTCTTTGATCCTTTTGTAACATTAACTCCTTTCCGAATCCGCATTTAGCGTGGTGTTACTGGATCAAACTACATTCTTCTTCCTACCCATTGCCAGTTGTCACTATGTTTGGGCCTAGCCAGTGTGGAAGGTGGGTGCATGTACCACAGTATCTGTGTCTCACCTCTCTACTCACACCTATCAAATTATACAATGGCTGTTTTAGATTTTTGTTCACCTGTCAAAAATGCAGTACTTTCCATTAGGTAAACTGTTTTTAATTGGGTTAGGAATAACACACAGAATACAAAAAGCAAACAGAAACTTTTATGAGGTGTCACTTAAGCATTCACTACCAAGTCAAAATTGTGACACATTTTTCCCCTTGAAATATTCTGAGAACAGGCATGTTTTTGGCAAAGACATGGCTAGTTTAATTACCTTTTGCACTCTTTGTGTTTACAAATTACCGGAAGTGTAATGACATTGATGAATGGCAACCTAGATTATAAAACAACTGGGAAGGAAGGTATGCCAAAGTCAACATCCGCCAGCATCAGTCATTAGCGGTCATCAAAATCCAACTTAATTAGCAAAATATTAACTCACTTCATTTGACTACAAAGCTGTTATTTAAATTATACAGTAAGTGTTGTAAGGACTTATGTGAGCAAAAATGTGTAAATAATGACAAATTATTAATTTGACTGGATATGTTTTAACTGTGCTGCATAATTTATGGGATTGCTTAGATTCCTTTGTAGGTAAACTAGTTGCATAGTTTTCACACGGAAGCTAACAGTGCCTAATTTGCTAATCATCTAATTTTGAAGCCTTGATAACTATTATTTTATTTTACTGTCTATATATCTACCGGGTGGGTCATGTTGTGAAGCTTATGCCGTCAACGTGTAACAAGATATATAAATTAACATATGGGTCCAGTGTATACCTTATATGTAAAAGAACACAGCATTGACTAATATTCTTTAAATGACCCCCAGGGGATCTTTGTCAGTATGATCCGTTTAGTGCTACTAATTTAATGTTTTACCTATCTAATCAAATATACAGTTACAATTTAAACATACATTTTACCCGAGTGTACTTTTGTTTAAAGACATTACAATATGACAACCAACAACATATGATGAATTTATAAACAAAGATAAATGTATTATCAAGAGCAACAAAATGTATCACTGACGCCACATCATCTTAGGGAGATGAAAACAAACTTAACACAGTATTTTTGTGAAAAAAGCTCAATGAAGTAGCTTTTAGCAGCAGGTGATCCCTTGTGTTCATGTACACTGGTATTCCAAAAAGCAGCTTCTTTCATTTGAAAAGTGTAGATACACACCACACTTCCTGCAGAGGGAATTACTGGTGTTGCAAGGTTTGCAGTCACATTTGTAGAAGAACCAGGCTTTGGTGAGGATGATGGCAGATAATGGTGAGGATTGCGCCAGAAGATGTAAATGTACCAGCAATGTGATTTGATCAGAAACTTAAACTTGGCACCAAATGGTGGTGTGGATTTGTCTAACAAATCTTCACCACCCATATATTTATTGTAGGCATCTGCAATGTATTGCCTCTCAAACAGTATGATTTGGTGTCTTTGTTCCAATGTTGAATCTTGGTAACAGGTTCTGGACCAGCAAAGGGTGACACCAGGGTTACTGCCCTCTGTGATGTGAGATGGTGTTACCACACCATCTCACATCACAGATGTTGAGGTTTGGCTCCACCCTGACATCAGAGGCCTTCCTCTGCCCTTTTTATTTAAGCTCCTCTCGTCTGCAAGGACACAGTTGAGTAAGCACACTTACCTGGCTGCTCCCCTATAATGTAATCCACAGTCAAGGAGCTGAGGTACTCATGGTTTCACAGAGGTGAGGTAGTTGACAGTGCAGATTTTATAGTTCTGATTTTCTGGAATAGTGGAGGCAAGTTCCATTACAACATCACCCAACATTCAGAGTTCAGATCTATCTCTACCTTCCATCAATACTGCTTGGTTCAAAAGCACAGAGGATGCAGGAGAACCCAGTTGTCACCCACAATTTGAAGCCCTTTGCACAGGGTTTGCCTCACATATATTGCTTTATGCTGTTAAATTTCCCCTTGAATTAAACCATTATCTCATGAATTGAGTTGTGCTCTTTACCCAGGCCCTTTTCCACAGGCTTCGCGTGGCTGGGCTCTACTTGGCTTTGCCCACTTTGTGAGAATTTCGATTACAGTTTTTTTTTTTTTTCCTACCTCGTAGCCTTTTTCTCGACCCTACTCAGGGTGCAGTACCCCTGGAGCGGAGTAAGGCTGAAGCTGGGCTGGAATACGACGTGAACAAACTGCTGTTCAGTGATTGGCCATGGGACGAGAATAAAAGAGGTTTTCTCCAAGGAAGTGCAGGGAAAAGTTATACTGAAGAGTGACAAAATTAACATTAAAGGAGCAATAAGCAAAATGTCTCCATTAGGTGGGCTGTTGATCACTGTCTGTAGACCAAAACAAGATGTATATCAAGCCAGCCTTTCTCAACCTTCACTCCAGCTACAAGCCAGCCCCCCTTTGCGCATATTTGCAAAAGATAAATACACAGCAAAACAGCATCACTTTTTGGAGGAAAATGTCTAGTGAAGAAGTAATGAACTCATAACTTTATAATGCTGTAAGAAAGAATGTTTCGATCCACTCGACGTGCTCTCCACCATTTTGCTCCTACACTACTCTGACGGTGGCACCTTATGGGCAGGGAGGAGTGAAGCCCTGAGTGGCAGCTATTCACATGGATGTGCATGCACGTGTGGTCAGCCTGGCTTGGTTAACAAGAGACTGGAGAACAATACAGAGAGATGGTGGATGATGTCATACCCTATTCAATCTGAAAAGATACCTTTAGTTCTTCGCATCACTATTTTTTAGTTCTTTATATGTAAAATGATGAAATTTTGCTTATTGCTCCTTTAAGGACCATCATGAACGGGGACAGATGGACCCAGTATTCAGCCAGATAAGAGGTACGTTTAAGAAGGTTTATTTCCAAAAACATAGGTGTGAGCAGGAACCAAAAAAAACAGGCAGGCAAAAATGAAGGGCAGGACAAAAACCAGGCTTGTGGTAAATAAACAGTCCAAGGCAAAAAAAGGCACACAGTCAGATCAGGCAGGAGAAACATAACAGGGAACAGGAAATGCTGGACAAAATGCTCACCCATAGGTATGGAAAAAAACAATGATGTGGCAGGTTTCAGGGGGCAGAGGCAGGTATAAGTAGGGGAGTGAGCAGGTGAATGGAGTGAACTAATTACTGGCATGGGTGGAGCTAATCAGGGAAAGGGAAGTGACTGGAAGTAAACTGAAGCTGATAGGATGGTGACTGGAGAAGGGGAGTGACAAGATGGTGACTAAGAGGTGAAAGAATGCTGGCAGGTGAACTGAATTAAGACTGGTGACAGAAGTGATTGGAGCAGGCCAGAAAAACTGATAACATAAAACAAAATCAAACCACAATAAAACCCAAACTATTCCAAAACTGATACAGAACCTAAACCTAAGACTAAACAGGACACAAGCTATAATAGAAACCAAACAAGAAAAAACCCAAAACAGTAACTGAACTTAAGGCAGGAGAGTGAACTAATTAATAAAATAACTAACATAAACCATAACAAAACCCAAATCATGACACGGAGTGGGTCAAACCAAAGTATAATTTTACTATTCACAAACCAAAAACCACATCTGAAGGAAAGAAAAGAAAAGAAAAAGGACACTTCAGCTTTCTATACGCAGATGGGCACACTGTATTTAATAACTTAAATCAGATCCGTGGATTTAGCACAGCTTTCTCTCATTTTACACACAGAGAAAACTATTACGTATTGTCTCTAAAAAATGTGTGCTTCAAAAAGTTGTTTGCGGCCCCTGAGTGAACCACTGTGTGGGGAGAAGGCAAAGCTGCTGCTGCTGCCGCAGCGGTTGCAGTGGGGAGCCCGCTTAAACGCTGCTGTTCATAGTGTGGAGCCCAACAGTGAGTAGCTCACTTTGGAGCTTTGCTCCACCACAATGGGTGGATCTATTTCAAAGAACAATCCGAAAACAGTGCAAATATCCAATCTATAAAAATAATTTCACTCCAGTCAAAAGTCAGCAGTTTTGCGCTTTAAAGTCCTAATTGCCTTTTTCGTTATGGCTGAGGCAAAAACGTCCTCATAAAGCCATACATTTTAACTTTGTGAGGCAAACCTTTGGAGCAGATCAGACAGTCTTGTCTCCCTCTCTGCTTCTATCACCCCGACATACTTGTGCAGGCAAAGTGATGCCCCATGGATTATTTTATTCTTAAAAAATATTCAGGATATTATTCAATACACAATTATACAAACATGCACCATACTTACAACCCCCACTACATACACACAGTCAAGAATGTTCACAGGTGTCCTTTAAATTATTGAGCAAAGTCCAGGAATACAGTGGTATATGTATTTTTACAGAAAAATATGCAGCCAAAGTTAAAAATACTGCTAGTGGAAGATCTTGAAATACCATAACAATGTTTTCATTCTGAATTACTCAAGTATGTTCTAAACAGATAAAAAAAAATTAGGACTTGATCAAATATTTAATATTTCTAATAGTAATAAGTATTTAACAATATGTCAACATTTAAAAAGTACAATGTTCCCATGTATAGTGCAAGACGCAAATGCCGTTTTGACTACGATCCTTAGTAGTTTTAAAGCTACAACAAAAATATAAGCTGGGAATGTAACTGGTGCATGCATTTAACAAATATTTCGTGATTACATGTTCTAGACCAGGGATCATCAACCTTTTTGAAACTGAGAGCTATTTCATCGGTACTGTGTCATACGAAGGGCTGCCTGTACTGAACTTTGAACTATGAGAATCCATGCTCACCTCAACTTTACATAATATGAATATGTTTTAATGCTTATGTCATTTTTAAATCTATAAAAATACAAGTATGATTAAAAAGGAAGAGCAACTGAATAAAATAATATTTTAGATGCAGATCACTGGAGGATTGTGCTACTTTTTTGAACAGGCTTGAGGGCACCACATAGGGTCCTGGGGGACTACCTAGTGTTTGGGGGCACCATGTTGGTGACCCCTGTTCTAGACATTCTTATAATTACAAAAAAAATAATTCAGGAATTTTACTTACTTCAGTGTTGAGATATCCTCTTCAGTGATAGGGGGAGATGTGCAATGGCCTGATGGTCAGAACTATTTACAAATTTCCCATCTGTGATGGACCGAGCAGCAAGGACAGTCAGGCACTGGTATATTTTCAAAACAGGGTTCTTTTATTTAACCCAAAAGGATAAAATGTACAAAAATGGATCCAGAAAAGAGGTCAAAGGAACAAAACTACTCAAAATAACTAATAACAGAAATAACTCAAACAAACTGACCTCCCTCAATAGGACAAAGAGAAACTTAAATAGTGGCTGAGCAGTCCACAAAAGAAACACATGGGGTAAAACATACACAAACCTAACTAAACCAAATGAAGCAAAACCCCCATTTCCCCCCATAGACTGATTTGGTATGGTCCAAATCAGCTCAGCACCTTGGCCACCTGCTGGTTCCTCAGCCAAGGGACTAGAGCAACTGAAAACTCAAACAATCATAACAAAACAGGGTAAAGCAAAATGTGCACACTAATTTTGAAATACAGTGTCATGATGATAAATAAATTCCAAATAACGAAATGGCTCTGTAAATGAAGCCCTATATGAAAAAGAAACTAAGTTACATAAATGGTATTTTTACCACATCTGTGTGGCTGTAAATGCAGCCATCACACACTCCCCCTCTTCAGAAATCTCGCTGGAACAGCGAGAGAGACAGTCCGCAGTACAGTTGTCTTTGCCGGGAATGTGGTTTACTATGAACCGGAATGGCTGGATTGCGAGGTACCACCGTGTGATCCTCCCATTTGTGTCTTTCATTTTCTCAATCCATTGAAGAGCTTTGTGGTCCGTCTGCAAAATGAACTCCCGTCCGAGCAGATAATACCTGAAGGAATCCAGGGCCCACTTAATGGCCAGTGCTTCCTTCTCCACTGTTGAATAACGCACTTCTCTTGGAAACAGCTTGCGGCTAATGAAAGCAACCGGATGGCGTTCTCTGGGTGGTCCCTGCAACAGAACTGCTCCCAATCCTCTTTGTGAGGCATCAGTCTGCAGAATAAACAGTTTATCAAACTCAGGGCTATGTAAAACTGGGCTCTTACTGAGTGATCTTTGCAGGTCCTGAAAAGCTGCCACAGCCTCCTCAGTCCACTGGATTTTGTTTGGACTCCGGGAGCCAGTCAGATCCGTCAAAGCAGCGGCCCTGGCAGAGAAATTAGGAATAAAGCGGTGATAGAACCCTGCCATCCCTAAGAATGATCTTAATTGCTTTCTTGTCCCTGGCAGGGGACAGGACTCAATGGCAGCAATTTTATCCACCTGAGGCTTTATCACTCCATTTCCAATTACAAATCCAAGATATTGAGTTTCTGCTTTGGCAAACACACACTTTGATGGATTAACAGTCAAACCAGCAGACTGGAGACGCTCCAACACTTTCTCCAGATGTTGAAGATGTTCTTCCCAGGTTAAACTGAAAATAACAATGTCATCCAAGTAAGCTGCTGCAAAAGCAGACACGTCAGCTAGTACCTGATCCATCAGTCTCTGGAATGTAGCCGGGGCACCATGCAGCCCAAAAGGCATTACTGTAAACTGAAAGAGGCCCCAAGGGGTCCGGAAGGCCGTCAGGTCCCTTGAGCGCTCTGTGAGTGGTACCTGCCAGTATCCCTTACAGAGATCTATGGTGGTTAGATATTTGGCCTTGCCCAGCCGCTCAACCATGTCGTCGATGCGGGGTGTTGGATAAGAGTCAAACTGGGATATTGTATTCAGGTGCCTAAAATCTATGCAAAAACGTATGCTGCCATCCTTCTTCGGAACCAGGACCACCAGGTTGCACCACTCGCTCCTTGATGGTTCGATGATTCCCAGTGACAGCATCAGGTCAACCTCCTCCCTCAGCGAAACCAGCAGACGCTCAGGTATTCTGTAACTCATTCGTCTCACAGCAGCTCCATCTTTTAGCACAATATCATGCTTTACAATGTCAGTTCTACCCGGGTTCTGCTGGAATACTTCTGAATTACACAGATTTCTCACCTGAGTCTGCTCTACTTCAGAGAGATGGTTGAGGTCCAGGTCTTGAGGGATGGGTGCTGGCAGATACTGCTCCTCCACTTCCTCATCCTCCTGAACATCTTGGATCAATAAGACTTCTGCCGTTTTTGGCCTCTCCACCCACTCCTTTAGCAGGTTGATGTGTAATACTCTGCTTGAGCGGGGCTGATCTGGAATGGCCACCTGGTATGTTGTCTGTCCCAGTTTCTTTTGGATCTCATATGGCCCCTGCCACTTTGCTAGCAGTTTGCTGTCATCACTTGGAAGAAGCACCAGCACTCTTTGGCCAGGACTAAAGGACCTCTGCCTGGCAGACTGATCATACCAAGCCTTCTGGTGCTGTTGTGCTTCTGCCATATGAGCTTGCGCCAGTTCTGTCATCTTTTCCAGCCGCTCACGCATCTGGACAACATAAGATGCCACATTAACAGTTTTGGACTGTTCCTTGTCACCATCCCAAGTTCTCCTCAGCAGAGAAAGGGGACCCCTTACTTCATGGCTGTATAGCAGTTCAAAAGGTGAAAAACCTGTTGAGGCCTGTGGTACTTCTCTATAAGCAAAGAGAAGGTAAGGTAGCCATTGATCCCAGTCGGTGCCCGTTTCATTGACAAACTTACGCAGCATCTGCTTCAAAGTCTGGTTGAATCTCTCAGTGAGGCCATCAGTCTGAGGATGATATGGAGTTGTCTTTAAGCTTTTGATTCCAAGAAGCCGGTACACCTGTTTTAACAGACTGGACATGAAGTTAGTTCCACGATCAGTTAAAATTTCATCTGGGAACCCAACCCTCGAGAATAGCTGCACCAGACAGAAAGCAACTGCTTTAGCTTTTATGCCCCTCAAAGGAAAGACTTCAGGATATTTTGTGGCGTAGTCCGTAATAACCAACATGTAACGATTGCCTGCTTTACTTCTTTCCAGAGGGCCTACAATGTCCATTCCTAGCCGTTCAAATGGAGTGCTGATGATTGGTAAAGGCTGGAGAGGAGCTCTGGAGGGGAGTTTCAGAGAGGATTTTTGGCACTGAGGGCAGCTTTTACAAAACATGGCCACATCCGCCTGCAATCCAGGCCAGTAAAAGTATTTTTTGATGCGGGCAATGGTCTTATGTTTTCCAAGGTGGCCAGCCCATGGAACGGAGTGCCCAAGAGACAGCACTATCTCCTGGACTGCTTTGGGAACCACCAGCTGCAATGCTGACCCTTGCTGACGGTAAAGAATGCCATTCTTTAGGAAAAACTCCTCCTTGTTGCTGAAATCTTGCGCAGACCTTTGTTTTCCTGCTCTCTGAAAAAGACATGCTAGCGTTGGATCATCATGTTGCATTTCAATAATGTTGTTGGGGATTTTAAAACCCAAAGGCAACTCTGGCTCAGTAGAGGATAATTTAGGAGTGTTTTGGAATTTCTCCTGCCTCTTTTGTCTACGTGACTTGCGAGACTTTCCCGGTTCTGTCTCCAAGTCTACATTATAAAAAGGCAGGGCACTAAGTGTATGTGAAAGTTCCTCTTTTCTCGTGGCTTGAGCTCTGGTTACTACAACATTACATGTCTGACTAGAATTGAGTAAGTCGAACAACACAGGTAGATCTCGACCCAGTATAGCAGGAAATGGCAGATTCTCTGCAACGCCAATATTTAAAAGGTAACTTTGTCCTTGTACCTTAATATATACATCTGCCGTTGGATATGGCTTCTCATCCCCATGAACACAACGAACAGGGATGGTCTCAAAGACATTGACTTTATTTGGTGGCACAAAATTTCTGTGCACAAGTGTTTGGGTACTTCCTGAATCAATAAGAGCTTTCAGTGTTTTACCATTAAGCTCCACTGATGTCATTTTCAAATCGTTCTGAAACTCCACTTTAGGTCGTGTCTGTCTGGGCACAAAACACATTTGAGTTATTTTTGCAGAGCTCCTAGGGCACTTTGGTTTTGTATGACCCTCCATTCCACACAAATAACAAATCACAGTTTTGGCTGAGGCTCCTGTGGGCATATTGAGTGGCTGGTTCTTTAGATGTCTACTCACACCAGCTCTCGGGTAATCCGGTGTAGATTTCTGACCATCCCTCATTTTCCATGCTGTTTGGCTCCAGGGCTGCCCTTTTCTCCTTGCTGCCACAAACACATCAGCCAAGTCTGCAGCCTTCTCAGCACAATCTGGGTCATGTTCTTTTATCCAGACCTGTAACTCAGGAGACAACATTCTCAAGTATTGTTCCAGAATCACAATTTCACCAATCTCTTGAACAGTTTTTCCTTTTGGTTTGATCCACTTCCCATACAACTCCTTCAAACGGGCATACAGTTCTCTTGGACTCTCATCTGGCTTTACATCCAAGGAGCGAAATCTTTGTCTGTATGTCTCAGGGTTGATATCATATTTCTGAAGGATTGCTGCTTTAACTTTATCATATTCTAGAGAGTCATCCATGTCCATATGAACATACGCACCTCTTGCTTTACCAGTGAGCAATGGAATGAGACGAAAAGTCCAATCTTGTTAAGGCCACCGGCAAGCCAGAGCAATGCGCTCAAAAGTTGTCAGGAAGTGTTCAACATCATCATTATCGGTCAACTTCTCCAGTCTGGGTTCATGAAAATGAGACTGACCTGGTTGAGCATACATTTGGCAGTTACTGGGGCCAGCAGAGGGAGGATCATGTAATTCTATGTGCTCTTCTGGTGGTCCAGACGTAGTCAACTGAGGCTCAGAGATGGGGGAGGTGCGAGCTTGAACTTCCACCTGTAACATCTGAAACTGATGCTGCAGAGCTCTAAAACGTTGTTCTTGGCGAGAAGAGTCTTCCCTCCTTCTTGCTTCCTGGGCCTCCTGCTGACCCATATGAGAACGAAGAATGGAGATCAGTTCTGACATTGTCGGCTCCTTACCTTGGCCCTCAGTGCTATCCACCCCTCCAGAGGCTCCATTTTCCTCTCCTCCATTTTGTCCATCTGCTCCAACTGGTTGGTTTTGACCATCTCCTTTTGCTCCTTTGCCACTCCTTCCAGTTTTATGCATGGCTCAAAAAAAAAAAAAAAAAAAAAAAATCCTGTGCCTTCAACTGCTTGATCCCACTCCTGACACCACTGTGATGGACCGAGCAGCAAGGACAGTCAGGCACTGGTATATTTTCAAAACAGGGTTCTTTTATTTAACCCAAAAGGATAAAATGTACAAAAATGGATCCAGAAAAGAGGTCAAAGGAACAAAACTACTCAAAATAACTAATAACAGAAATAACTCAAACAAACTGACCTCCCTCAATAGGACAAAGAGAAACTTAAATAGTGGCTGAGCAGTCCACAAAAGAAACACATGGGGTAAAACATACACAAACCTAACTAAACCAAATGAAGCAAAACCCCCATTTCCCCCCATAGACTGATTTGGTATGGTCCAAATCAGCTCAGCCCCTTGGCCACCTGCTGGTTCCTCAGCCAAGGGACTAGAGCAACTGAAAACTCAAACAATCATAACAAAACAGGGTAAAGCAAAATGTGCACACTAATTTTGAAATACAGTGTCATGATGATAAATAAATTCCAAATAACGAAATGGCTCTGTAAATGAAGCCCTATATGAAAAAGAAACTAAGTTACATAAATGGTATTTTTACCACATCTGTGTGGCTGTAAATGCAGCCATCACACCATCCAACAGCATTGCAACACTAAACAATAGGACTACATGACTGTGTGAATATGTTCTTAAAAGACAAAAAAACATTTGTAGGTTAGTTTTTTGTATAGCTAAAAGTTTTAATTTTGCACCAGTCTGCCCTCACTCTGAAAAATCAGTGGAAAAGAGCTTTGCTGCTTTTCTGTGCACCTAAGTTTTAATTTATCTCCACAATAAATAATAGAACAATAGTTTAACTTTTCAGAAAACATAAAAGTCTCAATATTAGACAGACATTAGAACAGTATTACACAGAAAAAGTAATAGTAAATGTACAGTTTTCAATACTGAATAAAAGAGGGGGAAAATGCTTCAAATCTGTAACAACTGTCACATTCCTTAAGTGTTTGAGTTTTTGGGTTTAATTTTGTCTCTGTTGGTTTCCTGTTTATTATCTGTAGTTGCTGCCATTTTACTTCAATCTTGTGTTCTATATAACTTTTGTATTTTTCTGTTGGATTTCTTCCGTGTGTTTTTCTGTGTTCAGTTCGTGTTCATTACACTCCTCCCCTCAGCTCCTCTGTCTTCATTAGTTTCAGCTGTTATTCATTCCCATCTGATTGCTCTCAACTGTAGCCCATGAAATTTACGACACCTCCCTAAAATAATATTGGCTAACTGGTTTTCTCAGTTTCTTGCTGGTTTTTTCCATTGATGTCATGCTCCCAGTGGCCCTGCTTAATGTTCTGTTGTTCTTCCACATGATTTCTTTCCCTGCACTGCTCTCCATTTGTGCAGCTTGTGCCTGCTATAACTTGTCTTGATTCCATCATGAAAATCTTACATTTACCATTTTGTTAGCACTTGGGTCCTTCACAAACCTGTACATCATAACATATAAAATTGTCTTTTATAGAGTCAGTATAACAAATGCACAGATTTTTTCTTTTTTAGTTATTTGTTATTCAAATGTTGTTTAGCTTTCATCAAATTGAGTTTTTAATTTTATAATTACATGATATAATTTTATCATGTTAAATTATTCAAAACACAATTTGAAGTTTAAGAAGCGTCTGTGAAAACAAAAAAATATATATATATTTATAAAAATCATAAAATTTACCCTTCTCAATGTTTCTTATTTTCGGCTTTGAAAGGCCGAAACAAACAAACAAAAATGTTTCTGGAATGAATAATTCTTCTGTGTCTACAGATTGTTTTAACCCTCTGATTTCTGAAAACTTTAACTATTTGTAAAAATGAAAACTGAAACAAAAAACGGGAATTCTTATTTTTCCAAAAAACCACCAACATATAAGCATTTTGTATGTGTTGGGTCTCATAAACAGCATTTCTTTGTAAATTATTCTTTTGGTTCCATCCTTATTTGAGCTACTCATTCATTAATTTAGACAATTTCAACATATGAAAAAGGTATGGTTTAGACAATAAGAACAGTGTGATCAAGTTTAGACACATACTAATCTAATTGGTAAAATGTACCTTGTTAGGTTTAAAAAAACAATTATGGACGGTGTGGGCTTCACATTGGAGTAGTTGCTAGTACTGTTGCTTTGCAGCAATATCATTCAGACTACTAATACCAGGAAGGGCCTTTATGTGTGGTTGTGAGGTGTGTGCATTTGCGGGGCCCTCAAGGTACTCTGGCTTCAAACATTCTTTACTTAGAAGGGATTGTGTTTTGCACTATAATGAAGAGATACAGCAAACTGAATATATAAATATAAGACTATAAAACTACATAATTTGTAATAACATTTCCAATGTACAATAGCTTGCAATATTTTTCATCAGCCTTTTTTTAATTCCACTAAACTGATTCAAACCATGTATAGAGAGCTTCATGTAAAGAGGGTAATGCCAATCATTCATGATGTTTGTATAGTGTGAACACATTTGATAGGCCATTTGGACAAAGCACTTTACAAGGATTTTGCAGACAAGACCTCTATAAACAGGACCTATCCTCAAAGCTGTTTTCTTTACCATTCATTACACACATGTAATGCCCAGCGATCAATATTCTCTCACCCTGTGCAGCATAGCAGCTGGATTAGAAGCAGTTCTAAGGGCAATAATGAGGGGTGTGTGAACTTGTTTTCCTCAGACTACTGAGTCTGCTCTACTGAAAAAAAAGACAGGTTTTAATTAAAGAACTAATTTTGATGTTCATATGCATGTCATGGTTTTTAAGTGTTTGGCCCACATGCAGATACAGACGGAGGCAGAAACAATTTTAAGATGTTTATTAAGGCTCAAAATAACGGGAAAGCACAGTGTTTGAGACAGGCGAGGTCTGAACGTCAGAGCTGGATCGACTGCGGGAAGAAAGGGGAATAATGTTACTGAGGATCGAACCAGGGGAAAATACCAGAAGCTGCGCCGCTTACCGTTTAGTCGGGGAGACCTATCCGGGGAGAGTAAGTGAAGAGGGAACTCTGACCGTAACAGGTGGCTGGGTGACTGGAGGGCTGACAGATGTAATGCTGGCGAGGGGTCCGGAGAGCACCACAGAAAACGGCTGATGGGAGGAGCAGATGGAAGAACCGGTGTGTTGTGGGTGAACCAGGTGAATCCAGGAAGGGGGTTCTCACGCCCAGCTTGGTACCACCAAGGGAGTATGAGGGGAGATGCCAGAGCAAAATCTGAGCAGCGGGAAGAGCTGGTTCATTGAGCACGACGCCAAGACAGGTGAGTAAATCCAAACACGACAAAACTGGAGAACAACAGGAGACAAAGTTAGTCCAAAAACAGGGTTTCCAAGAACTCACAAGTACAAGGCACAGGAGACAGGTCAGAGGCCTATGCATACCACGACTGGGTTAACACTCTGGGGTCTTCCATCTGTCTGAGCACTCCTTAAAAAGCCCGCGGTGAAAGCTCCTGACGAGCAGCAGGTGTGGGCCACGCCCACCAGTCAACTACAACCACCTGTGAAGCAGAGTTAGAGCACGGAAACATAGAGAACCCTGACAATGCAAAGGGACGTTTTTTTCAGAGAAATGGTTTATTTGTAGAATAGGAAACATGATGTTTAATTTTTTGGGTGAAGGGATGTTTGAAACATCCCTTCACCCAAACACTTATGGGTCTGTTTTGTGTAAAATAGCAGCATTGTGTGAGTTTATATCATTTTTTTTTTGGAAAGGGAATTTGGATGCTGCCCTTGAAATGTTAGGAGATAAAATGTACCAAGAGCTGTGTTCACACATACCACCATCAATGTGACTTCAAACCCAAAACACTGTAAAAAAGATCACCTTTTTATAAAACTGTTATAATTCCTTCCCAATCTTTTTCTCCAGTTATTGCTTGACCTTTAAGATTTTCTTTCAGTTAAGCAACTAAGCAAGAGTTGTATAGAAAATGTCCAGTTGCATGAAAGAAATGCTCTATTGTGCTGGAGGCAGCAACCTTCAGCCATAGAGAATAAAAATAAAAAAATAAAAAAATAAATCGATGAATAGACCTCATATATTGTTGATAGTCATGTGAACAAATTGTGGCTACACTAAAATCCTCAATCCCCAATTTTAGATAAATGTTAGTCATGATTATTTAATACATCTTGTATTAAATAATATTACGTATTTTTCAGTTATGTTATCAAGGCACTGGTTGCAACAAAACCCGGTACAGGTAAATTTTTTTGGCGGGTTTTGTTCTTCTTTTAATATCTCTCTCTGCAGGTGTAGAAGCAGACTCCGAGGATGTTATCTGGCACTCTCTTTTTCCTTTATTCTATTTTCGTCACCATTTCCCCCCCTTTAACTTTTTGTCTCACCTGTTTCTCTTCCTTTCTTTCTCTTTAACTTTTCCGTTTCTGTGTCCATTGAACTCAAAATGATCCCAAATATCTAATAAAGCATTATATATATATATATATATATATATATATATATATATATATATATATATATATATATATATATATATATATATATATATATCAATTTGTTGGGCTCTCTTTAACATTAAGACAGCAATTCTTAATGCTACACTGCCACACAGGACACGTAAAAAAAAGAAAAAAAAAAGAAAGAAAATATTGCTCTAGGGACAGGGACTCCTATGTTTCTTTCTCCACCTTGAGTCATCTACTTAGCACTGCATCAGCAATGTATGCTGGCCTTGTGTTTTTTTCTGTTTAATTTGAGTGTAATCCTTCAATGGATTATAAGGACCTTCCCTGTGCAGAGATCCACGACTTACTAAATCTCCTCTTTTGGTTGAGCTATTAGACCAGCAGCATCTCAAAGGACTGGGAGGCTACATGTCCTATTAACGTAGACTGGTTAAGTATAGATCAAATTCCACTCATATATTTTGTGCTTGTAAATCAGAATGTGTAGTTGTAAATTAACCCTCTATGGCATGGTGTTGCCCTCAGGCAACAAACCACTATTGTTGCCCTCACACTGCCCCTTTAATTCTTTTAAAATAAAACATTACTTTAAAAGTCTGGTGATAAGTCTGTGACCAATGAAATTTGAGGTGGGCGTGACTTTGACCTTTCCTCTGGGGGTGAAACAGTCCTTTTTGGGACCATAGCCGGCTTGGACATACTGCTAGCAGAAGTTAAGATAAATTTCCCCTTTTATCATTTTTTAATTTATATAACTTTGTATAAATAATATCTGTGATGTGCATTAATGTGTGAAGAAGCATATTTGATTGAGTAAAGATACTTTTTGTCTTTATTTATTTACTAAAATGGTAGTTTTTCATTCGTTGCCTCAGGGCAACATTGCGCAGTTAGACCACTTTTGTTTGAACAATAACATTCTCATGGATGGAGAACTGCAGAGATGCATAGCCATCACCATAATTAATTTTTTTGCTGTACTATCTACTATTACTCACAGAAAATAGACTCAAACAATACCTGCCAGCAAAACCAAAGAAATAGGGCTACAAGATGCTTGTCTTGGCTAGTTCTGACGGTGTACCACACAATTTTGAGATCTACACAGAGTTGTGCAACCCCCTGAACTGCCAGATGTAGGAGCAAGTGGCAACGTTGTCCTCAGCCAATGCCCAAGCAGCAGAACTACAAGGTGTTCTTTGACGACTGGTTTACGAGTGTCCTTCTCGTACTCACACTTGCTCAGCAGGGAATTCACTCTACTGGTACTGTTCGTAGCAACAGATTACCAGGTGTCAACTTGATGTGTGATGCTTAGCTGAAGAGAGCTGGACGTGGATCTTTTGAACTGAAGACGGCCATGGTTGGAGAAACATCCTTGCATGCGTTCAGTCATTCTTCTCAGTAATTTCAATGGAGCATACCCAGTCACCGAGGTTGATAGGTGGGATGGCAAGTAAAAGAAAACAATCAAAGCCCCCTGTCCTGCTGTGGTCAGAGAATATGGGTGGAATGGACCTGCTGGACTCTCTCATTGCACTGTACCACAATAAAATAAGGTCGAAGAAGTGGTATCACCGGCTTATGTTCCACTTTATTGACATGATGATCGTGACTGCCTGGCTGCTCGACAAGAGAGACTGCAGCACCAATGGGATGACAAAAAAGGAACAGATGAAGCTTTATACGTCTATATAAAGATAGACTTTATAAGTCTATCGTATATCGCAGAAAGCTTGTGCAGAAGTGGCAAGAATGTGGAGCATAAGAGAGGTCGTACCAGTTCCACAATTCCTGGGGAGTATGAAGAAAAGAAGAGAAGAGGACCCATTACACCCATTCCGGTCCCCGATTGCTTGTTGAAATAAAACTTCTAATGCATTTATGGCTTGTTTGTTCTTCATTTCACTTATATAAAAATATAGAAAACCTTGGCGTTTTAGTACTCTTATAGCATGTTGTTGCCCTGAGGCAACAAAGCAAAATCTGGTAGGGGGGGCAGAGGGGGACACATGTTATGACTGATATGTTATAAGGGATGCCCAAGCTCCCAAAAACTAGGGTGAAATATTTTTTTATCTCCCAAAATAAAAAATCATGCCATAGAGGGTTAATGTTTCCACATTGTAAACCGAAATGTCTGAGAATTTTATCTTTATACATCGATAGATCAGAATTTATACGTGTGTAAAATATTGTTACAAACGTTTTACACAAGCTACAATTTCTTTATTTTTTAAGGTCTGATTACAGATACAAAAAAACATCTTCTGGCAACTCCAGTACAAGTCTGCTCCAGTAGTTTTAAAGAGCTTTAGTAGTAGTTTTAAAAGCTTTTGTTTATTATGAAGCTAAATTAAAACTTCAGGGTATAAATCAATACTGTTTGCATGCTTTAGTGCAAAAAGCAAGTTTTTGCCATATAGGAAAAAAATCTGTAGTTTATTTGTTTATTATTTTTTATCTCCAATGGACGACATAATATAGAGTTACCCTTACACTGTAGAGGGTAAATGACTCAGTGACTCAAAAACTCAAGTAATTTTGGTGAGTGACTCAAAAACTCAAGTTAGTAAAAACAATCAAATTTCCCATCACTGTGATGATCTCGGCACTGGCTGTGATCTTTTTCCTCTGTTCAGTACACCTGCTCATTCTCCACCCTGCCTGCAAATAGTGCTCATCGGTTTCACCTGTTTTCACCTCCTTATAATCCCCGTGCAGATCAGAAGCCAGTGCCAGATTGTCTCAAGCCACCTGTACGAGCGTTCCAGCGTTTCCTTATTCTGCCTGTCCGTGTCTGACCTCATTCTGCCCTCCGTTACCGAGCCTGCCTGTTCCCTGTTCTGATTCTGCCTGGAGCCTTGACCCCCGCCTGTGAGTACCGGATTCTGCCTTGCCCCTGTGATTATTCTGAGCCCGCCTGTTATCGGACCTGGACCAGACCTGGACCTCGCCTTTCGGATTCCCCTCTCTGTGCTGCCGCTGGATAACTGCCTCTCTGTGATCAGACCTGGACCCCCCTGGATAACACCCCTGGATTTCCCTGAACGGATCGTCTGCCCGCCTGTAGTAGCTCTACGGCTTCAGCTCTGGAACCCCGGCCCGAAGTCAAACCCCAAGCTTCGGAGTCCCACTACCAGGTTAGTGATCCAGCCTCCCTCATTCTTGCCTGACACCACCAGCTGATCACTAACCTGTTGTCTCTGCTGCAGGGAGGTTTCCAGTCTCTGAGCGAGCAGCGGGCTCCGAGTGCCTGCGTCGGCGTTCTTTTAATAAACTTGTTTGAAACGTCACTTACCTGCTTGGTTGAATTCTGGATCCAGTTTCCTGTATTCATGTATGTTTCCTTTGAAGTTAAGGAGAAAAGTAATTTGGTGATAGAGTCATAATTGGACCGAAACCATTGGGGAGTGCACAAACAATTCCTTAATACCTTTTAAGCTTTTGATGTGGTGTTACGAGTCTCACCTCTATGGATTGTAGTGTCTATTTGCTTGGAGGTGGTCTTTACAAATAATCTTAAATACACTATTTCCATTGACTTGGCTCGGATTGGCTGTTTGCGCCATCCAAACTTTCTCCAGTGTAGTAGTGTGCCGATTTGTTTGGCTCCATGCACAACAATGCAGGGTTTTATGTCTTTGATATTAACCCCTAACCCTAAATCATATATGTTCTATAGAATCTTATCTTGTTCTGAAGGAAGAGATGCATGACCAGTTTCTCCTGACAGAATGAGAACTAAGTGCAATGTGCTTGGATAGGGAGTTTAGGCATTACAGCTTTTAGCTCCTCAATATTCAGAACTAACGTCCATAAAATAACAACACCATTGGATTTTATTTCTGTTTCTCTCTTGGTTTACTGGTCAGATGACCTATAGCTCAAAGTAAACATTCAAGAATGTCTGCAGGGAAGAACGCAGTTTTTTCTTCTTTTGTTAAACAGCTCTAAAAAAATAAATTGACAGTAGCAAGCTACCAGTGAACATTCACCTGTGAATGAAATACAGTAGTTCTGAGACACCTGTATCCTTGTGCTGTGTCTGTATGCATAGTGCTAATGATGTGGTGACTCAGCCCATCCGATGACCAATAGGACAGTTGGCTAACATGGAGGATCTGGATAGAGGTTTTTGAACAGATTTTGACACAGGAATCATACGGATTATCAAGGCTACCACTGCAGGTCTTAATGCTCAATTCAGATGTTTGCTGAAATCAGATTTTCTTGTGAAGTTGTTCACATTACTTTTTAAATGCTGCCTATATCTGATGCCAGTCTGAACTGTTTTTGGCTCCAAACTGACCTGCGTTCGTAAAAGAACAATAACAGTGACTTGAGACAGCACGCTTTCATCCAGCAAACATGGAAGAAATATGTTTTATGGTTAGAAGTGTCCAACGGAAGGGAAGGAATTTTAAAATCTTAAGTTCATTCATAACTGTATGAAGTCAATGTCAACTTTTACTAATACATGTTAGCACCTCTCCTCTTGACTCCAAAGGCATGATACTCATTGAATCGTTTTGTTTCACTTTTCAGTGAGGGCAGATTAAGTCTACGTTCATGCTGCAGGAAAATGAGACCCAAATCCGATCTTTTTGCCCATAGCTGTCTTTTTCACAGCAGTGTGAACATGTTTAGTTTCTTAGTTTATTCTTTTGCTCTTTGCACATTTAGTATTTTTCCTTTAAATATCTGTCTGCGTCCCTTTATAGTTTCTTTGTGTCCCAGCTCAAGTTTCAGCAGAGCTAAGACCTAGCAAGTCAAGGCAAGTTTATTAATAAAGCACCTTTCATTAACAAGACGATTCAAAGTGCTGTACATAAACAAAACAAAAAAACAGAGGAAAGAAAAGCATTACAGAGACAGAATGAAAACATTACAGAGGCACCACACTGCATTGGAATAGTAGCAGCAGGTCAGATACAGTATAAGACAAGTTGGACTACAAACTTCAACATTAACATTTAAAGGCAAATCTAAGCAAATAAATGTTTTACCTCGAATTGAAGGAACTCAGGGTTGCAGCACGTTTACAGTTCTCTGGGAGTTTGTTCCAGATGAGTGAAGCATAAAAACTAAATGCTGCTTCTCTGTGTTTGGTTCAGCAACAGGAATGAAAATGCTCACTCCTTTTTGAGCATTTTTCCTGTGAGTCGGAAAAAATGCAGTATGAGGACTCCATGGAGACATGATCACCTTTTGGTGACTCCAAGTTGAGGATACTACCTCCGGGAATCGGTTCTTGGTGACACCGCGTCACTTTCACCTCCTTAAAAGAAAACACTGGCTTGACACCAAGGAAGATCACATCTCCTTCCCTCCTTGAAGACAACATATATGCTTCAGGTCCCAGGGCTGTTCCTTGTCACAAGGCATTCTTCAGCGCTCTCAAACCCCGGCTATTTCTGCACCACCTGTTGCACCGCCAGCACCAACAATAAACAGGATAAAGCAGCTTTCACAATCTCGACTAAGGGATCCATGTGGGCTGACATCCATCTCACAATCCTGTCCCAGAGCTCCACTGAAGGTTCCTCCAGCTTCCATGGTGATCTCCAGTGCTTCTACAAGGGTTCTGGTGAACTTCCACTCAGCTCTAAAGGGCTCCACCGAGAGTTTTAGGTATTCCACCACCACCCTCCAGGGCTCCTCTGGTTTCCAGCACCAGGTGGACCAGTCTCAAGAGTGTCACAATGACTGCCAGAATCTGTTGGAGCAGTCTCCAGAACTCCTAATTGTTCTCAATGCCTCCTGAGTGGTCAACTGAGAAGGCTCTCCACGGCCTCTCGGCCAACCTCCTGACACAATTCTTCATGGGTTCTCCAAGGCCCTTGGTTGGCCTCCAGGCTTCCTGAACGGGCCTCCAGACTTCTTGAACCAACACCAGTCTCCATGTTTCTTCACTGATGCTGGCCTCCAAGGCTCCTGTGTCCGCACCCTCATTGGTCTCAAGACCTCCTGTGTCAGTTCCCAGGTCAGTATCTAGTAGTTCTCTATCTCAAGCCCCAACCACTCCAATATGGGACTTATTTTTGCTGGACCAACACCAGATCTCTGTGCCTCCTTTGCATGACCTCCGAGTCACCATCATGAATTCTGGTTCGGTTTTATTTTGCTCTTTGGTTTCTTCCATGTTCCGTGCTCACTGTGTCATGTTGTAAGATTTTTGTTAATATTAAACTCCTTTTTTAATCATCATGCCCCTCTCAAGTTGTGAGTGCGCTTTGGTCCAGCTCCCAAAGCAGAAAATTTTTTAATACAGAAATCTGGGCCTAGTGAAAACTGTATTTAATACCTGCTTAAAGGTATTTTTAACTTGACAAATGAGCCTCATCCAAACACATATTCTGATTTATTGAACAAGACAGTATATTACATAATACCGTGTAAAGGTTGTCCAACATCAGGACAAAAAATCATTCTTCTTTCTGATGTGGTATTTTAAGATTCAGGCCAATTGCTAAGCCTATATGAATATATGGTTAGTAATTTTCCTGCTTCCTTTATGTCATTTCAGGAAATGTATTAGTATAAGAAATTAACCTTTACACATTTTTGCCAGCAGTGCACTGCCAATTATTTTATTGCCATCTAATGTCTTAAAACTGAACTCACATTTGAATGGCATTAATGGTTGGGTTGGGATCACACAAAGCACATAGTTAATGTCTTACCCTGTTTGCAACCAGGACATAGGAGCAATTTAATTGGCAAAGAACAGACTATAACAATATCTCTTTAACAACATATAGTTAGTGCAAGAATAAAAAGGAATTGCTTTCTTTTATAAATGAACAGACTTTGATAGTTCTCTATAAATAAAAATTGTTTCTTAATGAGGTCAATGTTTTTCTGCCAGTTCCATGTCTGCTTATAGGTGATGTTGAGCCCCAGCGTATACCTCAGGGGATGCTTCCTTTGACTTCCTCTGTTCCACGTAGCTATTTTTTGTAGTTTGTCCTACTTGACAAGGTGAGAAGTCTCTATGCTGAAATTAAATACTTCCCTGACTGCATTATAGTTAATTGAGACACTGATTTATAGTAAAAGAGAAGGCCATAAATATACAATTCTAATAAAGAAAATCTGAATCTGGTTGGATTTCAATGCTAAATATGACAAAGTAGAACAAAACAGTAAGATTATGAAATATTACATTAAAATTATTTCCTTTAAAACTGTGGTGGATTTGGTGTTGAACATTAATCAAACAATAATTTTATGTTACAACGTGTAACATATTGGGAACACAAGTGCAGAAACAACCTAATAGAAATAGATAAATGATTACGTAACAAAAACCTAAATTGGGGTTAACTTCTGGCATTTCATGGCAGGAGACTGGGAAATAATATAATTATGGAAAAAATCTAAATCTTGAAGAAAAATAAGCAAACAGGCAAACAAATGAGCAGTTAAGCAGAAGATCTAATAAGCTGATCAAACTCATTGAACAGATGGAAAAGATGGTGGCTTGCCAAGAAAAATCAGACCAGACATGGAGCATAACACACATTCAAATAAAAAAAGAAACCCTAAGAAAACAAGCCTGGAACTTCAGTAAAACTTAAATCTTTCATAGAAAAAGTAAAGGCAATCAATATCTACAACAAAAACGCAATTAAGAGTAAAACAGATCATATTATTTGAGTTGTCCAACTTTTATGTTTTAATTTGGAAGTAGCATAATTAACATTACATATTTTATGTACAAAGTAGTATTCGGTGACTTTATTCCACACCTCTGAATCACAGTTTTAAATTATTGGTACTGGTGTTAACTTAATACGATTTAGGATTATTTATTGGTATACTTGTTTTACAGCCTGTTTTATAATATTTGTTTTCATAAGTAAGGTTTTAAATTGATAGGGTCCAGAAACAGTGTTTATAACTGTGGTAGTGTTTTTTATGGTTTCTGCAAAATACCTTAATATCATGTCACATAGCTGTAAACAGCTATAGTCAATTTTAAGAATCAGTATCAAGCCATAGAAAATGTGATAAACAGTTTCAGTGTGGATAAAACATTGAAAATTTCCCTTGGAAATTGTGATTACCAACTAAATGCTGTTCTTCTTAACACCAGTGAGCATAAATTTACTGTCATGTTTTGTTTTTTTTATTTTTTTGTTTTTAAGAATATGTGTTGTCTACGGACTTGTTAAAATGTAGCATTTTTTTCCTGGTGCTATTTAAGGAATGCTAAAACTTAAAAATTAATGCAGGATTTATAATGTTTATAAAGTACACTGAGTGCATATTTTGCATAAGGCTACTTATGCAAAATACGTCTAAGTCACCAAGAATTAACATCATGTCAATCAGAGAGAATTAAATAATATTGATATGTATTTTATATAGTGGGACATACTACATTAGAAACTGTGTCTGTGGGTTTTATCTCAGTGGAATTCCCCAGACTGAGCCCTTATTATTTTATATAGTTTTTCTTAACTGTGATGGAAAAAAGTATATTAGGAATTAAAGATGCAGCCTCTGGCCAAAACATCTGAGTAGCATAAAGCAGAAACATTTTTTTATGTTTCTCATTAAATATGGCAGATTTACTTACCTTCAAGTCTGCTTTAATTTTGGGGGGGAATTTGGCAGCCTGCTCACTTTCTCATTTGCTCTTTTTGCCTCACAGGTGCAGATTAGTAGTTCAGTGAAGTCAATGTGTATTTCTATAGCACCAATAAACACATCAACAGAAAACCAAAAATTATCTACAGACTGTGAAATATTTGACAAGTGTAAAAAAAAAATACATACGTAAAAATGTTTTTACTTCAAACCCCTAAAACTGTACCATTAGTACTTGTCAGGCAAGTTAAGCAAATTCATTAAAATCAAAGCAAGAAATACAAAAATATCTGTTTCAGGAAAGAATCCAAATAAAGCCACGGCAGTAATGCCATTATTGTCACTGGGTTGTTGATTTCTCCTTTTTCCTTAACAAAATGATTGCTTTGGGTCTGTTTTTGAAAAGACATCAAACACAAGCATCAGTTCTAACTATCAGTTTTTCTGAATACTAGAAAAATAGAAAATAATCTTTGAATGAATTTTGTTCTGAACAAGTTGGACCAATGAAGAAATAATGACAGTCATATATATATATATATATATATATATATATATATATATATATATATATATATATATATATATATATATATATATATATATACTGATACTAAGTGAATTTACTTAATATTAATGAGAAATACCAGGACACAATTGTATGATTTAGTGTTAAAAGAATTCAAGAATCCTTTATTGTCACCATGTGAAATTTCCTTTGAGGCAGACACCGGCTTAGGACGTACACAAATAACATGTCACAGATGCAACAGACGTGAATGATTTGAACTATGTTACATGGATTAGTCCCTCCTTCATGAATCTCAACTAATGAGGTACAGTGATCTTGAGTCTTTATTTACAGAAATGTGAAATTTGATATTCTTGAGAACAAGAGTGTGCAAATAGGCAATAACAGTAGTGTGATTGTAACATATGATGGACCACAGTCTTTCAGCAGGAGGTGATAGTCCTCACAGCTCTTGGAAAGAAACTGTTTCTAAGTTTATTTGTTCTGGATGTGATGCTTCTGAAGCATTTACCTGATGGGAGAGGGGCAAACAATGGCATCAGTGGAGCTGCGTCTTGACCTTCTCTGGAGTCGTGCTACATAAACTGTGTCCAAATCCTGTAGACGGCATCCCACAATCCCCTGCGCTGTCCTCACCACCTGTGCTGAGTCCTTCCTCTCCTGGACTGTGCAGCTCCCATACCACACAGTTATGCTGAGACATAAAACACTTTCTATTGTAGCAATGTAAAAGTTTTGTAGCAGCTTAGTGGAAAGTCTAGTCCATTTCAGTTTTCTGAGGAAGAAGAGCCGTTGTTGGGCCTTCTTCACCCGGTGGGAGGTGTTCACAGACCAGGAGACGTCGGAGGAGATGTGAATGACCAGGAACTTTATGCTGTCCATACACTCCACCACCTCCCCCTGTATGCAGACAGAATCATGCTCAGTCTTCCTGGGCCTCTTGTGGTCTATTATGACCTCCTTGGCCTTGCTCGTGTTCAGGATCAGGTTGTTCCTGGAGCACCACTGTGTGTCAGATTGTGGGTCTTGCCTGTCTATTTTTAGAACCCAGAACATCAATTTTTCTGTCAAATTTATTTTTCAAATGATAAATTCATACTGAGAAGCTATTTTATAGACAGGTGTTGGTTATTACATCATTGCTCGATCATTGCTGTAAACTCAAAGTTTGCAATTAAGTAAAGTAAATAGACAGGCAATGAAACTGGCTTTTTAGCTAAATTTATATGTCTCCATTTCATCTAGTGGTCAGTACTGAAATAATAATAATAATAATAATAATAATAATAATAATAATAATAATAATAATAATAATAATAATAATAATAATAATAATTATTATTATTATTATTATTATTATTATTATTATTATTATTATTATTATTGCTATTATTATTTAAAAAATGACAGAAGCCAAACCAAGATGACAACACTCAGACATGCTGACTTTGCGATTCATAAGGCACATAATGGTTTTATATAATGTAGTTTACTAATATAACAAAACATTAGCAGTTCTTACACGCATGACATCTCTTAGCACACTGTTCTCCTCCAGCTAAGATGTACCAAAATCCCTAATGTCTTAGTATCATCACATGCATTCTGCCTTTGTGTTTTCTTTTTTCGTTTCCTATCCAATAAATAACGTAACAATAAATACACCCACCTATGGACTCATTGGGCTTAAACGATGTTGAACACCAAAAGATAATAACCTGAAAACCATGCAGCAGATGATTCTCACTATGCTTTTTATATCTGAGTGGCATGTCAGTACAGCAACCAAACCCCAAAATCCCTTACTTCCTGCTGCTTCTAGCACTCCACCCAACCTGCTGAAAAAGCTGTAAAGTGTGTTATTATATAATGTTAAAGCTTGTTCCAATTAAGCATTTCAGCAAAAAAGGTGAATATACAACCTCAGCTTAAATATAAATAAGTAAAATAACACCCTAAATCCAACAAAATTATTGTAAAAGTGGATGAGTCATAAATACAAGTACATTCTGTATTCTTCATGTATACAACATGTACAAATGTTTTGAACAGAAACATCGATAATTTATGATAAAAAAAGTAATTTGTTCACCATTAATCCATTCTTCTTGCCTGGAGGTACTATGATCTTAACAACTCTACCCACTGGATTCCGCTTGTTTCTTTTCAGGCAAATTGAGTTTCCATCCACCTGTGGAAAACAGAGAGGAATGACAGTCAATTATATCTGACCTTGCTGCCAAATAAGGGCCTCCTGAATTATCAGGATAACCTTCACTTTTGGTGTTTCTTGTCAATTGCAGACCCCAAATATGTTTTAATTAGCTGCACTATAGATGTCACTGTCCTTCAGAAGGTGATGAAGGCAAAAGAAGAGCCATTAAGGGTGTTTTTCTTTTTTTTGTTGTTGTTTTTTTTAAATACCGGTGCTATGTCTTTTAGTTCCAACTGTCAGTCCGTCCGCCCACGCTGATAATTCACAAACCGACCTGACAGGTGAGATCAGCCGCAAAGACACAAGTGGTCAGACAATCAATTTGTAAACAAAGCCAAACATTTTGTGCGGGGATATACACAGGGGCAGACACACACTTGCACACGTATGCACTGATTTGACAGCTCTGACAACCACCCCGACACCTATTAGAGAAAGAAAAATACTGCAATGCAGGTTTGTGAATGCATAGATGAGATTTCCTCTGGTTTTCCTGTGGTTTCACCTTCCTCATTTCAGATCAATATTGTCTATCTTGAGAGGGCTTCTGCTAAATGGGGAGCTAATGCAGCTAAATTCTCCCAACTGTTTCTTGGACTCATTAAATCAAAAGTTAAATGTTTATTGCAAAACTCCCTTTTTTAAAGAAAAATAGAGTAGAATAATGGGTAAAAGGTCAATTAATCCAGAAAAAGTAATAGTTACTGTCTTCTCTTGGTTGACACACAGGTGGATGGAGATACATATATTACTTTCTCTTGTATTTATTTTTACATTTTTATATTGGTCTTCCTGATAAAGCTCATTCTTTGTTTCTTTATAACTAACTTTGATTAGATTAGCTTGGTTTTTTTTTCATCACTAAAATTTGTGTGTAACTCTGGATTTGTTTTTGTCACTATCATGCCCGAATTTTCCAATTGTGGGACAGTAAAGCAATTTCTTATTTTGTCTTCTTATGTAGGCCTGTAAAATAATTTACAAAGATTTATTAGGTTATTAACCCAATGTTTAGTGCTCAGTGTCTATAGGAAGAGCTTGAAAATCTTTGGTCTCCTTTCTGCTATATGTTCACAACAAACATTTTCAGTGTTGAATTATCCAATAAACAAGTGAAACTGTAATACCATCAAGATTTTACCGTAAACTGCTCAATCACATACCTTAAAATGCTGCTTCAAAAAAAAGGTGTATTATTTTTTCTAAAGTCACCAACAAGCTAATGTTGGGGTATTTCAAGCTCATGGAAAGATTATGAAAAGATGTTGAAGTTAATGTTTTTCTCTGAAAGAAATGGCTTTCTAAACTTTAGTTCCCACATATCCTTCTTTTACTATTAAGTTCAGCAGTCACTGAAAAACATTGTTTTACAAACTAAACCACCCACCCCTTCTTTGGATGATGAAAAAGTTAAAGTTAATTTGCTACCTTTGTTTTGAATTTGATTTGGGAAGAAAAAAATTACTTCAGATTGCTTCACTTTAACTCCTCCAAAGTTACAGTCACTGTCGTCCCTTGATATATCTAACTACCTCCCTATTACTTTCCAATTATAAGCCGCCACCCTGTGGCATTTTCACAAAACCTTTGCTTCTGTGAGAATAACATGATAGCTCTCAATTGATAGCATGTTAAAAAGGTCACACATCCAAATAAATGCCAACAGTGCCAAAGTATTTGCCCATATATAAACACTCAAGCCAAACAGAGGCTTTGTGCACACACAGGGAGATCCCAGTCTGGTTGAAAAGACTTGACGTAGTGTGAGCCTGGCCTTTAATTAAACAGTACAGGATTGATTTTCTTTTTCTTTTTTTTTTTTGGCCACAGTTGAATGGATCTGTGGAAGAAACTTAGTTTAATTATGACTTGGCATTGTGTCCAATAAGATTAGATGGCGTTCAGAGGGTAATTAAGAGTAGTACTTCCACTGCAAAACCTTTGTTAAAAATAAATGGTTACTCCTCCTTTCTCTGGTAATATGTCAACAGCTAGAAGCTTCCAGAAATATATTTTACTGACTTAATTCAGAGCATGGAGTACATTAACTTATTTCTTCTGCCAAGTTTACTTGTTGATTTATTTTTGCTGAAGTTTTAGTAATGTTTCTCAAAGCTGAATTCTGGTAAACACAACAACAGCAAAATTAAAGCTTTATTTTAGGCAGCTGAGCATAGGCTAAGCTTTATGTTTCATGAGTTAAATGTTGTTTCAGGCATGTAATTTTAATTTGATGTTGTAAAGTAGTCTGTCTCAAAAGAGAAAGACAGATATGATAAAGTAAACTACTTAAAGTTATTGCTGCAAGCATTTGCCATGCAAGCATTTGCAATGCCATCTTTTGCAACGTGATTTGCACTTAATTTTTTTTACATAAAGCTTCTGGTTATAACTTTTCTTAGTGTTTCTTTCTTAGCGTTTGTAAAATCAGTGACAAATACAAATATATTTTATGTTGTTATTAATCTGAAATATAACTTTCCCTATCATGAGGCATTTGCAAGGAACCCGTCCTTCCAGTTTGAAAGAAAACAGGTGGGTGATTACATTTCTGGAGAGTATTTTTAGGGGCCCTGAATCAGATGGAACATGTGCCCTCCAACCTCCTGAAGGACAGTTAATTGAAGCTTTTATTGGACGGATCTGGATTGCTTTGATTATGACCACCAATTGTGAGACTGTTGCAAGGAGTGTTGCTGGAATTATTCCCAGAACATTGTGGTCATTTACAGAAACTACCCACACAATGAACTGAACATTTGGGAAATTGTTATTATTGGAACAATAAGGAAATGACTCAATAATAATCATGTACTTCTGCTTTTTTTTTTTTATCAGAACTCCACTAAATTGTCGAAAATACTTTCCTTCACTGTCTATTGTCGCTGTTCTGCAATGTCTCAGTATCAAACTTTTATATATATATATATATATATATATATATATATATATATATATATATATATATATATATATATATATATATATATATATATGAATGTAAAGGTGTGTTTACACCGAACACGAATTCGGTCACAATGTTGCCACTTTTCTGTGCTGCAGCTCGCCTGACATATCGCCAGCAATTCACACAGCGGATGACAAGCCAGAAATACAGTAGTACAATGGTGCCATCTAGTGACACTTTCAATTAACTGCCACTCCAGCCTTCTCACACACTCTTTTAGAGGCTTCCTTTCTGGACTTGTCTTGGTAGTAATAGTTGGTTGTCATACAACTAAGGCTGACTGCAGATCACCTCTATCAGCTTGTCTTCCATTTTGAATGAAAACAGCCTTGTCTCCGATAGATAGATAGATAGATAGATAGATAGATAGATAGATAGATAGATAGATAGATAGATAGATAGATAGATAGATAGATAGATAGATAGATAGATAGATAGATAGATAGATAGATAGATAGATAGATAGATAGATAGATAGATAGATAGATAGATTTTTTTTTTAGAAAGTTTGATAGGGCCGATGTATATGTGGGCAGGTGCATTTATTGAATGGATCAATATTTACCCAAGGGCCCTACACTTGGACCTCCAACATGTAAAGGTGGTGATGACAAATTTTGTTTCTTTAGAATTGAGAAAGCAATATTTTTCTATTAGATTACAATAATATTTTATTTTTTTATTGTTTTTAAATGAGAAAAAATAAGTTATATTAAACTCAAAGAAATAAAGATGGGGAGGCGAACAGAAAACATCTTTCTTCACTGCACACAGCTCAGGTAACACTAAAGGACTGACTTACCAGCACAAAACCAGTATTGATTCAACTCTTTATGATATCTACAAGTATATGTATTCAGAGGGTATGTGAAATAATCATCAGCTTGTCTCTGGATCTTCTCTCTGTCAACCCCTTCTTTATCCCTCTATTTTTTCTTCAGCTACTTTTGTTGCAAATCTGTCCTCCCTTTGCTCTCCAGTCTCCGTCCTCCCTCTAATGCCTACCTCTCATGCACTTCGCGCTCCAGTGATCTGTTTTTCCTCCACTCGTCTATCCATTCTGTATCCTGAAGCAAAACCAGTCGGTCGGGCTCCTTGTGCTTCTAACCGGTGTGTCCTCCTCCTCACATACCACCCGTCTTTTGCCCCACGCTTGCTCTTGAGGAGAAACCACTGCTGCGTCCTTGGGAGTTACACTGGGCCCGAGGATTAATGTGATGTTTAAGTCTAAGCATATCGTCCATCATTCTGTACTATTTCCAGGATGCTGCAGCAGTATCTCTTCCCTCAGTTGCCAGATAATGTGAGTGCTCTAGCTTTTAAAATAAAAATACATTTAGCAGGGTTAAATTGTTGTAAAACTGACAGTGTTGTCAATAATTTTACTGCTTGAATTTATTCTATCTATCTATCTATATCCTGTTGCCAAACATATGATTTATATATTTATCCCAACTATCAATTTATGTTCTCAAAGTTAGACTTGTTGCTCAAAATGTATTCCTTTTTTGCTTCAATAGTAGCATATTGCATTCCAAAATAGGCACAATAATTGGGGTGTAAACTCTCAGTGCTCTTTAGTATTAATCTATGTTGAGACTGACTGTCAATCTGGTATAATGAAATGAGAATTTCACAGAAAACTAGAAGAATTATTACATTAAAAAAGACCAGGTAACTAATATAACAAATGGAATAGAACAGAATAATAATGTATAGTCCCATGGGGGGATTCAGTTAAATGAAAATAAATTTATCATACAAGGCCATAAAATATTTTGTATCCAAAGGTGATCAATAACATTTTATGAATAAAAACAGAGACGTTCACCTTTGAACAAAAAATACTTATATACACCCAAATGATGCTATGCCAGAACCAAATAAATATACACTACTGTTCAAAGGTTTGGGGTCACATTGAAATGTCCTTATTTTTGAAGGGAAAGCACTGTACTTTTCAATGAAGATAACTTTAAACTAGTCTTAACTTTAAAGAAATACACTCTATACATTGCTAATATGGTAAATGACTATTCTAGCTGCAAATGTCTGGTTTTTGGTGCAATATCTTCATAGGTGTATAGAGGCCCATTTCCAGCAACTATCACTCCAGTGTTCTAATGGTACAATGTGTTTGCTCATTGGCTCAGAAGGCTAATTGATGATTAGAAAACCCTTGTGCAATCATGTTCACACATCTGAAAACAGTTTAGCTCATTACAGAAGCTACAAAACTGACCTTCCTTTGAGCAGATTGAGTTTCTGGAGCATCACATTTGTGGGGTCAATTAAACGCTCAAAATGGCCAGAAAAAGAGAACTTTCATCTGAAGCTTGACAGTCTATTCTTGTTCTTAGAAATGAAGGCTATTCCATGCGAGAAATTGCTAAGAAATTGAAGATTTCCTACAACGGTGTGTACTACTCCCTTCAGAGGACAGCACAAACAGGCTCTAACCAGAGTAGAAAAAGAAGTGGGAGGCCGCGTTGCACAACTGAGCAAGAAGATAAGTACATTAGAGTCTCTAGTTTGAGAAACAGACGCCTCACAGGTCCCCAACTGGCATCTTCATTAAATAGTACCCGCAAAACACCAGTGTCAACATCTACAGTGAAGAGGCGGCTGCGGGATTCTGGGCTTCACGGCAGAGTGGCAAAGAAAAAGCCATATCTGAGACTGGCCAATAAAAGAAAAAGATTAACATGGGCAAAAGAACACAGACATTGGACAGAGGAAGACTGGAAAAAAGTGTTGTGGATGGATTAATCCAAGTTTGAGGTGTTTGGATCACAAAGAAGAATGCTTGTGAGACGCAGAACAAATGAAAAGATGCTAGAAGAATGCCTGACGCCATCTGTTAAGCATGGTGGGGGTAATGTGATGGTCTGGGGTTGCTTTGGTGCTGGTAAGGTGGGAGATTTGTACAGGTTAAAAGGGATTCTGAATAAGGAAGGCTATCACTCCATTTTGCAACGCCATACCCAGTGGACAGCGCTTGATTGGAGCCCATTTCATCCTACAACAGGACAATGACCCTAAACATACCTCCAAATTGTGCAAGAACTATTTAGAGCAGAAGCAGGCAGCTGGTATTCTATCGGTAATGGAGTGACCAGCGCAGTCACCAGATCTGAACCCCATTGAGCTGTTGTGGGAGCAGCTTGACCGTATGGTACGCAAGAAGTGCCCATCCAAACAATCCAACTTGTGGGAGCTGCTTCTGGAAGCGTGGGGTGCAATTTCTCCAGATTACCTCAACAAATTAACAGCTAGAATGCCAAAGGTCTGTAATGCTGTAATTGCTGCAAATGGAGGATTATTTCACGAAAGCAAAGTTTGATGTAAAAAAAATCTTTTTTTAAATACAAATCATTATTTCTAACCTTGTCAATGTCTTGACTCTATTTTCTATTCATTTCACAACGTATGGTGGTGAATAAGTGTGACTTTTAATGGAAAACACAAAATTGTTTGGGTGACCCCAAACTTTTGAACGGTAGTGTATGTTTGATACAACATCTTGCCTTTTATTTTGGCTATACCAAATACACTTTGTTTGGTAAACAGAACAATGTAATGACAAGGAAGAAAGAAATGCTTGCCAGTTCCAGCAAATAAGTAATGTAAATGTTATATGTTTTGAAAAGAGTCAACTCAAGTGTGAAGCTTACACAACGAAATGATGGGCATGAATGTCATTTTTATTTTGAGCTTTTGGTGGTTGAGCTTTGATGAAACCAGAGATTATTATCCAATTGGTACACTACGTGCTTGTGTCACTTTCTGACTGATTTGGCTGTATGTCACTATTAAGAACAATCATTTGTGCCTACACTTTAAGTTACTAGTTGATGTCTTAATGATGTTAAGGCATCAACATCTTAAGATGTTGCTTCTGTTTGGTGATGTGCATTAGCCCTTACTGCTGAAAACACCACACAAAAGTATGCTTCTACCCCTGTATTCACAATGTGGACGGTGTTCTTAGGTTGCAATTCACCCCTTTTTCCTACATCTGTAGGAAAGGTCATTATAGCCAGACAATTCAATATATCTTTATCAGAACAACCCCTTGTTGGTAAAATGCTTGTTTCACTGTGAACAAGGAAATCTGTGTTCCAGCTTCAGCCAGCATTTCTGTAGGACATTTTGGCTTTTGTTCTGGAATTATGTGCATTTTAAACAAAAACATATTAACCTCTGGGAAACAAAACCTTACTCCTCCTTGACTTGCTTTTTCTGTGTTTATCCTTTTATATACATAACTGTTTGACCCAATAAACATGACACCTTTTGGCTTCTACCAAAGCATGCAACAAACATGGGGAGATCCCCATTTTACTTCCTGATATCAGAAGCTTACTGAGCCATGGCGTCATTATTTGGGCTTTACCACATTTAAGTTATCCTTCTCATTATTCTGGCATATAGGTAATTTTTTTAATTACTTCCAACTGCCTTAAACCAGAAAAGAGTTACATCTGATTTAATGTTGATGACCCCACAATAGATTCTTGCTATGCACATAATGTGGTTTTAAAATTCATTAGTGTTTTAATAATGATTGTTCATCCTGGACAAGTAATGATTCAAATGAATCATTAAAAGTCCATAATTAAAATGGCATTTATTCTTAGCGGTGTCACAATCTTCAGATGTTTGTGTTCTGATTTTTTGTGTGTTTTAAGTATTTCTTTGTGGTTTATTTATGTTTCTGTTGGGCTTCCCACATTAGTCCATGGTTTTGTGTTATTAATATTTTGTTCTTTCTTTTAGAGTTACATAAGTTTATCGTTTCCCCTTGGTTTGCAGTTCTTTAGTCAGCTTCCTCTGGTAATTTGTCTCCCTCCCTTAGCTGCCCTGCCTTCATTCTGCTTCAGCTGTTCCATATTTACTCTGATTAGATTCTCTGGTTCATCTGTCGTTTCTCCACACCTTCCTCTGTATTTAAGCTCAGTGGGTGTTACTGCTCATCGCTGAAACTTCTGCTTCAACTTTGAATTCTCTTTAACTGTACATTCAATTCCTATTTGATTTAATGTGTTTTACTTGTTCTGATCTCCCTGTGCAAGACCAACTTGTAGGTTTTATTTTTTCACTAATGAGAACAAAATATTTGCCGCAGCCACTCTCTACAGTAGGGTAATTCTCTACCTCACAACATCAGGTTATCCAAACATATCAAGCTCTAAATGCTTTGAATACATGTTGTTCCTGCCTATGTACCTTTGATAAATATCAACCTAGAGTCTTGGTTGCAACATGACAAATTTTAGCCCTTTATTGTTTCAGTGTCTGTGTATCAAGGTTACAACATTATTTTGACCATATTCATTTCATACCTAAGCTATTTTGGAGTCAGTAGTACTTCACCATTGAACATATGGTATTCATTTCCTACATTCCAAGTTTGGCCTAAATTGGGCTGATAAAGCAATGTTTTAACTGCCTGCTTGAAAATGTTTGAACACATCACTAGGAAATTAATGCAACTCATGTCATTGTTTTCTGTATGGTAAAATGAACAAAATTGAATAATAGCCAATTGCAATGATTCATGTCTGTTCCTGCCCAATAAACTGCTGTGTGCAGTCCCATGATGTCTCTTCTCCCCTATTCTGCACTGGCAATCATGGCTGAGTGGTTACACTAATTACTGGAGCTGTCGCACCAGGGAGAGCACTATATATTCTTGGCTCTCCCAATGTGTAACTGCCAGATTCTTGAAATCCTTTGTGTGAGTAGACCATCCACTGTTCTTTGTATTGACCTCCTGTTATCGACCAGTCTCTGTCTTCTCCTGCCTACCTTGTCCCTGTCGGATACTCCTATTGGCTTCTGATCTCTGGACACTGACCTCCTTTCTCGCCTTTCGACCAAGCCTCTCTGACGCTGCCCCTTTCTGGATTCTCCTGCTTGCCGTGTACAACCCAAGCCTGGACCTTGGACCTGTCTCCTGTCTCTGTCCCGCTTGGATACCTCTGTGCGGTGTGTGTGCCTACTATTACCGATTCTCTCCCCTGGATCTCGGATTCCCCTTATCATCTAGTCCTCCTGGAAACTTCTGCCCAGTGTAAATCTCCCTGTGTATGACCCTTGAACTGCCAATGACTTCCCTGCTAGCTTTTGCCCTGCCTGTCAGCAAGATTTGGATCAGTCACCCAGTGATCCAATTCCTACAGACGAAGCCATCACAATCAATCCCCAGAGCCAATGCAACCTCCTGGCATCTGAGAAAGTTAGTGGCTTTCATTCAATGTTTTATCATCACTGAGTTATTCCTGGCTACTAATTTTGCTCTCCTCTCTGCAGTGATCCTTGTACGTTTTCCAGTTCCAGCAACACCAGTTAATTTATAGTAAACTCTTTGAAACGCTCACTAGTTGTGTCGGTTGGATTATCAGGTCTCCAGATTCTGAGGGGTCATTACCCCAATTTTAAAACTATTGTTTTACCATCTTCTTTCAGTGAAGTTTATGAAGGACTTTTATTATAGAGCATGTACTGTTCACTCTGACAACTCACATGATCCCAATTTGCTTGGCTCCAAATGGATCTATAGATTTACCTGGTGGATCCATGTGAAAAAGTACAGATCCCTATTCCACATACCAAGTTTGCATCGTAAAACCATCAGTTGGGATTATATTTATCATACACACTCATGTCGCTTGTCTCTCTAGAAACTCTGGCATCTGTTTTTCTTTGTTTTTTTGTTTTTTACCTTACTTCAGTAGATATTTTGGTTATCTATAATTTACTGGAGTAATAGTTTTTTAGCTGACTTTTTACTGCTACCCCTTTTTCATGCAATTATCTGTACTTTCTACTCTCTTACATTTTTAAATTGCATCATTACTTCTGTTTTATTTCAGCTTCTTTTTGTTTGGACTCATCATTGTGTAAAAAAAACAAAAAACAAATAAGTTGAGCCACCCAGAACCAGTGACTTTCATTGTAGTTGGAGGTGGTACTGCACCAAGTTGTTTGCCAACTGCACCAAAAAGAATTTAAGAAAAAGAAGATGAATAATTAGCTATATAATTGAACAAAGTACATTCAATCTGGATAGACTCACACAGACAAGAAAGAGGCAATCAGAGAGATTTATTGACCTAAATTAGAAAAGGTACTCGGACCCCGGCAGAAGATGTGAAAGCTGTGAATGTCTATGAGCTTGGGTGTACATTTTAGGGTTAGCATGGAAGGAGTGCCTTATAAGCAGTCTTGTGGGATGATAGGATGAGGATGAGGACTTGACACAGATTGGCTGGTGCACAGACACATGACGAGGTGATCAGTGGAAACAGGTGCACCGGGGGGTGAGTCTTCCAGCTTGAACATTCGTCTAAACTTCATTACTCGGAAGGTATCAATCAGGAATGTCAGGGTTTTAAAAAATTATTTTCTGATTAATCACGTGGATTAATCATTCATTTTGAGAGCACTGTATACTGCATATAGAAAACCATATATTTTCCAATATGTTATCTTACATCTCTTGCCCTCATAGATTCCTGCAGCTAAGAGTGGATCTACATTTACATTCTAAGTTTGTTGATAACATGCCTCTGAAGTCTGACTTTTTGCACCATTACAATACTTATAGGAAACCAGTCATATCTTCTGCTCCATGAAACACACTTTAATGCTCAGTAGTACAAATGTTTGTTTCTTTATTACATTTGATTTGCACTGAAATGATTTGAATGATTATCAATGGGCATATATGTGGGTATATGATACCCTATCCCAAATTTTTCAGCATGAACATCTTAATATAACATGAGTAAAAAGCTCAAGGTGATACTTCATCTTCTACAGAAGTGTTTTTAAACATTATTATCTATACTTCAATCCGAATAATGTCAATACTTTTGGCATCTCTGATCAGAACTGATGTCGGTGGTAAAATGTTTGCCATTGCATCGTCTTAGGGCAACACAATTACATCCATCCATTTTTAAATCTGTTTATCCAGTTGAAGCTCACAAGGGACTGGGCTTTTCTCAGCCTATGTGGGGTGAGGCAGGGGACACCAATGACAGCTTGCCATCTGTCACAAGGAAAACCCATGATGAAAAGGACTTAAACCAAAATAGGTAACCAGATTGTTTAACTTCTCTGTCCTTGCACTGTGCAAAGCAGAGGTATACAATAATTTATCCCATCCCATTTTTTTATGGAGTATTATGTAAACCATTTTTGAAGTCAGGAGTCTGTGCTAGAAGAAAGTGAGTGATTGCAAAACATGGGTTATTTGCTCTAAGGTGATATGGCCCAGAAGTTTAACAAAAAAGTTCCAGTCTGGAGAATATCTAGCCTTGAGACATGATTTGAGTTGTGAAGTGCCTTCTTTAGTTTTAAAGAGACAGCAACAAAATGAGTTGCTCTCAGACGCACCTCAGACAGGAGTAAAAAGGGGGGACGTGGGGATAAAGTAACATGGAAATCTTTGCAGTTCCACTTTATATAGAATCAATTCAATGTTAAAAAAGGAAGAATTGAAAAGCATGCCATGTCCCCTTTAAGAAGAAACACATTAATTTTGCTAAAAGATATATAATATCGTTTTCCACAATCAGCTCTTAAGCTTTCTTGATGCATTGGGAGAGATTGTTTTCCTCACACTAGTTCTTATTATTTCACCTCTGCCCTGCAGTCATTTCATTATCTCAACTGATGTGTCCCACCCCTGTTTTGACATCACCAGACTTAATGAGTTGGCTTATGCTGAGCTTGACTGTTCAGCCATGTGCCACCAGAGTGAAGGTTCCTGTGTGTCCATTACAAGGCTGAAGACACTGAAACCATTATTAAAAAAAAAACTATGTTAAACATATGAAGAGATGGTTACAAAAGGTTTTGCAATATTCATGATGACATCAGACTATGGCTAGGTCATTCAAAAACTGTAATTGTTCTTTTTCAAAGTTATTCTTTTGTCGATTTGGATTTTTACATGAATTAGACATGATGCTGGACAATGAAATACCTCTTCGTTTCAGTTTTCTAGCAGAAACCTGAAGGTTTTATGTCAAAGCAGAATGGTATTCCTAACTTCACACATTTTCTCACAATTTAGGAAGCACCTTGCTTCCATTTGAAGAAGAGCAATGCCAGATTATGATATTCCCATCACCATATTTCATTGTGGCTATTGCATCCTTTTAGAGAAGCAGTGTTGTTGTTGTTTTGGTTGTAAACTAATCTGTTGGAAATTATCAACCAAGGTTCAGCTTTGGTTTTATCAGACCTTAAAACATATTGCAGCAAGGTTTTAGGAGATTTTAGCCTGCCCTGGATATTGTCTTTGGGATAAAAGTATTTTATCTTTAAACCCTGTTAGTATATCTGTCATGGTTTTTAAGTGTTTGGCCCACATGCAGACACAGACGGAAGCAGGAACAGTTTTAAGATGTTTATTTTTAGGCTCAACAAAGGGAAAGCACACGATGTGTGCAACAAACGAGGTCGGAACGTCAGAGATGGAACGACTGCGGGAAGAAAGAGGATATATTACTGAGGATCGAACCAGGGGGAAATCTTCCAGAAGTTGCGCCGCTTACCGTTTGGACGGGGAGACCTGTCCGAGGGGGGATGAGTGAAAAAGGAACTCTGCGATCGTAACTTTCTGATGGGAGGTGGTGGCTGAGTGACAGGAGGGCTGGCAGATGTAATACAGGCGGGGGGCCCGAACAGTACCACTGCGGCGGCAGGCAGGAGGAGCAGCTGGAAGAACCGGAGTGTGACTGACGGACCAGGTGAATCCAGGAAGGGGCGGCGGGGGATTCGGATGACTGGTCCTCAGAGCACTGAGCCACGACAAACTGGACGAGACAGGATTAGTCCAAAAACAGGGTTTCCTAGTGATGGGTCCGGCAACACCGATGCGTCGGCGCATGCGTCGAGCTCATAGAGCAAAACCCCTGTCGATGCGCATATCGCTATGGGAAAGTCATGTGACCGATACAGGAACTGTTTCGAACTGACTGACGCGCTAAACTGTTTCTGTTCCCTCTAAACTGCGCGCGTGTGCATTTGCGCACAGCATCTGGATTTAGTGCGCACAGCAAAGCTATGCTGCGCAGTAAATAAAAACCAAGCTGAACTGTAAACAAAATAATAATAAACCAAGTTTTTTTTTTTTTTTTAACCATTTTGCAACTCTGGTGAGATGGTGTACCACGGCCCCGCTCTGTGAGCGCCAGGAGCTGATCGGAGCGCACCACTGATTGATGGGTTGGGCAGACGCCTTTATGGTTGGGCAGGTTGCGCTGTGCGTCTTTGTTCTGAGCGTCGTTTCAGAAAAAACGGCTGATCTACACTGAGTAGAAAGCTGCTACTATGAGTAGTTCTTCCTCCCTCTGTCATACTCAGCATTTCCGATTTAAGAACAGGTGATATCAGTCAGGTAACTAAACACAGCGCCCGATCAACCATTGAATGTGAGCACGACCATGAAAAAAAGCCAGATCACTGGAACGCAAATAACGTGATTCACCATGGCAATGACAGGAAATAAGCTTGGAAGTGTGCATGTCCTGCGAGTAGAATTAGAAATCTTTAAAGAAGGCATATGGACAATATTAAACCATAAGAAACAATGCCGGTGCTGCTGAAAACCGCAAGAGAGAATTGTTGAAAAAGGCAATGCATGCGCGACATGAAAGTTATGTGATGGAGAATTAAAGCTGTTCTCTCATACTTCACTGTTCAACACAGAAGGGGGAGTATGTGTGTGTGTGTGTGTGTGGGGGGGGGGGGGGGGTGCATTGAAAGGACATGGCAGCAAAAAATTTGTAAAAAAACCAGTCCACAAGCATCCTCATTCACAACATGTTTACATTATGATACAGGTTCACATTATTTATTGACTGTATCTAAAAAAATCAAATATATTTTAAATTCAAATGAAAATATAAAATAATACAATGCAACATACAATGACTTAAATTGTATTATTGTGTATACTTAGTCATCAAATCAGTGTCAGTTAAATCTGTCAACTAGGTTGCCTGTAGGGATTTTTAAGGTCCAGCAGGTGTCAGTATTCAGTGACACAGTATCGGCACAGTATCAATACAGTTTGGCAACATGTCGAAACGATTCATGACGCCTCATTGACCCATCACTAGGGTTTCCAAAAACTCACAGGTACGAAGCTCGTGAGACAGATCTGTGGCCTAGGTGTACCACGACGGGGTAGCACTCTGGCGTCTTCCAGCTGCCTGTGCACTCCTTTTAAGCCAGAGATGAGGATTTCCAAATGAGCCGAAGGTGCGGGCCACGCCCACCCGTCAACTGCAGCCACCTGTGAAGCAGAGGTAGAGAGCACGGAAAACAGAGAACCCTGACAATATCTATCAATTTAATGATTGTGCATATTTATGCAAACAGGTTTTTATGTTACTTTATAATTTTTCCCTTAATATATGTTTAGTTTTGTCACAGGTGGACAACATCCGGGAGAGATTTATCATGATCTTTTCTGGGAGTTCTACACATAATAGAGACACTGGATCTGAGCTAAGATCACCATTTCACATATATAATGTTTCATGTGTGTTTACAGTTTGTAAAAATATATAATCATGCATATATGTCTGCATAAATGTGAGCATTCTTTCTCTCAGTTACACATATTGACAGATACAAGCAATATTTTTGATGCATTAATCAACAAGGTCAGTACTTTGTTGAATAATGCTGTTAGAGTTCCTGTAACACCTGTTTTCTTATGTTTTAGAACGGAAATTATGGGATCAAGCATAACTGAATGGAACATCAGAAAAAGGTGAAATAAAGGAAGAGGGGAGAGTAGTCGGGGAGGGGGGACTAAATAAAAATGAGGAGTGAGACAGATCTTGAGAAAAACTGCTTGAGTGACTGTCTGTGAAGTGTTGCAAAATCAATGGCAGCATACACTACAGTCACAAGTGCAGACATACAAAGATAATTATAGCCATCATCATGTTCCTGTGTTCAAAAGAAGACAAAACCTTGGTAAGGAAGGAAATACTCAGCAGGTAACAGGTGTGAAGAAAAGAAATCCCTGAAGAACAGCAGCACGTTCCTTCACATGAATGACTTCTCGTTAGCGGGGTTTTTTGCAAGAAAAGTGCAACACTTCATCACTTGTCAGTAACAATGGATTGCATAATTTTTACTTTTCTCCTGCAGTGTACCTCTGCTCAAGTTTATCATCTTAAAACACAGCCACCCAGCTCTTACCTTGGATTGTTGCCCTTTCTCTACCATGTTTTAAATCATAATGGCCTGCGGTGTATTATTTTTCTACACATGCAGTGCACTACCTAGCCAATATCAGCAAAGTTAAAAAGGGAAAAGCATCTGCATGTCATTCCATCTATTTTCTTTCAGATTTGTCTTTCTTTTTCTACTTCCAGCTAATGCGTTATTTGAAAAATAACTTGGAGTTAACCTGCAAAAAGGTCTTAGAGTAATTTATGCAAGAAGGCTTGGACTACGCTCATAAAGATTCTCAGTCATCGAGAACTTGGCAAATCCAAAAAAAAGGTAAAACAAATAAAACAACTGGTCTTCAATTGCGTGGTGGAAGACATTTCTCACTTCATCCGAAGGGATGTTTCAATTCAAAGCAAGAGCAGAAGAAGTTCCAGGCTTTATAGCTGCATAAGTGTGCTTTATTCATCTAACTTCACAAGCAGATTATTCCCTCTTAGAATGTCCTTCAGGGTGGTTTTCATGTTACACTTTTTGTAAAACTAATACATGATTTAAAAAAAATATTGACAGCCAAACATGGTGGTGGTAGCAGGGAGAACGGGGGCTATTTTGCTGCTTCAGGAAGTGGGCAGCTTGTCGTAAATGATGAAATGATGCACTCTGTCTCTAACCGAAAATCCTGAAGGACAAGCCATCCAGCCATCAGTTTGTATCTTTCAAGGCTCTAGCACACCTGTGTTAGACAGCAGGAAAATAATTCAAAACACACAAGGAAGACCACCTCTCCCTAAAAAACAAAATGGTGTCTAGTGAATGTCTGAAATAAATCCAATTAAGAAGCTGTATACCAAGACCTTAAACAGGCTGCTCATACATTACCTAAATGTCTTCCGACGTGGTCGACTTTTTTGGCCACTGAATAGTGGGTAAAAGATTTGTCTGCAGCTATCTAAAAGACTCATTGCTAATTTTCTAAAATAATTGATGTCAGTTCTTGCTGACAAGGGAAGCGCAACCAATAATTAGGTTTCGGGAGTAATCGCTAATCACAAGAGGCCAGATTGGTTTGAATAACTTTTTTGCATAATAAATGAAATCATCCTTGAAAAAAATGGCTTTTTGTATATAATCAGTTTATCTTTGAAACAGAAACTTGTGTATAAATATCTCAGCATCATATCTTAAGTTTCTCAAACCACATTAAGAACTTCAGAACTCAGTTGAAAGAATGCTGACAAGTACCAGAACGCGAGCTAACATCATACCTGTTTTAGAGTATCTGCATTGGCTACCTGCCCATTTTAGAATTGATTTTAAGGTGCTCTTGCTGGTATTTAAAACTCTTAATGGTTTTAGCCCATCCCTTTTAGCGGACTTGCCTTTCTTATACACACCTCAAAGCCCTCAGGTCTTTTGCACATGGTTTTCTCTTGGTACCTGGAGTGAGATTCATAACATACTGAAACATAGCATGAGGCATCTTATTATTATTGTTGTGGTGCTCACTTGTGGAACAGCTAAGGGCCACAATATAGATGGGTTGTGAAGAATGAATTGATGTGATAAGTGTAACAAAAAGAAAAAAAAGAAATATGTAGGAGGATAAATACTTTTTATATCACTGCACCTCAACTCCTGTTCCAGTTTCTACTTGCCACTGAATTAAAAATGTCCTGACTGACAGCAGTGAATGAGAATGGGGAAATCTAGATCAAGCTCAAGGTTAACTTGCACAGGTACTCCCCTGGGGTGTGAACACTACCCACTGTTTTTCACCCTGTACACTAATGACTACACCTCCTCAAATGCCTCTGTTAAACTCCATGACTTTGTCATGTTAGTCATCGGCTTGATCCAGGATAGACATCAGCCTGCATACTGGACAGAGGTTGCACAGCTGGATATATGGTATGATTTTAATGACTTGGAGTTCAAAAGCAAAACGCTTGTGGATATGGTAGTGAGTGGTGAATTTACCTCTGTGTTTGAGTTTTGAATTTACCTCTCACTATTCTTCACAGCACAGTGATGACACAAGACCTAAGGTGAACAACACACAAAATGTCCCTTGTGAAAATAAACCCCAGCAGAGCTTTTCCTCCAACAGCTGAGGAAGTTTTTCCCTGTTCAGAAGATCCTGATGCAGTCCTATTATGTGTCACTGAGTTTGTTCTGTGCCCTTTTATAACTATACACTTTGTCTTTGCAAATAAAACTGAACTCAGAATGCTGCAACAAAGAATCCAGAATACTCATCTGTGATTCACTGGCAGCAATTCAGGATCTGTATCCATCATGAAACATAGAAAAGCTAGAAAAATATCATCTCCAACCCTTTAGATACAGTGAAGGTTACAGCATTCAGGTATGGGCTTCATCTAGGCATAAGACGGCTTTTACCAACAACTGGTCTATCTCATAAACAATTAACAAACATATGAGTCCCATTAAGATCACAACCTTTGTGTACATATAATCTATATCATGTACATAGTGTTCACTTTGCATATCTCATCTGTCTAATATCACCTGCCATCTTGTGAAAATCTGTAAAGAAACATTATAAATGTGTACATTCATGAACATTTATTTATTGGGACTGATAATACTTAACTTATATATTCAACAATTAACACATCACTGATTTCCCATATCAGAACTGTTAATATGACATCTCACATCTCCTACCAAACAACCTGGTATAGTGTTTTTATTTTTTATTTTATTTTCATTGTTCTTGTATTTCTGTTATTTGCATCGTAAAATATACTGTATGTAAGGACTGAAGGCTTCAGTGAACAATAATATGTTTAAGGTTGAGCAAGCACACAATAAAAAGCTTTCAGATTTTGAAAACATATATGTCTGCTTTCAAATTAACATCTTCACCTGCAAACGCTCTGCTCTGAAATTTAGGCCTTTTTTCCTGTACTTGGGAGTCATATGTGTGCTTGCAGAATTCGTATCCTCTCAAATTTTCTTTTTGTGCTCTGAATTGATGAAAAACAAACATACCAGTCATTAGAGTGCCAACTATGACAGTGACATTACTGACACCTCGTGGGTGCGCACATTCTGCCTGGCCCTGCCAACTCCAGATAATCACTGGATAACTGTTTGGCCACTACAATGACAGCTAACGCAAGTACTGCATCAGTTTTCAGGGTATAGGGCTGAAGACAGTCATACTTTTAAATAACCAGCATAAAGTTGAAAAAGGTGTCAGTCCCCCTGGTCTAGCCAGGTCTCTGGAAGAAGCCACTGGCTGACAAATATCATGCTCTGCAAAACATCAGCTGTGTAGGTAACTGTTAACTGTTTTTTTGGCATTTTTCAAGTGAGCCAATTAGCTAATTTGTGCTTAAAGGAACAACAAGCACAATTGCATTATTTCAGATAGAATTAACAAAAAAATGTTTTGTAAAAAACTAAATGTATCTTATCAGATGGACAATAGTATGAAGTCACACACCATATCTCTGTGTTGTTCTCCAGTCTCTTGTTTACATAGCCAGCCAGCCATTCATGCATGTACGCACATGTGAACAGCTGCCACTCAGGACTTAACACCCCCCCCCCCATACAATGCCACTGCCAGGCCGAAAATGTCACAAATGGAGAACACATAGAGGAGAACGTTCCCATCAAATCATTCTCTTGCTAACAGCAGTCTAAACTTATGAGTTACTTACTTCTCCACTAGACATGTTCCTCTGAAAGATGATGCTGTTTTGCTGTGTATTTATACGAGGCGGCGGGTGAGAAGGGGAGGGGAAGGGGGTGCCGGCTTGTTACACATCTTGTTTTGGTCTACAGACAGTGCTCAAGCCCCACCTAGTGGTGAAATATGACTTATTGCTCCTTTAAGGAGAATATTCTGTATCAGTGTTTTAATGAGACTTTGTGCCACATTTACACAACTGGCTTTTACCTCCTTTGCCCCCACATCTGTTCATACATTGATACTATGAAAATATATTATTCGACTGTACGAATAAAATGGTTAAACCTTCAAAGTTTTCTAAACTTCCATGTTAACAGAAAAGTATGTGAACTGTAACACCAAAATTGATTCTAGTATCATATAGTATCACATTTTGGTCACATATTTGACCTTCTCAAACAGATTCCTTTTTTGAGACCCAAGAGTATTTATTATTTCAAACTACCTTAAAATCTGTAATTATTTTGCAAAAAGTAGTAAAATAAAATATATTGAATGGAAAGGGAACACATACTAAAGCTATCAATATTTAATCAAGTTTTATATGTTACATATAAAAGCTTGAATTGCTTTTTTGCTGCTGTATATGGTGGGATGGGGGCAACAATAATCTCACCTAGGGCAAGAAAATGGCTAGAGCTGGCTCTGACATTTCTAGATGTACAATCACGGTGGTTGAAAACATGTGGGACGTGTAAAGAGTGATTTCTTCTCAAAGTGCCTAACTTTTTTCCAAGATTGTCGTTTTATAGTACATTTTTTACATAAACTTGATAAATGATGGCCCACGTCTCTACCCCATCAATAATTTTCTCGCCATCATTTTACTGCAATGAGCAGAAATGTCCACTCCATCTTAATTGTCAGAAGCAGCAGAACTCACTTATGGGTTCTTCTCAGTTAATTACAATGCAAATGAGGCTATCCAAAGAAAAATTAGCCACCCTGAAAGCGAGGCCACGTCCTGAGGTGGCTCTCTGTCTAGTGGCGAGTCCAATTGAAGATAAAACAAAAGCACTACTTTGATTAATAAAACATGACTGGGAAATCTTGGTGATCTGTAAGAGAGCCATCTCTGATCTCTGTCTAAACTCTTGAGGAATGCTACTATACCCTTCTACTTATTTCAGCTCATTATATAGCACATTGTAAAACTACAGAAATTGAGCCTAAGGTACTTTAGGTAAAATTATGTAAAGTTAAATATTCTTTGTAAGTATTTTCTCGGGCAATGTATTTGTCAGTGATGTGGATGTAAAAAGGGACCAACACAGTTGCATTCCATATATGTATTTTAAAAAAGCCTATATAAGTAATTTAAGGCAAGACCAAACAAAAAAAGCCAGCTGCCCCAACCATAAGTCAATACTGCTGAAGCTTTGAAACATAAAAAAATAATCTGACGTAGGCATGGAAACAAAACAGTTTGATCACAGAGAGAAAGAGATCTGATCACAAAGGTCTTCATAAACAGGCAGGTCATAAAGAATCTCTGTATTTTCAAAAATGTATCAGATAATGTACTTGTAACTGACTATATATATATATATATATATATATATATATATATATATATATATATATATATATATATATATATATATATATATATAACATCATTTTTATACAAACTGGTGGAAGAAACTTCTAATCAGAGCTGTACGCATTCCTGTCATCTTCCAAATTTCATAACAGTTAAAAGATTCAGCCCTCAATAGGGGGAATTGTATTTAATAACACATTTTAAAAAGCACAGCTAAGTAAAAAGCTCACTTGGAATAATTAGGTATACTGTATTCAATGGGTAACAAGATTTTCTTTAATGACAAACTCTTCAGATCTCAGAATTTCAAAGCTTTCAAAATAGAATGTTTTGAACATGTATAAACAAACACACAATAACACACACACACACAGACAACATATGCAATAAGCATTTACCGGGATGGGTAAAAACAGGAAATGTCAGCCTGTGAAACCTTAGTGTCCGTGAGTTATCTATTGTTCTCCATTAACTGCTTTCCTCAGGTATAATCTCATAATCCTTAAACTTGTTAGACAGTTCTGCTTCTTGGGACTTTTCAAAGTATATGGTGTGAGCAGCAACGCTACGTTGAACACCGAACACTGAAGCTAACTGGATTCATAAACACTAGAAGAGCACACGTGCTGCCAGTAAGAGGAAACTAACAAGGAACGTGCATGCACATTGGCATCACGTAAACGCGTCGGAATGATTGCCATGTGGAACAACCAATAGATAAGGTGATTGCCCCCGCAACTTAAAGCCAAAGAAGATTGTCCACTTTAATGCACAAAGTGGAACAAATGCTTTCTGACAGAGGTATATGTATTGAAGTTTTATCTAAAACATCAGATTTCACTGTGCTGTTCTCTTTGAATACACTGAAGGTTCTACTTCTGAAATTAGAAGGTAAAAATAATGATAAAATGTGAGTTCCATATTGGATAGACTTTACTGCAGCACTATTGGATTATGCAATAAATAGCACCCAGCGATATTTCTTTATGGTCAGCAACTGCTTTTATCATATTCTAGCAAGGCCAGGGTCTTACAAAAGGATTCATACAACACAACACTCTATTATTAAAGCCTTCAATATGAATTTAATCAGTAATAACTTTTTGTTTACACTGAAGAGTTGCATTTCTTTTACTATCCCCTCGGATTCACCTTTCCTCCTTATACATTACTAATCAACATTATTCTACAAGTAACTGTGATAACTAAAAACATTTTCAATTTGTAAGACTTTTCCATTTCAGAGGAAAAGTTACATATCTGCAAACACATAATGATTCATTCAGTTCACAAGGTTCATAGTGGAGTACTTGCAGATGGCCGTAGAAAATAAATGAGATTTTCAAAGTATGTGTAGGTGGAATTTTTCTGTGTAGTTCTCTTCTGCCACAAACACAATTATATGTCTAACCCCTGACAGCAGGTTGAGAGACAGAAAAAGCAATAGTGTTTGCATATTTCATCTCCAGTTCTGGCATCCAGTTTTTGTGTATGTGTGTGAGCAACTGTGTATGCGTTGCACAAAATAAGCATGTACTTTGTTGGTGTGTAGTTACAGTAAAATAAATCTGTCTGCAATTAAATATGAGTTTATTTGAAGCCGAATAAAGACTAAGTACAAAGTTTCAACTGATTCGATAACTTGATCTTAGGAACAGTTGTAGAGAAATTCAAGGAAATACACACTGTTTGTGTTGGCATTGATTGTTCCCCATTAAGCCCCAGGATGCGCCAGCTCTGTTGAGGAACTAATTATGGTGGATACAATCCAAGACACCAAAGTACATCCCTGGACTGAGACATCACTGTTTGTGCAGAGATGTCTCTAGACAGAGAAAATTCCACAACGAAGGCATAGATATTTTTGGTCTTTTAAATGCGTTGCCTTCATTAATGCTGAGCCTTTAAACTGCTGAAATAGAATGGCTATGTGCTGTGTAATCACATCTGATATTACGGGAGGTAATGACATATTTAGTAAGTGTAGAAGTAGAGTTGCACAATACATTGATTTAGAATCATCTGAATTTTTCAATTGTAAAGGACTGATTGATGGGCGAAGATAATTTGCGTGCCATGCATTCAATTCAGCTTACTAATAATATACTTGACTGGTTAGATGGACTTAAATTGTCTTTTATGATAACATATATTGTTACAACCACTCTCATTAGCTAAGAACAAGAAACTGAAGCTACAGTTCACGTTGGTTTTTGTTCACCAAAATTAGACAGATAAATGGAAAAAACACATTGCTTGGTCCTTGATGGTAGGGACAAGGGGCTTACAGACCAATAGCAGCTCCGACTGCGATGAGTTCTGTGAACCATTCATGTGTATTGCGTGCAGTGCGCAACAGCAGTTTTTAGTTGCACCAAGCCAAATGGTAGTGGAGTGCAGAGACCACCTCTGCATGGAGGTATGTGCTGCCCAGTGGAGCACGATCAATCAATCAATCAATCAATCAATGATTCATATAACTCTTTACACCGCCAATAAAGCCAATCAAATATTGCAATTAAAACCTAAAAAATATACAGAGATAAACAAAACAAAGCACACAACCATAAGAATTTGGAATCATTATTTTAAAAAATATGACCTAGGGGTGTTACTTGCTATTAAAAGCCAGCCTGAATAGACAAGCTTTGGGATTTCATTTCAAAAGACTTGTTAGCTTCAGTGTTAGGTGTTCAATGTAGCGCCACTGCCCTGACTGTATACTTTGTGGTGCAGTGTAGATCCAGAGGGAGCTGGTTCCAGAGTCTAGGTGCTGCCACTAAGAAAGCATGATCACCTTAGTGTTTGGATCTGGTCTTTGGTATATCCTCAAAGACCTGCCAGGCAAATTAAATTTTAGTAATCCAGACAAATATGGTGGGACTAGGTCATAAGGTGAGTGAAAAACAAATGATTAAAATGTTAAATCTGTTCTAAAAATGGACCGACATTTAATGTACAGAGGAAAGAGGGATGATGTGATAACATTTGTGTTGCTTAGAAGATGGGCAGCTGCCTTTTGGACAAGCTGACGGTGAGTGGGGGATGACTGAGAGAGACCAAAATAAAGGGCCTTGCAGTTCTGGAGCTGATAAAGGTATGAACAGCCAGCTCCAGGTCAGGAGGATTTTGAAAAAGGCAGTACCTACTGACTGTGACGTAATAATCGGGAGGTTTTTGAAACTGTTTTCAGACACCAAAAACACATTTATTTATTGCCAAACAACAGCTGGGTGTTTCTGTTCTTCTTTTTGTTCAGTGCTTAGACTGTTTCTATAAGCAGTAGAGACCCAAATGGAAGTACAAAAAAATAGCAAAAAGGTAAAAGGACATTTAAAAGTCAGAGAACCATCATCCATGCTAGCATTGTCACCAAATAAAATCTCAAAAAGACTGAATTTTCAAAATAGAAAATTTTTGTTCAGCAACTGTATGACAGCAGTCATGCAGTGAAGAAGGGATCGACAAACATTAGGTACATAATATATAATTGTTAACAATTAAATGTTATTATATTAGTATTATTAAATATAGTAAAAATAAAAGTTATTATACATTATTGTTATTATTAAATGCTAATATTTATTAGAAGTATTATTTAAATATATAAGTTCCATTAAAACGTATTATCTGATATCTCTTTATTTTCAATATTATTTAGTATTTACTATTTAACTTAAGCTTTGGTCAAAGTTGAAAGTTGACAGCCAGGGACAGCCAGTATGGACAGGCCATCTAATCCTTGCATTGAGGAGAAAAACATTATCTATCAGTTGTTTTAAAGACTGTGCCTCTTTTCTACTGTACTCTGTTTTGGATGAACAAAGTGCAGCACTGTTTGTGTTGTTTTCAACCTCTTCGGGGTTCATGGAAGCTCCCTCAAAGAGCTCATTGAACATCACATTCAGTCTGACAGCCATATCAGAAATCAGTGTGAACCTCATGCAAGCATGGATCCATCCTGCCTTGTATCAAAATTGCAAACTGCTGGTTGTGGTGCAAAGGTTTGGGGGTATTTTCTTGGCACACTTTGGGCCCCTCAGTACCAAAATAGGAATTGTTTGAAATCCACAGGGTACCTGTGTATTTCTGCTGACCATGTCAATCATGTTAGAACTACACTTAATCCATCTATAAATGCCTACTTCCAGTGTGACTGACATACTAAGTTAAGGGGAAGTGTAAATGCATTGTGTTGTTGAAGAGGAAAAAAAAGAGTGAGAGAAAAGGTTAATATTGGCATAGCAGTACTCAACAAGAATAGTGCCAAATGTAGAATCCATACTGAATTATCAAACCTTTAGGGATTTATATCTGCAGCTATTGTATTTTTTATTAAAAAGAAAATATTTTTATCCTGTTGGTCAAGATGAATAGGATTACACATTTAACTCCCACAGGTAGTGTTTCACAGGACCTCAGCCTTAAAACCGGAGGAAATTATCACCATATTTGACCAAAAGAGCTGATTAACCACCTGTCAGTTTGTGGGTTTACTGGAGGGAGAATACACCCAGTCGTGAACAGGTGGTTCTTGCTGTAGGCACTTTATTCAGGCCAGAAAGGAATGATTTCATTAGGCAGACACATCTGAGCTTGGATGTACTTGGTAACTTCCCGACGTATGGTAGCAAAACATGCTCTGGTATAGAGCTCTATTTGATGCTTTTACAGTCAGTGGCTTACAGATGAAGGTTTATTGAAATCTTGTGCAAATTAAAAGTAAAGAAAACCGTAATTCATTGAATTCTGATGACAGAATGAAAATGTTCCTGGCTGTTTTATATTTTGACAGCAATGTTTGTCTTTTTGGTTCCCTGAGCTGACGTCCATCCTGCATGGAATCAAATATATATCATTCACGTAGCAACTTCTGGCCTTGTGCAGTATATGTTGTTTTTCATTTACTAATAAATAGTGAGGTGCATTAGTCCTATTCCATTACCTTCCCTATTACTTAATGCAACGAGAGGTAAAGAAAGGTCTAAATTTAATATAAATGCTGTTTTTGTTTGTTTTCATGCAAATGTGTGCTTATTTTTCTGTCTGCTTTTCCTTGGGTTAGGTTGATGAGAAAAATAACCTTTAAAGATAGCTGTTTTCAACACTAATTTAAATTTACCTAATTGCCTCTCTGCTTATTTAAAATGTGTTTTCGGACTGTATGATTTATGGTCAGATGGTGGGGCAGGAAATGGTAAATTCATTGCCGTGTGTTGCACCAGCTAAGGCACCACCTGCTCAACAGCATGTCCAAAGGGAATCACTGTAATCTATTACAAGCTCTCTCTAGAGCACAGCTTGTTTCGTCGCTCCATGCCCGGTGGGTAATTTGGAACCAAGCCCACTGTTTTGAACATCCTGGACACATGTACGACAAAATATTCACAGTGCAGAGAGAAACACGTTTTATTCTGTAAGTAAAATGTAGGTAGAGAGACATGCTTCATATTAAGATGAATATTTATAACTCTCTAATCTTGGGAATATTGTTACAGTATCATAAACACAGTTGCAATGTCTTTTTATAGTCAATCACTTAACATGTGCATGTGATAAAAAGGACCCGAGGTCCAAACTCCTTCACTTACAGGATTACCAATCCGCCTCCTACCATGACACCCCCTTCCTCTGTGTGTTAGATTTGATGCTAAATGCTAAACTTAATGCATAACCTACTCTTAATCAATGCAACAGCCATGACATACTCAATTAAAATTGAACTTAAAGCCAAAGGTTAGAGCCAGAGACATATCCTCAATAAACACATTCTGATATTGAGATGCATAATTTACCATTTGGTGAATAAGTAAATTACTTATAAGTAAACACGAAAAAAAAAGGAAAAGGCTTATATATATAGACATATACGTACAATATTTTGAAAAAGCTGCTGGTGTGAAAGCAGTTTTGATTTTACATGGCTAATAATGTATTCACTGCTCATATATTTTTTCTCTTTACTTCTCTGCTTTTATTTCCTTTAATACAATATAGCGCCAACACTTAAATAGATCACAGATTCAAGGAAAAGCTAAGCTTTTAAAGCCCACTGAGACATGGCTCTGTTCTGCTGTGGGTAGCATTTTGCTGGCATGGTTTGGGTCAACACATATCCTTGAGGGAAGGGACATCTTAAACAGGTACAAAGTGTGGTCACCTTTATTTCATGATAAAAGGATCCGTGTTCATGAGAGCGGTTTATTTTAGGACAATGCCATTTATAGTTATAGTATATGGAGGTCAAAAAGATGTACCGTAATCATGAAACTCTTAAGAATCATACACTGGTATTTGCAATAACATGTTTTAACTTTCTTAGGAAGAATAAATTATTCTCTGTTTGATATTACTCCTATTTTAATCTTGAACATGGAAATTTTATTTTTTTTATCTGGAAACAAACAGAAGAAATTTCCAATGGTTAACTTCATGCCTTCAAATAATAACCATTTTTAACAGTGTGAAACAGAACAAAAGTAGATCATAAGGTAGAATTACAAGCTTTACCAGCCAAAATGTAAATTATGATTTGTCTTTTGAGAATGTTGCAACCCAATCTGTTAAGTTCTAAAGATGTTGGGCATGATTTTTGGATGCTTTATTTGGTATTTCAGCCTTGTTAATAAGCACAATTTTCATAAACTGCTCATTTGTACCCAGGAGTTCTGCCTTCGATTTAATTAGTTATCTCACCTTAAGACATGTTATAGCTCGCAGATATGTAGATTTATTATTTCATGGTTGAAAAACACCTACAACATTTTTTTCAATACTTGGGCTAGCTAATTAAAAAAAATATATGATCCACATCTGACTTTGCAATCATGGCCAAACAACTTATCAGGATATACTGGGCTGTTTGATAAATATTATAACATAAACAAGGATGCTGAAGGATTTAAATGCATTCTTTTCAAGAGTATTTTGTTGTGCCACTATTAGGGGCTCAGGGGAAGTTGTGTACAGTGCACTCCAACTGAAATAGTTACATCATAACTGGAGATGTTACATCAACACCATCCAACTGGCCTCAGATAAAAATATCTCTCAAATTATCAGTATCAATCAGTGTATTGTGCTCAAATCCAGAATACAGTCCTACTTTCTAGGACTTGGGGAAAATTATACCCTGTTTGAAGCTTTCTCTCTTTGTAATTACTGTATATAACAATTTTATTAATGCTAAATGGTGTTATAGTGAGCATTGCCAACTCACACATGCAGCTAATATGTAGTTTTTTTATATATCTTAAAAGAGTAAATAATCAGGAGATATTTAAAAACATTCAGATGACTTTAAACCAATGTAGTATTTGCCAGTTCATTGCCTCACTTCTCCACCATAATCATCCTAACATCTGATCTGATTAAATAAGCTACTAAAGTTTGAAATTGTACTTATTTTGATAGAATTAATTCATATAATTATGCTACATTTTGATTGACCCCTAACAATGATGCAAAACATTTACTTAGGTCTTTCTTTCGATTGGGATTGCCACATGGCTAAATTGCTCTTTGACCATTTTAAGGGGAAGGTCAGAAGAGTCCAATTTAATGGCCTTTTCATCATCTTCAACAGCAAAGTTAACTTTTAGAGATTGTTATTTGGTAATGTCTATCACAATATTATTTTCTTGCTGTTTGAATATGTTCTAGGCATCAAAGGAACAGTGCAAGGCTGGTTTGGATCTGATATATTTCAAAGTTTGTTCATCTTTATGAAAAAGCTTCTTCAAGCACCAGAGCTGGTTAAGGGGTAACACAGGGCAAGTTGCTCTGGCGACTTCTCTTTACTTTATAAGTGATTCCCCTTGGTTGAAATTATCAGACTTTATCGGATACATTTCCATTGTTATACTGATGACACTCAGCTATATTTGTTCATAAAAGCTTACCATAAAAATAGTACCCTAGCCCAAGTGCTTCTGTGTTTTTTATGCATTTGCTTCCTATCCCCTCAACCATGAGCTGACCATTCAGACTGAGCATTTTTCTGCTTAAGGTTTCATGTTTTAAGGAAGTGGTTGTGTTCTCCTTTCCCTACATGCTTGCCCAGGATGACACATTGCTATAAAGTTAGTGATCCAAAGCAATTAGATAAATAACTTTTCTAAAACTGGTATCACAAATTCAAATGAGTTTGGAATGTACTATATTAGAATAAAGAATGAATTGCACTATATGTAACTGCAAGTGAATCTGACCATATGACTTGTTTGAAATATTTTGGATTGATATGAACTCAATTAGGTTCAAATTAGATTCTACATAGTTAGAAATTAATTGGACCTGTTTGTATTGTATAGTGCCCTGAGATGACATTTGGTGTAGTGTAATGCTGTGTACATAAACCAAATTGTACTGAAATTCTAATTAGAAAAGTATAAATACATTTCTGTACCTTTTATCTTATTTATTGTTTTGTTATTGAAACATTGTTACTTTCCTTTACTTGTTCACAGATGTGTTTTTTTATTTGTTAATGTTATTTCATTTTGCATTGAAAAAACATGCTATGTTACATCTTTTTGGCATTTGTTTATCTTGTGCACAGCGTAGGAAACATACATGCATGGAAGCTTGGCCTAAGCACACACAGTGTGATGCAGGATGGAAGTCAGAGATTTCACAAAGTAATGTTGCCAAATAGATTGGTCCAGTCTAAAATTCACAGCATTTAAAATGTAAAATAGTAATTTTACAAAGTACACTCAGTTAGTGCCAGCTTCTGTGCTTTAGTCAGAACAACATGTAACCAAAATGTTTGTTTTTTCCTTAAAAGTTACATGAGCTACCATATTTGGGGTGTGAAATGAAGCACCTTTAGCTTTTTCTTCACAGCCTTCATTTTATTTACAGAATAAATCACAGGCCCTATTGGCCTGCATGTTTAATTCTATGTATGGGTAGGGATTTTTCTGTGATATGTTTCATAGCCAGGGAATAGTACCCCTCTTGGTACCAACAGCCTTTTGTTGGTTCCTTAAGAATAATTGTCCACACCTGGAGTCCAGGTCAGCATTAGCTTCAGTCCTTTTGTCACAAAACACCTAGTGGACAATATGTTTCCTGCCACATTTCATTTCTTATATGCTGAGAGAAACTCATTTAGACTTGAAAAGCTAGATGACATTTGCCAGTCAGCAATTTGGTCCCCAAATAACCTCCAGGCTAAAATTATTGTTCAGCATGCTCCTTTTGTCCCGTTGCGGCATTATGATTAAAACAAAATGGAGTGCATTTATCTAACAGCAAAGTAGCCTGTTTCACCAGTACTAAGGAAACAATGACTATCAGGTGTATAGTTTTTACCTTAGCAACAGGTTGATATAGAGCTAAATTTTTATTTTCTCCAAGCTTCCTTTCACTGGCACCATTTCAAACATCCTTTCCTATTTAAGTTAATGGATAAAGGGCGAAGCACTGCGATGTAGAGGGAAAATAAATAGGTCTAGTCTAATTAGTTCTAGTATCTGAGAAATAAAGTAAAGTTTAGTACAAAAGGGATTATCGTGTGGGGCCTTTTTTTTTCAGGAGTTGGGCTTAACTCTTAATTGTTTAGAATACCAAGACATTTTGGACAATTTCATGCATTCAGTTTGTGGCTGGTCCCTTCCTGTTCCAACATGACAGCACACCAGTCCACAAAGTAAGGTCCACAAACACATGTTTGAGCATCTTTCCTTTGGAAGCATTTGACTGGTCAGCCCGGAATCCTGATCTTAACCCAAGAAAAGACATTTGAGAGGAATAGGCATGCAGGACCTAGGATAGCCTTGTATACGAACTGTGCCACAGTATTTAAAATAAACTTTCCTTCTCTACACTTTATGCAAAGTCTTCCCAGACAAATTGAAGCTGTTATGCAGAAAAATCCATTTTCTTTGGCAATTAATTTTCATTGGACATTGCACTTATACATGCATTATACATAATGCATATAATTATAAAGGTAACGTTGCATTGGTTGTTGTGTTTACTTTTTTTTTTTTTAAATAAACTGATATGTTCCATGACTGTTGAAATTCTTGTGAGCCCAAGCTAAACTTTGTGTTTTGTACATGGAAGAAAATGTGTAGCCCACAATGCTAAGATAGCACCTGCGGAAAATGTTGTTGGCTATATCATTGCTGTTGACAAGCTATTATAATATGTAGTTGGTGTCTGTGTACAGACCCATTCAATAGATTAGAATATTATTTTAAAAAATTATTTTATTTCAGTAACACAATATATAGTTAAATTACACACATAAATGTTTCTGTTAATAATGATGATTTTGCTGCTTACAGCTCATGAAAACATGATGCTTCTCTCTCAGCATTTTGCTATATTGGCATTGATCATATCAGCCTGGGTTTAAGTAATATCTTGATACAATGTGAGTCACACTGTAGCATTTAATTCATGTATACATAACCAACTCTGCATTATTATATTTGTTAAAAAGCTGCTAGAGGACCACTTTCTGATTGTTTGGCGGGATATTGGCAGAGAGGAGGTTTCTTACATTGCAAGGCAAGGCACATTTATTTATATAGCACAATTCAGTACAGAGACAATGCAAAGTGCTTGAGATGATTAAAATATAGGAAAATAAAACAGAATAAAAGCAAATAGGAACATTAAAAACAGTTGGACTAAAAAAGTTGAACTAATCATGTTTCAGTAGAACAGTTTAACTAGAACAGTCAAAGGCAATCCTAAACAAATGTGTTTTTAATCTTGATTTAAAAGAACTCAGGCTTTCTGCACTTTTACAGTTTTCTGGAAGTTTGTTCCAGATAAGTGGAGCATAGGAACTAAATGCTGCTTCTCCATGTTTAGTTTGTGTTCTAGGTATGCAGAGAAGGCTGGAGCCAGAAGACCTGAGTGGTCTGGAGGGTTGATACACTGGTAACAAGTCTGTGATGTATTTAGGTGCTAAGCCATTCAGGGATTTATAGACTAACAGAAGTATTTTAAAGTCTATTCTCTGAGATACAGGGAGCCAGTGTAATGACTTTAGAACTGGGGTTATGTGCTCTACTTTCTTAGTCTTAGTGAGGACGCGGGCAGCAGCGTTCTAGATCAGCTGCAGCTGTCTGATCCACTTTTTAGGCAGACCTGTGAAAACACCGTTGCAGTAATCAATTCTACTAAAAATAAACGCATGGATTTGTTTTTCCAGATCCTGCTGAGACATTAGTCCTTTAATCCTGGAAATGTTCCTCAGGTGATAGAAAGCCGACCTTGTAATTGTCTTTAGATGCTTTTGGAGGTTCAGGTCTGAGTCCATCACTACACCCAGGTTTTGGGCCTGATCAGTGGTTTCTAGCTGAAGCGACTGAAGCTGTGTGCTAACTTTTGATCTCTCCTCTATTGGTCCAAATATTATTACTTCTGTTTTGTTTTTATTCAATTGAAGAAAATTTTGGCACATCCAGGGATTGATTTCTTCTAGGCATTTACTCAGTGCCTGAACTGGTTCATAGTCACCTGGTGACATGGTGATGTAAAGCTGTGTGTCGTCTGCATAGTTATGGTAGCTGATGTTGTTGTTTTTTATTATCTGAGCAAGAGGGAGCATGTAGATATGGAACAGGAGGGGACCCAGAATGGACCCTTGGGGAACCCCACATGTGATTTTTGTCATCTCTGATGTAAAGTTACCTACTGATACAAAAGATTCCCTGTTCTTTAAGTAGGATTTAAACCAGTTGAGAGCTATACCAGAGAGGCCGACCCAGTTTTCCAGGCGCTCTAACAGAATGGAGTGATCGACAGTATCGAATGCTGCACTGAGGTTCAATAGAACCAGCACGGTGGTTCTTCCACAGTCTGTATTTATATGGATGTCATTAAACACCTTGATAAGGGCGGTCTCTGTACTGTGGTGAGCGCGGAAGCCAGACTGGAAAACGTCAAAGCGGCTGGTCGTTGTTAAAAAGGTGTTTAATTGTTGAAACACAGCTTTTCAATAATCTTACTGATAAAGGGGAGGTTTGAGATGGGCCTGTAGTTCTGGAGTAGAAGTTTGTCTAAATTGTTCTTTTTCAGCAGTGGTTTGATAATTGCTGTTTTAGGGACTGGGGGAAAACACCTGACAGAAGGGACGTGTTTATTATCTGAGTCAACTCAGACGCTATGACAGGTAAAACTTTCTTAAAGAAGGCTGTGGGGAGAACATCAAGGCAGCAGGAGGAGGAACTTAGCTGCTGAATGATCTCCTCTAAGCTTTTGTGGTTTATTTGGCTGAATTGGGACATTTTGTCAGTGTAGGTTCCAGCTGAATACGGCTTTGGTTCTGGTGTTGATATGGAAGTACAAAGTGATCCTCTACTTTTTAGGATTTTCTCAGTAAAGAAGTTAGCAAATTCATTGCAGGCCCTGGTGGAGTGGAGTTCGGAAGTCACTGACACAGGAGGATTTGTTAACCTGTCGACTGTGGCAAATAAGACACGAGCATTACTGATGTTTTTCTTGATGATCTCAGAGAAGAAAGATTCTCTTGCATTTTTCAATTGTAAGTTATATCTGTAATCATTGGTTCTGGTGCCAGTTCCAGAAATACTCTGTATTAATAGAATTTGAATTTTTATCTGGTATTTAAGTTTGAAATCTTCATTCCTGACACAAAACACCCACAAAATCAGGATACCACCAAGGAATAATACCTTATCACTTAATAAAAATATTTTTTGTTATAAAAAAAACTTGATTCACAAAAAGGCCTTGTATCACAATTACAGTACAATTACAAAAGATCTTAAGCTATGAAAAAAGGAGCCTCAGTGCAATATGAAAAATCTGATTTACAAGACATCTGCTCATGACCCTTTTGTGTAACCCAGCAGGATGCAGAAAAATGTTTAATCCGGATTAAAGAGGATAAAAAATCTATTAACCATCAAAAGGGCTTTTACAACTGCTCATAAATGAGAACTTAGAACTTAGATATTAGGGTGAACTTAACAAAAACTAGTCCAACTAGTAAAATTGCAGCAATCATGAAAATAAAACAGGTGAGAATTTATTGAAAGAATTCTAAAAAAGAAAAAAATAATCAGGAGATAGACCTAAAAGGGACATATCATGCTTTTTAAGTTTTTCTTTTTCACATTTAAATCATTCAGTTTTGGTCTATATAAAGTTCCACACGCCCTCAGAACAGGACTTTTCTGAGATGCATCTGAGAGCAACTCATTTTGGTGCAGTCTCCTTAAATGTAAAAAAGGCACATCACACTTCGCCCTCCTCCAAGTCGCAGAGCATTCCGCTTCACCACATTCGGCCATTTTTATAGTAGGCTGAGGGATAGTGTAATAAATCGTGTGGGATAATACACCCACCAACAAAACATTTTGACTTATCCACTTGTTGCTTCGGCATCTTTTAGCGTGGACTTCAAAATCGCAGCAAAGAATAAAAATTGGAGATTCACAACATTGGTAAGTCATGGTGGACTGGCAGCCAGCGCTGACAAGGACACAGCTGGAATACTGGAGATGCAGCATTGTGTGTTTCACCTGACAAAGCTGTAGGAAGATGTGATAAGTGTGACAGCAAACAGCTCAGATATGCTTATATTCATTTTTAATTTTATTAGTTTCTAAAGTTTTTTTGATTGGCTGTAATAAGGAACACAACAGATTGCCATTACAACCCACTCAACTATGTTAAAATAATGACACTCTGAAAGTCAATATGTTATCTCTGTGATTTCCTCTATTTTTCCCCTTTTTCCCCAAAGAATATATATGCTGCAAAAATGTAGCTTGTCTTCAGGCATTATTAAAGTGAAATTAAGTTCAGTTCAGCAAAAAGCATTTATGGTTCTTGCATTTCTACAAGAGACCATATTCAGAAGCCATGCTGTTCCACTTTGCATAACTAGTTATGTATGCTCATGAACATAGAATTATTCAGTTGGATTTGGATTTAAATTAGCTACCAGTATTGTCTCACACCAGTAACTCTGTATAAATCCCTCACTGCCATGTTGCAAGTCCACAATACATGATTTTGTACAAGAGTTTTTCTAACACTGTTTCCTGTTGCTGCATGTGATGCTTAATTAACTTGCCTTCATTTCCCTTTACCTTTTGACTACTGCGCCAGAATCCCGATTACCTCTTTAAAAGATTAGCTTCAAAAAAGAGAGAGGAAAATAAGTCCGGAAAATTTCCTGCAGCTTGTCATCAAAAAATGTGATTTGTCATCTGGCACACAACTTTTTTTTATCAAGGTATCAATCCCCCCCAAACATTCTTTTGATGTATGTCATACTAGTGATAATTGATTCCACTCACCTCTGTCATGTTCTTGCCTGTAATTTTGCACTGCAAAATGCCACCCTGAACTTTTTGAACCTGGAGCATAATGGGAAAAGCTTTAGAGCTCACAAACCGTGAATTATAACCTGTTCTCTCACATAATGCTACTGATACAAGAACACAGGCTAACAGTAAATGTGTCTTCCAAGCTAAGGAGATAACACATCTGATGAAGCAATGCACAGCAGCTATTGCTCCTTGACTGTGTAAGCTCAGAACGAAGGTAACTCATTAGGCAGTTTCTTAGGTTTTTGTTTGTTTGTTTGTTTGTTTTGCTCTAATTTAAAGTTATTCACCTGGAAAGTTTGAAGCTGAAATGTAATCAAAGCTAATTTGCTTCTCAGAGGGGGACTATAATAAATGGATTTGAGCTTAACTATAACGCCAATCACTGAACTCAGTAATATTATTGCAAAGCAATAGTTATTATAGCACTAGAAAACTTAAACAGACTATATACTAAATTGGTTATTGTCAGAGACTGACTAATGAGACTTCTAAGTATTGCAGGGCAGAAGTTAAGACGGAAAAAAATGGGGGGGTGTTTCTACCAACCAATCATATTTGTGTCATTCATAACTGTTTAAACCTCCAAAAGATTGTTTCTACTGATGCGGATTTGCTCTTATACAAAACTTCTTGAAGGGAAAAATGACAAAAGCTGCAACTATATAAATACATTAATTAATACATTAATTTCCTGTCAGGATGCAGTTTGAGCGGATTCAGGGATATTTTCAAGATCAAACAAATCCTAAATTCAGCGTGACAAGCAGAGAAGCATTTTGTATGAGAAGAACTGTGTTCATATTATGTTTTCTATCCTTCTTTACAAAAGTCAGGGATTCATCTTTCCATATCTTGTGGGAAAGTGGGAGGATTCTTGTATTTTGCATGTAATCCATCATTCGGAGGATGAAAAACAACCTTTTTTTCATGTGTCAAATATGACAATGGACTATGTTACTTTTCAGATTTTAATAGACCAAGCGGTGGTGTTCTAGATACATAAAGAGCAAGTTGTTTGATGTACATACATAATCCTGGGAATAATTCACCCACACAAGTCTTATAATTTTGACTGCTGGTTCAAATATAAAAAAATGAAAATAAATTTAAGAAAGGAACATGCTGGTATTTAAATATCAGACATTTTCAACATAAAATTGTACATAACCCTTGAAAAGATATATTGTTGAAATATCACTGGGCAAAAAAATTCCTACTTGAGGACTAAAATAAAGAAACAAACACCCCCACACACTACCTTAGCAACTGATGCAAATTAGTAACCCAGAAACAAGAAGAGCTTAGAGGACAGAAGAGATGAAACATTAAACAAAGTGACTTTACTTTTTGCTAATAGTATGTGCGGTAACCCCAAAATGATTTTTTCAAAGTAAGCTTGGGGCTGAAAAGTAATTTGTTTAATAGTCTCCACCCAGCAGGAAGCCAACAGACACTATATTTAAAAAAAAAGATTCTGACAGAGGGACCACACCTTCCGAACATCACGACACAGAGTATCCCCACGTGGACCCCCAAAACAAGATAATGCAGCTGCTCCTTTTCAACACATTCTTCTCGAATAAGGGCATTTAAATGGGATGACTCTCTAGAACACTGAATGGTCACAAGGTGGGAACAATAAAAGAGGGGATGCTGGAGATGAAGTCAAGAAGAATAAGGCGGTGAAAGGGGGGGGGGGGGGTTAAAGAGTGAAATAAAAGACCCTGAATCTCACTCTGTATCTGCCTGAATCAAAGGCAGCAGCACCTTTATTTCATTCTTTTCATCCCGTTGTCTGTTCACTACAGTTGCTGCTCTCTGTGGTCATGAAGCAGTTTTTCCACGGCGACTACAACAAAGTGGAAATAGAGCTTCAAATCACAGGACCATCTATGACTGAGGGGGTTCTCTGTAGACCTCTGCTTCCACCTAGAGGTCAGAGTAATAGTGGCATCACATTACTTTGTGAGAATAAACATCATGAAGTAATAATGAAAGAATATAAACCTAAAACAACTTAGTAGGCAAGTAAATTTGCAGATTACTTCTTAATAGGAATTTTGTTTTACTTTTTAATTGTTACATGTTTGACCACCTACCTTTCAATCTAAATTCAAATGTTATAAGAAAAAAAACATGCTTGATGGTCACAATATGTGAAACATGATAATGCCTTACCCATCTTTCAAAGCCACCAGAAGTGAGACAGAACATGTAGTGGCTTCATCATAAATTACAAAAACAGTCCCAGATAGGCAAGTATCTGATATACCTACTTCAGAAGGCTTTTAACCCTACCAAGGGAGAACATGGGAGGATGGTGAGAATTGGTTTCTTTGATTCTGCCACAGCTTTAAAACCATGAAGATTTTCCATCTTGGGAAAAGGCACAGGCACCCAGGATACAGATTTACTTGAAAGAGTTTAGCTTGTCTGATAGCAAATGAATGTTTTTCAGTATGGTGCAAAATAACAAGAGAGCAAGTCACTCTGTCACCCTGCATACCTCGGACTCTGCTCAAAGGTGGTACATTTCCACATCTCTTGTGACGGTTTTTATTGTTTGATAGATTTTAATAGGCGAGACGTAAGGGGGATGAGAGATTATAATAATGCAAGAACACATAAATAGATTGTGCTATGAAGTTTAGTGTAGATAACATAGAAGTGACAAAGAGCAGAGAAGAAACAAACCTTATACCACTTAGGATGTCACTTCTAGCCCCCCAAAGAGCAGATTGTGATTTGATTAGTACTATCTTCGTTTCAGCTGTTCCAAAGGAAGTACAAAAAGGGTGTTTTACTCCCGACAGACCTGCAAAAATCCTGGGTATATATATATATATATATATATATATATATATATATATATATATATATATATATATATATATATATATATTGCTGCCATTTTCAGCTTAGCAACAAAATTTCAGCGTCAAATCAACATAGCAAATTACTTTAAAAATAATAAACATAAAAAGAATCTACATATACAATATAGCTAGTATAGCCAAATATACAAGTTACAATTCCTTACATACAATTTCACATAATGTAAGATAATTTGACATTTATATACTTTATCTATATATCAGTTAGACTGTTTTGATATTTATATCTGTCACGATCCCAAGGCAGCTATGAGTTTAATCCTTGGGATCGTGCACATGTTTCTGTTATTGTGTTTGTTTTCATTCGCTGTTGTTCACACCTCTTTCTAAGTTACCTTGCAGCCGTTTCTGTTACCTTTGATTACCCCACACCTGTGTCCTGTTTAGTTCAATTATCTCCTGTGTATTTAAGTTCCGGGTTTCTGTTCAGTCTTCGCTGGATCCTTAGTCTGTTTACCTTCCTAGTCAGCAGTTAGTCAGTGTTCATTCCTAGTCAGTTTATAGTCAGTTTGTATTTCTCTTTGGTACTCTGTCCCAGTCTGAAGCCTGCCTTTGTAAGCTCCTAGATGTGCTTTCTGGATTAAAACCACTTACCTGCCTTCCGATGCCTCCACGCCGCTTCTTCTGCACAGTTGGTCCTCAACCTAACCTCCAAATCATGACATTATCCTATTACAAATTTAAGTTTTAATGTAATAATACCAATATAATACATATTTACCACACATAATTTTTTTTATTTATATATATATATATATATATATATACACACGCACATACTACAAGAACAGTGTGTATTTTACACAGCTGTGTATTGTGACCAGTAAGTCTTGTATTTTGATTTAAATTGATGAATATTACTAGAGCTACAGTTTCCTTCCAGTTTCTAAAGAACATTACTTTAGTTTTATTTACTTTTTTATTTAAATTGATGAATATTTGGACATTGTTTGAGCTGTCCAAAGTTTAACACCACACACAGACTCACACAAACTTTTCCTCATGATTCTCTCTGTTGTCCTTCTGATTTTAACCGACTCTGTGTCCAGATCTTTCGGATAATAGTAGGTAAAGTATTTTTATTGGCTTTATGTAGATGTGCAGTATAAAAATAAAGTAAATACAAATTAATAATTTGGAGTTTAAGAATAAAGTGGCTAAGATAAGTGGATCATGGGTCAACACATAACAGAGTCCCAGAAAGGCATTGGTAAAAACACCAGACGAACCAAACACCAGCTGCTGGTTGACAGAACAGTCACCCTAGACCGCAAAAAATTACAAACAAAACATGTGCACTGCAGGGACTGATTATAAGAAAGCCTATAATTCAATGCCACACATAGATCCTGGAATGCCTCTGTCATGGTTCAATTCAATTCAATTCAATTTTATTTATATAGCGCCAAATCATGAAACATGTCATCTCAAGGCACTTTACAAAATCAAGTTCAATCATATTATACAGATTGGGTCAGATTATACAGATTGGTCAAAATGTCCTATATAAGGAAACCAGTTGATTGCATCAAAGTCCCGACAAGCAGCATTCACTCCTGGGGAACCGTAGAGCCACAGGGAGAGTCGTCTGCATTGTACATGGCTTTGCTGCAATCCCTCATACTGAGCAAGCATGAAGCGACAGTGGGAAGAAAAACCACCCATTAACGGGAAAAAATGGTGTATCCTGTGAGTTGCTAACCTGACAAGCTGCTCTGGAGAAACTCAGCTCTGTGCCCTGGTGTCTCCCAAGTTCTGCTAACCTGACTAGCTGCCCTGGAGAAGCTCAGCTCTGTGCCATGGTGTCTCCCAAGTTCTGCTAACCTGACTAGCCGCCCTGGAGAAGCTCAGCCCTGTGCGCTGGTGTCTGCAACGAACTGCTAACCTGTTGTGGCTACGGGGCTGCTAGCCGAGCAGTACTGAGCATTCCCGGCTGCCTGTATAGTCGTGACTCTCTCTCACTCCGGGCCGTCAGCTCCTGCCATCACCTTCACTCCGGTTCTGTGTTACCTGCTCCTCTGGCCTCATCAAACCTCCATCATCAACCTTGCAATAAAGACTCTCAATTGTAGTCCCGTGTGTGTGGTTCTGAGTTCATCCGTAGACAAATCGTGACAGCCTCAAGTTGTATAAGGTCAACAGCACTCTGAGAGCCTTCATTGCAAACTCCATGAGGCTATGGAAAACCACCCTTTAGGCCAACTTCAAGCCAATTGCACAAATCTCCATCAAATATGGAATATACCAAGAAGATGCACTGTCCCCTCTGCTGTTCTGCATAGGCCTGAATTCAATTCAATTCAATTTTATTTATATAGCGCCAATTCATGAAACATGTCATCTCGAGGTAGCCTCGTGAGACCATCCTGATCTTGCGAGCTTATAAGGTTTCACTCGCAGATCAGTCTGGCTACTTTCCGTTAAAGAAAATTTGGAGCAGTTCACCAAACGAACGTCCAATCAGCGTTGGCTTTGAGGCGGGTTGAGGTGTGACGCAACGAGAAGCGCAACAGTTCAGTCTAAAGAACATGGCTGCTTCAGCCGCTGAAACTAGCGTTAGCGTGCAGTGTTTCCCGCAGGAATTTGCAGTGATGGGCAGTAGCGCCGCTACATGTAGCGAAGCTATTAGTTAAACTACATTTTCCAGTAGCTTGACCGTAGCGTCGCTGCTTTATGAATCAAGTAACTTTCCTGTAGTGACGTTATTTTTTTGATCAAGTAGCGACGTAGCGTCCGCAAACGCTACAAAATTCAGGACATAACTAAGAAATGAAACCAGGTTTGCTATTTTGAAACAACATTCAGAGTGAACAATCCATCTGAGTTGTTGGTTGGACATGTTCATGCGCGAGCTTCTACTTTGCCTCTCCTGTCTGTATCTATCGAAACATGCGCATGCATACGGCAGTGGAACTTATGGCAAGCCAATTAGGCAAATACTCGCCCTTACAATAACGTGCAGTTCCAACCCGTATTTTACGCGAGCGCGCGTTTTTTAGTCACCGCGCGTTTCCAGCCAGAACGCGCGCTCGCGTAAAATACGTGCGGTGGCGTTAATAACGTTTGGTGGCGTTTTTTGCATATTATATTATCAGGAGGTTGTCTTTTATGTGCTCAGCCACTAGATTTAAAGGTATTTTACCCAATAAGAACACTGCACCACCAGACACAACCAGGAGGTCCCTGATCGTTGGGGAAAGGCAGAAAGAAGATGCACCTTCCTTTCTGGTCCTGTCTAAATCCTGCTTAGTTCAATAATAAAGTCTGATATTACACAAAACTCACTCTGCTTGTTCTCCCTACTTATGCCCCTGGTGCAGAAGATAAATGAAATCTTTAACAGAAATGTTATTATTAATTCTGAAAATATTATCATGTGAATATAAATACAAAGCATACAGAAAATGCAGCTTTATTAAGTGACCTGGTTTATTTTATTTAGCTTTTAATTTCTTTTCAACATTTAGTTCTACTACTTGGCTTGTGCTTTGGTAGTTTCATGTTTAAAATGACAAAAGAAATATGAAAAAGCTTATGGTGCATCTTCTTTCTGCCTTTCCCCAACGATCAGGGACCTCCTGGTTGTGTCTGGTGCTGCAGTGTTCTTATTGGGTAAAACACCTTTAAATCATGTGGCTGAGCACATAAAAGACAACCTCCTGATAATATAATATGCAAAAAACGCTACCAAACGTTATTAACGCCACCGCACGTACTAGGCCAATAACCTTTTTGTTTTATTTCTAGCAGTAATTACTTCAGTTTGTATTTTATTATGCTGCTCATAAAGCACTGTCTACACTGTGTTAGGTCATTGGCTGATCTTTAATAAATGTTTTAACCAGTGTATCAGACTTATTTTGAATTGATCTGACATTAGGTTGGTACAACGTTAAGTAGCTTCTGATGTAGTTAAGCTACTTTTAACACATTTGTGTAACTTAGCTTGCTATATTTCTATAGGTGGTAGCTTTTGTGTAGTGAAGCTTAATTTATTGTTGAGTAACTGATAGCTTAGCTCACTACACTGGACAAGTAGCTTGCCCAACACTGGGAATTTGTTTAGGCGAGGCGCTGAGTTGTTGGCCGGCAGACGACTGGAGGGGGGGCGGGGTGTTGAAGAAGACAAGTTTCGCGCGGCCGACTCACAGACCGGGGGTGGGGGCGTATCCACGTATATTCGCCCGTTTCTTCCCTGCCGATCACTGTATGCACGCGCGAAAGCAACAACAAACAACCGCGTCAAATAAACATGCAAGCATATCGAGTTTTTTTTTTTTTTTGAATGTTAGCGAGGCGGTAGCGCTGCGGGAAACACTGGCGTGGCTATCGAGCAAGTTTTATCAGAATTACAGAGTATTTATTCACTGAAAGAATAGCAAAACACTACTCTGGAGACTTTTCTCAGAGGAAAAGATGTTTTTGCTCTTCTCCCGACTGGTTTCGGCAAGAGCTTGTGGTTGTGTTTTCGTCGTGGCTGTTAGTACGTCATATGCTTCGTTGATCTGATTGGTTTATTTGGCCCGTCTATCACCAACATAGGCCAATCAGCTAACCAATATTTTCGCCCCTTCCCAAAATTACTTCAACGGAAGGTTTCCAGATGGATATGCGGAGCAAATCCATCCATGGATATGCGGAGTAAATCCGTCTGGCGGAGTCAGGTTAATCTCGAGGCACTTTACAAAGTCAAATCAATCATACAGATTGGTCAGAAATTTCCTATATAAGGGAACCAGTTGATTGCTTCAAAGTCCCGACAAGCAGCATTCACTCCTGGAGAAGCGTAGAGCTACAGGGAGAGTCGTCTGCATTGTCCATGGCTTTGCAGCAATCCCTCATACTGAGCAAGCATGAAGCGACAGTGGAAAGAAAAACCACCCATTAGCGGGAAGGAAAAACCTCCAGCAGAACCAGGCTCAGTATGAACGGTCATCTACCTCGACCGACTGGGGGTTACAGAAGACAGAGCAGAGACAAAACAAGACAGACAAAAAAGCACAGAAGCGCACATTGATCCAGTAATCTTTTCTACATTAGATGGTAATAGTGGGTGATCTGTCTTCCCTGGATGATGTCACAGTCAACAGAACGTCAGACCAGGTGTACCTACTATGAAGAAAGTATTTCTGCAATACTGACGATATTAAAAGGGGGACAGACTCTTTAAAGTTTTAAGCAGCATTGTCCGATTAAGAACTACTATAGTGGAACCCCCTTTGGGGGTGGAGAACTCACTTAGATTAAACTCAAATGTTATTAAAAAATGATCAGATAGGACAGGGTTGTGAGGAAATACTATTAATTCTTCACAATCAATGCCATATGTCAGCACAAGGTCTAAAGTATGGAGCCAAGAGTGCGACAGTTTATGCACATTTTGAGCAAAACCAATTGAATCTAGGATAGTTTTAAAGGCTACACTAAGGTTATCACATTCTGTGTCAACATGAATGTTAAAATCACCCACTATAATAACCTTGTCAGTGTTTATCGCCAAATCAGATAAGAAGTCTGACAGCTTATCCAAAAACTGAGAGTAAGGGCCTGGTGGATGATACAAAACAACAAGGTTTTATTGCTTTGCAATTTGGATAAGGGAAACTGAGGGTTAAATGTTCAAAAGAATTGTAGTTATTAATTGGCCTGGGACTCCTCTTCCCACAGATCTAGGAATGTGGAAATTTGAATAATTGGAGGGAGTTGACTCATTTATACTAACGTAGTCCTCTTGTAGCCAGGTTTCTGTGAGACAAAATAAATCAATCTGTTTATCAGAAATCAATTCATTAACTAACAAAGTCTTTGGAGGGAGAGACCTTATATTTAATAGACCACATTTAATTGTTTTATTTTTTGGTTCAAGGTGAGCCGTATTGATTTTTTATTTATTTATTATTGATTTTTATGATTTGTTCCTTTTAGATCAGTTTTTGATATGTTAAGTTTTGGCCGTGGGAAAGACACCGTCTCAATGGGGTAATGGGTGGGTAACAGTACAGAAGCTGCAGAGAGGTGTGTTAAACTATGGCTCTGCTTCCTGGTCTGGACCCTGGGTTGTCAGCGTTTAGGAGAACTAATAAATCCGGCCAAATTCCTAGAAAGAAGAGCTGCACCATCCAAAGTAGGATGGATGCCGTCTCTCCGGATCAGACCAGGTTTTCTACAGAAAGTTCGCCAGTTATCAATGTAGCCCACGTCGTTTTCAGGACACCACCTAGACAACCAGTGGTTGAATGATGACATGTGGCTAAACATGTCATCACTGGTCAGATCAGGCAGGGGACCAGAGAAAATTACGGAGTCCGACATTGTTTTAGCAAACTCACACACCGAAGCAACACCAACTTTAGTGACCTCCGATCGGCGTGACCGGGTGTCATTACCGCCAGCGTGAATGACAATCTTACTGTATTTACGCTTATCCTTAGCCAGCAGTTTTAGGTAAGATTCTATGTCGCCCGTTCTGGCCCCTGGCAGGCATTTAACTATGGTCCCTGGTGTCTCTAGTGCCACGTTTCTGACTATTGAGCTCCCAATCACCAGGATCGGCTTCTCAGCGGGTGTGTCGCTGAGTGGGGAAAACTTGTTAGAAACGCAGACGGGTTGGTGGTGACCTGGGGGCTGAATTCTAGAGCTATGCTTCCTACGAACCGTCACCCAGCCGGCCTGGTTACCCGGCTGCATGGGTGCTGCTTCTGGAAGACCACTAAGTGAAGTAACGCCAGGTCTATGTGGCTCGCAAAGGGGCGGCTATCAGCTGTTTTTTCAACAGCACGGAGCCGGGTCTCCAATTCTGACACCCTCGCCTCCAAAGCTACAAAAATACTAAATATATTACAAGTACCATTATCACTAAAGGAGGCAGAGGAATAGCTAAACATCTGACACAGAGAGCAGGAGCACTGTGAATCCCCACTGATCTTAATACACGAAAAGCTACATGGTGGATTCCATCCCAAATCCAGTATCCCCAGACTATACACTAAGCGCAAAGATGGAGGCAAAGGCATAGTGAGCATCAGGTCACATCTCTGTGGAACTGATCCCTGCGTATGAACCATTGATTCGCAAAACCAGACCCACTGTTAAGGTCTGGACTGAAGAGGCCTGCTCAGCTTTGCAAGACAGTTTTGAAAACACTTATTGAGAATCACAATATTTCAGAATATTTCCAAACCAAAAACCTTTGGTAGACAGCACAGTGCAATACCTGATGAAGGCCTGGGATGCAGCATCAGGAGACAGGCTGGCCTACAGCAGGGCTAACAGTTAGTTGGAAAAAAGCCATCCAGAAGGCAAAGCAACACACTGAGGACCACTTAAGCAGCAACAACCCACACGGCATGTTAAGAAGAATCTGGACCATGGCAGACTACAAGCACAGCGACTAGCAGCTCAGCAATGACCCAGTTCTCTCCAACATCCTAAACAGCTTCTTTGCACGCTTTGACTCCCCAAGCAGCAGGAAGTCTGAACATCATCCTCAGCCAGAGGTGCAGCATCAGCACCTTGTCATGCAGCTGCACCAAGTGACCACCTCCTTAAAGAAGGTCAACATCAACAAGGCTGAAGGTCCAGACATGGTGTCAGGTCGGACGCTAAAATCATGTGCTGACCAACTCGCAGTCATATTCAACCTCTCCCTGCAGCTCTCAATGGTCTTGCCCACCAGAAGTCCTCCATCATTGTGCCTGTCACCAAGAAAACAACCATCACCTGCCTCAGTGACTACCGTCCAGTTGTGCTGATCCCTGTCGTCATGAAGTGCTTCAAGAGAATTCTTCTGAAATATATCAAAGATGGCATCCCTGCTGGCCTGGACAGCCTGCAGTTCACCTACAGGGAAAATCGCTCTTCAGAGGATGCTGTCTCATTAGAGCTTCACACGGCTCTGGCTCACCTCCAGTATCCCAACACCTATGTTAGCTTGCTAATTGTGGACTTTAACTCAGCCTTCAACACCATGGTCCCAGACCTGCTGGTTTTAAAGCTTCACAGCTTGGGATTATTATTTCCACCACTCTGCACCTGGATCAGTGACTTCCTCACCAACAGGCCCCAGGTGGTGAGGATAAGGAAATGCAGAGTCGCCTCACTGATCCTTAACAATGGCACGCCACTGGGTTGTGTCCTCAGCCCTGCTCTCTTCGTCCTCTTCACCTATGACTCTTCTGCTGTCCACCCCACACATGTGGTTGGGAAGTTTGTGGACAACACCACTGTGGTCGGTTGCATGTTCAACAATAATGAGACCCACAACAGAAATGAGGTCCACAATCTGACACAGTGGTGTTCCAGGAAGAACCTCATCTTGAACACTAGCAAGACCAAGGAGGTCATAGTGGACTACAGAAGGTCCGGTAAGACTTAACCTGCCCCCCTCTGCATAGGGGACGTGGTGGAACGTGTGGACAGCATTAAGTTCCTGGGCATTCACATCTCCTCTGACCTCTCCTGGACTGTGAACACCTTTCACCTGGTGAAGAAGGCCCAGCAAAGGCTCTTCTTCTTCAGGAAACATAAACAGACTTGACTTTCCATTAAACTGTTTTTCTTTTACAAAGCTACCATAGAAAGCATTTATGTCTCAGCGTAACAGTGTCCCAGCAAACATTGAGCATTTAGACGTCTGTCAAATATAGCCATGAGAGTTCAGTTATGTATCATTGGCGGACATCCGGCAAATGTCTATATGCCGTTTTATATCTAAGTTTGGCGAACATCTATCTGATGATGTTTACCAAACATTCATGGCCATGTTCGGTAGCCGTTGTCTGAACGTTCAATATTTACTGGAAATGTACAGATTCATTGCCATATTACTTATTCCTCAAATGGTGTTCACAGAAGAACCTTCAGTTGAACTTCAGCTGCAAAATAATTTTACAGAAATAAGCTTTTGAAAACATAAATGTAGGCAAGGCAAAAGTAATTAAAGTAATTAAGTAAATTGGAAATAGTTTCGTTTTTATACAGCTTCTTTGCTGGAACATTTAACTTCCACTGCCAAAGGATTGTCTCTAGGGTGACCGGATCTCAAATAACAAAATTCGGGAGAACAGGATGCTTGTGAAGGACAATGCAGGGCACATTACTACCACTATGATGACGTCATACATTTTGATTTAACACAGATCCCACATTACATCTATTAATCTCAACTTTTCTCTACGTTTTAGTACACAATCAGGAATTCTGAGTTTATAAAAGGCATTATTTAACTTTTTTGAATGTTAATAAATGTTTTAAAAGTTTAAAGGAGCAATAAGCAAATTTTAATTATTTTAGATAGAAATAACTGAAAATTAGTGATGTTTCAACCTGATTCAACCTGGAAAGACTCACACAGAAAGGAAAGGCGATTAGACAGATCTATTGACAAATCAGGAAGTGTTGTTTGGCGCTCGGACCCTTGGTAAGAAGTGGACTTGGAGCAGATTGGCTTGATCGCAGGTCCCTAACGAGACAGTTGGGAACAGGTGAGTTTTCCAGTCTGAATTTACGTCTAGACTCCATTTCAACCTGGAAAGACTCACACAGACAGGGAAGGCGATTAGATAGATTTGTTGACAAATCAGAAAGAGTTATTTGGCGCTCGGACATGAGCGCTGCCGATGGCTTTGAGGTGGATATCCATCCTCGGATCAGGATTAGTGAAGTCTTCCCCCAAAATGAGGGTGCCGAGGCTGAGCTAAACAAAGTTGAGATAACTGGGAGGAGCTGAGAACTGAACCCTAGAGAGCGAGGTAAGAGAAGAGGTGAATTAGAGGCATGCCATGGTGATGAGGGTTGATGAGGGCCTGATATACGCCTGATTCGGCATGGAGAGTGTGCTATAAACCTGATTTGGCAGAGGGAGTGCGCTATGAACCAGATTCAGCAGATGATGAGACATATGACCTGATTTGGCAGAGGGTGAGTGATATGAACCTGATTATGCGGAGAGTGAGTCATATGAACCTGATTATGCGGAGAGTGTGATATGCACCTGATTAGGCATAGAGAAAACAATGGAGCTTGACAAGGCTGAGAGGGTGAGCACTAGGCCGTGCCTGGCAAGGTGTAGAGTGGTGTTGACTGGGCTGTGCCTGGCAAGGTGTAGAGAGGGTGTTGATTAGACGGAGCCTGACAAGGGGAAGATAGGTTGTTGATTAGGCTGAGCCTGTCAAGGGGCAGATACAGTGTTCATTAGACTGAGCATGTCAAGGCGTAGAGAGAGTGTGAGGATTTGGCCTGTGGTCTTGGCACAGTGTGAATTGCAGTTACTGCGAAGGTGAGAGGGATGAAAAGTGATGAGACAAGACAAGCCTAGGAGATAAATTACAAATCTGAGGAAGGCTTAGCACCAACAGTTAATTGTTGGACGCTCTTACCTAGGAGCTGAGAGATCATCGGGCTGCTAGCTCGGAGTAAAGAAGACCAATGGCCAAGCTATTGGAGAGTGACTGGAGGAATTCCTTGGGCAGCTGCTGTAGTGGCGGCCCGATTCTGAATGAAAGGCCTGAGAACTGGTTGGAAGGGAGGTTGCACCGAGCTAACAATTGCCTCAGAAATGTAAGGGAGCAGACAGCTGACATGGGACTCCTTCTGGAGTGAGGAAGAGGGGCATGCAGGGCAAGCTTTTTAAGGATAGGAAGGGTAACTGGCTTTTGGGATTTGGATTGAGAGATGATGTGATTAGCAATGCCTTTAAGGAGTAGTCTAACAATATTGTGTGAGAACAGGCTTGGAGAAGGCCAAGAAAGGTGAGTTTTAGAGAAGAAATTGATACCTGCTAATAAGCTACGAATGTAAGAAAGCTTGAAGCGGTGGTGATCAAAACAAAAAACAATAAAAACTAAGACCGTTTGAATAAGAACTTGGAACAAAGCAGTGTTGTGAGCATTACAGAATTTAGCAAAGGTGTGCCAAGCAAAAGAAGAAAAATAACCTGATTGTGGAAGGTGATAAACCTGATTTAAAATAAAATTTTGCTGATTGGAGAAGTGGATGAAGGGATGGATTTAGTCTAGCCTCAGATCCTCGAAAGGAGGAACAGGTGTAGTGAGAGCATTGGCTGATGGACAGAGATGGCAGAAGACCTGGAATTTAGAACAAGACAGAGCATTGCCGATAGAGTAGTGGAAATGATGAAGTGTTGAGTTAGTGTCTGCCAGGTGGTGCGATGATAATAAGGCATGATAGACTTTTGTTTATGGCATTAATTAGAGCTGAATTATCTCATAACGTGGCGATACGTTTTCATTTCCAGAGTTGACCCCAAAGGCAGCAGGCTAATGGTGATTGGAACAATCTCGTAGAAAGCTGAGGATTCGGACTGGGGAAAGGGGGAAAGGAATGAGGCCATATGTTCGCAAACTATGCTGCCTGAAAGAACCTCCCAAAACCTACGGACAGAGTTGCGCCGTAAAATATTAAAACGAGTCACCCACGTGTACAACGCGGGTGTACAACCGCGACCCCATGAGGGATTAAGCGGTTTGGAAAATGGATGGATGGATGGATATATATCAGGGTTTCCCGCAGCGCTATCTAAACTCACGCTACCGCCTCGCCAACATTCCCAAAAAAAAAAAAAAAAAGTGACGTTAACACGCGGTTTGTTGTTGCTTTCGCGCGTGCGTGAATGGCAGGGAAAAAACACATGGATACCCCCCGCTCCGCGAGTCGGTCCGTGTCGACCAACCCCCCCGCTCCGCGAGTCGGTCCGCGGGCAACGTGTCGTCCAACCCCCCCCCCCCCCCCCCCGCTCCACGAGTCGAAGCGCCTCGCATAACCAAATTCCTGCGGGAAACACTGTATATATATATATATACATATATATATATATTTAGAAATAACAGGTACAATCAAGCAACGCCTTGATAACATCACGGGAAAATACGTAGTATTACCTAATACAAGACATATATGGTGACAAACAATTATCTTAAGTTATCTTAAGTTTTTTTTAATGGTACAACTGCAATTTTCAGTGGCACCGCAACGTTAAGAATATCTGAGCAATGATTATTAAAACCCTCAGTAGCAACATCAGCTTGATGACTCCCTCACTGTTATAGCACATGTGCTCGAACTGTTGGAAAAGATGAGACTGAAATAGTTTTTGTTTTAATGGTAATAAACTGTGCTTTTCTTTTAATGTAAAAAAACAACTAGTTGCTGCCACCGTTTTGTCTGTTTTGGATTATGGTAACCTTGTGTATATGTGTGCTTACGCCCAGTGTCTTCACAAGATTGATACAGTTTATCATTCTGCCCTAAGATTTATAATGTAGTGCCACAATTTGACCCATCATTGTGCGTTACATTCTCAAGTTGGATGGCGTTCTTTGATTACCCACAGACTCCATCATTGGTACACTTTTATATCCAAGACAGTTCTAGGTGTTCTTCCAATCTATTTGTACAAAATTATAATACAAGGGAGCACCAAGCCATATCCCTTGCGGTCCAATGAGTGATACATGCTCTTCGCACCAAATTTGGAAAAAAAGCTTTTGTCTACCTAGCTCAAACAACCTGGAACATGCTGCAAAATGTCTTGCAGCTTGACAGCTTGATCTCCCCGGGTGATTTTAAAACTAGATTGATGGTCTTAGAGATAGCTTCTTAAATTGGCAGTGATTTTAATTCTGTCTGATGTAACATTTAACAGTTTTCCCTTTTAAAAAAATAGTCTTTGTAGATGCTATTTATTTAACATGTTTTACATGTAATGATTTGTTACTGTTTTTTATTTGTTTGTTTTTTTGTTTGTTTGTTTGCTAGGTCTCCCTTAAAAAAGGAGATTGATCTCAATAGTGACTTGCCTAGTTAAATAAAGGTTTAATAAATTTAGAAACCCTTCTGCAACTGAGAAACTTCATTGTAAGCACGCTTGTGTTTCCTCCTTGAAAAACAACAAGGTTTAATTTTAATTGAAGATGTCATCACAGCTAAAGCGAGATAAACCTTTAAAATAATTACTGCGGGCTTTGATGAGTTAAAGCCTTTTAGATTTAGAGACAGGAAATCCGGAGTGACCACTGGGATCAGGGATTAAGAGGCCCACTATTCACAGAACTGGCAGTAAACAAAGCCTAAGAACAAAGCAACAGATAGCAAACTCTGTTTATGCAAACAGATGATTAAATCTTATGCTGAATAGTTTTTACTCTATGTAAATGCATGGACACGTGTATTCACACTTGTGATGAAATGTGTGGGTGTATGCAGCTATTATAGGCAGATTTACAGTGAACAGTTTTATTTATTTATTTTTTGCTGGCAGCTGGGAGAAACAGCTCAAATGGCTCAAATAATGTCAAAGTAGCATATAATCTCTAGAACAGCTGTGGCTGGAGATAAAACCTTAATCAGGTGAACAGAGCTCCATAATATAATAACCTGAAGCTAGAGTCTCTGCAGGTACAATACACCACTACTAGATAATCTTAGACTTGTCACTTACTCACGTGTAAAGACATCATGGGTCACTGAATGACGAATGGCGTCTTGGAAAATAGCATTCATTTTGTGGAATTGTCAAAGGGAAATGTTAAAATATATTAGAAAATAGGACTGAAATGTTAATTAGTTCAAACGAAATAATGTGGTGTACAGAACTTTTTTTTTTTTTTTACATTTATACCAGTCTCTGTTTTGCTATGTGCACAAAAAATGCACACATGGATAAGTGAAACAGTATATATTCAACGCCAGTAATTTCACACAGATCAGGAGGTGACCGAAAAAAAAAAAAAAAAAAAAATTGTAGTGAAAAGGAGGTTGACACCACAGAGGGTTGAGATAAAATGCAACAGTGAAAAATCAAACCTTTAAGGCAAATTTGTTTAGCAAATATTGTATTATCAGCAGACATGTCATTCTTCTAGATTACACATCATGTGGAGGTATGTTGAAAGAGTGAACTCTGTTGTTTCTCTTGTTTTCTTTTTTGTTTTCTACCTCTTGATAAGGGTAAAAAACGGTAGAAAGGGTAGTTTGCATTTAGGTAATGAGAAATATAAGCTTCAAATGTAGAGGAACATATTTTTTTCATTTCTTTACTGCAAAACATAGTTTTTAGGTAACTACAAGTTGGGCAATATAAATTATTTGTCAAGCACCTACTGTGATCATTTGATTGATTAACAATAATACTTATAGGGTAAAGGGTTAAACACAGGAAATATGTCTTTGATACATTCAAACTGTCATTAAAATGATGAGAATAAGGCAAGGCAAGTTTATTTATAAAGTACTTTTCAGTAACACTTTTCTTTGTGGATTGTACTGTAAATGTCTGTATGGTAAGGTTAGGGTTTCCTCCTTGAATAACACCAGAAAAAGTGCATTATAGTACTTGTTTGAAATTAGCTCCAAATTTCATCTTTCAATTAAGCTCCACCCTAATTCAGAAATCTTATACTTCCATATCTTCTCAACAGAGCACCTAACTCTCAGACTGCCAGATAACTGGTGGTTCTGAGAATTTTTAAAGGTGTAATCCCTCTCTCCTACATGAAGCAGTTGAAGAAGCTTTGCTGTTATTGTCTTTCATCCTATACATTGTAAAACTGCCTAAAAGCTTATATGTTCAACTGTTTCTCTTCAAGATGAGGTCACCGAAAGAGGTTCTGTTACTATGAACTCTGTACTTTTTCTTTAAAGGAGTGATAAATACAAAAATGGCCATAAAAATAACCAAAATCATTCTCATTTGTCACCCTTGGTTGAAAATAACAATGCCTATGAACAATTGGGGTCCGTTCTTCGTACGTCGCTAACTCAGTTAGCTGGATTTGATTGTTGACGATTTGGCATGATCTTGGATCGTTTGGTTCTTCGAAACTCATCCTGGACTTGCTGTCATAGCAACATGTGCGCAAACTTAAGCCTGCTCGCGAGCTGTAAACAGGATTAGATCGCAGCTTTATAAGCGGAGGAGATGGGGAAGTCTGTCCAGCCAGTGCACTTGGACCACCTAGTGGCAGAGGATGGGACAGAATTGTGGAACACCATTTTTTAATGTTTAATAAAAGACAAACAAATAATGCTTAGTTACTCTCGTTTTATTTAAACAATTGTTTATAAAGAAAAGCCAGCAAGTCATCTTTTGCCTGCAATAAGAGATAGTTATGTAAAGTCAGCAATACTATTGTCAAATGGTGTATTAGAACTTACTCTGAAGGTCCTTTTGAAGCAACTCGATCTCTAGTGCAGGTTTTCTCTTTTTCAAGTTGTGGAGTTCAATTTCTCCTCTTAATTTTTGTTTTTTCAGGTCAAAATACTAAATTTTTTGTTGAAGATGCCGTTTATATAGGGAACGGATGGCACCCTGTGTCATTTTGTGAAAGAAAAAGAAAGGGTTAAACATGCCTCATGCAATAAAAGTAAAAAGAACCTGTTTTTTTTCAGCCTTTTTCTTGGTGGCTGTTATAAACAGACAAACACATAATTTAACAGTGGCCTTTAAAAAGAGGAAAAAGTGGCTTTTTAAAATCTAGTATAATAATTAAAGGTTACCATTTTGTAGAATATTCTTATACTTCACTTTTACTTGTCCCGTGGAGGCTCTGACATAAAAGAACAAAGTAAATATGAAATTATTAAAATGCAAAAATACATACTGTAGAAAGTGATAGAAACATCTAACATGGACAGCACTTACACATTTAATTTGTCTGCTGCTTTTTGCCAGCCCTCTCTCCTGGCTTTAGCAGACTTTGAGGTGTTTACCTGTCGTTTTAATTAATGACTCAAATTTGGCATAACCTTCCATTAAAAGCTCGTGTTCTGCTTGGGAGAAAAACTGTGGGCGTTCTTTGGCCATGCTGAACAGCCAATAGCAGTGTTGCTGATCATTGTTTCTACTATCGATACATTTCCCCTTTTAAACAAACGCATGAACGCGCAGTTATCTCAGATAGATCAATCCTGCCATACTAATCATAAGCAGCACGTGTGTTCAAAGAACCCAATTAGCCGGATCATGATTAGCCGGACGAAATCACCTTGGATGTCTCATTTGATCTCGGATGTTTTAAGCAACGTACGAAGAACGGATCCATGGTCCTCTACATCAACATTGTCTTTGTCAAGTTTTTCTCCATTCAAAATTAGAGTTACGGTGCAGAACTACTTTGGTGCATTGTGTAGCCCGTGTTTGCTTCCTGGTTCCTGAGCAAATCATATTAGAGTTCCCAGGGTTCACAAAATGGACAGCAGCATTTGGTATGTTATGTTGGCAAAAGAGCATTAGCTTTCAAACATGGAAATCAGTAAAAGAAGAGGACCAGAAATAGAACAGAATACATGTTACAACAGAATACAATGTTGTGAACTGGGGCTATAGAAATAAATTGAAATAAATTGAAGTGATTTCTCCCAGATGCAGTGATATGTTGTCTACATTTTGAGGAGTGCCATGTAATGCAATGTGCATTTTGAATCTGGTGTGGAAATAAACTAGGAAATGCATCTAAAACATGCACAGAGAATTTAGTAAATTTTATGGTTTTGTCAATTCCACAACCAAGAGTGCTACTTCAAAGAGTATGTGCACACTGCAGAACAGTGTTATGGGGAGTGAAAAAGCAGAAGACAGAACTTCTGTCATACCATGCATTCATGTTTATGTACACATTTTGCAGTAGAAAAATGTAACTATCCAAAAAAGTAATAAAATTACAATAATTGGAATCATTTAGATAGCAAGGTTTTCAGGCCTAAATGATGAAGAGTTGTTTGTTCTACCTTTGACACCTGTTTAAAAAATTTGCTTTGTTGTGGAAAATATCCCATCTCAACAGTATGAAACAAAACAAAACAAACAAAAAAAAAACATTAGATTTCTGGGAAGTTTAAAATTATTTGTACTCAACAGATTATCATAACATAAAACAGCTTTAATGGACCCTCATTGTTAGCAACAATTTCGTTTGGAAGAAAATATTTAATGATTTTAATCAGAGGTTATTTAACTGAGCCTGTGTTAAAAATTTAAATCAGAGTTATGACAGTGAATTTTGCATTTCCATATGAGCAATGTAAAGGGAGACAGAAATCACTGTTGCGGCAAAAATTGATCATGGAAGCATATCCCTGACTTCAGCTTGAGAGATGACATTAAATATCAACCATTTCGCTGTCACAAAAGCTAATGCGGTGTGATGAATCCAAATTTACTCTGTTCGTCTCTGATGTAAGTTTGATGCAAAAGAGTGATAGATGAAGTGATGCAATAAGTATGGCTAGTGTAAGCTAATATCCTGCAGAGGCAGTGTTATGATATGGGGTTGTTTCAGTTCAGGTCAGCTCAGCTCAGCTTCTTTTCTTAAAGAACAGAAGTCAACCAAGTACATCAAGTCATGATCAATGTTTTTAAGAAATCTCCTAATTCTCCTAATTCAATTATTAGAAAAAAAATCATGGGCAAGATAATTGTTTTCCTATATAGATTGGACCTCACAGATTTCAGAAGTTAGCCCTACAGTTAGGATGGGCTGGATGGAATCCAGGAGAAGTGGGCTTGGTCATCCATTCATTGTTTGTACAGGGTTGTCGTTGCAGGGTCACAGGGAGGCTGCATCGGTCATTGGGCAGACATCTATTTTGGACTGTGGGAGAAGGCCCAAAGCATGTCATATCCTCTGAGTTGTGTGCTGCTGGTATGTGCTGTCTCTCTCTCTCTCACCTTTACCTGAAGGGGATGACTGGTAGGTTCTATTCCACAGCTGCAGATCATCAGGCAATCAGGAGTACCATAATGACTCTCTCTGTCTCTCTCCGAGGTCGGTCGTGTCTTTTCTCTCTCTGCAGCTTTTACCCCCCCCCCCCCCCTATCCTGCTTTGCTTTGCTATGTCTTGTCTTCTGAGCACTTTCTTCATATCAACCGAACTCTGAAAAACATGGATCTGGTAAGCTGGTCTCTCAATACTATTGATAAATTTTTTTCGACGGGTAGGCAACGGAAGGGGGACCCGTCCGGTCCTGATTTGACTTATTTTGTGAGATACACCTTAAATTCCTGGAGGAAAACGGTGTGTCTTTCGACCTTGTCATTCCTGGACGTTTGAAATTTTCACATTGGATTAAGGATACTGGGATCTCTACTTATTGGTTTTTGTGGATTTTTTAAGTATCGGCAAATACAGCGGATGTCGGAGCCATTTGGCCTTGATCAGGCTGCCGGCTGCATGACGCGCTCACTCTGGCTGTGAACGGACAAACCTGGCAGGTGAATGGAGCGAAGCCGAAAAGCTGCTGTGTTGGAACGCAGACTGACTTTGGGGTTGAACTCAAGGGGAGATGGGATAAAATCTGAAAGTGAAGCGCGAAAAAGCCCAATAATTTGGAAAATTGGATTTATGTGGAGCCAGCAAAAGACTTAAAAGCTGACAGGAAAGGCAGTGCAGCTTGTCTCATAACAAATAACATATTTGGATTCCCTCCCTATCTCTACTCCTGGATTGTTATGACGGAGTGCCCAGAAAAACCCCCAGCTACCCCCCTCCCCCGCTGACACCTGAGGATGCTTCTCTGAACTGTGGGCCGGCTGATAACATCAAGGACAATGGCCTCTGGAGAGTGTTCACGGAGAAAAACACTTTCACCCATACACACACGCATAACTGATACTCATAAAACTGATGAATTACACTCACGCGACAGGTCTCAAATGTTTACCTTCTGCATACATGTTGTCTTGTGTTTATTTGTGCTTTTGTGCTATGAGGGTTTTTTTGTGTCGGTTGTTTGTCTCTTTATAGGTGAGAGCATAAATAGGCAAACATCTGTCTCTTTTTTTTCTCCCTCCCCTCTCCCCCATGTTGTTGCTCTTTCTTCGAGAGTTTCAAGGCAGCGCCTGTAAACTCCGTTTAGGCGGGGTCTGGGCAGTTTGGAGGAATGTGGCCTTGACAGCTGCGCTTTTTAGCAGCGGCTGGCTGGCTGCGTTCCTTGGCAACGCAAGGCCTCAGTCAATGTTCCCCCCAAATGTTTGTTTGTTAAGTGTATGTGATGGACGGTTGTACTGGAACTGACTTTTCGATTGCAATGCAAATTGTAATTGACAAATAAAATTTGATTGCTTGATTGATTGATTGATTGATTGATTGATTGATTGATTGATTGATTGATTGATGAGAAGCAGCAAGCTTGAGGCTGATGTGAAACTGTTTTAGCTCAGCAGCTTGGTCATCCAGCCACTCTTTTGCTGAAGCTTCTTTCTCAAGTTTGTGTGTGGTAATTGTTATTGCGCTTCTCTGCAAACATCCCCTCCTGTTCTGCTCAGGTTAACTTCCAGTATTCCCATTTCTTAGAGCCTTGGCGTTCAAATCTTGTACGTAAGACAAGATCAGAAATTCCTTTTTTCTTCCACAATGGGGACATTTGGGTGTGACAGTGGCAAAAACACAGTTACACGATATTTCAGTAATGAAAAAATAAGCTAGTCTAATTTAAAGTTAGTTCTAAAGCAACAGAGAATGAACTTATCAGAAAGGCCAAAATAAAACTAAAAGAAAAACCAGAGTAAGTATCGCACAATTATTGATAATATGTCATATTCAGGTAAAAGTCAAATATTCAAGTTAAAAAGAGGAAAAACAGTAGCCAACGCAATCCTATGGATCCCCTTGCTGCTTTCTCTGGTAGCCCTCTTGGCAATTGCCATCTGGACCTCCTGTGGTTGCTTTTTGCACCTGTCTGTCCGCCCTCCCACACTCTCCAACTGAAAAGGGAGATAAACAAGGAACCAGATTGCAATAGATATTGGCGAATAAAAAAAAGGTTTAAATCACTTTGGAGTTGTTTTGATATTAAGACAATCCAATGAACAAGATGTACTCGAATGCACCATAATAGTGCAGTTTTTGGGAATTCTCCCCTGATCAGAGGGACTCACTGCACCAGTGTGTTTTCGCATCCCATGTGCTGTGCAGCATTTTTGGACTGGTTGAATGCAGCAGGCAGCTACATTTGGTCTTGAGACATGTTAACATTCAGCTTAAAATTGTTTCAGGTGAATAATTAATTTAAGTTTAGTGAACTTCCATGTTGATGGTGTGCTGAGTGGGGCATCACTCCCAGCACTTAAACTGAGTCCTGATGATAATAGAGAAATAAAATAAACTCTACTAAGTATACTGCATGACTTCAGATGTAAAGAAGAGCCACGGAAAGAACTCGCACACATTGAAAATAGTGCTTCTTACATCCTTCCCAGAGTCATCAGCCAGAGGTCTCTGAGCACAGCGATGGAGGACCAATGGAGGTGGCTACTGCTAATGGGATATAAGACAGACGAGCCACCTGAGACAACAGAACACCTATTTTATTTTTGTCAATCTCTGAACACTTTATGGCAATCTTTTCATGACCTCCTGACCAAACGATCCATGAACATGTATTCCTTCACTCCTCAGAATATTTTATTAGGACTTTATTTTAAAACAAAAAAATAGTAATTTCATGTACACAACTGTACAGTAGATACTACTTTTGCTTAGATCTGCCACATATGGAGTTAAAGAATATCTCCATTCACTAAAAGCTTCATTAGGCAACGTTTAAAAAAATCATAATCAAAAGAGCTTACTTATCCTTCTCTCTCAGTTAATGCAGCCCTCTGCTGCTTTAGCTTGCAAGTTAATTGTTCATTTTTGTTCCGTTCCTTTTTCCTATTTTATCTGTTGAAATGTGATTGCAAAGTTTGACATTTGTTTCACATGACATAATTTATATTTATGTAATTTGTTGAAGGTGTGACCTTTTTAATGTTATTTAGTATCGTTGCCATTTGAGAATGGCAATTTTCCTGTTTCAAATAAAGTTTGTGAAAAAAACTTAAGTACAGAGCAAGCTACATACCTTATTGCTACAAATACCATACAGAACGTTGCATTGCACACAGTCACACTTAAAAGCTCTGCATTAGTTTAGAGATAAAACCATGCTGCCTTTGTTTGGAACATGTACATACAACACCAACAAGGCTAAACCTGATATGTTTGGTATGAATACATGTACCATTACACCCTTATGAAGTTTTGTTAGTTGTTATTGTCATTTCTGACTACTACTTGTTTGCCCACGAAGCAGTATTTTGTGAGCTGTCAACTTTAGATTGTGCAGACAAGGAAAATCCAGTTTGGACGAATATGGCAAGAGTAGACACGTTGGTATAATTCACTTATTTCATTCAAATAAAATGTAATTTTGTTCTGTGAAATGTTTAGAAATGTTGAAAAGATGTCGTTTATTTTCATTTTGGATCAAGGCACAAAAAGGGGAAAATATAAGAACCTGAGAAAGAGGGCCTGTTACCAGAGCGTGGACAGTGAAAGCCATAAAGACTGCCCTATTGCCCTCTATTTTAATTAGAAAGGCAACTCAACTTTTAAATCTATAAAAAAGATATCAGCATAAAGGACAACAATTGGTGCTAAAAGCCAGTACTAGATCACTGTGGTGCTTTTCAAATTGCAAAATATGTCAAAAAGAACACTTAGGTAACTCTTGCTTACTTTATTGAATATCTCAACGTATGATGTGACCAGATGGTGAAGTTCAACATTTAACCCTTTATAGGGCACTCAATAAAATACTTTAAAATTCAAAAATTCAAACTTAGAGTGTTATTGGACAACATAATAAGACTTCATTACATTTGTTACATTTTTCAAATTTTTTTATTTTCATGTCGAAAATCGAGGTCAATGAAGTTACCATATTTGGTAACTTGCCCTTAAGTGGTAAAAAAATCAAGGCCAATGAAGTGATCAAATTTGGTTTATTGCCTCTAAATGGGAAAACAAATTACAATACGTATACATAGATAAAATACAGGAAAAACACATATAATGTATTTGAACATTTTAACATCACTTTCAGAATATAAAAGTGCTAACAGAAAAACGTGCTGATAACAGAATTGCTCAACAAACCCTCTGAGGAATACAAGTGTCTGTGTTTGTCTCTGTAGCTCCCTTCCACCTGACAGCCAGTATCCCATCATCACTGGTGACGTAGTCACAGGTACCACGAGTGACAGCCTTTTTCTCCATATCCTTGATTGTCCTTAGTGGAGGCTTTCCAATTCTGTTGTCCCTGGCGGTCCCTGTGTACCTACAGTTGTGGTCTCGGAGGTAACGCACTAGCTCCAGGCTGGTGAAAAAGTTATCAGCATAGATGGCTGTGGTGGTGGGAAAGGTCATGGTACTGGCAAGGACAGATACAATCTGGCTGGTTGCACCTAAGCCTTCTTGTTCCGGCTTTAGGGGAACATCATGGGCCTCCAGGGTAGTCTTGCCCTGGTATAGCACTATGTCATGTATGAAGCCATCCTCAGATGCCCTGGCAAACAACTTGAAACCCCACTTGTCTGGCTTGCTTTTAATATATTGCCTCAGGTTGCCAGCTTTCTTCCCTTTGTAGGCAACCATCACTTCATCTAGAGACTCTTTTGGGGTCTGTGACTTACGTCTAAAGGCAGTATTTATAAATCTGAACAGTGGTCGGATTTTGAAGAAGCGGTCACTGGTACCACAGATCATGGAGTTGTCATTGAAGTGGATAACCCTTTTCAGCAGCCTGAACCTCTTTGAGGACATTAGTTGGGCAACTTGAAGGACCCTGGTCTCTATGGCCCAGTAGTCATCAACAGACGGGAGCTCCACAATACCCATATAGATGAGGATGGCGACAAAAGTAAGTATTTCATTCTCATTGGTCGTGAAAGTGGTGTTGATGTCCTTCTGAGCAGCATATAAGTTGGTTTGGTACGTGATATGCCTGATGATTTGGTCGTCAAAGTACCTTGTAAAGTACTGAAAAGGGACATCAATGTAGTCAGGGGTGGAGTGCTGGTATTCAGGCAGGGCTGTGTTGTTCAGGTCAACTTTGTGCCAGGTTGTTGGCCTGGCTGCTGACTTACTGGGTTTGCTGGGCCTCTTGGCTTGTGGTGCTGGCTGCTCATTATCATCATCATCATCGTCCTCACTGTGACTGCCACTGCCACTGTCCTGGATCACCTCCACTGCAGGCTGCAAGCGTTTCCTTTTGATGGTGGGGCCCATGTTGCTTGGGCCTGGAATGTCCTGGTTGTGGGTGGGTGGGACGAAGTCAGGGTCTGACACATCATCATCTTCATCCTCGTCATCATCATCATCACTAATGTCAGGGTGGACTGGCACAACCGCAGTCTCCCTCCTCTTGCCATAAAAGGTTGATGGAAGCTAAAGATTAAACATATGCAATAAAACAACTGTCATAACATCATAAACTGACAAAAATCATTCATAATTACTATTCATAAACTAAAAACACAGTGTTGAAATTTCCCAGAATCACTGTATAGTGTTATAAAAAACTTTTGCAACCCTAAACATAATATGCTAAGTTGTATTGCTTAATTTGTAAAGAAAATGCACTGAGTATGGTTTGTTAGATGCATTGGGCATATGTCCAAAAACGGACATACCAAGTAAAATCTAGTTTTTAGTGAAAAGGGCATATGATCAAATATGGTGCCTGCATTTTTCATGCTGTATTTTCAATCATTTCAATAAGTCCTCAGCAAACAACTTGTATGTCAACACTAAACACAACTATTCAACAATAAAATGTATGAGTTTCATCAACTTACCATGGTTATTTTTGATGTTTCCTTTGAAAATGTCCAGTGAACCGAGCTGCAAAAGTGAATTTTTCTGACTTTGGAGACAAAGAGAAATTTGACGTGACCGCGGTCTCTACTTATTAGTCCAACTGCGCAACAAAGTAACTTATAATGTAGGGTGATCTTTGCTGATTGGCTGGATAAAGATTCCATGATTCTTGAACTCACTGAGACGGGGGATGGGCACGATAACCAACATGTGTGGAAATTACCAAAAACAGTCACTTGCCCGACAAAGGGTTAACTTGATATAGTAGATTACTGTGCTTTTAATTAAACCATCATTAAATAGATAAATGTACATTTAAGTCTCAAGCTCATCGAAATCTACAAAGGTAGAAAAAAGTGCTATGCTCAAATGACTCATTCATTACCACATTCTCAGCAAGTGGGCGATTGCATGGAAGCTGTGCATAAAAACATTGCAACCTTAAATACTTGACCTCAGTGACAAGAGGATTTGTATGGAAGCCCATTTCCACCACTCTGTTAAAAAAATAAATAAAAATGATCTCATTATAATGAGATAAGTTTTATTTATTTTTTTAACAGAGTGGCTGAAATGGGCTTCCATAGATTTGCTTTATTTGTAACAGTGCAGGGAGCAATTTGCTGACAAGGTTTGGCTACACCCGTTTATAAAGCAGTCACAACAAATCACAATATTTTGGTTTGATTCTTCATGATCCTTGTGAATTTGCAAAAAAAAAATTATTAATACCACAGACAAATACCCCATAAATAACACCATTTTCTTTGGATAGAGGGATTACACTGCAAAGATGCATTGTATCCTTCCATAACATCACAAAATTAATAAATGCATACATAATGTAATTCAATATTTAAAGAAACAGTAATCCATTAAAAACCACATCACTAACAAAGATTCATTGAAAAATGGAGGGGGAAAAACATTTGGTTACTTAAAATAGTACCATATTCTCTAATAATAATATTCATGATTTTATGAAAATGTTAATGCGTTTATAATGTTGCTAATCTTGTATTTAAGCTATTCTGTCATTTAGAAACAAAAAGTCTGAGTTCTTTGAGGTGTTATTTCAAAGCAACCTACCTCCTTCTTCAACAGTGCATACATTTGTGCAATGTCATTTTGTAATTGCATAAACATCCATATAAAAAACGTTGCCCTGAAAGACGACAATCGAATTAACATAATGTAGATATCCTGAAATAATTTTAATGAAATAACTAACATTTGGCAACTTAATGGTTGATTTGGTGTAATCTATCTTCATGCATTTCTTAGAATTAGTTTTTGATTTGCTTTGTCCTTCGGCAGATTACATCAACTCCCTATAAGTGCATGGACAAACGTTTGTATATATTTTTTTCTTTGATTAAACATTTAAGAAATTCTAAAATAATTAAATATCTATTATATACTATTTTCTTTCAATTATTATCTAGTTGACTGTCATGGTCTTTATGCTTGTGTATTATTGTTTGAACAGATAAATGGGGCACCTTCACGCAAGGGTGCACCAGACCTGTGCCAGTCCAAAATCCTCTTCCTGATATCCTGGCTGTTTTCTTTTGACTTTCCCATTATGTTAGACAAAGAGGCAGAGTGTTTTAGGCATGCCTGTAATATATGCACCGATGTGTCTCAAGTCAACTATGTTGTCAATAAACAGACTGCTTCCTGAAGCTTCCAAAGCCATGACATCATCATCTAGGCCAGTGGTCCCCAATCCTGGTACTCGAGGGCCGGTGTCCCTGCAGGTTTTACATGTGTCCCTGATCCAACACACCTGACTTACTTCCCCAGTGTGCTGTCAAGTTCTCCAGAGTCCTCCTAATGACCTCATTATTTGACTCAGGTGTGTTGAAGCAGAGTAACAAATAAAAGTTGCAGGACACCGGCCCTCGAGGACCAGGATTGGGGACCACTGATCTAGGCCTTCTCAGATTGCTTGAATGCATAGTAATCTTAGTGAATGTAAACTTCTGAATACGAAGAAATGAATAAATTATTTTCAAACATAATTCTTGTCTCATTATTCTGGCATTTAGCAAATAGAAATACTTTTGGTAGTTCTGAGAATCTTCACCAGCATTTTGGTAGTTCTAACAGATCTAGACTAGGGTTATTCATATTCCATGGTTGACAGTGAGAAAATAAATCCTATGTGTATTTTTATATAGTGTATGTAAACTTCTGGTTTCAACTGTATTTATTGGTGCCTTTGATAATAACTTTTTTACTTTTTTGTTTGGTTGTGCTACACCAGCTACATATATTTTTGCTTCGCCTATAAAATGTAACTTCTCTGGCCAAGGAGAGCCCCTATTCAAAGTTAATTTGTGTAACCACTGACAGGCTCAATGTCTCAGCCTTACTAGGAATTTGAGCAGGTCAACGTTATATTATCAGTGGTAAAAATCTCCTGCTATAGCAGAATTGCTGCCCCAGAGAGATATACTTCTAATTTTGAGCTCAGGAAGGAAGGCCAACGTACGTTGGATGGTAGATATATCCTAGGGGTTGGAGCAGCTGACTTTCCGCAGAAGGTTGTTGCATCACATCACATGCTGACATATGCTTTTTACATTTATAAATATCACAAGCATGAGGAAAACAACAAAAGCATTTGAAAGATAGGAAATGGCTAAATCAATGGCAGAAAACAACGAGGATAAATGTAGACATAATCAACCTATGATCAGATCGACTTTATAGAATAGTTCAAGGATAAAATATGCAAACCTGAAATTGGATACCCAAGCTACCATTATATTCATTGATAGACACAATATTGTAGCATTATTTAATCTTACCTATTTCACAGTTCATGCTTTAGTATCTGATTCCCACAGAGATTATTTTTTTATCTATTTATTTGTTTAGTGTACAGTAAAAAAATGAATCCAAATGCTTATTCTTCAACTTAGTCTCTTTTTCTGCTGGACCAAACTTAGGTTATAATTTGTATAAGCTAAATAGTGTTTGGCAATATCCGGGGCTCTTCTCAAAAATGTCCAGCATAATTAATGTAATATGGTACACATAGCATTTTTGACACGTTAAAATAAGATTAGATAACATTTACAGTGTAAGAGGTCAGTAGAGCAGTAGTGGCAGCAATTGGATCTTATCTACGAATACGAAGTGCCTGCAGAATTTAAACTGTTGAGATTGATGTTGAGTCCCATTTGAAAAATTAAGCCAGTGCAGAATTCAATCATAGTTTGCAGGGGGTGGCTTCTGTGTTTATGGTTAGCTTGTAGTTTAGCATTGAGTGGGTTTACTAACCAAATGAACTTGTTTTATTAATAAGTCTCATGTAGACAGTAAATCATGCACTTTGAAAATGCAGACCTCTAAAAAATGGTTGTTTATATTTTATGGTTCATAGTTGCTTTTTGCCAAACTATTCACATAGTTACAACCAGCTGTTGTAACTATGTTGATACATCGTTCTACATTGTGAATCTGGATGCTGCTTAATTACCTAAATGGCAAAATAAATAATTAAATTCAGTTAAGCATGTTGGTATGGCAACATTACCAGGGTCTTTCCAGGTTTTTAGCTGTTTTTTTTCATGTTGTTGGTGTTTCTCATGTCACCACAGATGTTCCCTGGCATTAGGTTTTACATATTACGGCTCTCTCTATATTTTCTATAGACCAGTTCACGCGTGACGTCAGCGCTACGTCCGGGTCACGGTGGTTGGCAAAAACAGCACTGTTCTCGTCTACTACATGACAAAACGGGTGATTTAGAGCGTATTTTTAGTTAGTTTACTTTTGGAATCTAAACAATGTCTACCACTTGTTGTGCTCCCGGTTGCACACAGAGGCATTCCAAATCGTTGGATGTACGTTTCTGTCGTTTCCCGAAGGACAAAGAAAGAAGAAAGAAATGGATAATTTCAATGAAAAGAGCGCAGGCAGACACTCCCAATGGACTGGGGGATCCATCATACTACAACAGAATATGCTGTCTACACTTCATCTCCGGTAAATACAACTTAATTCTGCTCTAGTCATTGTTCTACTTGAATAGCGGAGGAGGGGAGGTGGCGATCGCTAGACGGAGCCGGGAGAAGCCGAGTCGATGCGCTGCAGCAGCAGCAGCTGCATTACGCCCCCGTTCACGGGCGCTAGTACTTCTGTGTTTACGCTGCAATGTCGCCGACACCCCCACCCATTTTAACAAGACAAAAACACCAAAATAATCCGTAGTGAACTATGGTTTTTTTTAACCTACCGGGCGGGTCTTCCTGTCCGACTCCGCGTTCGTATGTTACACATGTCTGAACATCCATCCATCCATCCATCCATCCATGTTCTGACCCGCTTAATCCCTCATGGCGTCGCGGGCGTTGCTGGAGCCTATGTCCAGATATAATATAATTGTAGCCGTCCAGTGGTTTCATGCTTCCATGCTCTCTCGTGTGTACTGGCCTGCGTGTTTATAAGGTAGCTGTATATGTCGCGGTACTGAACGCTTGGCAGCATTTCACAGACTCGCTCCGTCCCTTCAGGCTTTTGCTGTGTGGATCTGGCAATCTGATACCATCAACCATCAACTTAGTCTTAAAACGATCTTGTGATACGTTATCTAAAGAAGAAAAATACGTGGAGAACTCGTCAGTTTCTCTGTTTGCGTCCGCCATTGTGTTCGTCTTTTGCCAACCAGTCCGGCGCGCATGCGCGAAAAACCCGAATCAAAACAATAACAATGAACTGGTCTATAAAAGCTACTCTCACAACTCTGGTTATGGAGCGCTGTTTAATCATCTAACACAGCCATTGAATTGTGCTGTTGTCACTACTTCACAGTGGTCTACATCACTCTTTAAGGACATGAAGTAAGTGATGAGCTGCATGACTCGTAGATCATTCTGTGTAGCATTCACTTTGACACGGACGTCTGAGATTTAATAATTTTCTCAATAGCTCAGAAGGGATATGTTTTTGTTCTATTACATGGTGGGATTATATGCATCTTTTTAGCATGTTATTTTAATTCACACTTTTTAATCAGTTGAAATTACCTTGTTAAAGACTATACGTCTATATGTATAGCCTTTCTGAGCTTGATATTGTGGCTGGGGACGAGTATCGCTACTGCCCAAGAACACCTTTTTACACAATAGTGAGCCATGAAACAAGGTGGTCACCCCTTCCCCTCCCTTATGCTCCCTGCTCTCATTTAGACAATTAAAAATGGGAGGTGTCTCACTGTTTTCGTCTAACCATTGTTGTGAAAATATATAAGCATTTACATGATAATAGTGTATTTTAAAGTTATACAGATATTAACCTTTAACACAGTAACCTGGGATGGGGAGTTCTTTGCAGAATACAATGGCTACATTCAGACTTCAGCAATGGTACCAGGTGCAGGACAGAACGGGAAATATATGAGAGCTTTGTAGATTAGTTAACGGTTTTTAAAACTTTCCCATGGCTCTGAATGTTATTTTAGTTCACTCCCAAGAAACAGGCCGGGGCTTTAACTTACATTTAACAGGTGAAGTGTCAGAAAGCACATATCTGCAGGAGACTGAATGTCTCCAAAGGGGGGTTAGCCCAACCCCCTCAGGAGCCCGTGTGTTGATAAAAAGACATGTTTTGGGTTTTTACGATGAAACTACAACTTGCAATTCATGGAAGGCACTTCGGGATAAAATAGGCTATCCGCGTCGTTGATAAAACTTGTGAGTCTCCCAACTTGGAATTCCAAATTGTAATAAATATATGTATGTTTTAAGTGTTTGGCCTCTGATCATTTGTCTCTTCTCTTGCTGCCAAATCATCGAACCGGATGAGTGAGACGGGCAGTGGTAAAATGGAGTAGGAACAGGCCCCGAGTTTTAGCACCATGTTTCTGTTAAAAAATAACGTCAAGATTAGGGTTAGTAATGAAGTCACTGATTAAATAGGATTTTCCTGACAAAGATCTAATGTTTAATAAACCCCGTTTATGTGGCCTAGTGGCTTATATTATTTCTGTGGGAAATAGATTTTAAGTTTAAATGTTGTCTACAATTTTGTATCTTATTAATTTTGTTTTTCTGCCTCCTATTAACAGATATTTTACAGCACTCTGTGTGGGACAAACTTTTCCTGGAAATAATCACTGCTAGACTTTTCTCCCAGACCACGCAGTTTGTCTTGTGAACATCCTGACCAAAAACAGACTTGTCATCCTTTATAAGCAAAATAGACTGATGACAATGATATGTTATGTGTAGAAATTTGGGATTTAGGCATGGTATTAGTTGTATTCTAATTTCGACAAGCTTTTTCAGGGGAGTCTACACTGGGTGAAGAGAGCGGAGAAATGGGTTGGGTCTGGGGTAAGAGGATTTGGTCTGTTCTATTGGTGCTAACGGAGTTCTTTTTTCCCGGCCCTCTGTCCTCCATGTTTCATTCTTATCTCTCCAGGCTGTAGTTGTCCATCGGACGCCATCTTATCAGTTGTGGAGTTTCTTATTGTCTGCTGTATGTGGCAGAAGCTTTTGGTGTCTGATTCACAGAACAAAAAAGTGTTGGAAAAGTTTTAATCTAGATTTATTGAGCCAAAATTCTATTTCTTTGAAAAGATGCCTGCATTCTCAGAAAAAAATGTTGAAGTTGTTCCTAAAGTTTACCGATAATGCAGCACATGCATCTTTAAGCCGTTAGGCATCAGTAATTTGCTAAATCTCTCATTTCCAGCTGACGAAAGAGATCCACTGAAAACACCTCTATATTGATACCTTGAACTTTGTCCAGCATATGAATAAAACCCTCTTTCAAGATTTCAGATTGTTGCTTCACCATGTCAAGAGCTCCAATACCTCAGAGAAACTGGTGTTGATCAAGGATGAGCATCCAACAGTGAGAAACCCCATCCTACACCATGTTATTTATAAAATCAAGAAGGTTGGTGTTTCTATTGCTGCAAAAGTGTTTAAATTCATTCACCCACTTTTTGGGTTTGTGGTCTGAATGTGGGGTCTTTGTGAAGCCGTTTAGGTAAAAACCATTTAGAGTGCAATCTGGTCTTGCTGGGTTTTGAAGCGGAGCTTTCCTTTGGATAGTCAAAGTCTTGTAGAAGTGGAGCATACCTAGTTTAATTTATATAGACAGAAAACCGCATTTACCTCTACATTCACCTCAAGCTGAAGAGTTTTCATTTCGATCACTATTATTGTCTGGAGAAGTTCGTCATATTCATCTGTGGAAAAGGGAGGCATCTTGTACTGATTAGCTTGTGTTGCCTTTAAAAATGAAGCTGCTCTTCATGTTGTCTTGTCCTCAAAAGTGAATGAAAGAAAAAATAAGAACATTCTTGAGTGGTTTAATGCAGTTTAGTGAAATTTTGCTTTAGTCTTTGACTGAGATAAGAAGTTAACAAAGCAAATGAATGACATCAAACAGAAAGAAAATGGGCATGTGTGCCATTGTTGGCAACTGTGGTTTAGTGGGAAGAACTGCAATAGGAAGGTTCTGGGTTCAGTTCCAGCTTCCCCCTGTCACATATCATTATGCCCCTGGGCCAGGCACCTAAACCCGTCTACCGATCTGGGCATCAGTGTATGAACATGAGTGTTAATGAGTGTAATTTGGTGAGTGTAACTATAATGTAAAGCACTTTGATTGGTCAGTATAAATTTAGTCTATTTACCATTCTCTTGTTTCTGCTGATATGGTATTTTGATCTGATTGTTTTATAAAGTGTGTGTTATAGCATAAGACCATTTTTCTTTGCTTAGTACTGAGCACTTTAATACCTGTCTAGCACTACATTGAAAAAAATTATATGGATTAGTACTGCAAAAAAGGAACCCTTTTGAAACCTGTGGTTGCAGATTGGGGGAAATGTGGCCATTTTTATTTGCCAGTAATTACCAAACGAGCTTCCATAAGCTGGGAAAGACATGGTTCCTTCAGGGTTCTACATACTTGCACTGAAGATATTAAATCCAGCCTTTGCCAAGGATCAAACTGTGGTCTACCAGTTCATCAAATACTCTGAGCTGGACATTCATAAAACATGTTTTCCCCAGCTAGCTCTTGGCATTAGCTCAGATGTAATAAATCACACACTGTATATTTTATAACTTGGTTCAGGGGTTGTATGTGGGGTTGTATTAAGATTGTTGCTGTAGATATAGATGATGAGATTGGTGTGGTGTAATTACGAATATAATTCTGTTGTACTGACCTAAACCAAACCATGAAAGTATAAATTATAATTTGCAACAGAATCTTAAAGTCCCCCTGTGATAAAGAAAAGTTGCTTTTTTAACTTTGCACCCTGTCCAGAAGATATTTTTATGTGTTGCAAGACTTATCATGAGCTGTTAAAATGAGGAGTTGTGATTTAAAACTGCAGAGGCTTGCTAACTTTTCAAAGAAGGGAGGTCAGGCAGCCAGAATGATCCTCAGAGAAGATTGGAATAACCAATATCCTGACTGCTTGCAGGGTGTCTCAAAAGCTAATTTTTCATGTGCTGAAAGGAACCAATAAACTGAAAAGCAAGAACAATGCTACAAGGAAAAGTCTCTCCTTGTTTGCAGTGTATATTACAAAATTGGTTTCCCGTTCAGTGCTCATTCAGGTAGTGAAAATGAACATCTAAACATTGTGTTTAAATTGAATTCAAAAATGTGAAATAAGTTTAAGTCATACATTAATAAGAGTGAGAAGAAAAGATGATTAAAACAAGGAGGTAAACTTGGTTTGTTTTGCTCTCTGTTGCAAATGTTTATGGCTCTTGGACATTTGCAAAATGGCACAAGCCTGAGATGGTTTGCCATTTTTCCAGTTATTGCATTCAAGTAAGTACCCTGGTGGACCGAGCTGCAGGTAAACACATGTTACCTGACCACCAAACTATGTCAGCCACATAAATTTCATCTCTTTGTCAAAAAACAACCAAGAAATACCTCTGGGGTAAAGAATAAAATGTATTCTTATTTTTCTTAAAATTTGGACATGTACATTGTTGTGTAATTACTACTGCTGTCAAACAATAACAAATCTGAATCACATAATGTCAATAGTTAACTCGAAATTAATCGCAAATTAATTGCATATATATGTTTTTATTTCTGAAAGTGTAAAAGCCTATTTGGACATTTTTAATATACAATTTGCAATAAATGACACGAGCAAAAACATGCTTGTACAAAAAAAATTCTTTATTTTTCAAGCACTTTTCAGAAATTGGAATGAAAACATCCTGGTGCCAGAAAATATTAAAATCTGGCCAATAATGGCTAAATCGTTAATCATAACGCCCTGATGTTTACACAATGTGTAAACAAATGTGTAAATAAAACTTGTTTTCATGCCGAAATATTTTTTGCCTCTTAAACAAAGATAGACACGGTATTATGTATTAACATATAAATTAATAAATTTTACATTTTAATAAAGTTACAAATTTTATTGTTAATTTTTTTCTCTCTCACACACACATAATCCTGAGCTTTCACATCAACAACAATAATTTCTTCATATTTTTTTTTGCATGCTGTTTTTAACCACGTTCATACACAAAGTTTTTTTTAAAGCCTGAAAAGGGTTTAAAATTTCCAGGTCATTCCAGAGTCTTACACTTTGCTTGCAACTGGGGGAGGATCTTAATACCCTTGAAAGAGAACTGTTTAGCACAGCTTGCATGTGCTGACACTGTAACTCCAGGGTACTTACTTCGCTCAATCTACTTTCAGCAGTTATCACCGGTTATTGCAACCGTAAACTGCCGAAAAAACAGGCAACATTGCTCCCTCTGCCTTTCCACCGATCGGCTCCTATGTCAGCCGAGAGTAGAAAAGACCCAGCCAATATGGCGGTGACGTGGGATGCGCTCCAGCACGTATGAGGCATCTAGTATATTTTGTCTATAAGTAGGAGTGTGTAAACGCGGAGGGATATTTCAGCTGGTTATTTTTTTTTTTTTTTTCCCAGTGTTCTGTCTAGCAATCTGGCAATAGGAATTGATGTCTCAATGCCAGATAGAGCTTGACAGATTTTGCTTTCACAAGTGGAGCGAACAGCTTTCGCCATAGTGCTCCGCTTGATTTATGCATGTTAATAGCTTTATTATGATTCCTGCAAGGAGAATTTCAAATTATATGGACACTACAATGGGAGAGTAAAGGAGGAACAAGAAGAGAAAAAAAAGAAAGAGAAGAGGTGAAAGAAAGAAGAGATAAAAGCGAGAGAATGATAAAACGTTCTCCGTCTGCTCCATCACCTGGAAAGAGAGAAGCAAAAAGAACAGCACAACCAACAGACATAAAGCAACAGATACAATCGAGTAACCTTAGATGCCATTGCTAAATCATATGTACTATTATTTAAGCCGGCCTTTTTTAAAGTGAAACCTGAAAAAAGAAAGAGAAAGAACATAAATAAATAAATAAATAAATTACAGGCTTTCTGTATATAAGTGAACACTTAATACCTGGAACCCTGCACCTGTGGGAGTTTGTGAGAGTGCACTAGTTTAGGTGAAAATTATCCAGAAGGAAATAGCTCGATAGTGGTTGTGGAGAACCAAAGGCCCGCCTTCCCCGAGCACAGAGGCAGGGGTCAGGGGACCCATAACCCCGGACTCCCAAAGGGGCCCCCAAAGCAGGGCGCCCAGGAGGGGCCGACACAGGATATCTGCAACCCCCCCCAAGGAAAGAGGAGAGATGACCCCGAGGAAATCCCCCAGCCACTGCAATGCCGATGCCCCCAAGAGCCGCGGGGACGAGCCGCATGGACGAGCCGCGGGGACGAGCCGCAGGGACGAGCCGCGGGGACGAGCCCATGGGCCCCGCCGGCAGCCAGCCCCGCTGGAGTGGTCCCAGAGGCCCCAGGGGCGCCCCGCGAAGCAGCCACCGGGAATGGGCCGGCATGCACCCGGGAACCCGCCCCAAACCCGAGGCCCACCAATGCGCCAGAGGGCCAAGGCGCCTGCCAGCGCAGCGGAGGAGGGCAGGGCGTGGGGGGATGGGCTCCGCACCTAGCGGAGACTTGAGATGTTCTTGGGAGAGGGAGCGGACCGGACCCATACCTGGGAAAGAAAAAAAAAAAAAAAACTCTTTCATACCATCCCTCCCTAGTGCCCCACTCACCACACACAGATTTACAAAAAAATAACAAAAAAAAAGGACGCTATACACACATTCCCACATAACACTCGCATCCAACACTCACAAGAGGGGGGGTCACCACAATTCAACTATACGACTGCCTGTGCCCGACCCCCGGCCCCGCCCCCGGACCAGACGCCCCCCCGGACCAGGCCCCCCAAAGAGGGGGGGCCAACACGACCCCTACGGGCCACCCAGCCAGAACCCCCCTCACCCCCTAAATACCTAATAAACCCCCTCCCTCCCCCACCTTACCCTAGCCACCCCTGCCCCCCACCCCTCCTGGGGGGAGCAGAGGCGTCAGCCCCAGACCTGGCAAGGCGCTGTCTACCCACAGCAGCCCCCCGCCAAGACCCCGGACACAGTGGCCCGCACCTCCTCCAGGCCCCAGACTCCTTGCCGCCATCGGAGAACGAGGGTGTGCAAAAGACCCCGATCCTCCCTACGCCCGCTCAGATGTTGTGTTTTTGCATGTTGTTCTCAAGTGTGTTTAAAACTGGGAGCGTCAAAGAGGGTGCACGGCACAGCCCACCCCCCCTCCGGAAGTAAGCTGGTGCCAGCGCACCCCCTCCAAGCAACTGCCCAGAACCCTCAATGTCTAAGTGCGAGAGGAGGTGAAGGGAGCCGTCCGAGGCGAGGCTCACACAACATAAGCCCCCCCCCCCAGACGTCTTCCCCTCCACCCCCCCATACCATGGCCTACATGAATGTGCGTTGTGAAAATGTTTGGAGTGAAAGTGTCTAAAATGCATGATAAAATTGGGGAGAGGGACGTCACCAGAAAGTGGCAACCTCCAGTAACGCCCCCTCCCCCAGGACCTACTTGTGTGGCATTTCAGCTGGTTATACTCACGGTGTCTGTAGTGCGGCAGCACAAGCGGGTCTCTTTATAACTCGTATTTATCGTCACTTATTTTAGAGCCCAAATAAGAGACTTCACTTTCAGAAAAAAGCCCAAAAAACCGCAACGCGCAGCTCAGAATTTACAAACGACTTTAGAAAAAAGAAGCCCAAAGCCGCTTATAATAAGAGGACTTGGCAACAGTGAGTGCGGGTCTGTTATGCTGCAGTCTCTCTACCCCACACTTACCATTCTTGGAACTACGGAAAGCGCTGAGGGTAAAAAACATAGGGAACGGTGTGTGTGTTTTGCCACGTGATTAATGTGGGAAAAAATGTTATGGTTAACGTTAACCCGTTAAAACTGACAGCCCTAGTTAATTCACATGTTTTAAGTTATTTAATGTTTAATAAATAACTCTGTCTGTTTGGTATTGTCCAGTGATATTAGGACAATAGTTAGGGTGATTTGAGCACTGGCATTCTCTTAACAGCAAACTCTGCACACTGTTGAGAATAAAAACTATATCATAGTTGGGGTTACTGAGGGATGCAGAGTGTCTCCCCTCTCTGTTGCCGGGTAAGATAACATGCAACTTTAGTTTTATGGCTGTTAGGTCATTGCGGCCTGACCCCGTACTGGGAAGAGCAGCCCCTTTGTTTGAGAAACAGATATCTTACAGATTACCCCTCCCTCCCTAACTTAGAGGAGGAGGACAGACACTGTAGAAAAAGGATGTCTTGGCAAAACGTACTTCAGACAGACTCCTACATCGCGCGGTGAAATCATCTTATAGGGTAATGTAATACTTAGAGACTTAGACAACTTTATTTGTCATTCGGTATGCACAAAGCTTACAGAACGAAATTTCGTTTCATACAGCTTTTGTAAATCGCAGTAGAAGTTAAATTACAGTTTTAGGTGCGGCAGAGATTTAGGAGTAAACAGTAGATTTTAAATATACAGTATACAAACAGTTGAAATGTAACAAAAAAGAGACATTATTTATGTACAGATTGGATTGTGCAAGGGCATTTGTGCATGAATGCATTTGTTTGTGCAATTTTAAGACTAGGAGTCCAATAGCATTTTTAATGCTATATGAGCTGCAATGATGCAAAAATGTGCAAAAAAATGCAAATGTGTGAATATATGAGCTACAATGATGCTAAAATGTGCAAAAAAATGCAAATGTTGTGCAGAGTTTGTGGGTTGTAGTTTGGCAGTTCAACAGCAGTTTAACATTTTAACAGTCTGATGGCAGCAGGGAAAAAGCTTTTGCAGAACTGGTGGACCTGCAGCGGATCCTGCGGAACCTCTTCCCAGAGGGCAGCAGGGAGAACAGTCCATGATGGGGGTGCGAGGGGTCCCTGATGATGTTACGGGCTCGGGACACACAGCGCTGAGATGAAATGTCTTTTATGGAGGGGAGAGGAGCCCCGATGATCCATTCTGCTGTCCTCACCACTCTCCTCACGTTCTTCCAGTCGGAGGTACTGCAGCCTCCACACCACACAGAGAGACAGCTGGTCAGAATGCTCTCTATGGTGCTTCTGTAGAAGGTTGTGAGGATGGGCAGGGGCAGGCGGGCTCTCCTCATCCTCCGCAGAAAGTACAGTCGCTTCTGTGCCCTCTTCACCAGTGACATGGTGTTCACAGTCCAGGTGAGCTTGTCCGTGATGTGCACCCCCAGGAACTTGGTGCTGCTGACCACCTCCACAGCTGAGTTGTTGATGAGCAGCGGAGCGTGGTGAGGCCAGTTCTTCCTGAAGTCGACGATGATCTCCTTCGTCTTCTCCACGTTCAGGATCAGGCTGTTGTCTCTGCACCAGTCCACCAGCTGCTCCACCTCCTCTCTGTAGTCCTGGTCGTTGTCATCTCTGATCAGGCCCACCACCGTTGTGTCGTCTGCAAACTTCACGATCTGATTGGTGGTGAACCTGGGGAGGCAGTCATGAGTCATCAGAGTGAACAGCAGGGGGCTCAGGACACAGCCCTGAGGAGAGCCCGTGCTGAGGGTGATGACATCAGAGGTGTTCTGTCCGACCCTGACTGACTGAGGTCTGTTGGTGAGAAAGTCTAGCAGCCAGTTGCGAAGGGGTGTGCTGAAGCCCAGATGTTCCAGTTTTCCCACCAGATGCTGTGGGATGATGGTGTTAAACGCTGAACGTGCGTGTTCTTCTCCTCAAGGTGTGCTAGGCTCAGGTGAAGGGCAGCGGAGATGGCGTCCTCAGTGGAGCGGTTCCGTCGGTAGGCAAACTGGAACAGGTCGAGTGTAGATGGGAGACTGGAGACGATGTGTTCCTTTACCAGCCTTTCAAAGCACTTCATCATGATGGGAGTCAGTGCGACAGGCCGGTAGTCGTTGAAACAGGTGACTTGAGCTTTCTTCGGCACCGGAATGATGGAGGCAGACTTGAAGCATGCAGGCACTGTGGCTTGGTCCAGCGAGGTGTTAAAAATGTCTGTGAGGACACCAGCCAGCTGACCTGCACACTCCTTGAGCACCCGCCCAGGTATGTTGTCGGGACCTGAGGCCTTCCGCGGGTTGACTCTCCATTGGGTTTTCCACACGTCGGCGGTGTCAAGGCAGAGGACCTCCTCTTCCTGATGGGGAACAGCTTTCACTGCTGGAGTGCTGTTTAGTGCCTCAAACCTCCCAAAGAAGTTGTTTAGTCTGTCTCCATATTTAATTTCTATGAATTAAATATGCATATTACAATGTTTTACCTCTGATCAATGCTTTTCTCATTTATTGTCAAATCTTAAACCGGGGTAAAAATGGGCCTTTATTAGCGAAGCAGGATTAGGCCAATATACTACTTTGACAACACATATGGAATAAAGGAGGGACCACTTCTCTTCAAGTACAAAAATTTATTATCAGAAATAAAATGCCTGAATACCTGAATTAACCTTATATTTCAATCAACAAATTATCTCTACTAGGCTAGTGAAACTTAACTAAAACTACTAAGCAAAATTAAGATAAAAAGAAACCGAGGAACTGTTTACACAAACAAGAAGCAAAAAGACAAAAATTGTTGAAAACTATTTTCATCAGAATGATTCAATGAGTCTTGGTTCAATGTAGATCCAAATTAGAGAACCAAAGCTTATCTTAAAGAATATGGAATGAGATAAAATTAGCTTAAATAATTTAGAACACTTTTTGGTCTGTGGGTTTGTGAATGGGTTGAAACCCATTCACAATGCAAATCCGAGTTAGGCAAAACATTATTTGAGGAAGTGACATTTTAAAGAATGATTTGATAAATAAAAATCAATAACCCTTAGGACACTTGATTTTTATTAATGAAATTATTTCTCCTGGAAATAATTCAGACACAAAGCTAGAGGGCGGTGTAGTGGATGATCGACTAGAAATTACATATTGGGGCGTGTCCTGGCCGTGTTTACATTACCCTGATTAGTTAATCCTAACACTACACGAAACACCATTAAATCAACATTAATCTTCCCTATTAACGCTGTACTAATGCTTGTAGCACTATCGAATGATGGCTGAACTAATTAAAAACCAGCATTATGTTTAAAACAACCCATAGTTATGTTTTACTAGGGTATTAGAGAGTTTATTGGAGAGGATAACTTCAGCTAATGCTACCGGGAGCTCCGTGCTCCCTTAAAAAGACTTGTAAGCTCTATTTTTCAGAATGAGCAGACCGGAAAACTCAAAAATTAATGTCCCATCGGTGTATAAAACCCTTACGGAGATAACATTTGTTATAACTGTAAAACACAGTGAAACACATCAGCAAAGCCTTGTTTCAAGAATGCTAGCTGGTGGCCTTACCTATTAGCTAAGTCTTATACCTCCGTCAAACCTTAAAACACAGTGAGACACATTAAAAGTAAACCATTTTAATGATTAATCTTTTCTGCCTTATTGCTCTGCCAAACCTGTGCCTCTGTGTCAGTTCGGCTCACTTTCGGCCATCCGGTTGGAAGAAGTTGCTTCAGGGTGAAGCTTTTTGCCTGGCTGTGGCAACAGGGCAGCCGGAGTGAAAGCAGTTTGGGCTGCCTGGTCTGTGAATCCCGGTCTGGGATCAAAAGAGGTCCTTCCTGGATTTCCGGTGGGCTGCACTTGGCCTGTGAAAGGGTGTTTGCAGCTTGGGAGTGTCCGCTCTCCTGCAGGAGTATGGTTCGGCTCTTAGGCTCCCTGCATAGCTTAAAGGGATGATTTTCGAGTTAGCTTTTCTCCTGCAAAAGCTAGCCTGGCTGGCACGGTAAATGTTCATGGGTGTCCTAACCCTATTTGGGCCCAGGTGGCTTTCTCCCCGGTGCGAACCACTCATCACAAGGGCTCACGGACAAAGAGAAAGATGTGAGGAAGCCAGCTTAGCTTTGTTGCAGTGCCACCTGCTGTGATGGGCTCTGAAGCTTCTCACATTTCTTTTGATTTTGTCTCTCCTGGCTTATTTCACAACATACAGAACTGAGATATAGCTTTAACTTACAGTGCATTTAAATAACAGTGCCATCTGTTTTCAAGCTAAAAGCTCATGTTGTCGATTACTGCTCCTATAATTGCCAATATATATATACACACACACACTTTTGCAGTGTTTAATCATCACATTGCAATGTTTAATCATCACATTGTCATTAATTTTAAAAATTAACTGAGGTACAACACCTCTAACCATCCTGTCTTTTAAATGGCACACACTTGTGCACCTGTGAATACACACATATCTTATAGAAAGCAGCAAATTTACCTTTACAGACTTTTTGTGATTGCCAGTAAAGTGCCCACCTATTATTCCCTCTATGTATTTCCAATTATTTTATGCTGAAGAGGGCAAAGGGACAAATGGAGTGGAGACAAGAGAAAGAAAGAGTAAAGCAAGCCAAAGCATTCTGTAACGCCAGGGACAGGTTGTAAGGAAGATAAATAGTGTGACACCTTAATGGAGCCATATAGTTATCCTTTATGAATAAAGTGAGATTGCTTCATAAAAGGTACAGAACATGATTAATGACAGAGTTGAACTACTTCCATCGATCCTGGACATAAAAACACTCTTGAGTATTTACAGCTGTTAATGTTATAACAAATGGCATTATAAAACTTAGACGTATTGTAAGTAAGTTCAATAAAGTGCTACAGACCTGGGAATTAGACTGAAATTTTGGTTGCCACTAGCTCTTTTCCCTAAAAATTGTTGTTTAGATAGAACAACGAAGGCCATAGGAAACAAACGCATTTAAAGATGAAACTGTTTAAACCAAATGTATTTATTCTTTGTCATTTGAGAACAGAATGGTGACATAGGGTACTCTATGGAACAAAGTCTCACTTCTTAAACCCGTCTGGCCCAATCTCTGGCCAATCAAAGCCACGCCTAATTTATCAGGCTCTAAAAGTAGGTCAGAAACGGTCAAAAAAATTTTTATTTTCAAATACATCCAAGGAGGAGGCTTTGATGTTTATCAAACAAGTCCCTAATTTTATTTCACAAATACTTTTGGTTTTACACTATTTTAAACACAAAATGCAATTTAACTGTCTATCAAACATTGCTGACTCTCTCAAAAAAAGGTTTGCTGCACAGACATTCTTAACTCCACCTCAAGGTCGGTAAAAAACTAGAGCCATACCTTTTAATCAAGATACAACAAGTCTCTCTTCCAGCTGTGTTAGTTTTGTAATAGCCGTGCACAACAGAGCTGACAAAACTCTCCCTCGCTGTTGCTGTGCGCACACAGGCCCTTTCTCACAGCTGCAGCTGTGACCAATTAACAATGTAACTTTTTGCAGCTGTTTTTTTTCCTCCTCTCTCAATGTCTATTTCCATAGCAATGCAGAGGAGTAAACAGGTCATTCTAGAAGATTCGTAAACAAATATGTGTCATGATTTCAGGCATTTCTCTTCATTTTATTTATTTATGCTCCCTGTGGATAATAATACATCTTAATATCAAAGGCTTTTTTCATGTGCAGGAGTCCTAACATGGAAATCAGCACTTTTATTTGACCTGCTTCCTTTTTATAAGGTCAAATATAAATTTGGAACAGTTTCGGCACATTTGGATAAACTGTGCGAAAATCAGAGGTCTGCCTGTCACACTGCCTACTAAAACCTTTGTGAAACAAGTCCAGATTTGCTGCAGCTATTGTCAAAAGGTGGATATACAAAGTCTGAGGCTTCCCCTATATTTTCATGAGGGTTTTCATGTAGTTTTGCAGTGTTTATTTTGAATAAATAATTTGTTGAGGCTAAGAAAATTAGATTTTTCCTTGGTTTAATCACCTATAAATCAGAAATAGAGACATTTTGGAATAGTGGTTCCACTTGAAAAAAATATTCTTTAATATCTTAGTGTCACACAAAAACTACATTTTACATTTAAAATGTATAAATTTGGAGTTCTACTTAATTTATATCAGACGTAATTTCAGGCGGAAATAGCTCCTAAAACCTTCTGGGCTTAAAGGGTTAAAACAGGCTCTCCTGCTCCAGAGGCAGAAATATGTGCAGAACGTACACCAAGACCCTGTTCAGACTTGGCAGTCTATTTGCATTCGGATGGTGCTAAATGTTTGCATTCGGATGGTGCTAAATGTTTGCAGGAACACACTTGAAGCATTTTGAGGTTTGCAATAGTCTACCTTGAGATGTGGTCTGGGATACCATATATATATATATATATATATATATATATATATATATATATATATATATATATATATGAAAAATAAGATTAAAATTGCATGTGCATAGGTATTCAACCCCTTTGCTATGAAGCCACTGAAAAGTTCTGGTGCAAACAATTACCTTCAGAAGTAGCACAATTAGTGAAATGAAGTCCGTGTGGAATCTAAGTGTCACGTGATCTGTCGGTAAACACACCTTTTCCATGAAGCCCAAGAACTTGCAACACCACTAAGTAAAAGGTATCACACCATGAAGATCAAGGAGATCTTCAAAAGAAGCTAGGGACAAATTGTTAGGAAGTACAAGTCAGGTTGGGGTTATACAAAATATTCCAATTTTTGATGTTCCACCAAAGCACCATCAAATCCATCACCTTAGAATTAAAAGCACGTGAAAGGAGGGCATTAATCAGATATGCAGCACAGAGACTAAAGGTAACCTTGAAGGAGTTGCAGAGCTCCACAACTGAGACTGGAGTATTTGTCCACATGACCACAATAAGCTGTACCCTCCACAGACTTGTGCTTTATGCAAGTGTGGCCAGGTAAAAGCCTTTAGTTAATCTTACAAAAACTAAATCCAAACACCTTGGTACTATGTTTGACAAGGGCATGTCATGTAACTCCCATATTAAATCATTTTTGAGGGTTTTCTTCTTTCACATGTGGAAGATTGACAAGGGCGACAGTGATGAAAGAGTTAAGCAGTTCGTCCTGGAACCGGTTCAAATCCCCGTTCAGTCGTTGTGTCCTTGGGCAGGAGACTTCACCTGCTTTGCCTGTTGCTGTAATGGATGGCGCTGGTGAACCCGAGATTCAGCCGGACACAGAGTTACGTTTCTTTAAAAGGTTTATTGTGAGGGATGAATAGTGGTGGGTGAGGCAGACAAGCACAAACAGACTTGAACAGATGAGTTATGGAAGCTGATGCAGGCAGGCAGGGATGCGCGGGAGAACAGAAGATGCAGGTAAAGACAGACCAGAACATGCACCATCCCCTAGTACATGCACAAGATCGTCTTACCTTGCTCTTCCGCTCTTCAGGGGAATTGTGTGAAAAAAAATTCCCAAATCTACTCTGGTCTTATTTCTTTCTACTGAGGCCTTCCTCTTCTTCTCATAAACATGAATGCGACTCTCAGCCATGTTCAAAGTGTACAGTTTCAGCAGTGGAGCTACAATAACTGGCTAACACTGAGCTAAATGCTAACCTAACCGCTAAGCTAACCGGATCCATAAACACTAGAAGTGTGCCTGTGCAGTCAAGCGGAAACTAACAAGAAATGTACACACACAGCGGGGCTAGCTGCCGGCGGAGCCCACGGGCTCGTCCCCGCGGCTCTTGGGGGCGTCGGCATTGGCGTTTGGCTGGGGGATTTCCTCGGGGTCGTCTCTATTCTTTCCTTGGGGGGGTTGCAGATATCCTGTGTCGGCCCCTCCTGGGCGCCCTGCTTTGGGGACCCCTTTGGGAGTCCGGGATTATGGGTCCCCTGACTCCTGCCTCTGTGCTCGGGGAAGGCGGGTCTCTGGTTCTCCACAACCACTATCAAGCTATTTCCTTCTGGATAATTTTCAACTAAACTAGTGCACTCTCACAAACTCCCACAGGTGCTGGGTCCCAGGTATTAAATGTTCACTTATATACAGTAAGCTTATAATTTATTTATTTATTTATTTTATTTCACTTTCTTTTTTCAGGTATCACATTACACATGTCAGCTTACATAATAATATATATGATTTAGCAATGGCATCTAGATGTTATTTGATTATATCTGTTGCTTTATGTCTGTTGGTTGTGCTGTTCTTTTTGGATCTCTCTTACCAGGTGATGGAGCAGACGGAGAAGGTTTTATCATTCTCTCCCTTTTATCTCTTCTTTCTTTCACCTCTACTCTTTTTTTTTCTCTCTCACTTCTTGTTCTTCCTTTACTCTCCCATTGTAATGTCCATATAATTTGAAAGTCTACCCGCAGGAATCACAATAAAGCTATTTACAAGCATAAATCAAGTGGAGCACTATGGCGAAAGCTGTTTGCTCCACTTGTAAAAGCAAAATCTGCCGAGCTCTATCTGGCATTGAGACATCAATTCCTATTGCCACATTGCTAGACAGGACACTGGGAAAAAAAAAAAAAAAAAAAAAAAAAAAAATGTACACACACATACACACTGGCGTTACGTGAGTGTGTGAGAAAGTTTGGAATGTGGGACAACTGATAGATAAGGCGAGACCCCCAGAACTTGAGAGGCTGCAGCTCCCAAAGAGATTGATTTTTTAACCTCCTTTTTCTGAATATGTAATGTATTGACTAATTTCAGCATGGAAGGATGATTTTACCCAGTATAACAAAAAGTGTTTCTGAAAATGATTACCAACTGCAGCTTTAAGTCATCTTGATCAAGATGGTTGCTTAAGTAAATGTTTAATGACAGCTACTTTAAAAGCCTGTGTGATATAATATCTGGCTGAGGAATAAAACGTTTAAAAAAAGTTTGGAAAGTAAGTTCCCACTTGGAGTCTTCTCAGCCGTTTAATTTGCTGAATGAAAGACAAGAAAGATTCTCCGGGATATCGGGGTTCGTTACCACCAACCTGTGAAAGTGATATCTCACTGGAGTTGGAAAAAGCATCCTCGCTGTCACTACTGTCTATCTGTTCTTTCCTATCAGTAACCATCTTGCTTGTCTGTTTGCTTGCCTGCTCAACAGCCACAATAGTTTACCTTTTGCTTCGCCTCTTCACTAGGGCTGAAGCTTACTGCTCCATCCCCTCCTCTGCCTCCACCGTTCTTTCCCCTGTTAGCTCCCAACGACGCCCCTCCACTCTCAACCTCCACACCTCCATCCTCCTCTTGCACCTCCTGTTTCTTGCCCCGATCTCCACGCGCTAAATGCTCTTCATAACCCACCTCACCCCTACGCTCTCCACTCCACTCCGCTCATCTCCCTCCTCCTCCCCACCGCCAACCGTGGTCTGACCCCCCCACCCCCGCCACCACACACCACAGTGCCCCCATCTGTCCTCACGCACCCCCCAATCAGCGTCTTCCCTCCATCAACACTTTCACAACATCAAGAGGACAGCCCTCCATGACGCCCTCTACGTCAGCGGTCACAGGCTGTCCTTCGACAGCGGCAAAATCTCCAGTGGCCGCAGCAGGATACTACACATCAGCAGCGGGCACTCCCGCTACCCTGCTCCCTCCAGATGGACCCTCAAGCAGTGTGCTACTCCTCTGAATGCGGTGGGGCCCATCTAGCCTTGTTTGGGCACATTTTAATGATATGCCCCTCTTGGCCACATCCAGAACACTTCATGTTGGAAGAGGTGGGAAACAAAACATAATCAAAATCATCCACCTTAACATTGAACTCTTCGTTGAACTCTTCACCTTCCAGTTAAGGATCATGTAAAGCTATCTCCTATGAGACATCACATGTTTTAATAGTGGTCACTTGCACCCAGACAGCACTTTTTTAATTGGGGACGCCACCTTCCCATGTCGGGACAACTCCCTAACCAAAAATTTATTTCTAATAAATGGTGGTACATTGGACAGCACGATTTTGGTTGCTGGCAACGTGAGTGGTGATACCTGCAAAAACAAACATTGACGGAAATTCCAGCCTCAACCACCTTTTCAACAAACAACACCACAGCACTGTTCATCCAGGCTGGGGACTTGATGGACGTATGTCTAATGACCTCCCCTACTGCCAAACAAACTTCCTCCACGCTGCATGGAGAGCCAGCACCTACCTTGATGCCATTTCTCCGTGTCAGTGTGGAGAAACCTCCCGCAACCACTATGGCGTCAGCAAACTGCTAGCCAGCCAGGTAGGTCTGACAGCCACGCCCCAAACACTCTAACCAAGTAATCATAAAAACGATCCATCCATCTGTTTTCCAACACGCTTATCCCCTGTGGGGTCGCGAGGGGTGCTGGTGCCTATCTCCAGCTGTCAATGGGTGAGAGGCGGGGTACACCCTGGACAGGTCGCCAGTCCATCGCAGGGCAACACAGGACAAACAACCATTGTCACACACACTCACACCTAAGGAGAATTTAGAGAGGCCAATTAACCTAACAGTCATGTTTTTGGACTTTGGGAGGATGCTAGAGTACCCGGAGAGAATCCATGCATGCACAGGGAGAACATGCATGTTCAGCCCCTTCATAAAAACTAAGCAAACCAATAATAAGGTGTTTCTCTCTTCTAGGCATTACTAGGCTGGTTGAAACACAAGCTGTGTGAAGATAAACCTAGCAGGGAATAGTGGAGCTAGGTGAAGAAAACCGAGTAGGGTCGGTGGAACTGTGGCTAAACATGTAGCAGCCCCACTGGAAAATGAGATTGTTGGTATCAGTGAGACTCAAGTGTCTAAATGAAAGTGAAAATTGCACCATTCAGTTTCCACCAGTAGCAACATAATTTAATTTCCCTTTGGGATTAATAAAGTGTTTTTAAATTAAATTGAATTCCACCATTGCATTATTGTCTCAGTTTGCCCACTTGTTTTCAGTTTTCTATACTGCATACTGTTTGACTCATTATTACTGCATTATCGTGTTATTATATAACTAAGCACACTGTGAGCATTGTACAATCCAGAGTCAAATTACTTATGTCAGGATCCCCACCTGATAAATAAAGGTGACTGTCATCCAAAAATAAATTATTATACAAATACACATTTTTTAACATACTGTAAATAGTCTAAATAATCTAATCTAATAATTTAATAACCTATAATTAACAATGTCAATTTCAAAGTGTCAAAGTCAACAACAATTCTGAATGTGTTTTTGGTTGCAATTAACAGCAGGAAAAGTATACACTGGAGAGAGCTGCACCCAGCCTGAGGAAACTGGAGAAATAACTACAGCCATTGGTTTTGGAAAACCTTTGCTAAAGAAAGCATTTATTTTTCAGTCTACATCTTATCAGCAGTGTCAAGGCTACCTTTGTTTTGTCTGCCAGTGAAGATATTATTCATTATCTTCTAGTAAAGCTTAGATGTCTGGACCAGGTTGTGCATAATGAAGTGGATTTCAAATTAGTGTTTTCATTTTTAATCTGATTTGCATGCCTCCATTATACATTACAGGCACAAAACAAAGGAAGGGACATAATACTTTAATAAGGTTTTCAAACAGTATTAGAATGAAAATTTTACCTTACAACACATTTTAATAAAAGAAAATATATTTTTGATTACATATGATTTGTGTTAAACTCCTGAGGTTAGTAAAGGACAAGCCTTATTTGCCTAAGACCAAAAACTTTGAAACATAGCACAAACACAGGAGCAGTTTTTGTTTATTATGTGTCTACGTTTGCATTTACGTATAGAGAAAGATAAAAGATGATACAGTATTAACATTTACGAGTATATTGATTTTTCTCTATCCATAACTTTACTTTAGTTAGGTTTTGCTAGACAAAACAGCTTATACCAATAAACATCTTTATTATTTTAAAACATTTTTTGTCAGTAAAACAATAGCTTTAAGCCCACTATATGGAGATGTCTAACAACTGACATGAGTTGTCCATATTGTCATTTTGAAGCATCGCACTGTGCATTCTAAGTGCCAGCTCAGAATGCACAGTCTCCAGCTGTCATTAGGCAAGAGGAGGGATATAATCCTGGACAGGTTGCTAGTCCATTGCAGAGCAAAAGTAAGCAACGTTGAAATGAGTTGATTTGTCCTTGATTTGAGAAAGTAAATAAGATTATCTGCCAATGGAATTAGTATTTTGATTCCTAAAACAAGATAATTATATATAATCATATCCATATAAGATGATGGATATGAGTTCTTCCTATTTCAAGTGCAAAAATCTTATTCCATTGGCGTATCATTGAAGCTTGCCTGCTCAAATCAAGGACAAATACACTAATTTCAAGAATATCGGACCATTCTAACTTCAACATGATTTGATCATAATTTCCATCGTCACTGTGTAAAATGTAAATCTATGATTGTGTTCCTGCTAGAAAATGGGCTTCCACCCTGGTTTTAAATCTTTTGGGGCCTTGGGCGGAAGAACATGACTTGGTAGATTTGCAATTGTTTTCTATTCATTCTATTTTTAGGATGTTAGATTGAACAGGGTTTTGTTAGTTCAAAGTTTGGTTATCACTTTATTACCCAACCCTGCTTTAAACTTTTTTCACAGCTTTATCCCTGATCTATACGGTGCGTATTTTTAAGCTGTAATAAAATTACATGCAGATGTAATTTGTATACTAATAAGGTGACTTCTGAAGATGATTCTTTGCGTTAAATTTTTTTTGTGGTTGCCAAGTGAAGTGAGAGAGACATAATTACAAATTCACATGGGACTTTTAAAGTTTCTAAAAAGCATTTATATCCCTTTTGGTCTACTTCACAATTCAGCACTATTTTGTGTTGGTCTACCACATAAAAATGTATTTTGTATATCTACAGTTAAGGCCAAAATTGTTCATACTCCTGGCAGATTTATATTTATATTTATTAACATTCAACCAATAAGTTAGTTTCTGGTAGGAAACCTAGGCAGGGACTTTCAAAATGTAATAAAACAATATCCAATATCTATTAAAAACAAAACTTTCTACATGCATATTCAGGAAAATGGCATGTCAAAACTTACTTAGGCCATCCTCAATATTCAGTTCAAGAATATTTTATGGTATTACAACAGAATCTTCTTATAGTTGCTGACCAACTTTGACATGCTTTCACTGGTATTTTTGATAATTTGTTATTGGTGCTGAGCACAAAGTGCATCAGACTGAGGTCTGTCAGAAGATTGTAAAAGTGCTTGTCTTACCGACTCAATACCAAATATAAATAGTTGTTTTAAGCTGTGGTGGAATATATATTCAATTATGAAAATCCAGAGACAATTCCAGAAGGTTATTCCAAAAAAGTAAAAAAAACAAAACAACTGGACTTTATTCCGAAGTTTGAAGACGTTTCGCTTCCTATCCAGAAAGCTTTCTCAGTTCAAAATGTCTGGAGTAGCAAGCTTTATAGTACTGCCCAACAAAGACATTGTAATGGCTTAGATACCATGCAAATTGAACCGAAACAGGTCCACCCCCTTAGTAATGGGGAGTCCTTAAGGTTGTTGTTGGCTTGCAAATTGAACCGAAACTGGTCCACGCCTCTGAAATGGGGAGTCGTTAGGGTCGTTATTGGCCTGGGTTACAGAAGTGGCCAACCTGGCACAGTCTCCGGTCCACTTACCATTATTCAACATCTTCAATATAGACACTTTAAACGTGGCTCTGAATTCAGGTTCAACAGTATGCTCCATTACAGTACGATCCGGCAAAATGAACCCGTCGCCCACACAGAGCCCGGTGCCCACAGCCACGTCCCACCTGAACTCCGCGGCGGAGCCCATGTATCTCGAAAGACTGCTGGACTCTATCTCCACTATCAGCCCACCTTGGAAGCGGATGAATGCTGTCAATCATGCTCGGGACAGCTTCAGTAAACAGGTTGAGCTGCTGACGCGTCTGGGAATTACTGGGCTGTTTGAGGAGCTGGAGTGGAACAATCAAGCCGTGCTTTCTCAGATCCTCAGCAAACCACCTCCACCCAGACCACAGCTCACCTGTTCGTCCACCACTCCTGCTGCTGCCTCCGCCGCCGCTGCTGCTGCTCCCGCCGTTGCTGCCGTGTCTGCCGCAGCTCCCCTCAGATATCCAGTCACAGCCCACGGCACTGAGATTGCTGCAGCCCCCGCCACTTTGTCGTCAGAAGCCACCTCTCCGTTGGAGCATGGCCCCTCTCAGCGAAAATGGCGAGCCCGCCATCGCAAGAGGACAACCACTGCTCCACCTGTGGCTCCGCCCGACATCAGTGCTGCCGAGCCACCTGGAAAAGCCGACGTCACCTCTAGTTCTCTGGTGAGTTAGCCCGGCGCCCCCAGCACTGCTCAGGCGAACCCGGCTAAACTGCCGGAATTCGAGTTACGCCGCCCTACAGAGGAGACAGGGGCGAACATAGGAGGTCTGAAAGGGGTGCCCAGGTCCCTTCAGAAGCCCCAGTCCTGCCAGTTAGCGGCTGATGGTTGTGAAGACCTCCCTTCGTTGCTACCTCCTCACCGCTCCCAAGCACCTCCTCCGGCGCCTGCACCTCGCTGCCGCAAGGCCTCACCTCCAGCCAGAGCCCTGCACATAAAAGAGTCCCAGCTATGGGACTTCTTCTATGGGGATAGGGATGATCTGTTCCCCAACTGGTCCATCCCTGCCTGCGGAGCTGCATCACATGCCACGGTCCTAGATTGCAGTGGTGTGGTGAACGCCAGAGCGCCGGGCACCGAGGACTCTACTGCCTCACTGCCGACTGCATCAGAGGGTCCTGCTGCGCCGCCGCCGCCAGCATCTGAGGGTCCTGCTGCGCCGCCAGCGTCTGAGGGTCCCGCTCAGCCTCCGTCCGAGGCCGCCGAGGGTCCCGCTCCGCCTCCGTCCGAGGGTCCCGCTACACCTCCGTCCGAGGGTCCCGCTACGCCTCCGTCCGAGGGTCCCGCTACGCTCCCCAGTCCTGCGAGGGGGTCCAGGGGGACCCGCCTCCCGTCTACGCTCCCCAGTCCTGCGAGGGGGTCCAGGGGGACCCGCCTCCCATCTACGATTGTAAGATTGATACAAGAGGAGAGAGGAAGAAGATAGGAAGACAGAAAGGAGATTAAATGAGAGTGGAGGAAAATAGGAACACTGATGGAAAGAACGGAGAAAAGTTTACTTAGAAGAGTATTAAAAAAGTTCAAGTGATAAAGCGTTGACATGATTTGAGTGATAAACTAACCTATTGAGTAATGCACTGTGCAAAGTATGCTATGTAAAACAGAGTGGCTATATACTCAGGTTTGAGTTGAGAAGCCCAATTGTCTGAGGATATAACCTCTTTCTGAGTCTCTGCACTGAACATGAGTTTCACTGCACTTCCCTAACTGTGGCAGAATGAAGAGGCAGATTAGTTGTATTTTTTTCTTGTGTTTTAAACATTTCTGTTCTGCACATAATATATCCTCTTCTCCTCTTATTTTATCCAGACCTCTGGATATCATGGCTGATGGCTCTTCAGACACAGAAGGCCTTGAAGAAACCAGAGATGATCTCGTGTTAGCTGACTCACTGACCCGAGTTAACTCACCTTATAGGAGCAAACAATAACTACCATACACATACACATAATGTAGTTATACACACTTTATGTAAGTTTATACATGCTCATGCTGCACTACACACTCAATCACTTGCATTCTTGTCAAGGGGATTTCCAAGTCTGTGCTTTTTTGAACATGTTTAACACCTTTTCACAACACATTTTCTTGTCCCAAACAGGCTCTATGCACAGCTCCACTTCTTCCTGAACCTCAGCAGCTCCTTTGCTTCCTATCTTTCATTACTGGTCAGACTGATTAATCCAGGTGAGTCTGACCTCAGTAACCAACCAGACACACCTGGATTAATCAGATTGTCCAGTAATGAAAGACAGGAAACAAAGGAGGAAGTAGTGGAGCTGTGTTTATAGCCCATTAGTGGGAGAAATCAATCTGCTATTTTGAGATGCACAGGCCCCTGATGTGGCCAGTTGACAGTAAGAAACATATATTTTCCTTTACCTGCAGGCTTGACTGCCACTTGTTTTTGATGTTAACGCAGAAAAACCTATTTCTCATAGGTATGTAGACGTGAACGGCATAAGTATTTGTTGCACTTTTTTGAAAAGGTGGGGGAACTCTGTCTCCACAGACAGCCACAGGCTAAATGTTTGTATTTACTGTTTTTTCTTTTCCTCATGTCACTCTCCCCTTAGGAGGCGGCAGAGCTCTTTGGGTCCCACAAAATTGTAAAACCCTGCTAACCACCCTTGACCCCTCCACTCCCACCCCCACCACTTTGCCCCAACCCAAAGACACAGTTCTAGTTTCTATTAATAACACTATTGAAGTATTAATTTTATTAATCTTAGGATATACTAAAAGTGTGGAGGGGCACATTCCTGGCTTTTACACTTGATTTGTTGTTGTTTAAATATTAATAAATATGTAAAAATAAATGAAACCATACTGTCCCCCCCATTTCCTAATTTCATCTTGATGAGATGTATTGATTTTTATCCACAAGCAAGAAATGTCCCCAGATTTGATTTCAGAAATCTGGTCACCTTATTCTCAGAGAGTTTTCGTGTTGTTTTTATCATGCCGTGCTCACCGGGACACGCTGCTTTTGTTTACTCCGGAGAATAGCTGATCGCTCTAATGCAGACCGGCGTGGTAGCCAGACCAGCTGAAATACCACCCGAACTCTGGAGAAAAACAGGCAGAGGTTGCAGAGGAGGAAAGCAACATCGGGGGATGAAAGGAGCGTCGAGACGGGACAGGCTTACTGAAAGGAGAAGATTTAAGCGGTGTCTCCCCTCTGTTGTTATGGGAAATGTGCGGTCCCTTAGCAACAGGGACGAGCTAACGGCGCTAACGCGGAGCCAACCGAGTACCGAGAGTGCAGTCTGATGTGTTTCACCGAGACATGGCTGCACAAGGATCTTACGGACCAGATTGTCTCAGTGGATGGCTTTCACACTGTCCGGGCTGACCGGGACACTAAGAGTGGTAAGCGGAAAGGAGGGGGGCTTGCCATTCTAGTAAACAGCAGATGGTGTCACCCGGGTCACATCACCATTAAAGAACAGCTCTGTAGCCCGGATGTTGAACTGCTAGCCGTTGGACTCCGTCCATATCAGCTGCCTAGAGAGATCCCACATGTTATTGCTGCTGTCCTGTACATCCCTCCCTCTGCAAACCCAACATCTGCCTGCAGCATCATACACACCACCATCTCCCAACTACAGACCCAACATCCTAATGCCCTTATCATCATGTCGGGAGACTTCAACCATGTCACCATGAACAAAGTTCTGCCGACCTTCAAACAGTATGTGAGCTGCCCTACCAGAGAGGAGAGGACCCTTTACCTGATGTATGCTAACATTAAAGATACATACATCTCCACTTCTCTCCCCCCTCTGGGCAGGTCAGATCACAACCTGGTTCACCTCAAAACCTGTTATGTGCCTCTGGTGAAGAGGAAGCCTACGACCACATGGACTGTGAGGAGGTGGTTGGAGGAGGCTTATGAGGCACTGCAGGCCTGCTTTGAGGTGACTGACTGGCCTGTACTCTGTGAGCCCCACAGGGAGGACATTGATGGGCTCACAGAGTACATCAAGGACTATATCAACTTCTGTGTGGACTGCAATGTTCCAGCTCTGACTGTCACCTGTTATGCCAACAATAAACCGTGGATCACCAAGGACATAAAGGCCATCCTGAATGAGAAGAAGAGGACGTTCAGAGATGGCAACCGTGAGGAGGTGAGGAGAGTGCAGGGGGTACTCAAACATAAAATCAAGGAGGCTAAGGACAAATACAGGAGAAAGCTGGAGAATAAACTCCAGACCAACAACATGAGGGATGTGTGGAGTGGGATGAGAGCCATCACCGGGTTCCAGAAGTCCACTGGCATGGGGTTGGAAGGTCGCGTGGGCCGGGCCAATGACCTGAACCTATTTTTCAATAGGTTTGATACTGCGGCCCATCCCCCACAACTCTCTGCTGCTGGCTTCCCTACAACGACCACTCCACCTCCCCCCACTCCTCCTCCTTACAGACCCCCTGTCTGCTCCTCACCACCTCAATCCACATCCACCGACTCCACCCCTCCCCCCTGCTTCACATCATGTCCCCCACAACCTGAGGACCTCACCCCTCCCCCTACTGTTACCTCTACAGTGTCCTTCACTCCTGACCTGGTGAGAAGACAGCTAACCAGACTCCACTCCGGCAAAGCTGATGGCACCGATGGTGTATTCCCCAGGGTGCTCAAAGCTTGTGCTTACCAGCTGTGTGGAGTACTTAGCCTAGTCTTCAGCCTGAGCCTGCACCTCCAGAGAGTCCCCGTGCTGTGGAAGACGTCCTGCCTCGTTCCTGTGCCAAAGACGCAGCGTCCTAGCGGCCCTCAGGACTACAGACCGGTGGCACTGACGTCCCACATCATCAAGACCTTTGAGAGGCTAGTCCTAGAGCAGCTAAGGCCCATGGTCAGGCCCTTCACTGTACAGTTCGCCTACCAGCCCCGCCTGGGAGTTGAGGACAGCGTCATCTTCCTGCTGAACAGAGTCTACACTCATCTGGACAAGCCTGCGAGCACTGTGAGAATCATGTTCTTTGATTTCTCCAGTGCTTTCAACACCATCCGTCCGCCTCTACTGGGTGAGAAGATGACTGCAATGCAGGTGGAGGCCCCCCATCGTGTCCTGGATTGTTGATTACCTGACGGGTAGACCACAGTATGTACGCCTACAGAACTGTGTGTCTGACAGGGTGGTCAGCAACACTGAGGCCCCTCAGGGGACTGTCCTCTCCCCCTTCCTCTTCACCCTTTTCACATCAGACTTCAACTATCGCACTGAGTCCTGCCATCTTCAGAAGTTTTCTGATGACTCAGCAATAGTTGGCTGCATTGAAAAGGGTGATGAGAGTGAATATAGGACTGTGGTGGGCAACTTTGTCACTTGGAGTGAGCTGAACCATCTGCAGTTCAACGTGATAAAGACTAAGGAGCTAATAGTGGATCTGAGGAGGACAAAAACACCTGTGACCCCTGTTTCCATCCAGGGGGTCCCTGTGGACACTGTGGAGGAGTATAAGTACCTGGGAGTGTACTGTAACAATAAGCTGGACTGGACTAGAAACACCGAGGCGGTCTACAAAAAGGGCCAAAGCCGACTCTTTTTCCTGAGGAGGCTGAGGTCCTTTAACATCTGCGGGACGATGCTGAGGATGTTTTATGAGTCTGTTGTTGCCAGCACGCTCTTCTTTGCTGTCACATGCTGGGGCAGTGGGCTGAGGGTCGCTGACAACTACAGACTAAACAAACTGATCAGGAGGGCCGGTGATGTTGTGGGGGAGGAACTGGACACTCTGACGACCGTGGCAGAGAGGAGGATGCTGTCCAGGCTCCAGTCCATCTTAGACAATGTCTCACACCCTCTCCATGACACACTGGCCCTGCAGAGGAGCTCCTTCAGCAGAAGACGCCTCTTACCCAGATGCACCACAGAGCGCCACAGGAAATCATTCCTGCCTGTGATCATAAATCTTTACAACGCCTCCCTCAGTGATTCAGACACCCCCCCCCCCCCTCTGTAACTGACATTTATGCATTCTTTGCACTGTTCTTGCACGAGTCACTATAACTTTATTTGGATCTATAGTTATACATATATATTATATATATATATATATATTGACTTATATATGTATATATTTATATTACTGTGTGAAATGTTGTAAATATATATATATAATGATGTTTGTATATCTGGAGCGTGTAACAAAAGTAATTTCCCTCTGGGATTATTAAAGTATGTCTGATTCTGATTCTGATTACCTTTTTTTATATTAAAAAAATCTATCCATTGGAATAGTATTTTTCCATTACATTGGAGGATTTTTATCTTGGTAGAAACCAGTTTGAAACTGTCATACTCCAGATCTGAGTGCAGGTCTGGGCTCTCTCTCTCTCTCTCTCTGTTCTCTGCAGGGCGTGACGGGCAGGTGCTCCTCATCACTGCTAATTAGAACCCTTCTTAAGGAGCAGAAACCAGGATGAGGGCGTCAGTTCTTTCTCGCGTCCAATGTGGTACATGGCCGACCAAACTCTTTTTCCTGAAGTCCCTCCAAGACCAGTCCTAATTCTGTGTCTCTGTTTTCTTCCTAGAACCATTTATCCAAACCCAAGAACCTTCGAGCCCGGACCTTCCAAGGAAACTGGATTCCTCTGATCGCCTGCCTGCATTAGTCCTCCTCCTTGAGCTCACCTGCCTGTCCACCCTCCCACACCATCTGAACTGGAGTGAGAGAGCCACTGGATTTGCACCCGGACCCAGGACACCACCCTCCCTGTCTCTTGCCTAGCCTCAGCCTCTAGCTGAAGACGATCCTGCCCGACATTACCACCCCTGTGACCCAGCACTTAGGCAATAAACCTTATTTAACTAAAACTCCCTGTCTCCGTGGTTGCCCTGATTCAGAGTCTTTCTTTTCTAATGACAGAAACATCATCAATCTGGTTTGCCAGGTCATAAATGCTCAACTTGTAAGATTACTTTGCATAAAACGTCATGACATTTTTGAGGAAGAAAAGATCAAATAATCACTGGATAAAGGCCATTGATATTAAGGATGCAAGTTATTGATTGAGTTAATCTAAAGTTGATTGATCTTACTACAGGAACGTATGAGGTTACTGAATAGAAACAAATAAGTTGAATGGAATAAAATAAATGAAACACTTATAGTCCCCACGTAAGCCCTCACCATCAACCGCACTTTTGGCACCTTGTCCTTCCTTACAGTATTTTTTTTTGCATAATGCCCTCCGCTCTTCTGTCATCAGTATAAAATAATCCTACACTGGGCTCTATTTGGACTGCTTCACATCGTCTTTGTTGTGATTGTTTTTCTTTAAAGCCTGTTACATACTCCAGAGAACAAAGAGTATTTCTCTCCTAATCGGGGTGGGAAGAACATGAAAAAAGTTTGTTTTGGCTTTGTATATTCATAACCACGAGAAGCTCAGCTGCGAACACCAATGATATGCGGTGCTATGGAGGCGGGACTACCCCACTAGGATAATTTATAGAGTAAACACTGCAAGTGAGTGGAATTAGCATGTTCAAATGCTCAAATCACCAGAGTTGAACTGCGGGACTGAGCGACTGCAGTTCCACAGATATTTAACACATTTGCATTTTTCCAACCAAAACACACCCATCTAAATCCTGTCCAATCAAAGCAGTCAGACACACCTTGAGAAAAGAAGTTCTGCCCCAACTTTGTGTCGAGAACAAGCTGGGACACCCCTTGCGGGTAGACCCTCAAAGACAGGGCTGAGAGAACAAAATGATGTAATTCACTGTGGGAGCAAGAAAAATTGTCTCGGTTCTCTTGGAGTATGTAGCGGCCTTACAACTACTGTGGTCGGGCTCCACTTGTGGTACCGGCAGCACACTGTTCTGGATGGCGGCCATACTACAACACTGAAAGAAGGGCCATCTAAGCTAACGTTATGAGTTAATTTACCATTAATCGACAATCGTAAGTATATCATTTGTTTGCATCTCTAACTGATATATATATTGCTGGATAGGACAATCCCTATTTGCTGCTATAGACAGTGATGTACTCACGCAGGCACCATTGCTATGCATTGAGTCTTGTCCACAAAACCATTCTGATCTAAGGCGCAATGAGCACACATTTGCCAAAAAATGGTCGTATCATTCTTATCCGACATTCATAAAATATGGCTCAAATTAAAGATTACAAAATTCCAGATGTTATGAGTGATAGAAATATGTACTTTCCCTAAAGATAAATCCATAAGTAGTGTGGGGACTGTAAGATTATACTGTTGATAGGTATACCTACTGTGCGTTAAAGATTGCCATGCTGTCAATTATTTTTTTTAACAGGTATACCTGCATTATTGTATCACAGTTTGTTGGTTTCTGGCCTTGAAGCTGGAATTTTTAAACTGATATTGGCTAATAAAACAGCTTAGGGGCGGAGTGCCGATTGGGACATTTTGTGATCAGTCTGTCTCGCTCATGATGACCTGGCTGGCTAAGCTATCACAAAGAGGCAAAACCAAAGGCTCAGTTTGAGTCCCACTTGACTCTTTTTTAAATAAACAATCCACTGTCCATTCAGGTCCATTGGGTCGGTTTGCCTCACTAAAGCTCCCAGAGCACAGCCACCTCTTCAGCCCCTGGCTGTAACAGCACTGCAGAGACACATAATAAAAAATAATAATGAATATTAATAAAAAAAGTTCTGGTCAGCTGTAAATGTATATCCGTTCATAATGGAGGAAATAAGAAAAACACTAGTGTCGAAGTCAAACGACTATAGCTATCTTAAAACATGTTTGTTTCATGCAAAAATGCCCAAAATCTTATAAATCGGTTTTGACTTGTGGACCATGGTGGAGACAAGAACATGGAAGTTGGATATTGTTGTGAAGAGTGTAACTTAAAAAAGAAGAAACAGAAGCTTACTGTAATGAATCACAGCAGCAGACCCAGAATTCAGCCAGACCAGCAGAGGTTCTTTAAAAAGGAAGGAGCCATTCGGTGACGTCATGTCACCGAATGGCTCAGGTACTCTGGAGTGAAAAACAGGGTCAAAATCCAAAAACAAAAACCAGACATGAGATCAGGATTTCACTCACCCGTGCACTGTCTGGTCTGAACGCAGCTTATATGGTGGTGGGAACAGGTGAAACCGGTGAAAGTTGATTACAGAGGGAGTGGAGCTGGGCAGGTGTGAGGAATGAGTAATCAGATCAGGCATCATTGCCGAGACCCAAACATAAACTCAGGAGCAGGCCAGAGACAGAATATAAACAATAACTGGACTAAACAGGAAAATAACTCAAAACAAAGAAAACTAAATAGTGGCCAGAACACAAGCTATTACACTTACAGGCAAGCAGGGCAACAGGAACCAGGGGCAGAACAAAAGGATGACCAGAACCGGGTAGCATTGGAGAGGACCTGACAATGAATGTGACAAAACTAGAAGACTATATAGAGGGAAGGAACCGCAGGTGGAGTAAATTATACCGGTGAAAGGAGTTAGACATTTAGGCAGAAGAAGAGGAAGGGCAATGAACTGGCAGGGGCAGAGGGAGAACTGAATCAAACAGGGAAACATGAGAATGGCCATACATAATGATATAACCTAGCTAAACTAAGGCCAGGCGGGCAGAAAATAAACATCTAACAGAACTACTAAAATCATAACAAACAGAAGCTAACTAAAACAGTAACTAAATCTAACAGACACAGAGTAAACTAGTAATATAAATACCGGACAGAAAACTAAACTAATGACAGAAACAAGGATTGAAAGATAAGCAATACTAAAGGGTGCAAACACAAACAGACTGCATGATCCCCAGGGAGCTACAAGAAGTAATCACCCTGGGGATCCTGACACAAAAATTCAGATTCTGTGTACCCTTCATAAACTCTACTACTAAATAACTATAAATAAATATTGCCATCCTTGTATTATAGTATTTTAATTAACCTTTATTTTACCAGGTACATTTTTTTGTTTTAGTACTTTAAATACTGTTTATTACTTTTCATTGCATACCTGTATACAACACTTAATTTTCATAGAATTTCTTGCAAATTTGCATTTTATGTCAACTAGATTTCAATGTCATTCAAGTCAAACTGTCAAAGCAACATACGATTCTACTTCTAAAAGTTTATTGTTCTTTAAATAGAACCAGTTTTGTGTTCTTCTGATGCTGCCTCAGCCTTGACTGAATGCATAGTAATGGCCCATGTGTGTCACACCGTAGTCACATGATGTCCTATCCAGTTCAATTCAATTCAATTCAATATTATTTCATGAAACATGTCATCTCAAGGCACTTTACAAAGTCAAATTCAATCATATTATACAGATTGGGTCAGATTATACAGATTGGTCAAAAATTTCCTATATAAGGGAACCAGTTGATTGCATCAAAGTCCCGACAAGCAGCATTCACTCCTGGAGAAGCGTAGAGCCACAGGGAGAGTCGTCTGAATTGTCCATGGCTTTGCAGCAATCCCTCATACTGAGCAAGCATGAAGCAACAGCGGAAAGAAAAACTCCCCAATAACGGGAAGGAAAACCTCCAGCAGAACCGGGCTCAGTATGAACGGTCATCTGCCTCGACCAACTGGGGGTTACAGAAGACAGAGCAGAGACTCAACAAGACAGACAAAAAAGCACAGAAGCACACATTGATCCAGTAATCTGTTATACATTAGATGGTAATAGCGGGTCATCTGTCTTCCCTGGATGATGTCACAGCTAACAGAACGCCAGACCAGGTGTACCTACTATGAAGACAAAAGAGAGATAGCAAAAAGTTAAAAGCTGAAATGACAACAGTCATTTCAATGCAATGCAATGCAAAACTGGAGAACAGTAGACTGGAGAACAGTAGAAATTAGTAGAGTGAGAAAAATAGATCCTGATGTCCTCCAGCAGCCTAAGCCTATAGCAGCATAACTATAGAGGTAGCTCAGGGTAACATGAGCCACTCTAACTATAAGCTTTGTCAAAAAGGAAAGTTTTAAGATTAGTCTTAAAAGTAGACAGGGTGTCTGCCTCACGGACCAAAACTGGGAGTTGGTTCCACAGGAGAGAACCCTGATAGCTAAAGGATCTGCCTCCCATTCTACTTTTAGAGACTCTAGGAACCACCAGTAGACCTGCAGTCTGAGAGCGAAGTGCTCTGTTAGGAACATACGGGGTAATCAGAGCTCTGATATATGATGGAGCTTGATTATTAAGGGCTTTATACATTAGAAGAAGAATTTTAAATTCTATTCTTGATTTAACAGGAAGCCAATGAAGGGAAGCTAAAATTGGAGAAATATGATCCCTCTTGTTGATTTTCATCAGAACTCTTGCTGCAGCATTTTGGATCAGCTGAAGACTTTCAACTGCATTTTGTGGACTTCCTGATAGTAAAGAATTAAAATAGTCCAGCCTTGAAGTAACAAATGCATGGACTAGTTTTTCAGCATCACCCCTGGACAGAATGTTTCTAATTTTGGCAATATTCCTGAGGTGAAAAAAGGAAACTCTGGAAACCTGTTTAATATGGGATTTAAATGACATGTCTTGGTCACAAATAACACCAAAATTTTTTACTTTATTACCAGAGGCCAAGTTAATGCCATCCAGATTAAGTTGTTGATTAAGAAGTTTATTTTTGAGGACTCTGGTCCAAACATTACAACTTCTGTCTTGTCAGAATTTAAGTGCAGGAAATTTAAAGTCATCCAGCTTTTGATGTCATCAAGACATGACTGCAGTCAAAGTAATTGATTGGATTCATCAGGATTTATGGATAAATATAGCTGAGTGTCATCAGCATAACAGTGGAAATTAATCCCATGCTGTCTGATAATTTTGCCAATCGGAAGCATATATATAGTAAAGAGAATTGGTCCAAGGACTGAACCCTGTGGTACTCCACAATTGACCCTAGAGTTTGAAGAAGATTTATTATTAACATGAACAAACTGGAATCTGTCCGATAGATACGATTTAAACCAGCCTAATGCTTTCCCCTTAATCCCTACAGTATGCTCAAGTCTTTATAGGAGAATATTGTGATCAACTGTATCAAATGCAGCACTGAGATCTAACAGGACAAGTACAGACACAAGTCCATTATCTGAGGCCATGAGAATATCATTGGTGACCTTCACCAGAGCTGTTTCAGTGCTATGATGAGCTCTGAAGCCTGACTGAAACTCCTCAAGTAGGTCATTATTTTGTAAATGTTCACAAAGTTGATTAGCAACAACTTTGTCAAGAATTTTAGATAAGAAAAGAAGATTAGATATAGGTCTCTAATTTACTAACTCATCTTGATCAAGAGATGGTTTCTTAAGTAAAGGTTTAATAACAGCTACTTTAAAAACCTGTGGTACATATCCATTTACTAAGGATAGATTAATCATGTCTAAAATAGTGCCACTGATCAAAGGGAATATCTCTTTAAACAACTTGGTTGGGATTGGGTCTAACATACAGGTAGAAGGTTTAGATGAAGCTAAAATTTTAGATAGCTCAGAAAGCTCTACTGCTTCTAAACAGTTCAAACACTGCGCAGGTTCTAAAGATTCCTCCAACGCTGCCTCACTTACTGAGGACGAGGTAATCATGTTTGTGAGGATGCCAATTATTTTATTTTTAATGGAATCAATTTTATTTATGAAGAATCCCATAAAGTCATAACTACTAAGAGCTAAGAGAATGGATGGATCAACGGAGCTGTGACTCTGAGTAAATTTGGCAACTGTACTGAAGAGAAATCTAGGATTATTTTTATTCTCCTCAATTAAGGATGAAAAATATGCTGCTCTAACTCTGCGAAGGATCTTTCTATACAACAATAGACTGTCCCTCCAGATTAGGTAGGATTCCTCTTGGTGTGTAGAGCGCCATTTTCTCTCCAATTACCTAACATTGTGCTTCAAGGAACGCAGCTCTGAATTAAACCAGGGAGCCAGCTTCCTGTGAATAATCACCTTCTTTTTCAAGGGAGCTACATTGTCTAATGCAGAACGCAGTGACGAAGTCACACCGTTAACAAAGACATCTATTTGTGAATGGGAAGAAACAACAGTGCTGCTATCTGCAGGGTATTTCTGCAATACTGAAGATATTAAAAGGGGGACAGACTCTTTAAAGTTTGATGTAGCATTGTCCGATAAAGATCTACTATAATGGAACCCTCTTTTGGGGGTGGAGAACTCAGTTAGATTAAACTCAAATGTTATTAAAAAATGGTCAGATAGGACAGGGTTGTGAGGAAATACTGTTAATTCTTCACAATCAATGCCATATGTCAGCACAAGGTCTAAAGTATGGAGCCAAGAGTACATCGGTTTATGCACATTTTGAGTAAAACCGATTGAATCTAGGATAGTTTTAAAGGCTACACTAAGGTTATCACATTCTGTGTCAACATGAATGTTGAAATCCCCCACTATAATAACCTTGTCAGCGTTTATCACCAAAACAGATAAGAAGTCTGACAACTGATTCAAAAACGGATATAAATATAATTCCCTATAATTTGTTTCGGATTTATTTGGGATGTCATAAAAGTCAGCGTATGTATGTATGTTAAAAAAAATCTCTTGTACATATTGTTCTGTTCTTACCTTTCATTATTTGTGTTATTTTATTTTTTTGTTATGGATTGTAGTTTGCTCTTCTGTTTTGCTTGTTTGTTTTTTTAGGGGGTGTTTACAGAGACCCTAATGGAACATTGAATGGAAATAAAAAAAAGTACTTTCTTGTGCACACCAGAAAGTAAGTGGTGTGTACCAGTTACTTTCTCGTGTGCACCAGAAAGTAATATTTTTTTTTTATTTCCCTTCAATGTCCTTTTAGGGGCTCAATAAGTGTTGGAGTCTGAAGTTAAATTCCTTGTTTGCACCCAATAACTTTGGGACCACAATGAACCTTGATGAAAAGCAAAAGGCCCTCAGTTCCCCCAGTATTTAAATTTAATATTTCCTTGCAACCTTTCATTGTTGCAAGATATCTAAAACTATTGAACAACATCAGCCAGAGTGCTATTAAAAAACCCATAAACCCACAAAAAAACAACTAAATTGGCATTGTTTTAGCTGTGACACATCACTTAACCTCACAGCATGTCTGTGCATAGCACAACAATTGTGTTATTGATGAAAAAGTGTATCAGTCTAATGATTTAATTTTAACAGAAATGTCAGAAAATCACTGCAGCAAACAGGCTTAAATCGAAGGTAACCGGACTTTCGCTCAATGTTTCGACACCTATACAGGAGACTTTGTACATTCTGGTGGCTCGCACTTGAGCTGGTTCCCATTTTCTGTTTAGATTAAATGTTATGTTCCACCAGTCATGTCATATATCTTGGCACTCAGATTGTTAAACACATTTACATTAAAAACACAGCCTCACTAAGGTGGTGAACAAATTGTGTATACTAATGTCAACTGCATAGAAAGGAGCTACTGGAGGGTTATTTATTTGTATGTATGTTTTTTAATGCAGGCGTAAAGTGTGATAGGGGTAATAATCTGATATATACATTTTATTCTATTGTTGTATATAGTATCACAGAAGTGTCTTTTACATTGTATAGGAAATAACTGTTAATTAACAACCTGCAAAAGTATGATGGGTTTCCTCCAATTGGCAACTGCAGAAAGAATTCTAAAGCAGATACTGACATTGAAAATGCACTGTTTCCCAGCTTTGCTTATTAACATGTTTTTCACAGAACAGCCAAAAAAAGACTGCATGTGTTTCTCTCATTGACTACAGTAGAACGTACAATTATTTTCACTAGTAGGTTAACACTAAAAGCAAAATTTTGGATAAAGGTAACATTAAAACAGACAGAATGACACATAACCTTCCTAATAAGTGTGACTCCAGCAGCTGGTGATGATTTTTATACCGCTGGTATTAATATGAGAATAAAGAAGATAAATCTTATAGCTTACATAAAGTACTGGCTCTTGTGCTGACTACCAATGAGAGAAGATGCGGTTCAGATCAATGATTCTTTGGATGGCCTGTTGAACCTGGATCAATAACTACAGGCTGAGTGAGGACTTGTTCTCTGATTTGGTGTTTCTCACTGTCAGATACTTGCTTATAAGATATAGTCACTCTTGCAAGTATCCAACCCCACACCAAACATGCAAGAGGATGGACACATATGCATGCACCACCCCTCATCATTCGCTCTGTTTCGCTGCTAAAAGGCTGACACTCCCCAGTGCAGAGAGGTTAATTCATAATGCTTTTTGACAAAGATGCAATGACTTATAGTCTGATTTTCTCCAGAATTATGCCATGGGAATCAAAGATGTATTTCATTCAATAAACATAAGGGTTTTGCATAATACACTGTTCATCGTCATAATGCTAAAAAGATAAAACTTATTTACTATAAAGGGGACAGGGAAAGGGACTTACAATCAATCAACGATATCTGAAAACATGCCGCCGTTTTGTCATTTGTGAGCAATTCCAATAAAAAAATGCAACTAATTAGAGTTTATAGTGCCAAAACAGTATGAGCAGTAGTTGTATTTGAATTCTTAGAGTGGATTCTTAGAGTGGAATCCTAAGCCAAGGAAGTGTGTGTGTGTGTGTGTTTGTGTGTGTGTGTGTGTGTGTGTGTGTGTGTGTGTGAGGGGGGGAGTGGTACATCAGAAATTTACCTTTTAAATGGCAAGGACAGCAGGATGGCTGACTGCTGACTATAAAGAGCTGACACAACATTGCCATGTACCGATGTAGCTAGCCCCACTGTGTTATTTTCTTTTCTGGTCAGGAAATCTCCCACAGAAATAACTGCTTTTATTGCATAATCATGGTTTCATAACAAAGGAAACCATCAAACCATATACTATTGTGTTAATGGCTTCTGATCTCTTAGAAGGCCCCGATCAGATCTTGCCCTCACACAGCAGCAACAAAAGCTATGCATTTTTTAAAACAATAAGAAGGGAGAGTGCACACACATCAGCTATATACAGTGAATTGAATTGCTTTATTGTCCCCCATGGGGGGAATTACGTTTCAGTATAACCCATCAAGAGAAAGGCCTACATTGGTAGACAGGTTCACTGACTGAGGCCTTGTTGCCCTTTTCAAAGTGCTGCCTTTTTGCAGAATATAGAAAAGAATACATTGGGATGGTTGAGGGGGAAAGTGCATTTCTCACACTGTCTCTTATCAGTAGACAGTAGGAGAATGCAGACAAAATCTCTCAGCACAGAAAAAACAACTTTCACACGACATTATAAGCAAAACATACTGAGCGAGGGCAGTGAAGTTCAATAATTTAAAATATTATTGAAAAGTTAATTCATTTATTTAACTCTATTCATTAAGTGAAACATTATATAGATTATTTACATACATAATGTTTACAGCATTTATTCTAATTAATAAGAATTTTCTGATAACAAAATGTAATACATAAATGAGGGCTTAATAACAAAAAAGAAATATGTTTAATAAGTGCTTAAAGGTTGTTCTTTTCAAAAGCTATGCTTAATCTGAAATATTTGCCTCATCAAAAAACGAAGATCCTAACTGACAAGAAAGAAACAACAAAAAAATATTGCACATAGGTCTGTGTGATATGGCTTAAACATGTATCACAATATAAGATTTCATATAATTCGATATTGATAATTATTGTTTAATGTTTTATTTAACTATTTAAAAAAAAGACAAGGGGAAAAAGCCTGAATTTAAACTATAACCCTAGCCCTATTTTAATGTAACCTTTAACCTGTAAAATAGGTCAACCCTACCACCAACTTTGCTTTGTTTGGCCGTGCAAGGCTGAGACTCTAAATCCTTTCCTCTGCCTCGATCCCCCAGAATACCATGGGGTTCTGGATTGGAGCTCAGTGGAATTATTGAACATTTTATCATACATATTTTATATTAATATTAAGTGTCAATCGCAATATATATTGATATTGATTTATTGCCCAGCCCTAATTGCACATATGAAGAAGTGAAAAGTGGGGGCTAACCTTTAACAGTCCCCGATACATATGTTTTAAAGGTTTTAAAACTGGTATAGTTGTTCAGTTATTTCATTTTACTGTGTGGTACCTTAGAGATTAGAGAGCAGAGAAGGAGCAGCTCACAATAATTATACTCTCTTCAAGGAGAGTTTATAGTGTGTTTATAGTGCATTTATATGTCTCAACAGTGTAGACTGTGTTTGTTATTGTATTACACTATAAGTAAGCACATTGTGAGTAGCGTACAATCCAGAGTTAAATTCTTTGTATGTGTTCACATACCAGGAAAATAAAGCTGACTTTGAACCTGTTTATTTACCATCCGATATAACCAGCTAGAAATGACTTAAATTAAAGTTTCAAGTTTTTCTTCCAACAAGAGAAGATTATCAGAATCAAAACATTCAGGTAAGTGGTAATATATTTGTTTTATTTGTCTGTCTGTCTGTCTGTCCATCCGTTCATCCATCCATCCATCCATTGTCTTCAGGTTTGCTAAGATTGAGTCGGAGGGGAAATAGGTCCTGGGGCGAGACTCAAACATTCCTCTCCATGGCAACACACTAGGCTGGGAAGGCCTTGGCGTCTTTTATATATAGTTCTGTTTTATTAATAAGATCTTATCTATCCTCATCACCGGTTCCTGCCCGCAATTTAGTCCTACACACAACCTACGAAACATAACAGAAGATTCTATCTGAAGACTGAACCAAGTAGACAGTCAACATAAGGAATCTGTGGTGTGGCATCAGTGGACCCAGCAACAGCTGAAGGAGGTACAAGGCAAGGCAAGGCAAATTTATTTATATAGCACAATTCAGTATAGAGACAATGCAAAGTGCTTTACATGATTAAAATATAGGAAAATAAAACAGAATAAAAGAAAGTAGGAATAAAATGTAGAAACAAAATAGAACATTAAAAACAGTTGGACTAAAAAAGTTGAACTAATGATGTTTCAGTAGAACAGTTTAACTAGAACGGTCAAAGGCAATCCTAAACAAATGTGTTTTTAATCTTGATTTAAAAGAACTCGAGCTTTCTGCACTTTTACAGTTTTCTGGAAGTTTGTTCCAGATAAGTGGAGCATAGGAACTAAATGCTGCTTCTCCGTGTTTAGTTCGTGTTCTAGGTATGCAGAGTAGGCTGGAGCCAGAAGACCTGAGTGGTCTGGAGGGTCGATACACTGATAACAAGTCTGTGATGTATTTAGGTGCGAAGCCATTCAGGGATTTATAGACTAACAGAAGTATTTTAAAGTCTATTCTCTGAGATACAGGGAGCCAGTGTAATGACTTTAAAACTGGGGTTATGTGCTCTACTTTCTTAGTCTTAGTGAGGACGCGGGCAGCAGCATTCTGGATCAGCTGCAGCTGTCTGATCCACTTTTTAGGCAGGCCTGCGAAAACACCGTTGCAGTAATCAATTCGACTAAAGATGAATGCATGGATTAGTTTTTCCAGATCCTTCTGAGACATTAGTCCTTTAATCCTGGAAATGTTCCTCAGGTGATATAAAGCCGACCTTGTAATTGTCTTTAGATGCTTTTGGAGGTTCAGGTCTGAGTCCATCACTACACCCAGGTTTTGGGCCTGATCAGTGGTTTCTAGCTGAAGCGACTGAAGCTGTGTGCTAACTTTTGATCTCTGCTCTATTGGTCCAAATATTATTACTTCTGTTTTGTTTTTATTCAATTGAAGAACATTTTGGCACATCTAGGCATTGATTTCTTCAAGGCATTTACTCAGTGCCTGAACTGGTTCATAGTCACCTGGTGACATGGTGATGTAAAGCTGTGTGTCGTCTGCATAGTTATGGTAGCTGATGTTGTTGTTTTTTATTATCTGAGCAAGAGGGAGGATGTAGATATGGAACAGGAGGGGACCCAGAATGGACCCTTGGGGAACCCCACATGTGATTTTTGTCATCTCTGATGTAAAGTTACCTACTGATACAAAAGATTCCCTGTTCTTTAAGTAGGATTTAAACCAGTTGAGAGCTATACCAGAGAGGCCGACCCAGTTCTCCAGGCGTTCTAACAGAATGGAGTGATCGACAGTATTGAATGCTGCATTGAGGTCCAATAGAACCAGCACGGTGGTTCTTCCACAGTCTGTATTTATATGGATGTCATTAAACACCTTGATAAGGGCGGTCTCTGTACTGTGGTGAGCGCGGAAGCCAGACTGGAAAACGTCAAAGCGGTTGGTCATTGTTAAGAAGGTGTTTAATTGTTGAAACACAGCTTTTTCAATAATCTTACTGATAAAGGGGAGGTTTGAGATGGGCCTGTTGTTCTGGAGTAGAAGTTTGTCTAAATTGTTCTTTTTCAGCAGTGGTTTGATAATTGCTGTTTTTAGGGACTGGGGGAAAACACCTGACAGAAGGGACGTGTTTATTATCTGAGTCAACTCAGACGCTGACAGGTAAAAACTTTCTTAAAGAAGGCTGTGGGGAGAACATCAAGGCAGCAGGAGGAGGAACTTAGCTGCTGAATGATCTCCTCTAAGCTTTTGTGGTTTATTTGGCTGAATTGGGACATTTTGTCAGTGTAAGTTCCAGCTGAATACAGCTTTGGTTCTGGTGTTGATATGGAAGTACAAAGTGATCCTCTAATTTTTAGGATTTTCTCAGTAAAGAAGTTAGCAAATTCATTGCAGGCCCTGGTGGAGTGGAGTTCGGAAGTCACGGACACAGGAGGATTTGTTAATCTGTCGACTGTGGCAAATAAGACACGAGCATTATTAATGTTTTTCTTGATGATCTCAGAGAAGAAAGATTCTCTTGCATTTTTCAATTGTAAGTTATATCTGTAAAGTCTCTCTTTATAGATGTCATAGTGAACCTGAAGTCTGTTCTTTCTCCACCTGCGTTCATCTTTTTGACACTCCCTTTTTTCACCTCTAACTGCTGGAGCATTTCTCCAAGGAGATTTTTTCTTCCCGGAAAGAACTTTCACTTTAACTGGAGCAATGCAGTCAATGATGTCTGAGACTTTAGAATGAAAGTTATCTACTAGCTTATCTACTGAGTTGCAGCCCAGGGTTGAAGTATCAGAGTAAGCTTGAATAAAGGTTTCCGTGGCATTGTCCTTAAAGGTGCGTTTTCTTACAATGTCCCTTTGGCTAAATGAGTCACTGGAAATTATGCTTTCAAAGGTAACAGAAAAATGATCAGATAGGGCAACATCAGTTACATTGACCTTAGAAATCTTTAGACCTTTAGTGATGATCAGGTCTAAAGTATGTCCCCGTTTGTGTGTTGGCTGTTTAACATGTTGAGTTAAACCAAAGTTTCTAAGTGTGTCACACAGTTCTTTTGCACTTCTGTCTTCAGGGTTGTCAACGTGAAAGTTGAAGTCTCCCACAATATTTAAACAGTCATAATCAACACATATCACAGACAGGAGGTCACTAAAATCCTTAAAAAAGTTTGATGTGGACTTAGGAGGCCTGTAAACATTCAGAAACATAGTTCCTACCGGGCTCTTTACCTGGAGACCCAAATGTTCAAAAGAGTCGAATTTTCCCAAAAACACCTTTTTACACTTTAGTGAATCATTAAACAATGTTGCCATTCCTCCACCTTTCCTTTGCTGTCTGTTCTCACAAAGAAAATTGTAGTTTGGAGGAGTTGACTCCAACAGTATGGCTGCTTCATTAGATTCATGTAACCATGTTTCTGTTAAAAACATTACATCAAGATTATTGTCAATAATGAAGTCATTAATTAAAAGGGATTTTCCTGACAGAGATCTAATGTTGTTTTTTTTTTTAAAGAATATGTTTATCCATTTTCAATTTCACAGCAAGTAGACAAATATCCAATATGCAATGGCTTAAACAAACCAAACAAACAAGCAAACAAAAGAAAGAAAGAAAAAAAAACACACACACAGCGGCTCAGCTACACATATACAGTTCCATATATGGAGGAAAAAGTAAAAATAGAAAAAGTGCAACAGCATGTCTTCCTTTATGACCTTTCAGGAAATCCTTTTAACAAAATGGTTGATACATTAGGGTCAAGGTAGTTCAAATAAGGTTCCCATACTTTATAAAATTGTTTCGATTTTGAGTGTATCATACATGTTAAATATTCCAATGGTATCAACTCAAAAAGCATCTTAAGCCTTTAACAGTTGGGTCTCTATTATTTATCCACTGCAATAAAATATTCTTCCTAGCTGCATATGTAAGAATACAAAACAGTCTCTGATTTTTTAACAGAACACATCTTGCTGGAAGGCCTAGAATAACAGACATTGGGTCCATCTGTAGCTTCAGTCCTAATATCCTTTCAATTTCAGTTAAAGTATTAGACCAATATCTTTGTAACTTATGGCATGACCAAAGACAATGAATTAATGTTCCAACTTCTGTTTTACATTTAAGACACATTGGTGATAAAGTGGGATTGAAATTGTGCCTACGGTTAGGGGATATATGCATTCTATGCAAAATCTTAAATTGTATCGACTTGGCACGGTTACATACTGAAACTGATCTAGCATAGGTCCATATATCTTCCCACTCATTATCATGAATTGTAACAGAAAGCTCTTTCTCCCATTTCTCTCTAAGCTCTTGCAAAGCTACAGGTGGAATATCACGCATAGCTCCGTAGAGTAGCCTAATGGACATTTTCCCAACTGTTCCAAACAGCACTTTCTCAAGAGGAGATACCTCAGTATTACTAATTAGGGTTGTGCTTTGCACTATATAGTGTCTTATTTGCAAGAAACGAAAGAAATCACGTCTGGGGATATTGTATTTCTCAACCATCTGATCAAATGACATTAAAGAATTATCAGAAAATAAATCTTTCAGGACGTTAATGCCAGAGCTACCCCACTGTCTAAAGCCAGTGTCAAGCAGCCCCGGTTGGAAATCGGGATTGTTAAGAATAGGAGTGAAAACTGATGTTAGTTTGGACCTACCCTCAAGTATACGCATTAATCGCCATGCCTTAATTGTGTTGAGCGTAACAGGGTTGTCACAGCACAGCCTGATAGTCCTAAAACTCTTAATAAACAACAGGTCTCTCAGTGGATATTTTGATAGGGAGGTTTCAGCACCCAACCAAGTAGAAGTTTTATCATTTAAGATCCACTCATGAATAAATCGCATATGAGTACACAGCTGATACTTTCTGAAATGTGGTAAGTCTAAACCTCCCTCAGTGCTTGGCAGCTGTAAAGTAGCTATCTTTAGCTTTGGTTTGCGTTTGCTCCATATAAAAGAACTAAGCCAGCCATTTAGTTTTTTCACAACTCCATTAGAAAATAAAATAGGGATCATTTGGATATGATAAAGTACTCTAGGCAATATGTTCATCTTAATGAGGGCTATGCGTCCTAACCAGGAGACGGGTAGGGAATTCCAGCGCTCCAAATCTTGTCTCACTTTCTCAAATAAGGGAACAAAATTAGCTTTATACATTTGCTTAAATGTAGGGGTTATAAATATACCTAAATAGGTAAAGCCTGCTGGAGACCACTTAAAGGGGAAAAAGGGGAGTGCTTTAGGTATTGAATTTAGACTCCCAATCGGCATGGCCTCTGATTTTGTCAAGTTAATTTTGTAACCAGAAAATTTGCTAAACAAATCAATAACATTAAGTAAAGCAGGTACTGATGTATCAGGACTTGAAACATAAATTAGGACATCATCCGCATAAAGGCTTATGTTATGATGTATCCCATCAACTTGCAGGCCTTGTACAGAGGGGGCTGCTCTAATGGCCTCTGCCAGTGGTTCAATAACCATGGCAAATAAGAGGGGAGATAAGGGGCATCCTTGCCTTGTTCCTCTATGTACTGGGAAGTTGTCTGATCTGACCCCATTTGCCATAATGGCAGCTTGAGGATAGCTATAGAGGACTTTGATCCATCTAATATAATCATCCAATAAGCCAAATTTAGCCAAACAGTAGAATAGGTATGACCATTCAACTCGGTCAAAGGCCTTCTCTGCATCCAGAGAAAGCACTAGACCATCGTCCTGAGCTTGCTGGAAAACCTGAATAATATTTAGAAGCCGCCTGACATTATTAGAAGAATTACGTCCCTTTATGAAACCAGTTTGATCCTCTTTAATAATTTTGGGCAAGACACCTTCAAGGCGTGTGGCTAAAATTTTTGCCAATATCTTCCGGTCTACATTAAGAAGGGAAGAGATCTAATGTTTAATAAACCCAGTTTATATGACCTAGTGGTTGATGATGTCTTTTAGGTATTTGTTCCTGTTTATCCTCTTGCTCTTCTTATTTCTGCCACGTATCATCACAGATATTCCATAATCTCCGGCAAAAGGCCCAAGCTGATGCTGGAAACTGTCATGTCTGATAAACGTGCGGCCAGGGCCCGATCTGTATCACAGCGAAGTAATCTGGAGGTCCTGAGCACCAGAATGTTCCGTGATACGTAGAGGAGGAGGATCTGGGGCTCTGAGGCCTTTGGAAAATGCTGGTTTAGTCACAGCAGAATGGCTATGTGGAGAGGATGTCAATTGTAGGCCAATTTTAAATACTTTGTTCATGTTGTGAACTTTGTTCATGTTATGAACAAAATTCCAGAAAAGGAACTTCTGGGCTTTCTGGAGAAGAAGGGGAGGTGGGTGCAGTCTGGACCCGTGTTCGTGACGATGGAGGTTTTTGGTCCTCTCTTTGTCCTGCTGAGATCTGGGATGAATCAAAGGGACCTATATAATACAGCAAACAGGCTTAAATCAGAGGCAACCAGAGGTGTGAACGGGCATCTTCCTCGACTGACTGGGGGTTAGAGATGAGAGAGCAGAGAAACAAAAAAGTGCGGAAGCACACATTGATCCAGGAGTCCTTTTTATAGGATAATGGCAGATGATCGGCCCCCGTGAATGGTGTTGCAGCTAACAAAACACCAGACCAATTGTACCTACTATGAAGAGAAAAAAAAGACAATTTTTTACAAAAAGTTAAAAGACAAACAATGCACACTGGAGAACAGCAGGAGAACTCAGCAGATTGAGAAAAATAGATATTGATGTCCTCCAGCAGCCTAAGCCTATAGCAGCATAACTACAGAGATAGCTCAGGATAACCTAAGGCACTCTAACTATAAGCTTTGTCAAAAAGGAAAGTTTTAAGCCTAGTCTTAAAACCTAGTTTTAAAAGTAGACAGCAAGTCTGCCTCACAGACCAAAACTGGGAGTTGGTTCCACAGGAGGGGATAAGTAAAAAATCTGCCTCCAATTCTACTTTTAGAGACTCTAGGAACCACCAGTAGACCTGCAGTCTGAGAGCAAAGTTCTCTGTTAAGAATATATGGGGTAATCAGAGCTCTGATATATGACAGAGCATGATTATTATGGGATTTATACGTGAGAAGGAGAATTTTAAATTCTATTCTTGATTTAACAGGATGTCAGTGAAGGGAAGCTAAAATTGGAGAAATATGATTGCTCTTGTTGATTTTCAACAGAACTCTTGCAGCAGCATTTTTGGATAAGGCTTTGAACTGCATTTATTGGACTTCATGATAGTAAATAATTGCAATAGTCCAGCCTTGAAGTAACAAATGCATGGACTAGTCCTTCAGCATCACTCCTGGACAGAATATTTCTAATTTTGGCAATATTCCTGAGGTGGAAAAAGGAAACCCTGGAAACCTGTTAATATAGTTTATAGCATTTACATTGTAAAGTGAATTGTCCCAAGGACTGAACCCTGTGGTACTCCACAAGTGACCCTAGAGTTTGAAGAAGGTTTATTATTAACATGAGCAACCAGCCTAATGCTTTTACCTTAATCCCCGCAGAGTGTTCAAGTCTTTCAAGGATAATATTGTTATTAACTGTATCAAATGAGGCACAGATCTAACAGGCCAAGTACTGACAAAAGTCCATGATCTGAGGCCATGAGAATATCATTAGCGCCCTTCATCAGAGCTGTTTTGGTGCTATGATGAGCTCTAAAGCCCGACTAAAACTCTTCAAACATTGTAAATGTCACCATACTTGATTAGCAACTACTTTTTCAAGAATTTTAGATAAGAAAAGAAGATTAGATATAGGTCTGTAATTTATTAAGTCATCTTGATCAAGAGTGGGTTTCTTAAGTAAATGTTTAACAACAGCTACTTTATAAGCCTGTGGTACATATCCATTTGCTAAGGGTAGATAAATCCTGTCTAAAAGAGGGACATTAATCAAAGAGGATACTTCTTTTAAAAACTTGGTTGGGATTGGGTCTAACATACAAGTTGAAGGTTTAGATGAAGCTAAAAGTTTAGATAACTCAGAAAGCTCTATTGCATCTAAGCAGTCCAAACACCAATCAGGTTCTAAAGACCTCCAATGCTGCCTCACTTACTGAGGATGAGGTAATCATGTTTGAGAGGATGCCAGTGATATATTTTTAATAGAATAAATTTTATTTATGAAGATCCCATAAATTCATTAATGGTGAGAGCTAAGGGAATGGCTGGATCAACAGAGCTCTGACTCTGTGTAAGTTTGGCAACTGTACTAAAGAGAAACCCAGGATTATTTTTATTCTCCTCTATTAAGGATGAAAAATATGCTCCTCTAACTTTGCAAAGGATCATGGAGTTTAGACAAAAATTCGGACTCAAAAACTTACCTTTTCCCTGACTGTTTTGTGATGCAACTGTGATCCAGCCAATATACATCAAGCCCTCTTCTTACCTTCTTACCTTACTTTATTGAGAAACAGAGCAGAGATCACATAGATGGAAAGTAATTGCACCCCACAGTCCCACTGCAGTCTGCGTCTGCCCTGTCTCTGCCCTGTCTCGCTTTTGGCTCTCCCTAATACTACACAGTGTCCTTGGCATGAGACAAAACAAAGACAGTCTATCCTAGACAATAATCATCCCACACAGTATCTACGCAGCATTTGGCCTTGCAATCATGTCCGAGTGGCGTGAGGCCAAAGTGACTTCAGAATAATATTTTTATTAACATTATTAGCTGTCTCGCCATGGATCCTGGCCTTTTCTCTTCCATCTCTTCCCACAGAAGCGTTCGTTTGGCATCCCACCTCGATGCTACCTCTCCGGCTTCTTAGTTAGAGCTTGCATATCTCCAGGCTCCGGTCTGGATTCATCCAGACCAGAAAACTCCCCTGTTCCCCGACTGTCTCGTCATGTGGCTGAGATCCAGCCAATCTGCATCAAGTCCTCTTTTTACCTCAACCAGTTATTATACAAGGCTTTGCTTATAAAGCCCTCCATCCATGGACTTTCTTGCTCATCAGCTGAGCGCTGACCCACCTGCATCCCATCTCCTCCTTCATGCTCTCAAGTCCCTCCTAGCTCCCTTTTCTCCTCCAGGCTCTACCACCAGTGTCCAGACCCTGGAGCGAAAACTTTACTAATCCTAATCATAAAATTTACCATACAAGCTCATAGCCATTTGCAGCTTCGGGTCTTCTGTCGGGGTCTGAGCGCCAAAGAACTCTTTTTGATTTATGTCCACAAATCTGTCTAACTGCCTTTCCTGTCTGAGTGAGTCTTTCCAGGTTGAATTTGTACACAACAGTAGATTGTTTTTTTCCATATTAGGTAGGATCCCTCTAGCACCATAATCCCTCCAATTCCCTAATGTTGTGCTTCAAAGAATGCAGCTCTAAATTAAAACAGGAGCCAGCTTCCTGTGAATAATTACCTTCCTTTTCAAGGGGGTTATGTTGTCTAATGCAAAACGCAACAAGGAAGTAACACCATCAACAAAAATGCCTAGCCTTCTGCTAAGCATTTCTGTCATACTGAGGAAATTAAAAGGGAGACAGACTATTTGAAGTTTGATTCAGCATTGTCTGATAAATATCTACTATGATGAAACCTTCTTTTGTAGGAGGGAAAACTCAGTTAAATTAAACTCAGATGTTATTAAAAAATGGTCAGGTAGGACAAGGTTGTGAGGAAATACTGTTACTTCTTCACAAATGGAGCTTAAGCGAAAATTCAGACTGAAGAAACATTATTGCCTACCTCCATCAATCAGAGACTCATCCGCCTCCGACGCAAGCCAATCAGATTTGAACTGGTTCTCCTCGAAGCCAATCAGCATCCTGGGTTCATCTTAAAAGAACTCCACATCCTCGTCTCGGCCTTCTGCTCAGCGGGCAAGCGGTGGCTGCGCCGTGTCTAGTTTGGATTCTGATGACTGGATTCAACCCACCTCCATCCCCTTTTCCACCATCGTAGCAAGCTCCGCCTGGCTTTCCTATGGTCCTCCTTCAACCTCGTCCTTATCAGAGTGTAATTCCTCCCGGACTCTTACGGATTTTCCAGTCACTCCTTAAAACGGTCCGGCAGAAAACCGCCATGTTGAGCCTGGTTCTGCCAGAGGTTTCTTGCCAAGGGGAGTTTTTCCTCTCCACAGTCGCTTCATGCTTGCTCTTCATGGACAGTTTATGCAAACCTGTGTTTATCAAGTTGGACCTAGCTCAAACAGATAGTCATATGGATTGAACAAACTTTGTTTATCTCCACTCCACCACCAGTTTCAGGCCTGGGGGAAACATCCCTATTCTCATACACCTGCTTATGCATATTGAAGTATAATTCAGCGTGAATGTTTCCTGCCGAGGTCTGAGCGCCAAAGTCTTAAAATATTGTATCAATAAAATTCTTCTAATTGTTTTTTCTTTCTGTGTGAGTTTTTCAGATTGAAATAATGCCATATGTCAGCATAGAGGTCCAAAGTATGAAAGCAAGAATGTGCCGGTTTATACACATTTTGAACAAAACCAATTGAATCTAGGATAGTATGAAAGGCTACATTAAGGTTATTACATTCAGTGTCAACATGAATGTTAAAATCCCCCACTATAATATCCTTTTTAGCACTGTTCCCTCGAAGCCGCAAACGTGCATTCACACACTGTATCTGGATTCAGTGTGCACAGTGAATCTATGCAGCTCAGAATATAAAAGTTATTTTGTACCATTTTGCAATTCTGGTGAGATGGTGTTCCATGGTCCCACTCTGTGTGCGTCAGGTGCTGATCGGAACTCACCACTGATTGACGGGTGGGGCAGACACTTTTATTGTTGGGCAGGTGGAAGCCCCTTGTCAGGCATCAAAGCAGCTAAGATAAGTGGGCACATGGATCAACACATAACAGAGGCCCAGAAAGGCATAGGTAAGAACACCAGAGGACCCAAACACCAGCTGCTGGTTGACTGAACAATCGCCCTAGACTGCAAAACCAGACAAAAGAAACTGTGCAATGCATGGATTGATTACAAGAAAGCCTATGATTCAATACCACACATAGATCCTGGAATTTCTGAAGTTGTACAAGGTCAACAGCACTCTGAGAGCCTTCATTGCAAACTCCACGAGGCTGTGGAAAACCACCCTTGAGGCCAACCTCAAGCCAATTGCACAAATCCATCAAATGTGGAATATACCAAAGAGATGTTCTGTCCCCTCTGCTGTTCTGCATAGGCCTGAACCCCCTCAGTCAAATAACCAACAAGTCTGACTATGGATACCGACTCAGAAATAGGGCCACTATCAGCCACCTCATGTACATGGATGGCATAAAGCTCTACGCTAGAACTGAGTGAGACATTGACTCGCTGATCCACACCACCAGGATTTACAGCAGAAACATCGGAATGTCATTCGGGCAGGAAAATGTGGTCGGTTGGTGACACAGAGAGCAATGTAATCCACACAGAGGGGATTGCAAGAATAAGACAACTGGACTTCTATTCTGAAGCTGAAGACGTTTTTCTTCCTCTCCAGGAAGCTTTCTCAGTTCAAAATGTCTGAAGTAGCGTGCAGTTCTAAGCTTTATAGACCTGCTGGCGAGGCATCATTAGAGCTTAGATTCACATGTAAATTCACCTGGAACTGATTGCAGGGCCAATCGGTTCCAGGCAGAGAGTAAGCAGGGAAAGCTTAAAATGGTTTACTTCTAATGCGCTTTTACTGTTTGTTGTAAGGTTTGACCTAGTAAAAAGACCTGGAGCTTACAGGCTAGCTTCCGCCATTGTTTACATTGGCTACTGCCAATGTAAACAATGGCCACAGGAAGTGCCCTGACACGTAATTTTGGGGTGATCGTCTGCTTACAGCGACCTCTAGCTTCCTAAGGTACCAATTCAAGTTTTAATATTTTATCAGAGAAAAAAATAGATATCAGTTGTCCTAAATGTTATTGATTTCTACTTAGCAAATCATTCTTTAAAATGTTATTTCCTCAAATAATGTTTTATCTAACTCAGGATTTGCATTGTGAATGGGTTGAATAAACAAAATGCTGTTCTAAATTAGTTAAGTTAGTTTGATCTCATACCATATTCTTTAAGATGAACTTTGGTTCTCTAACTTAGATCTGCAGTGAACCAGGATTCACCGAATCATTCTGATAATGGTTGTCAGTTATTTTATTTGTCATTTTGTTTATTTTGTGTGTACATAGTTCCTTAACTTCTTTTTATCTTAATTTTGCTTAGTAGTTTAGTTAAGTTTCACTAGCCTAGTAGAGAGGATTTTTTTATTGAAATATAGTGTTAATTCAGATAAACAGCATTCTATTGTGGAGTTCTCTGGATTGTTATTGTTTCACCGTGTCCCGTCTACGGTGAAACACCCTCGGTGGACCCAGTTCGTTTTACCCAGTCAGGCGACCACCACTTACTTATTACCTTGAATGTAGGACGCATAAAACAGACAAGTATGCTTTTAGTTATATTTTATCTATGTAAAGACAGAGAAACAGTTACAGTCACACCAGCGCTGATGGGCTCCTGATCGGCAGGCAGCCCCGATTTCTCATCACACATACATTATAAAGGAGTTTAGGTTAACACCCATAAAAGGCCGTACATTTCCAAACTGCGTCATCAGTAGATAAACGGTGTCAACTCCGGGACGCTATCAGACAGATGAGTCCCTTCCTCGTTGTCCGGTGTTATCCAAGTGTGGCAGACAGTCCCGGGATAAACAGCTCGTTCCACTTGACCTTGTTGATATCCTAACAGACCCCCTGATGATGTGTCTTAATGGCACATCACCAAAGATGATCAACCAGTGGAACCACAGCTCTCAATCTGTCCCTCTCCCAGAACAGTCGGTCATTCCGTCCAGTCCAAGCAATCCAAGTACGTCAGCTTCCGGCTTCCAGAGTCCATCCATCCGTGATCTCCACGGCAGTCGATAGTGCGGCTCAGTCTCTGGGGTTACACAATCTCTGCTGGTGTGCCCGAAAGACATTTTGTAAAAACAGTCCAGTTGTCCGTTAGCCCCCCCTGTTGGTGTGCCCCAAAGGCACATCACAACGAAAACAGTTCCAAGAAATGGGCCGGACAAACATCGATGGAAACATCATGCTCATTTATTTCTGTAAATAAATTCTTGTACTTGAAGAGAAGCTGTCACTCCTTTGTTCTATATATGTGAGGGATTTGCTGTCAAAAGAATGCCAGTGCTCAAATCATTCCTTTCATCAATTGTCCTGATATCAGCTGCTTGGGCTGTTATTCACCGGACAATACCTAATAGACCGATAGTTATTTATTAAACCTTAAATAACTTAAAACTGTGCTTAATGGCACAGCACTTAGTACCACAAATGTAGCTAATCAATTGGAAAGAAGTAGAGACTTATTCAATGCTGTTGTGAAAAAGTTTTATTCATTCATAAATGTTTTTTTAACATGGGATCTCTGTTATGATCTTGGAGGGAGATGAATCTGGTATTCAACCAACACACTAGTAATGCTTTTAACGGGGTTTATTAACAGAAAAGGGGAAGAGTGGGAATCAGAACAGGATCCAACGTGTGGTACAGGGCGGACATCCAGGCAACACTTGAAAGCAACAGGCAAACTGAGAACAGGCAAACAGACGGAAACAGGTTAGCTGACGGACAGAATCAAGGTGCTGGGAGGCTCTTACCAACGGAGGAGAACTGAGAAACGAAATGGCAACAAGTGACGAACCGACGGGGAGCAGAGAACTAAAGCAGGATTAAATAGAGGGACAGACAGGTGAGCGGAATAAAACTAATTAATCAAGGACAGCTGGGAGTGATTAAGGGAAATGACAGGAGCCGGGGAATAAACCAAAAACCGGGGATAATAATGAAAACAAGGTGCAGACTAAAATCAGAACTGATACAGAAAACAGAACAACAAACATAATGATCCGGCTAACCAGGACTCCAAAACCATAAAGCAGGAAAAGGTAACAGAACTAAATCATAAACCAGAACAGAACATTACAATCTCTACATCTTTAACAAGTATTTCCCGAAAAATCTGCTGTATTGAATCCTTACTACTTATTGCAGCCTATTTACACCACTCCCGAGCCCAGATAAATGCAGAGGGTTGCGTCAGGAAGGGCATCCGGTGTAAAGTCTTTGCCTAATTGACCATGTTAGTCAAGTGACTAGCTGTTGTTTTATTAAATTTTTTTTAAAGCATGCAATCCAAAATCCTTTTTAGATGGGGAACATAAGATAAATACATGGCCATAAATGCCTAGTGTATCAATTATGATACAAAAGATAAAAAAATGTAGGTGTGTTTGATTTTATTATGTTAAAATCATGCAATAAACTGCTCAAATTTTAAATATATAATTTTCTGATTATCGTTTATTGCATCAGGCTTCAAAGGCTTAAAAACGAACTATATAATATACACTGCTGAAATTATTATCTCTGTTCAGAGGAGTTCAGAGCCAAATTAAATTTGGTATATATGAAATTACTCTGCTGATTTTCCAACTACTTGTGCTATTCCTCTTCTACAATAGACCTCTGACCTACAATAATGAAAGGCACTTTTGTTGTCCTTGTTTGAAATTCTTCCTTGCACTTCAAAAATTCGATCCACACAATCCTCCTCATCACGACCCATGCTGCATGTCTCTATGGGCTCTGAACTCATGTTGTTTCCTCCACCTGCCCTCTACACCATGAACACACTCCCTGCAACCTGAACCTCATACTCACCCTTTTTTGTATTCCTGAGGACAACGTTCTGACACAATCGCCAACCAAGAGAGATATTGATTTGAACTGTACTATATCGATCTTTCACATCTTTTTTGGCATGAAAAACTACTTTCTGTCCTGTGGATCTCTAGTTTCATTCATATACTACATGTTGATTAACATGAGGATTTGTGTCATATTTTGGCCACAGCTACAATAAGCCAGCACTATAAACCAGCCAATGATTGTGTATGTTAACCAGACGCAGCATCGCTGTGGGTGCTGACCCCTGTTGGACTTTCATGATCCTTACCAAGGGAACTGTTCATATTTTGTGAGCTTTGATAATCAAGTGGCCTGACCAATGTACCACTGTGTTTTTAAATGCGCAAAATGTTGAGGAGAAAAAAAAGAAAAATGTTGACAAAATGTCAAAACTGATGAAGATATTTATGGAGTACAATGAATTAGAAAAATAAAACAACAAGATATAATTATCTGAAAAATACACAAACCTTGATTGAATTCAGCACCAGTGACATAACTGCAACAACAATCACATGGATGTATTATTAAAATCTTATCTCAATCCCAAAGAGGGGTTTAATTGGGTAAAAGCATATTGTTCCATATCCCCTTGGAGGGTATTGATGTGCAAATCACCTCTTACAAACTCCTGAATGAAAAATATGAAGAGACAAATATGAAGTGGTCTATTATTCTCCAATTCTTTTTTACACAGAAATTCACAATGCAGAAAGGCACAACTTCAAAAGAGAGTCCCTCCCCACTGAATTCATCTCTTGACTCTTTGATTGTTAGCTATTCTCTCCATGTACTGTACGAGGTGTTGTAGTGGCTATAAAAATTATGACCTCATGTTTAATTCATGTCTCCACTTTCATTGCATACAGTGGAGTATCATCGTCACACAATCAAAAAATTAGCAGCTTTTTGTATATATTTCACATTGAACTGTGCAAGCTTCCTTTTTTTCTAATCATATCTTCACCTTAGATGAAGTAAGAGATAAAAACGATAAACTTCAGTATATGTATCTCTATCTAACATATGAATTGTGAATGGTATATGTGTTAGGTAATTTAAATAGATTTCAATGAACAGCTCCTCTTCTTTGGCTATAAGACAATCATTTTTATCTCATTGTCTGATATTAACTCAGACCAGACATTTCCTGTTTTAGGTCAGTTGGGATTGCCAAAATTGTATATACTAGCTAAATGGCAGAATAATAAGAAAGATTGTTTTGCTCTGTCCTTAAATTCTGAAATGTACTTACACTAAGAACACTGTTCCTTTAAATTATTTGGAAAATTGCGGTTATGTCATGGCTTTGCAAGCTCTGGTTGGTGGTTAATTGGTTATTTAACAACATTTTAGTGCCGTTAAAGATAACTGTCGGATACATCTTAGGACAAAAACTTCAAACACACTGCTTGCTTGTGTGGCATGATGGAAGAATTAAAAACTGGGGGAAGTTTCTCACTAGGTAAAATTTCTAGATAACTGAAGATGCCACATTAAACAGTTTCAGGCATGAAATAATGAAATTTTGCTTATTGTTCCTTCAAGGAATGGTAATCCTATCTTACTTAAAACAGGACAAAGTTTATTCTTAATTTATGTAAAAAAATGGAAAGGAAAATGTCTGGTTTTAACTTATATGCAGCAACCTAATAGTCATTGGTATGCATACAAATTTGTACACACATATATGCTCAAATAACACAAAGAAGGAAAGATGTTGCAGTGTTCCAATAAACAGATTTAGTGTAGGTGGGAGTACTTCATTGAGTTCAGCGTAGCCATGTCCCTGGAAAGACTTGCACAGTATTTTACAGGGCTGTACTAGGGTCTGATAGCATGTGCTGATATATCTGCTCTGACATTTACGATAGTATCACTGTACTCCCTAATTATTGAACAATTTCAGCATAAAATCTGATTTAGCGGTTAAAATGAAACTGCCTAAAGTCATTTGGCCTGCCCAAGACTTATCTCCTCTGGTGGTTTTATTCATTTGTTTTCTGTATATTTATTTATTTTTCTTTGTTAGGCCTTGCTCTATACTCCAGATACGTTTCTGCACTGGAGTCTTCCATTGACAAGATTGGTTTACTGACAGAACAACATTGCCCCCTGTTGGTTCCAAATGAGGAAAACCTCTATCCACAACAGTGTAGCCATGACATCACTAATGCTTCACTGAATGATACCCATCCCATTTGAGACAGACTTAGCAGAAGATTGCAGTTTGAAGCTCACCCCTGCAACACATGTGATTGCATGAGCCCGGCTTTTTGTTGATTGCTCTCATTGTGTGTAAGAGCTGCTGTGTGGTGGTTAGGTCTACAACATATAAAGGAAACCCAGCTGTATGCTCATCACATCCAGTTGGGACAACATTATGATTCTTTTTTTTCTTTTTTCTTTTTTGGTTTGTTGGATTTTATTGACATTTTGGTCAGTCAAGAACCTCTAACTGGTGTAAAGACATGTAAAATTAAATCTTGACTATTCTCTTGAATAGAGTAAGAAAGAAAAAGAAAATGAGGATACTGTGTGGATAACTTATATGGAAGATCATGGTAGGTTGTAGGTGCGATCCTAAATTTTACAGTCCATATAATAGTTTACATTTTCTGATATCTCTTATTCACAATCACCTTAAGGAGTGGCCAAGTCACACAAAGTAAAAACGCCTCAATCTGCAAGCAGTGAGAAGAGATAGGCTGCTCTAAAGAAGCTGTTTTGCTCTCTTAAAATTATTTAATCAAAATAGTCTAAAACATGAAAGCAAAATATTTCACATAATCATTTCTTTAGATTTTCAAGTAATTTTAACCCAGACCAAAGCTGAGGAGGAGATTGATAGGGACTTGGAAAGAGACAACATTTAAAAATACTGAGAAGACAGCTATTATTTTCACTCTGAAGTGGTGGTGCTTTGATCAGCAAATCTCTCACATTTTGATGTTTCACTGTTCTGCATTAATATTTGTGAAATTCCTAAAACAAGAGATGAGACTCTTAACAGATACTATCAAAGTTAACAGTCAGTACTTTATCAAAGGGATTACCCTAAAGTGACCATGAACGTTGTTGAAACTTTGGCTTTTGCTCCTAACCCCTATCAAATTAGGTTTCTTGATACAAATATTTTTAAAATTATGTAATGTCAGGGACCAAGCAGTAAAACACAAGGACAAAGATATAGGAAAAATCTGTTTATTTTTTCAAAAATATTTCCATAAATAATTAACAAAAAACAATAGATGAACAAACACATACCAAATCTAGAAAAGGACTCTGGGTCAACTTGGACAAACCTATCTAAGGATAACAAAATTGACCTCCCACAAAGAACACACAATAAATACACACAGAGGCTAGCCTATGAGAAAAAAGCAGGAGGGGAGAGGACACTAAGACAAATCACCATAAATAAATATAGGAAACTAATTCAAGCCAACACATAACTACAACACAAATGCAAAGACAAAAAAGACAAAAAATTACAACCGAGAAGTTTCCAACTATTAGTATTTAGTACTTTGGTACCCTGCTTCCATCAGCCTGATGGATTCCTCCAATTCTTAGTGTTGCACCACAAAAATCCTCTCCCCCAGCCAGTTTTCTTTTTTTCTTTTTTTTTATCTCAATTATACACCTGGCATCCAATTGTTATGTCTGTATTGTTCATAGAAAAATTAAAATGCTTTATGAAAATCTATCTCAATTCAGGAAAAAGGACAGTTAATTATCTAAACATACTAAGAACTGTTCACTAAATATCTGCGCCCATTTTAGCAAAGAACTGTCTTGAACCAATAGAAAAATAACAACGATAAGTCAAATGTGCTGGTGTGAAAGAAGAAATAACTAAATAAATACTAACACTGTAGGAATCTCCACCAGTAAGTGTGAAGAAATCTTTACTCAATACTCAATTATATATATATATATATATATATATATATACTGTATATATATATGCTATTTGTATGCTGAAATGCTTACTGAAATGGAAGAGGGATTGGCATAAATAAATAACCTAATTAAAAGTTATATATACATTTATGTCACATTTTATAATGTAATTACGGCTTACATTTTTATTTGCTTTAATTTTAGGCATTTATGTTATGCCTATTTATTTATTGAGCATGTTTTTATTTCTGTATTTATTTCTATATTTATTTTTAAATATGTCTGAGTTGGTCCTCCATAGTGGCACACGTGGCTGCTGCTGTCACATCTGTTTTGTCAGAATTCACGATTGTCATGAGTGTCTCTATCCAAATAAGCGTGCCTTGACCAGCATAACTTGTCATGGTGCCTGCTGTTTATGACATATTCATTCGTGTGATTGGCTAAAACAAACTTTTGGTAGGCAGGCACTAGGCGTTGCTTTGCCCAATCAGTCCGGGGAGCTTCACTCCCTCTTTTCCCCAAACTGATTCAATGGGAGCAGGCCCAGATTGATAATGTGCAGAATGGAGATTGCTACACATTATCAATCTGGCTTGCCAGGTTAGTTTAGTTTAACTAAAATATGATATATAACTGTGTCCATTTGGTACATTAATTCATTCATTTGCCTTTTATGTCTGGCGACACAGGAGTGTTACATGATTTAATTAGACATTTTTATAGGAGCAATAAGCGATATTTCACCACTAGGTGGTGTTTGAGCACCATCTGTAGACCAAAACAAGCTGCAAGCCACCCCACCTTTCCCTTTTCAACTGTCACCTTATATGCGCATATTTGTAAAGGATAAAAACACACCAAAACAGCATCACCTTTCAGAAGAACATGTCTAGTGAAGAAGTAAGTAACTCATAACTTTATAATGCTGTTAGCAAGAGAACATTTTGATCTGCTGGGGGTGCTCTCCACCATGTTGCTTCAACGCTGCGCTGCTCTAACAGTCGCATTTTAGCGGAGAGAGGGGCTGAGCGCTGAGTGGCAGCTGTTGCATGCATACATGATGCATGCGTGGCCTTCCCAGCTATGCAAACAAGAGACTGGAGATGCGGTGTGACATCATACCATAGTCCATCCATCCATTTTCTAACACATCTATCCCTTGTGGGGTCCTGAGGGGTGCTGGTGCCTCTTGCTGGTGCCTCTCGTGGGCGAGAGGCGGGGTACACCCTGGACAGGTTGCCAGTCTATCGCAGATCATACCATAGTCTGTCTGAAATATTACCTTTAGTAATTCACATCACTATTTTTAAAATAATGATCTAAAATAGAGCTTATTGCTCCTCTAAGTGTTTTTGCTTTTATGGTTTTTCCCTTCTTAAATGTAATGACGTTAGTTCTGAGGAGATTTCTTAAATGTATCATTTCTTTCTGTCCAAGCAATAGTTGATACTTTTGTGCACTACTAACCCAAGTCCTTGATCTTTAGACATCCATTCGTTCTTGCACCTCATAAATTCCAGTACCTGCTCCAATTTCTGAAGGGGTAGCCAGATGTGGGACACTCATAATCTTAGGCAAGTTGTGGAAAACCAAAAAAGCTTTATTAGACTTTGAGGAGTTTTATTATACTGTTATCATGCATAGACGGTTTGTAGGGGGGATTTAAAAGTGGTGCATTAATAAAACAAAGACATTAAAAAAAAGAACATTTTGGAGTTTGCTGAAAAATTTCCCCCTTATTTAAAATGTATCTTCATACAAAAATACGATGCTAATAACACTAACCCAATGGGGGGTGGGAATATGGGAGTTTGGCCAGAGCAGGGCTAAGCAAATTTACAGGGTTGACCAGTCCCTGCTTTGCTCCTCCTTGGTGGTGCCACAGATCAATAAAAAAATATTTCACCATTTCACATAGCATTCATCAAAAATGGACTAGGATTTAATTATTTAAATGGCTGTAATTATTTGTATGTGTTTTGTGTGAAAACCAGTTTACCCAGTAATAACTTATGAACCATTTTTTTTATCTTGCCTGGCATCAATTAACCACATGCTATATAGTTCTGCATGGTGGAAAAACGTTTTAACATTCAGTATCTTCCATTTTCTACTACCTTTCTCAGAGTTTGTACAGTGATCCCCTCCCTACAAGACAACAGTTTATTTGTATAGTAAAATGCTTTCCATGGTGTGCATTAATAATGACATGACGTTACCTCTAGAAACTGTTAATTTGAAACAAAAACCTGGATAATTAATAAGGACATGTGGTATTGTGTGTAGGATTTTTTTCCCTGTGACTTTCCCCTTTTTGATTAGTTTAAAAAAACAAATCAACAGAGCACTTCAACCTTTGCTTTCCAGTTGACTAGATTGATATTGAAATTAAAATGGCCAACCCTCTGCCCAACCTACTTATAAACATCCCACAATACTTAAGCTGAAGATGTTTTTGCTTCTTGCCTTTTTTTTTCTAACCTAGTTGATGACATGTGGCATTTCCAGGGAGTATGAAATGGAAGGTAAAATTAAATTTTCAAATGTTCAGTGCTGAGGATAAATGCTGGCTGACTGAGCCAAAGCTCTTTCTCGCAGACGCTTTCCATTTACCCATATTAAAATAAACGGCAGGGCACATACAGCTGGAGAGCCAGCATGTCTTTAGAAAAGCAATATCAAATAAATTCTTTTTATATACATACAGCAGAGTCTCTTTGTCCCTTTAAAGTCTAAAGCCAACATCTAGCTATGCTGTGCCCTGAGGAAAATGGCTTCTGGGCACAAAGAGATTGTATCTTCTTTACAAGGACACTACATTCATTATCACTGAGGTGTTCTTGCAATGTGGCACACAGTTATAGAATTGTTCTGTTTGTGAGCCCTCATGTTTTGTTTCATAAATACACTCCACAATGATCAAACTTTGAACCTATGTGCCAGAAGCGAATCAAGTATTCGATTTGATCTGTAATCTGTAGGACTCAGTTGGTCTTAAATCCTTGTAGATTAATAAATTGAAGCTGTTGGTCGCTCTTGTTTGTTTTGGTTTTATTTTATTTCTTTTTTTGTTTTTTTACACCTGCAATAGCTGCATCTGTCATTTACCGCTACAAGACCAGTTATGTTATATCTCCCGGGGAAGCACTATTTAGAGCTTATACTTATCTGTAACTTGAGCATTTATTGTACACATCTTATCAGTTAGTGCCTCCAGAAAAAAATGACAGAATTTTGATATCCATGCCAGATCTTAAGCATGCACCAGTGCATTTGTTTTATATTTGACTTCAGCCAGTACACATGGACTAACTACAAATCCATGATCCTTAATGTGCAAGTCCTTCTCAGGAGTCTTTTAAGCCATTAGGGCATGGACCCATAATCCCAGGGGAAGTTATTGCTGGCTAAAAGGACATCTGTAGCAAACGCTTTCTGTCCTGATGTTCTCTCACATCAGTAGACCAACAACAGTTTTTTTCTTTCTCTTTGAAATGGGTAAAAAGTAGTTGGGGCAACACAATGCTGGTTTACCAATTTGAAAAGATACAAGAGTGAATTGAAAAACGTATTGCCCTGTTAAAATGCTTTATAATGATTTTGATTATTATGGTCAAAATATTCTGCCACCTGGATCAGGTATAATAAGTATAATAAGTATAATACTATAAGTAACGGCAATGTGAGTGCTCGTTCCTTGTTAGTTTCTGCTTCCTGGCTGCACATGCGCACTTTTAGTGTTTATGTATCCGGTTAGCTTAGCAGTTAGCTTCAGTGTTAGCCATTGATTGTAGCTCCGATGCTCAAACTGTATACTTTGAACATGACTGAGAGTCGCAAGAAGCACACCGCATACAAGTTTATGAGAAGAAGAGGAAGGCCTCAGTAGAAAGAAATAAGTCCAGAATGGATTTGGGAGATATTTTTTCACGCAATCCCCCTGAGGAGCGGAGGAGCAGGTAAGACGGTCTTGCGCATGTACAGTTCTTCAAAAAGGGACTTGGAGAAACTACCGAAAAAATTGCAGACTCTACTTTTAAGACCTAAACAACTTATTTTGTAGGTTTAAAAAACAGCCATTCACAATGAAGGGTGCAGGTAGTCCATTCTGACCCTCTACCTGCACTAAACTGAATTGGATTCTTCTGTCCTGTTGTGTTCAGCCCTCACTGCTTGATGCTGCTTGTGTCTGCATGCTGCACAAAGTCTGCCTGTTTCCCTGTGAGCACCAGTTGCTTGCTCTGCCCATTCTGGTAGTTCCTTGGTACACATCGCCTGTTCTGGACAGTCCATGCCTTCATCGTCTGGTTGGTCCTGTCACTGCCTGCAATCTCCGGTCAGTCTGATTCTGCTTGCCTGACTCACCTGCCACTACTCATCTGTTCAGTCTGGTTTTGCCTGCCTGTCTTACTATTACTGGGGATGAGTAATTACTATTACTCATCCCTGCAATAAACTTTTTAAAGAAAAATGTAACTCTGTGTCCGGCTGAATATCGGGTACACCAGCTTTACCCATTACAGTTACCTTGAGCTTTACCTTTAGTTGTGCTATTCCAGAATAAGAAGGACCCATCAAATCCTGATCATGTCAACATATTTTCCTTTTCTTTGACTTTTTTCCCATTGTTAGGTGTTCCTGGGTTGGAGCTTTTTTTCGTTGTCTGTGACTGCTCTGTCCCGCCACCCCTAGGACACCGAAAAAATGGGCAGCCTTTAAAAGTCTGGTTCTGTGAGAAGTGCATTCCTTTAACGAGAGTTTTCCTTCCCCGCCATGAGTTGTCATTCAGTGCAAGCTCCAAATTGGCGGTTGAATCAAAGAGTATATGATGATACAGATGTATGTCTATGATATTGCTAAGTTGTTTTTTTGTTGTAGGCTTTCTATCTAAGGAATCTTTAAGATGTATCTTAGTATTTGTTAGTAGTATTTGTATCCGTTTTCATGTTAGGATCGATATTAGTAGATGTGGTGGTGGTAGGAGTAGCACTGCCATAGCAAACTGTGCATGGCAGTGCATACTGACCTCACTGAATAGATTCTGATTATCATGAATGCATATATTCAAGACTGCAGCTGCTAAATGTGAGAGTGATGTGTGGAAATGTCTACAGAATAGGTTTGGGCTTCTTTTGATCAACCATAAATCTTGAAGTAGGTGTTCAAACACATTAATAGCACTTCAATATATTAGTGTTACGCCAGTTCAGGACGTGACAGCCTGCATTAGTTCGGGACGTGACAGACTGCATTTCCCATGATGCAAGGTGGTCAAAATGGCCACCAACTCCCATCATCCAACACGGCCTAAAATGGCTGCCGACCCTGACAACGGAATGACAGATAATGTTGCTATGGAAAAGTATATAACCCAGCTGCACGCTGCATTCCTTCTTCTTACTTGGTGCCCCGCCAGACTAGGAAGACACCCACAGCTGTTCACTCCGTTGGGATTTTCCCCACGTGCCACATGCTCGATTTCTCGCTGGACCGAGATTTACCGATGCAACTTCATCCCTGCAATGCCGATGCAGGAGGTCGACTTTAAAAGTACTTTCTGAACCCACTTCGATCGAAGACTGAGAGCCGTTATCTCCCGGTGATCGTAAAAGGGACCACGCTTTTGTTTTGGACGAACAAAGCATCTGAAAAGCCCAGATCGAGAGACGAAGGGACTTCTCCTCCCGTTTCCCGCTGTCCGACGCACCGGCTCGCTGAGCTGAATCAGATCCGCGGACTCGAAGCGCTGCAGGACACCAGCAGAGGCAACGTCAGAGTAAAGAAAGATTCCCCCTTTTTTTTATTTCTCTTTTCACCCATAAGGTGATTTAATTGTGCCTGGGGAGTATTATTAGGATTCAGTTTAATGCTTAATTACTCCAAGACGGAGTTTTGTTTTAACTGCTGAATATTTCTGATGTATGTGCATGCATTTTGTAAGTGATTTTGGCTGTGTTGATTTGTGGTTCCTAAGTGACTCTGCCGCGGGTTGCTCTTTCCATCTTTTTCCCCATTTCTTTCTTTTCCTGTCCTCTTATCAGTGAGTTAAATCTCTTTGTTAAACCTCAGTTTGCAGTCTCCCCTTGAATTTCTCATTCAGGCTGCCCTCTTAATCAAGGTACCACCCCACATTAGCGTAAGTGCTAGAGACGTCATTAGGACCTCCTCCTTACGTATCACGCAAGGTGTAGGTCACGTGTCGTCATAGTCGCCATCTTGGGAAGGTGCAGTGTAGCTAAGCTGTAGCTAGCTGTTGGAAAACAATGAAGCGTCCATCTGGATTCTCAAAGCTGTTTTGTCTTTCAATGCTGCTATGTCAGTGCCGACGTCTTGAATATGATGTTCAAACAACTGAGTTGAACTAAGATTTGCTACCTCTTATTTTAATCCATTTTTGACTTGTTTATTTTCTTTTATTTTTCTTTTGCATGTTTTAGTTTAGTAGTGAGTGGAGCTTCCTAAATTATTGAATTAGAATAATTACTGTAACAGGGAATTGTTTGGTTCAATAAATTACAACGTGTGGATTAAAATGAACACAAACAATTACTATTCCAGAGTTTGCATGGTCATCAGAATACAGAGCTATCTCTTTTGAGTTAACATCTGAGATTAAACAGAGACATTAACATTGGATTGGTGATAAGGGAGTAACGATTTAAACTCTAATTGCAGTTATATTGGGGTCCTCATAGTTTGCTGGATAAATCTCATCGGTCAGAAACCGATCAGATAATCTTGTTCCGGCATAAATGAGTTCATAACAGCTAATTAATAAATGCATTAGTGGTATTTAGTCATTACAAGCTTGTAGCCTTGGAATCACCACCATTTGAACCATATTTTGTTATAGCTACTATTTCACTTTGAATGACCTATTATTAAAATTATAATACCAAATTATAATTAATAATAATAATAATAATAATAATAATATTCAAACAGCTTTCTGGCATAACATTAATTGGCGATCCAGAGGCGAGCCTTCGTGAACACAGCTTGAACTGCACACATATCAGAATATAAACAGTGACGTTTTTAGACTTTTAGAAAATAAAAGTTTACTAAACATTTTCTCAGCTAGTGATAACAAACGGTACTACAAAGAGCTTAAACTCAGATGCTTGAATCAATCAAGGTATCTGGTATAACCAACAGTCTCAGAGTGGATTTAACTGTAAAGTTAATCTTACTGACTGAACCAAATTTTGTTGCACATCTGTCTCCAGATGCTGTGACTTATCCTCATGTTTGCTTAAACCACAAGTCTTAAATGAAAGTCCACAGTTATGCGCTTTTAAAATTAACTTCCAGTCCAGGAAAGTTAGATGCTCAAATATCTAACCTAAGATGCTTTGCACAGGACATTTTAAAAGCTTACTTGTGTTGTGTAGGACGTATTTTTCTCCATATTTAACTCCTAGTTAATCTGAGGTGCCACCCTGTTTATGTGGAAAAGGGGGGTGGTGCTCTTAAAGCTAAAAGTGCTAATTTCCCTTAAAAGAAAGGTGAGAAGCACAAGCTAAAAAGCTAGTAATTCCTTAAAAGGTGAAGCCTTGCGCAAAAGCTAGTAATTCCTAAAGAAAGGTAAGCAGTCGCAACAGAGCTCGTAAATCCTAAAGGTTTAGCGTTCTTAACACTAAAGAATAGTGTCGTCATAAACTGCATGTTGAACAGTCAACCTGCGCACCTGTTTCTACACACACAAATAAGTATTTGCAAAATGTATGTTTAAACATAAAAGCATAGCTGAGCGAGCACAGACTGGATCTTATGTTATTTTGAAAGTTTTGTCATAACCTGTGTTTGTTTTGTGTTAGCAAGATGGAGCCAGAACGTCTCACATCTGAAGCTACACATGTGGTGGACCAAGCAGACATAGAGAGGCAGAAGGTTGTCGTTGCCGACCTCATCAACTTATCTGCAGATGAGTTGAATAATATAAAACAGTTTTAACCTGGCTGCATGCGATAAAAAGATTAAGGAACTAATTAACTTCATTCAGAATCCGACCAAAAGGACTCGGATTCAAGAGGTTGTGGGACAACTTCCATTGTTATATCAGCGTAAGTCACAACTAGAAGATGAACAATATCTTCAGTTACAGGTTGAACATCAGATTGTTTTGGACAGAGTGAGTGCTGCCAGACGTGGGCTCTCAAAGGCCGAGGTGAGGATGGAGGAAGCTGACGCTGAGACAAAGGACCTCAAAACTCCTGATGTCAGCGAGGCTGCATCTCACCAGAGAAGTGCGTCCTCCACCCTTCAGGTGAAATGCTCACACGATCAACCTCAGCAGGTTGAATCATTGCAGGAGCTGGAATCACAGAACAGCTCTGCAGTTTCTAACGCAGCACCTAGAACAGAACCAGTCTTGCCAAAATTTAGAACAGAACCTCTAAACTTTGAGTTTGCAGGAAGTACTTTTACAGACAAACGGGAGATGCTGGAAGTCAGACTGTCCACAGTGAAGCGTCGCTTCATCCTGCTGCAGTGGACAGCCCCAAAGAGTACCAGGTAAACAACTCTGCAGACACAGGCGGTTCAGATTGGAGGGATGAGCAGACATCACACCTGACTCATACCACCACCTGTCCTGACTCTGTGCCACCCCCTAAGGGCCAGAAGAGTCACACAGGTGGTCCACACCAACCTAAGCCCCCACCACATGTCAGAGTTCACACCTTGTAAAGCTCTCAATTAGATCAGGAACATTCTTCCTTACATCAAAAGTTAGTTCATAGACCTCCATCAGGTCACAAACATAACCGATTTGACTTCCCAGGTGGTCCACGGCCACCTCATAATTACGGTTTCTGTTTTCGCCAACTTGAGTACCTTGCTCAGGACATAGAACAGTTCGACCCAGATAATCATGATTCCAACATTCATAATAATCTGAAGGAAGTCGAACGCTGTCTTTTCAACCTGCCATTTCCCTCATCTCGTGAGAAACTAAAGCTTATTTGGAAAACAACAGCTAGAAGCGCTCATGTTTTCATTAAAGCTCTTCCTCCAGAGATTCTTGACAGTTATTCAGCTTTTTGCAAAGCTTTAAGAGAAGAATATTCTGTGTACAGGGATCAGGCTTCAATAACTCTTGACGCTTTCAGCGTCATTCAACAGGAAAATGAAACACCCAGAGATTATTACTATCGGTTAAGGAACGTTTATTCTCAGGGATGTAATTCAGCAGGTCCTGAAAAGGACCCACTTTTTAAGTCTTTGTTCCTTCATAATTTATATGAGAGTGTACGTTATGAAGTGACCATGCATTGCAGGGAAAGTAAGGTTTAGTCTTAAACCTTCAGACAGGAAACAGGCAGAAAAGACACAAAGTCAGTTCTTCAGTGATTCAGCAGACCGAAAGGTTTTAGACAGGCTGCCACGAAAGCCTAGGCAGCCAGATGAAGGTCAACTCTTTTACAATGCAAAACCCCAAGGTAATATTGGTAAAAGGTGGAACCATTCCAAAGAAATGATCACAAAGGAAAACTTTGAAAGTATCTGCCGAGATTTTCTCACCGAGTTTGTCGCATGTTTAACAAAATTAAACGGCGAGCTGATCAAAAAAAGCAACCACGCAACTTATCATGCCTCAGTGTGATAAGGTCAAAAATAATTTCTAGCACAGTTTATTCTGTTTTAACCCTTTCTTATTCTTCTAGGACTTAAGAAGTGGAGGTTAACCATCAGTTTACCACGGTGTTTAGAATTTGTTTTGTTTTGTTTTTTTCCTTGGTTTGGAATTTTGGTGTGTATGTCTAAATATTTGTGGCACATCCAAGGGATGGATGTCTGAATATTTTATAGTTAGGGTCAGCTCCCTGCCCAACATGCCTCAATCCTTCCAAGAGACACACTTCCAATGGAACTGAACTTTCAATGACTGTCCTCTCGTCCACAGGAACCCCTAGTGACTTTTATCATTCCAGATCATGGCGTATGGACCTTTGGTAAATCCGAAAATGGAGAATCGGATCTGCCATTCTCTGATTTAAAGGGGGGAATGTTATGACATAATAACGCCATGATACATAATTGATCTCAGATTGAATTCTGAACAGTAGTACGGAGGAGGATGACAAAGGAATTCCACTCCTGCTGCAAACTTGAGACCCTCACAGGCACTACGGCCCCTCCTCCTCTCCGTAGGGGTTCTCCCTGCTGCTATAACACCTTTCTCCCACAGACAAAGAGCTCTCTCTCTCCTGCAGCTTCAGACTTCTTCAGACTTTCTCCTGACAAGCTGCTCAGGCCACCTCGTCCTGGGGCAGACCAGGAAACCATTTCGGACCATGGGCCCTGCACGGGCCTGACCGATACACAAGCCAGCAGCTGAAGGAAGGTGCCTGGACCAGCCATGCTTGATCCAGGGTCTGCTAAAGTCATCTGCCTGCATCAATAGAGGACCTGACTAAATCCGGATATACAACACACTGGGACAGAGCTAAGTTTCACTCTGACTGCTGTGCAAACCAGCCGCAAAGTACAGATTGCCGAAACAGCTTTGTTCATTGTTGTCAGCTGTTGCAGGAAAGCAGACATGAGACGGTGGATGCCTCCCCTCACCAGACAAGCTGAGCGATCACACTATTAAATCGGGCTTCACCCGAGTCAGAGAACGTGGCAGAGACCAGGCCTCCGACAGCGACCATGCTGTGGGTTAGCTCATGGCTGCAGAGCTAAACGCTAGCCTGCCAAGACAAACCAACAACTTCCCTGCTTCCAACGCTTCTTCCTTGGAATGGCCAAACTGAACAAAACTCACACGAGGCAAAACACAGGTTTGGGCAGGAAGAGCTGTGGGAGAAGTTAAAAGGTTCATTGGGAAATGTCTTGTAAACCGTTGTACACATGGTTGCTTTAGAACAAAGGGCTAACGGAAGTAGCTCACGCTAGCCTTCCGTTTATGGTATTGCTAATATAATTTGAGTGTGTTATGGTTACCACAAGGTTATCTCCACAAGGGTTTCATACATTGATAGGACATTAATGTTTACGTTATCCAGCCCACTCATTATGACTAAAAATATTATTTGTTAGCGACGAATGCCCGCTAGCCAAAATTCTAGTGTTTTAAAGCATAAAAGCTTAAGCGCTCTGCTCGGCCTTCCTTCGATGGTGCTATGAGCCTTATCCCCGCATTAATATGGAATATTAATGATGGTGTAAAGGCAATTTTGATAACTTTATGCTGTAACCTTTTAGCCACCGATTTGCTACAGCGACCCCAGACGCCCGGAGGGAGAATCGCATTAACAAACTCGGTCATAAGGGTTTAAATGATTTTACTGGGCAAATCAGTCTTTAGAATATTATTTACTCAAAATAATGTTCTGGTTGATTTGAGCTTTGCATTGTGAATGGATTGAAACACATGCCAAATGTTTTTAACTCCATTCCATGCTTTTGGAATCAGATCTGCAGTGAACAAGGATTCACTGAAGTATTCTGATTATGATCAACCACTTTTGTTTTGTCTTTTGTTTGTTTTGCATGTAAATAGTTCCTTAGCTTAGCTTCTTTTTATTTTCATTTTGCTTAGTAGTTTAGTTAAGTTTCACTAGCCTAGTAGAGAGGATTTGTTAATCGAAATATTGTGTTAATTCAGATAAACAGCCTTACATAGTGATGTTCTCTGGATGTTCATTTTATTTCTGTTATTAAATTCTTCAACTTGAAAAGAAGTTGTCACTCCTTTATTCTATGTGTGTGCAGGTTTTGCTGTTAAAAGATCGCTAGTGCTCGAATTCACCCCTTTGAACCATTGTCTAGATATCAGCTTAAGAGCTGATTATCACCAGACAATACTTAACAGACAGAGAGTTATTTAATAAACATTAAGTAACTTTAAACAGTGTATAATTGCACGACATTATTCACCATTTCTGGTAATTTTTGAATCTCCAGTAACTTTGTCGTTTTCTCTCATTTGTCACCCTGTAAACTATTTCTGTATCAGGTCAAGACTTACAGTTACATGAGCTGAGGAGGAAGGAAGAGTTGAGCAATATGATACAATATGCACTGGTAGACACCGAGATCAGGTTGCAGTAATATCAGATATTCATGTGATGTTCTCCTGCTTTTGAAAAATATACAGGTGAAAAAGATCTTATGGGTGACACAAAATATAACTTTTTCTTCTGGCTAATAAATAAGTTGTCATTATCAGTGCAGAAAAAAAAATCCTCATTTTTTCTCATATAAGCCAGACTTTTTATTATGGTGAGCTTAAACATATCTGGAAATTATATAGTCACCATTCCCATGATTCAACACAACTGCTTTGTCCCTACCATGATGGTAGGAGTTGCTACAAAATACATCAAGATGTCCGAAGAACAATTTTACATCCTACTTTGAGCGGCATTTTTGATTGAGGCCATAAGGAGCTTTAACTCTTCTTCTTCTATTGGCTTTTCCCTTTTAGGGGTCAATACAATGAACCATAAGTTACAGTCTAAGCTTATCTTTTGCAACATCATCTCTCACACCAACTACAGTTATGGAGATGAAGGTACAACTACCTTCATCTCCTCTTTCACTCCATCTATAAATCTGTTATTTGGTCTTTCTCTAAGCCTTCTGTCTGACAGTCCAGCCTCAGCGTTCTTCTGCCGATGTACTCATTATCTCTCATCTGTACATGTCCAAACCATCTCATTCTGGCCTTTCTGGCTTCTTCTCCAAAACATCTAACATGAGTTGTTGCTCTAATTTGCTCATTTCTGATCCTATAAAGCCTCATCACTCTGAAACATCTTCATCTCTGTTACTTATAGCTCTGCCTCCTGTCTCTTCCTCACTCCCACTGTATCTAAAACATAAAATAATACTGATGGTCTCTCCACCATCCTGTATGTCTATCCTTTTCTTCTTGTTGATACTCTTTTTTTATCACACAACACTCCTGACACTTTTCTCCACCTGTTCCAACCTGCTTAGACACATTTCTTCACATATTTTCTGTTGCTCTGGACTGTTGACACTAAGTATTTAAAATCCTCTACCTTATTTTTCTCTGCTGCATGTTACCTCACAGCTCCACTTGGGTCCCTCTCAATCAAACTGTACAAACTTTACAAAAACACAATGCAGTTACATCTGACCCTCTCTGTACTTTTCTATCAACATCCTCAAAGCAAATACTGCATCTGTAATACTTTTTCTGTCATGATTTGGGTTTTTTTGTTTATTTTGTTTTTGGACTTATCTGGACTTCTGTCACTTCTCAGCCACCAGCCTTTATCCAATCAGCTCAGTCTGCCTCCAGCCACCACCCTGTTCTAGATCATCTCCATCTGTTGCCACTAATTACATTCAACACTGGTCACCTGTTCACCTGCTTACTTATACCTGCCTCTGCCAACTCTTCCCTGCCAGAACGTCTCTCTTCTCTTCTCAGCTAGTTTGATGTGTCCTTGCTCTACCAGCCTGTGTGCTCAGCCAGCTGAACTCTTCTGTTAAGGTTGCCTGCGTCGCATGTGGCAGTTCTGCTTATTTCTCTGTGAGTTCCAGCCGCTTGCTCTGCCCATTCTGGTGGATCCCTGGTTCACATCGCCTGTTCTGCTCTGCCTGCCTACTCATTCAGCCACACCAAGCCAAGCTAAGTTGTCTGCGTGCTGCAGTCCTACCTGTTTCTCAGTGAGTCCCTGCCGCTTGCTCTGCTGGTTCGGGTGGTTTCCTGGCCTACACCCCCTGTTCTGGTCTCCTGCTCATCTCTGCCTGCCTGCCCCTCCAGCCAAGACTCATCTGCCCGGTCTGGTTCTGTTTGCGCGCCTTACCCGCCACAATTCATCATATTCACAAAAAACCTTTTAAGCATTACTCAGTGTCAGATCCAACTGCTGTCAGAAATAGTACACATGTTGTGAGTACCGAATCCATTTCCTTTTAATGTGGGTGGGATCTGGCACTCAGCGTGAGCTCTGTGATTATGTACATAAATATAAGGAGAATGACAACTTTTGAAAGGCATTGTACATGAATTAAAAAAAAGCACTGTGAGAACAGTGGAACCTTTAACTTTGGCTTATGTTACAACTTTAGTTGGTTAAAAGTTATTTAATTTTGCAGTTAAAATAAGAAAAGATCAAAATCCAAACATGGTTGAAAATCTTCTGGTTAAAGTTTCTTTCCCAAATCAACTTTCTACAGTAGAGTATAATACAATTAAAATTATTCAATAAAGCCTTCTCTAACAGGTGACAAATATATTGCACTGCTTTTAATGCTTGTGACGGATGGATCCTAGGAACAGAGGAGACAAAGCTGAAAGTAATCACAAGGAGCAAGGCCAGAATAATGAGCATTGGGCCATTCTTCTGACCTTGTTGGAGTATCCCACCTTGCCAGTCAATCACAGACAAGACTACTGGATGGATGAGCCAGTGGGCCAAGATGTGGATGGTAAACAGGGGTGACAGCTGACCTGCCAGCACTCAGTGCGGATAATGGAGGTGGATTTGACCATGATGTGGGGTCATCCAGAGGTAAATTTTTTTTAACTCTTGGACAGCAAGGTAAGACCTTTTTTTTAATGACAGCACTCCATGACACCAGTGTTGCAGGCGCAAATCAGCCTGCTGTCACAACTAGATGAAATAGCAGAGATTTCTGGATTGGACTGAATTCTTGCTATCTTTGACAAAAAGCAGTTTCAAAAGAGGTTTCAAGCTGAAGCTTTGGTAATAGCAAACACATTTTAGCGCCAAAGTTCAAAAATTGTATTTCAAGCTCTACTGCCTACTTGGAATAAAAGATATGTAAAACATTCTTCTGAGTTAGATATTTGAGCTTTCCTACTTCTTGAAAAAAGTTCAAATGCTTACCTCCCTCAATGCTTTAGTCAAAGAGCTCTGCCTCGTGTGTTATCATAGAAGCCATCCTAAATTTGCATGTCCTCTGTGGAGGACGAAAACACACAAAAAAAAAGATTTTTTTTTTGTACAAATTGCTGACTCTGCTATAAGAACTCAGCCAACTGCTTCTTCGTGGATCACACAGAAAAAGGGGGGAAATCTGCAGATTAAACCAAAACACTGATGATTACATCCCAACACATTTATCTTGCTTGATTTCGTGAAAATGCACCAGCACCGATGGAGGATTTGATGTGCTCTAACCTCCACATGTCTTACATCACATGACAAATTAGTAGAAACAGATTAGAAGTTTTTTTTTTTTTGTGCTTTGAACTAAAAGAACTTATCAGTACTGGTGCTGAACACATTTACTGGAATGCATGCTCAGCGCCCACTAAACCAATTTGTTAGATGGTATTTGCCATGTGCATTTGTGCATTTGGTGTGTGTGTGTGTGTAGCAGTGTGTTTGTCCTCCAGGTGTAACCCAGTTACTAATTGAGGGGCTCTTTGTTTACACCTGCAGAGTTGGCACAGTCTCCAGATAACTTAAACTAATCAATTAGCAAAGATAGTAAAGGAAGGCAATGCCAGCATGGCCCCTAGCTTTTAACTAACAAATCACATCATGAAGAGCAAACTACAAGAACATGATATTTCTTAGGCTTCGTGAGCTCCACGTTATAGTTACTTTAATCATGACTCAAATGGGGAAAAAATGGTAGCTAGGGTGGTCCATGCTGCATTTTTTTTTTTTTCAAAAACTCTGAAAGTGATTGCCTTGACATTCAGAAGCAATATACTGCTTTAGCAAGATGAGTTTATCTGATTTTAGACAATTCTTATCTTCTCCTCTACTGCCACCACATGGATCATCCTTTTTTTTATCTCAGGGTTTTTGAAGTATTGTAGAAATCTTTTGTGCACAGAGGATGACTTCTAATGATATTGGTGATCCTGCCCTGACATTTCCTCTAACCAGCATGAAGTTGACATTTGTGGGTTTGCATGAAACAACTACTAGGGTGGCACGATTAATATGCATTAACAAATGCCTGCCTTCTTTTAAGGCTGCAAAGCTAATGAGTAAAAGGTTGAGTTCAGTCATGATTACTTATTATATTTATGTACATAATCACAGGGCTCACGCTGAGTGCCAGATCCCACCCACATTAAAGGAAATGGATTCAGTACTCACAACATGTGTACTATTTCTGTGACAGCAGTTGGATCTGAATGCTACTGAAGCATTCTGAATAGCTAAGTCATCCTTACAACAAATTCACAGGTCATTACACCCAATAGTGTTTTTACATTTATAGACTAATATAAAATGCCCTGTAGTATTCATACCCCTCAAATTGTTTCATATCTTGTCACTTCCACAACATTCAGAGTACTTTAATGGCATTTTATGATATTAAGAACCCAAAATAGCTCATACATGTGAAGTAAAACTCTAACAGCTTTACAAATCTAGAAATATATATATTTGTCCGTCTTTTTGCATGGATAAGAAGGAGAGCATCTGTGAAGATAATGTTTTAGGTCTACTCAAAATCTCAAGTAGATTTAAGACTGGATTTGATCAAGCCATTACAACAGATGAAAATTCTTAGATCAAAATATTGAGTACATGTTTAGGATCATTGTCCTGTATGGAGGTGAACCTTTGGCCCAGTCACATGTCTTTTGGAACCTCCAAATCAACAGATGTTTTCTCTAGGGAGCAAGATCGCAACCTAGCTGAGTCAGCGATCAGACTTTTTCATGATCTGAGGACTGTTTTTAACTGGTGTGGATTTATTTGATGATCAGGGGTCCGTTCTTCGTACGTTGCTTAAAACATCCGAGATCAAATGAGACATCCAAGATGATTTCATCCGGCTAATCATGATCCGGCTAATTAGGTTCTTCGAACACACCTGGTGTTTATGATTAGTATGGCTGGATTGAGTTATCTGAGATAACTGCGCGTTCATGCGTTTGTTTAAAAGGGGAAATGTATCGATAGTAGAAACAATGATCAGCAACGCTGCTATTGGCTGTTCAGCATAGCCAAAGAACGCCCACAGTTTTTCTCCCAAGCAGAACACGAGCTTTTAATGGAAGGTTATGCCGAATTTGAGTCATTAATTAAAACGACAGGTAAACACCTCAAAGTCTGCTAAAGCCAGGAGAGAGGGCCGGCAAAAAGCAGCAGACAAATTAAATGTGTAAATACTGTCCATGTTAGATGTTTCTATCACTTTCTACAGTATGTATTTTTGCATTTTAATAATTTCATATTTACTTTGTTCTTTTATGTCAGAGCCTCCACGGGACCCACTAACATGGGGACAAGTAAAAGTGAAGTACAAGAATATTCTACAAAATGGTAGCCTTTAATTATTATACTATATTTTAAAAAAGCCACTTTTTCCTCTTTTTAAAGGCCACTGTTAAATGATGTGTTTGTCTGTTTATAACAGCCACCAAGAAAAAGGCTGAAAAAAAACAGGTTCTTTTTACTTTTGTTGCATGAGACATGTTTAACCCTTTCTTTTTTCTTTCACAAAATGACACAGGGTGCTATCCGTTCCCTATATAAACGGCATCTTCAACAAAAAATTTTGTATTTTGACCTGAAAAAACACAATTTAAGAGGAGAAATTGAACTCCACAATTTGAAAAAGAGAAAACCTGCACTAGAGATCGAGTTGCTTCAAAAGGACCTTCAGAGTAAGTTCTAATACACCATTTGACAGTAGTATTGCTGACTTTACATAACTATCTCTTATTGCAGGCAAAAGATAACTTGCTGGCTTTTCTTTATAAACAATTGTTTAAATAAAACGAGAGTAAGCATTATTTGTTTGTCTTTTATTAAACATTAAAAAATGGTGTTCCACAATTCTGTCCTTGTCCTCTGCCACTAGGTGGTCCAAGTGCACTGGCTGGACAGACTTCCCCATCTCCTCCGCTTATAAAGCTGCGATCTAATCCTGTTTACAGCTCGCGAGCAGGCTTAAGTTTGCGCACATGTTACTATGACAGCAAGTCCAGGATGAGTTTCGAAGAACCAAACGATCCAAGATCATGCCAAATCGTCAACAATCAAATCCAGCTAACTGAGTTAGCGACGTACGAAGAACGGACCCCAGGACTCTAGGGAGTAAATTGAACAACATTGATCAAGTGGCCTCTGGCACAATGCCAGTTATATTAAGTGAAGATAACTGAGATGCTCACTAGATTAATAGACTGCAGCAAAAAAAAAAACACTTCTCAAAATCAGAGTATAACCAGATAATGTTTAATTGAAGGGAGCAGTAGCTATGTTTACATTCACAAAGTTTCACGATCGGATTGAGATGTATTCTGATTAAAAAAAACAAAAAATAATCAGTTTATACCATGTATCTGGGCACACAATCAATTAATCTGATCATAATGTTTGTTTATATGCACCTGTCTTTATTCAGAATAGAACAACTCTGACATGCGCAGTTATCACATTTCCCTAAAATAAAAACACAGAAGAAGAACTTCTCTTTGATGAGCAACAAAAAATAGTTAACAAAGCAGTATTGTATGGGTTTGTTTGTCTTCTGAGTGTCCAGAATGGACTTGCACGAGGTTCTAATTACAGTTGAAACATAACTAAATAACAATTTTGAGCTCTTTTATTGTTTCCGATTGAGCTTAATCCGATCACAATATTCCGAATCGCTTGTTCACATGACGCGTTTTTTATTCTGATTGGTCCTTTATTCTGATTACTTTTGTCCATGTAAACATAGGTAATGACTGGATTCCCTCCAGATAGATTTCATTTCTTAAAGAGGAAACACGCTCACTTTGTGAAGATCATGCAACTTTAAAGAAATGGATTGAAAAGGTAAGAATATAGTTCATTAACAGAGGCAGTTCTACTGATGAAACTGAAGTCTGTTGATTTTTGACAACTGCAGCAGAAGGAATAATATTTGTGTACCCGGAATACCATAGGGGATGATGATTTCAGTCCTACTCTGTTTGGTGCTAACCAGTTGCTGAAATTGCGGATTGGTTCAGCGTCTGCTGTGAAGCGGGCGCTGTACCGATCCATTGTGGTGAAGAGAGAGCTGAGCCAAAAGGCGAAGCTCTCGATTTACCGGTCGATCTACGTTCCTACCCTCATCTATGGTCACGAGCTTTGGGTCGTGACCGAAAGAACCAGATCCCAGATACAAGCGACTGAAATGAGTTTTCTCCGTAGTGTGTCTGGGCTCTCCCTTAGAGATAGAGTGAGGAGCTCAGTCATCCGGGGAGGACTCAGAGTAGAGCCACTGCTCCTCCACGTCGAGAGGAGCCAGTTGAGGTGGCTCGGGCATCTGGTTAGGATGCCTCCTGGACGCCTCCCTGGTGAGGTGTTCCGGGCACGTCCCACCGGGAGGAGGCCCAGGGGAAGACCCAGGACACGCTGGAGGGACTATGTCTCCCGGCTGGCCTGGGAACGCCTTGGAATTCCTCCGGAGGAGCTGGCCCAAGTGGCCGGGGAGAGGGACGTCTGGGCCTCCCTACTGAAGCTGCTGCCCCCGCGGCCCGACCCCGGATAAGTGGAAGAAGACGGACGGACGGACAGTTGCTGAAATTGTTTAATGCACTGGGATATGCTCCTTAGGAGGTTTTTTCACCCTTATATACATTGTGTTGAGTTTGTAGAGTCTCTAGGAGTGCAGTAAAGTAGAATTTAATCTGTCCAGGTGCTGCTTAGATAGCTTTGTTCTTTTTGGGTTGTATTTTTCAAGCCATTCAGCTTTCTCTGTTTGCTTTTTTGACCAATCAAGTCCCAGTATTTGTTGCGAAATTACTAAATGGTGGTCCAGGTTACCAATTCGGTGAATCTGACATTTTTATTTCTTAGTGATTTTATAGTCTAAGCTGTAGGATGGCATAGTTAGAAGTGGATAAAGGTTCGGTTGTTCATTACACCGTCCCCCACCATACTACAAAATGGCCAAACAGGGTGACGTGGAGCACTTTGTGACCTGTTGGGGTGTGGGGTTTGAAGTGCCATCTTTAGATTTAGAGACAAAACAAGTTGCTCTCAGATGCGCCTTAGAACAGGGGTAAAAAGAGACATGTGGGGGTAAATTAATGAGGATTTCAGACCAAAGCATTGCAGTTCCACTTTATATACACCACAACTGAATGATTTCAACGTGAAAAAGAAAAACAGAAAAGCAACATATGTCCTCTATAAAGATAGCAGCAAAAGAAGTATCTGGTGCTGACTCAGCCAATTTGAAGCGCACCGAAGTGTCTTCCACACTGGTTGGCTTTAGTGATCATAACCTTTTATTATGATTCCAAGAAAGAAAAATTTCCCCAAGGCTAGGCCAAAATTAATATTAAAGCAAACACACAAGCTTCTCAATAAAGATCTTAGATGTTAAAATATATAAACAGTGAACGTGATTTGTGAGAAAGTGATCCAAATAAATGTTTATTTGAAACTTTAATGTTTCAATGTATTTCTAGAGGAAGTTGATACTCATGCACCGGTAAAAAAAGTAACTCTGTTAGTATGCAATTGCCCTGGGTTGAGGAGGAATTGAGAGACTTACTGACACAAGGGGAGATGGCTAAGAAAATGGCTACAATATCAAATTATGACACAACACAAAAACTGCAAATAGTTCAAATTAAGATGGCTCGGTTAGCACTCTGTGTTTCCAAAAGTATTGTTAATCTGATCTGATTCATATTACATTGGGCTTGTTAAAGGTTGAATACCTGTTTCTTTTTAAAATCATCTTATACATTAAATATTTTATAAGTTCAAAACAGCTAGGGACAATATCTACCAAATTACTGTTTAGTTCTAATCTTGAGCAAAACAGACATCAAATCAAAGGCAGATTTACACTGCCAAAATATCATAGAGATTCTTAGAGTTTGGCCTAAAATTCTAGAAATGTATCAGAATAATGATTTCTCAAGGCAAAAAGAAAAACTATCCTGAATGATTTTATCATCTGTAAAATTATATACCTGTGATGTGTCGGATTGATTATGTATGTTTTATGTATACAATTTACTGTAACTGTATTGAGAAAATTTGATATATAAATGTTATTTTTTTATATTTATATGCATTTAATCTTTTGAATAGTATGTTATGCACATCTTAAAGTACACAATTTACAAAAAGAAGAAAAACCTTCCTTCATAACAGCCTATTTTATTTTAATATTTATCTGACCCTTTTTTTTTTTTGTTTTTTGTTTTTATCTGTATTTGTGTTTGTTGTGTATTTTTGTCATTTCGGTTTAATGTATGGACCCCAGGAAGAGTAGCTGCAGACAACTGTAACTAATAGGGATCCAAATAAAAAGATAAAGAATGTGCCCTCCCTACCTTGATCCTTCCAAGTTCCAGTGTCCTTGGTGGCCTGGTATCTGCCCCCCACTGCAAAAAAGGGAACTAAAAGTAAATAAAATGTACCCAAAATTAGTGTATTTGTCCTTGATTGGAGCAGACAAGTTTAAATGATCTGCCAATGAAATACGATTTTTGCACTTAAAATAAGAACAACTCATCTCTACCATCTTATTCCACGTGCAGTATATCTAATTATCTTATTTTAGCGGTCAAAATACTCTTGCCATTGGCAGATAATCTCATTTACTGGCTAAAATTAAAGGCAAAAACACTCATTTCAAGAAAATTTTACTTACCTTTTCGCAGTGAGCATTTGGGGCTGTGGGAGGTCTCCTCTGCTTGGTGCTGGGCATTCAACTGTCCTGGGGTGATTCCTTTTGACATTCTGTCTGGGGCTGCGGCAGCCTTAAAGAGCCAGTCCATTGCTGCTCTTGGGTGCTGTGTGTTGCAGGCCTTCACCGTTCTTGCCACTTTAAAAACTGTGGCTCTCAAAGTGACAAACTCGCTTATGTACACCTGTTCAGCACAAACACACTTATTTCTACACATGGTTGAAGGTCATAGAAAAACTGATTACTATTACATCAATGTAGACTGCCTACTTTAATGCTGGTTCCAGTCTTGATATAGTAAAGTCAATAATGCTATTAGGATTACATCTTGAGATATGCCTTTTGTAGAGCAAAACTGCCGAGGCACATCTAGGCAACCAGCTTCTCTATTCTCTATATGGTATGCCTGAAATGCCATAACAGGACACGTGGAAAAAAAGCTAAAACAAACACATAGAAAACCAAACAGAAAAAGGTATCCTGCAGCCTCTAATTTTTTTCAGCAAGTCTCTGTTTAGCTGCATCTGTCTTCCCAAATCTGACCAGCTTGCCTGTCTATGCTAAAGAACGGCATCCAGACACCATGATTATGCCACCTTGTGTTCATGGAGGATGTTGTCAACCAAATTATGTGTAATGTTAACAGCCAGCGTAGCCAGTAAGATAAAAAAAAAAATGTATCTGACCTGAACATCTTCCACATCTCTGCTGTGTCCAATTCTGGTGAAATACAACTTTATGGGTGATAGTGGCGCTGGAGTTATGGAGATTGTCCTGCAGTTGGAGGGTTGCCGGTTCCATCCCCCGCTCTGAGTGTTTCAGTTGTTGTGTCCTTGGGTAAGACACTGTCTGACGGTGGTCAGAGGGCCTGGTGGCGCTGATGTATAGCAACCTTGCCTCTATCAGTGTGCCCCAGGGCCATCATTGGAGTGTGAATGGGTGAATGACTGACTGTAGAATAAAGCGCTTTGGGGTTGTCGGACTTGTTAAAGCACTATACAAGCCATTTAAACCGGATTTCTTATGGATCTATTTTAACAATACAAATCCTTTTCCTGATCTTCCATAGAGGCCGAGTGACAGACTAATAGTTACTCACAAATTATCTTGCTTTAGATTCTGCAGATAGACTCTGTTTGCTAATTGGGTGACTTCTGCAGGCAGCTGGTTGCACTGGATTTAGTACCATAGTAAAGCAGTACACATGATTCAAACAGTTTATTTGTAAATTATTTTTTAAGCCATGTCTCATTTTCTTAATTAAATTCTACTTTGTGTTGGTCCTTCATGATCTCTAAAAAAATTCTGATAAGAAATATATATTTAAGCAACATATACACCTCTACCTGTAAGTACATATTTACCACCTAACCCAAGGAAACAAAGTGGAAGACAGAACAATCATTTGTTGTCATCAAACAACCATCTACCAGATTTGCTGATGGAAGTGAGGATTGAAAAGGTCAGCTTCTTTGCTTATGCCACAGAAATCTATTTAACCACCTCCGTCTACTTGCAGTGGACAGTAGGTTGTTGTCTGTCAAATTCAATTTCAAGGGAGTGAGACGCTGCTACAGTGTGCAGGTCGAAGCAATTTCCTGAGCAATAAATCTCATATAACATACCACAGAGTGTTTAAAAGCTCTCCATCAGCTAATAACAATGGCGTTTGCCTTTCCAGACTCTTGTTTAAGTTGCTACTTGCAGCTCTCCACCACCTTGCTAACACATAAACATCAATCATTCCCATCTGATGCCTTGTTACTGTTTGCCCATTAAAAGCAGACAGCAGTCAATGAAATCCATCTGGAGAAGAGGTCATGTCTGCACAATTATGGCATATGCTCTGTGGGCCCAAACAGGATCGCTCCATGGTGTCAGCACTTTTACGAGCGGGGCTGGGAAGACTGTCAGAGTTGCCCTTTGGGCTAATCTTCGTGGTCAACTTTTCTAACTGGAAATTATTACGACAGAGCAACTATAATGTCAAATTAACACAAAAGGAAAAGGGAGATTTGGCAGTAATGCAAATAACTGTGTGTGTGTGGGGGGAACAGTGACTGTGCAGGTTCCCTCTGATGTCAGAAGTGCACAGAATTACGGCTGTGGTTTAAAAAGGACAACAATCTACATTTGAAGTCTGAGGATATTAAAACCTAAAATAATAATCTGCTTGTGACTGGGATGTTAACTATGTAAGGTTCACTAGGTCTGAAAACCTAAAATGCTTACAACAGTAACTAAATGGGTAAGTAGCAGCCAGGTGGTGCTACTTAAATGTGATAAAAATGATAATCAGCTAAGCACCTCTAGAAAAATAGAGGTTTTGGCAGTGTTGTTCTTGAGGATTCATATGTCTAGAAACACAAAGCCAAGAAGAAAAGCAGAAAAGCAGAAATCTTATTAAAGCAATTGTTTCTGCCTCCAGTCTGGTAAGGTTTAGGAAGTGCTTACAAACAGTTTGTGTCTATCACTCACAAAATGAAAACATTCACGTTTTCCAATTTCTCCAACCCAGAAGCTACTAAACTATTTAACAGGCCTTGCTAAGCTTGCTAAATTTTACAGTTTATGCATGTAACTGAAAGAACAAATAAATAATTTGTTACGAGTTTGTTACAGAACAGCTTTGATTTACTCTGTAGTCTCATTCAACCTTTGAAAATACAGGTACATCAGGAAAAAATATATATATTATAAAATGCATTCATTTGAGCCACTTATTTCAGAAAGTCAAACTATTATAGAAAGTAGATTCATTGCACATAGCATTAAACATTTCAAGCATTTATTTCTTGTAATTTTGATGTGAATGGCTTACAGGTAATGAAAACCCCAAATTCAGTCTCTCAGAAAAAGAGGATTTGATATAAAATCAATACAAAATAATATTTTAAACAAAACTATCAGTGTTCTGAAAAAATATGTTCATTTCTATGAACCCAAAACTTGATTTAGGTTCTTTTTGCATTAATTACTGGAGCCATGCAAACTGGCATGGAGGTGATCAGCCTGTGGCATTGCTGAGTTGTAATGGAAGACCAGGTTGCTTTCGTAGTGCCTTTCAGGTGATCTGCATTTTTGGGTCTGGTGTCTCTCGTCTTCCTCTTGACAAGTCAGGCCGGGCCAGTTTGCTGGCTAATCAAGCACAATAACACCATGGTCACTAAACCAGCTTTTGGTACCTTTGGAAGTGAGGGCAGGTGCCAAGTCCAGCTGGAAAATGAAATCAGCATCTCCATAAAGCTTCTAAGCAGAAGGAAGCATGAAGTGATCTAAATTTTCCTGACAGCATTGACAATAGATTTAGTAAAACAGTGGACCAACACCAGCAAATAGCATGGCCCCACAAACCATTGGAGATTGTGGAATTTTCACATTGGACTCAGTCCACTCTGTGTGAAGCTCCTTAACATTCTTGACTGGATTTTGTTTCATAAACCCTTTTAAGCTGCAGATGTCCTTGGTGCACCTTTTTCTGCCATACTTTTTCCTTCCACTTAACTTTCTATGACTATGCTTGGATACAGCATTTTTTGCAAGAAACAAACACAGTGTGCAATTGCAAATGTACCTTTCACCAACTATCAAGGGCATGACAGATTTAAATAATAAATCATTACAAATTTATTTAATAAAAAAACAGTGAAGTCAAATGAAAATAATATATAGAGAAGCTGTTGTACTAATGATGTTAAGAAACTGATCATTATACTTTAGGGCTGGCTGAGATTGTTATGTATATAAGTACAAATATGTAGAACTCCATTACAGGAGCAGAGAATAACAACTAGCAAAATTAAGAAAATATTTTATAAATTCCCTGAAATAATTATTTATCATCCAGATTTTTTAGTACCCACTCATACTTTTCCTCATTTACAGCAAGAAATCACTTTTAGATCCCCAAATCAAAGCCATACACAGTGCCTTATAAAAACCTGGAAGTTTTCACATTTTGCCATCATCACAATCACAAAATTCAATGTAATGCTCAATGCAAAGCACTAAATGTAATTGAAAACTAATAGTGCAGTGAAGAATGGTGGTGGCAGGATCATTCTGTGGGGAGGCTTTTCCTCAGCCGGGAGAGAGAAGCCGGTAAGTGTTCATGAGAAGATGGATGGAGCTATAAAAGGTCAATCCTAAAAGAGGCTGGAAACGACTTTAGATTGGTGTGGGGGTCCCAGTTCCATGTACCAGATCTACAAGGGAATACAAAACATGTCCATGTGTTGCAAAAATCAGTAACAAATCATGATCTCCTTCCTATTTGACTGAGATGGCTCTATTTTGCCAAGAGATGTGTAAAGCTTGTAGAGACTTGCAGTTCTAATGGCAGAAAAAATGTCTTACAAGGTATTGACACATTTTTCAAATTTTATTTAACTTAAAACTGCATATATCCTATTTTCCAGCATTACTGCAGTAATTTGCCTCGCCAGCATACACTAAAATATAAAATATGAGCATCCTCAGGGTAAAGATATTGAAAACGTTGAGGAACAATCAATGACAGTGAGAATCAGAGCAAATAGAGCTCACACATAAAAAACCTTAACCCTTTGATTTTGGCTATACCTTACAAACAGTGACTTCTCTTCGGATGTTTGGTTTGCAGTTCTTTAGAGATACAAGTTTATAAATAATGAGTGAACATACTGAATTAGGCTTGGATTATTATACTGGCTGCTCTCATTGCTAAAAGATTTTTGTAATTAGAACAAGTAGATGGTACATATATAAACAAAAAGAAATCTGAAAATATTGATGTCATAAAAACATGTTTTTTGGGCTGATGGAAATGCAGTTGGTTCATGCGATAAAATGCATGAAACACCATTCATGAAGTAGTATCGATGCTGCAAACCAACTTAAATATGTAAATAAATTATAATAAAATAAATAAATATGTAAAGAAAAACATAGCTGAAAAGGCAGGGTGATCTGCACCTCCTCTACAGGTTATTGTCCCCAGAAACAACTTCAGTAAGACATAAATGTATCTTTTAAAATTCTCAGACCTCAATCCAATAGAACAGCATTCAAACCCCCCCAAAGGATTATATGAAAGCAGGAGGTAAATTGGCTGGTGGGCCTTGGGACTCAGCACTAACAGATATTACATGCGTTGTCATCATTGAATGTGCAAGTTTGCATATCCATATATTTGACAATATTTCAGCAATATTGCTAATATTGCTCAAGTCTTTTTTCCCCTGTAAAAAACATAATGCATAACGTTTTTCCTGCTTGAAAAGCTGAGAGTAAAAACGGGCACCCTCATTCGGCTGCTGCCAAAACACCCGTGACGCCATCAACAAATCCTTAAAGCCTTTGAATTGTGGGATCTATATGATGATGTTTTCCCACAGATAACAATGAATGCTGTCAACATTTTAACTGTGAGATTTGATGACTGAATACCTTTCTGGTTTTCTTGTTTGTGGAACTCAAAGTTACACAGAAGAGAAAAGTTTCAAATCAGAGAATAGCTATGAATAAATGTGCTTTTGTCTGTAATTTACCATGCTACAGTACACAGATGAGTATGTATATATTGTCTGCATACCTAGTTGGAATAAACCTAGAGTAGTGTTTTGCCCTCTACAACATTATTTTATTTCTATTCCTCTAATAAAAATGTATTAATGTTGGTACATTGATACCTCACAACAGTGAATTGAAAAGCAGTGGTAGTTCTTGAATAATTGGGTGATACCCTACTTTGTCTGTCCACACAAAACCAAAGACAAAGCCACACCCCCAATGAAGCCCATTCTCTACAATATTCTTTTTGACTGAACATGCAAATAAGCAATTTAAAAAAAAGAAAATAATAACAATAGAAAATATAAACTTGATATGGGCTGCGTCCCGGCACAAAATCGTATTACCCATATGCAAAACCACTGTTTGTGAGCAGGATAAACATAGATGGAAAATTATCTTTAGATTATTCCAAATTACATAAAACTCAAGTACATTCCACATTTATTTATTGTTTTGATAAAACTGCCTCACAAAGATAGAAAATGCTGAATTGGGAAAAAGGTATTGTAAAACAAATAATCTTTACAGAGATCTAAAACGTTAAGATGTTAAAAATTCAAAATAAGTCAATGAAAGATCCAAAACAATCATGATAATGTACGATTTTACAGTATGCCATATACCATAAAGTAGTGATTCCCAACCTGGGAGGCCCGCTCCCCCAGGAGGCTAGAGAGCACAAGGGGGGCACAGAACCTTGTCTGCACAGAGGTAGCAAAATGGTGAAAATATAAATGTATTGTTTGTATTTATAAAATTAAATAATTGTCCAAAACCAGTTCATTTGGATAATGACAACTCTGTAAAAATACAAGTTACCAAAGAACTACATACCAACGTTTTGTTGGTATGCAGCCAGCTGCACAGGATGATCCTGTGCAGCTGGTTGCATATATGAGAATCACGCCATGTGGCTGTGCTGTGAACTTCTGAGCTGCTGAAACAAGTCCCATCGTTTCAGTAAGATTTTTTATAAAGAAGACATGGCTGAGAAACGTAAAAATAAGAATTTTCCCTCTAAGAAAATGGATACAAAAAAGTGTTGGATTGTCAAAGGACAAATTCTTGCACCCAGACTGGCTACACACGCACTGATGAGGGTTATTCTCCCCTTTAGCACTACATACCTGTCTGAGACAGCCTTCAGTGCTCTTGTGTCAATGAAAACAGAAGCCCGCATCAGACTTGATGTCCATCAAGACTTTCGGATGGCCGTAATCTATCTATCTATCTATCTATCTATCTATCTATCTATCTATCTATCTATCTATCTATCTATCTATCTATCTATCTATCTATCTATCTATATTCCTGCATGCAATTTAAAGTGCAATAATCTGTATTTCAGATCCTTATATTCAGTACATTTTTGATAGAGATGTGTGAACATGCCCTGGGCTTGTTCTCTTGAAAATAAATGTTATTTTTCATGCAAGAGTGTTTGTTTATGAGTACTCTGCTGCCAGTTTTAAAAAAAACACTGTATAATTTTCACAACAATGTTCTTGTGGTTATCTCTGCAGTACAACTACAATTGTTTTAGTTCAACAAATAAAAGTTTATAACTATTCACTTTATTCTTTCAGTGTTTTAAGGGGGAAGAAATTAAGGTTGAAGGGCTCTGGAATAGGTGAGATATAGAAAATGATTGGGGGTGAGGGGTGGGGGGAGGCTTGTCTTGGATCCTAGAAAGGGGTGAGTAGAAGAAAAAAGGTTGGGAACCACTGCCAGAAAGGATGAGTTTCGATTCCCCTGCTTTTTGTAAAACCACTACAAAATGCATGTATTTCAAATACAAAATCTCTGAAAGCTCTTTTGTACTGACGGTTTACGTCGGTATCCAGGAGGGATTTAACTGTTTGAGCACCATAAACAAAGCACAATGAAGTGTGACATCTTTGTTGCCCACCAGGGAGAGATGCAGCTATAACAGGAAAGCATATCCACAAGCATTCTACAGACAAGGCAATCCAGAAAATTAAAAATGCTATTAAGGAGATGAGACCAAAAACAAATGCTAGAAATATCAAGAATGCGTTGAGATTGTGTTCTACTGTCAAATCCTTGAGATTTTGTAAGATTATCACTTTAATCTGGATTACTCCTAGCCACCTAAATCTGGTAGGATTATCATTTCTGTCCAAAAAAACAAAACATTAACAACAAACATAGTAAGCGCACAGTCTTAATGGATAATGTAATAGGAAATGCAAATTGTATATGCAAATGAGAAACTAAAAATGAAGCAATATCATATTGTAAATTAAGAATTTTATTTTTCAAGGCAAAATGCTATTCAAACCAAGATCTTCTATGAAAAGGTAACTATCCCCTAAACATATCAGCTTGTGCCAGCCTTGTTGGCAACAACTGCAGTGAAGTGCTTGAGGTAATTAGGAATAAATCTTTTACATCACTGTGAAGCAATACTTGACAACTCTTCTTTGCAGAATTATTTTCAATTCAGCCACATTGGAAGATTTTCAAACATGACCTGTTTAAGATCATGACACACCCTCCCAATGGGATTAAAATTCAGATTTGACAAGGACACTTCAAAACAATAGATTTGTTTTAATTATTTCCTCATTTTAGAGGCATACTGGATTCTGATTCTGATCATGCTGCAAACCCAGGTCTGGTCTTAAATTAAGATAAGAAGATGAGAAATTCCTTTATTGTCCAACAATGGGGAAATTGGGTGTGACAGTGGCAAAGACACAGACAGACTTATATTCAACCTAGTCTAATCTGAAGTTTGTTCCAAAGAATTGCCAAGAATAAAAAAAGTAAATACCAGAGTAAATATGGCAGAATTATTGATAATATTGCATACTCAGGTATAAAAATTAAATATTAAAATGTAACGGTGGAAAACAAAACAAAACAAAGTCCTGCCTATTTACAGAACTCGAGATGATATAATAGGCAATACGCATATTATCCAGGTCACAAACTGGATGCCGTCTGACATTTTCCTTCCGTCCAGAATTTGTGGTTTCGTTAAATTACGTTCAAGTTAAGCATAACAGAAAATCCAGCACTGAATGGTTAAATGCAAATGAAAAATGTACATGTTAAAGAAATTAGAATATTATCCAAAAGTCAATTTGTTTAAGTAAAGGTAAAAACATTATATAGATGAATTATTCACAACTTGATGTTTTAAAGCTCCTATTTCTGTTAATAACAATAATTTGTTTGCTTACATGAAAAGCAAGATTTACGATTAGAATATTGCATCACACCAATAAAAAATATATATATTTTATACATAAATGTGGACTTGATGAAAAGTATGTTACTTGCTTAAAGGTTGCTATTTTCAAAAGGTACTTCTAATCTGACAAGCGTCATTGGAACCCATATTCTAATTAATTGGATATGGCTATATTATGTAGCTAGTGTGTTGCAGGCTAAATAGAAGGAACAGTTTCTCTCATTTACCGAGGGATTTTATTTTTTATTTGCAGGTCCACATCTATTTTGTTATTCAATTATTAAACTTCCAAAAACAAGCTTTTAAACATGAATTCTAACAAACACAAACCAGAAGGTATTTTTCAAAAACAAATGCAGCTGGAATGAAACTGAATTGGAAATTAAACGAATGAGGCAAAAGTGTGGCCTGGTTTAATAAGAACGTGTTGATTGGTTGTTTAAAATAACAACACACACACACACACACACACACACACTGAAAACAAACAAAAAACATCGACAAATTTCGAAGCAACTCTTAAAGTCACGAGTTTAATTGGAGTGAGGTCTGTATTTTCCCCACAACATTGGCAGGAACAGATCTTGAGGAACCGAGAGTTGTCATCCTCACTACACCTGTGCTGCCGCCTCCTGGACGGACGCGACTCCTTTTGCAGCGACTGTACTATAAGTGAACGGACAGCCTATGAGCCCCACTCAAAGCGAGAGAACCACACACAAGGAGCGGGATGGCGTGGATACCAGCCCTGCACATCCGCGTCCTTCTCGTGGGTTTCTCCCTGACCGGGTGCCTGGCACTCCGGGCGGGCAAAGGTGAGACGTCGCCCGACGAGGAGCGGGACAGGGAGAGCGACGCGGAGACGCCGTGCGAGGTGAAAACCGTCACCGTTTCTACCCTTCCCGTGCTCCGGGAGAACGAGTTCAGCTTCACCGGCGGAGCCTCCGGGAGCGTGGTCGGAGGAAGAGGGAGCGCTGCTTCTGCTTCTGCTGCTGCTGGAGCAGGTGGTGCTGGTGGAGGAGGAACCGGAGGAGGAGGAGGAGGTGGAGCGGGGGGAGGAGGGGGCGAATCCCGGCTGCTGTTATTCGTCCGAACCGACCTACCTGGCCGAATTTCTGTAATGGATGATCTGGACAACACGGCTCTTCCCTACTTCACACTCGGTAAGAACTGTTGTGGTACTCTGTTTGCCCTCCATGATGCGAGCCACGCTGCACGTTTGTGAGCAGAAAGCCCTCCTCTGAGATGAGCTTCCCAAGTCACACAGTCCCGGCCATTAAATCGCCTGATTTGCTGGAGCTTCTTTGTCTGATGTGCAGATTTCCAGCAGTTGTTCTGGCCCCAGCTCAAAGTGTCGATTCTAGAGATGAAACTAACGTAGGTCTCATCATAAAGTGAAACTTTGTCCATCTTTTTCTGATATTCTTCTTTCCTGCCCTTTGTAGCTAAAAAAAATATTATGATATGAAATGTAATGCATTCGTTATGGTGCCCCCATGCAGCAGTGTAATTTTTTTGCCCTGCAATTATCCATGGCGTTTGGCATCTAATGTCACTCACGTGTGTAATTTGCTGCACACACCAGAGGTTCAAGTTAAACTGAAGAAACCGCTGGTCTATAACTAAACTAGCTGTCAGCAATTTATTTTTTTTGCGGGTCTTTGGGGAACCCCAGACATTTAGAGATTTAGTGTGTGAGCACTGTTCACATCCTCAGATAGCTGAGTGAATCAGGGCAACGCAACTCTGGTCTTTGACAGGCCATCTGAAGTTCTGTGTAAAAGTCCACTGCTCTAAAATGGTCTGGGGAGTAGCAGCTCTGATTGGATAAACACAGAGTACATAATAGTGGGCATAGGGTCTTTGCCTTTTACCTTCTGAAGAGATATTTGATATGCAAGAGGGGGCAAACTGTGCATCAAAAACATATTGCTGCCTTTGTTTTCTCTGTATTTTGGTTTTTCATTGAAATGCCAAAAAAAATAAAAAAAAATGTGGCAGATACGTATCCTCTTCTCGTTTCCCTTTGCCACATATTTGCTTTTTGCGACTGTGCATCCATCCGTCTACAGAGTGCGGGGAATGCTTGAAGTCACAGAACATGAAATGAGAAACAACAGTTGCAGAACGTTCTGTTTTTATAGTTGTTTTCAGGTCACTTCAATGTAGAATAGAAACCTGGTCAAAACAAAGACAAATGGAGGTCAGCAATACAGGTACTGAGGAATCATGAGAATGTCCCGTTACTACTACTTTTTTTTTATTGGGCAGAGGTTTGCCATCATTCCCTTCTTCCTTCTTTCTTTTTTCTTCGTTCACAGCTCTCAGTTTCATTCCCCTCTATAAAGAGTGTCGACCGAGCTGGCTGTGCGAAGCAAAGGCTGGCTGGCAGGCAGGCAGGCTGAGGGTTGGAGCATTGAGCTACTAAATCACTTTCTATTCTCATTAAGGACAGCCGTTGACTGGTGAGAAAGGCCTCTCTGTCCTCCCAGTCAGCCAGCTAGCAAATTTGCTGCTTCACCCTTTCAGTGGATGACTGCATGCTGTGGAGGGAGAGAAGGAGCTATAATGGACTTTAATAGTTTCATGTGTGTATTACATATTGAAGGCACAGCATGTGCTCACTGTTTTCTTTGGTGAGGTCCGGACACATTTTTCTTTTTTATAAATCATTTATCGCCTTGTCGAAGGTGTGCTTTGGTTTCATCAAGGCTTTGAAAACATTTTTATTGGGGTATAGAAACATGCTTTTGATGAGATTGTCTGTTGGCTAATATAGTTTCTGCGAGAAACTATATTAGAGGGCTCAGATTTTTAAATCATATTTTATTTATGTGATGTTTAATATATCTTCCAGAACAAGTACTCTCTGTTCCTGCACTTTTGATTTGATTTTTGTTTTGAATTGTTAAATGCATTCTACATATGTGAGATTTTAAAACCCCATTCTGACTCAGTCATACAAAAACAGTACCAGCCACATTTATTGGCACTCCTTATCAAGAAGTGTAGTTCAGTTTATTTATTTAAAAGGGGATGGTGCACATGTATTAATAAAAGTCCTGATATATAAATGTGCCAGATTAAAGGAACTATATCTGGATTCGTTTTGTCTGGTTAAGAAAAAGGCTTTTTTATGTAGAGTGTTATGAGTTAAGATGTTATTTAATCATAATTGACTAAACGATTGCGTGATCAAGCTAAATGACATTTTTTTTAGTAGGAACAAGCAGTAAACTGGGTACAACCGGGACGGTTTCTCTGCTAATGGGACAATGAGGTGTGGAGTCGTTGCTAAGCAGCAGCTCCTTCAGCAAGTGCACAGTAGAGTATATAAACAGAACAGCATGGTGTAAAATAAAGTGTACACCATTCACGTAGGAAAATATCATTTACCCGATACGTAGCCATTTATGTCAAAGAAAACTTAGAAAAGTCCCTAGACAAAGCCTCGTTTCCTGGAGAGGATTGTGCACGAGCTTGGGGCACGCGTTTAGTCTCTTGCATGTCAATGGCCTCTCATTGGGGAAGAAAAAGTTGGGGGCGGGGCTTACAATGAAAACTAAATTGTACTCCTCACTCACGGTTCAAATCTGTGCAGGATGAGGTATGGTTCCTTTGAAGATTAAAACATTAAATTACAGGATAATGAAGAATTAACCAAATATTGAGCACAGGAAGTGTATTTGTATAGCACATTTCAGTAACAAGACAATTCAAAGTGAACATAAAAGAGTAAAACAGGGAAAATGACATTGCATTTATTAAATAAATAAAGCACTTGTTCAATATGCAGCTAGGACTGGGCGATACATTGATTTAATCGGTTCATTCAAATTTGCAATTTTGTAAGATTTAATTTTTGGAAAATCGGGATTTTATTTTGCCAATGTACTCATTGAGCTACCTTGACTGGAAGAGCGTGCGATGATGATTATATGTTTAGGAAAATATATTTTCAAAATATTGTAAAGAGGAAACTTTTTTTTTACCATGATACGAGGCACTTTAATTTACTCATTTACTTATTTTTTTAAGTTAGTTTGAAGCGACACAAATGAAGTGAAGCCTGTTCTTATCTCATTATTTAATCTCTAGCAGCAAACATTTTGTTTATATTTTTATTGTTTACAATGGCAGGGCAGCCTAACCTGACTTCCGCCAGATGCATATCGCTCCGCCTAGCTTCACTCACATACATCTGGGACATCGCCCATAGAGAGTGATTTCTCCAACCAATTTTATGGTCTGGCCAATCAGGACGCAGGGCTGGAGTTTCATAGATGTGACGTAGTGGAGACGCGACCATGACGTGAGACTGTTTTGATAGCAATGGCGGCTCGTCAAGGAAGCAAACGTTAACATTGATGCTGCTATTTCTTCCGTGTTGTCCAATCTACCTAATATTGTTTCATTAAAAGAACATCAGAGAACGGCTCTGAAGGCTTTTGTTGGTGGAAACCATGTTTTCGCCCTTCTCCCGACCGGATTTGGCAAGTTTTGTTTTCCGGGACGCGGACGCGGAAGCGCCCCGGAGCGGTTAGCGGTTAGCGCGAGCCATATTAGGAGGCCTTTAGTTCTCAACGCGGTCGGCCCGGGATCGACTCTGACCCGCGGTGCTTTGCCGCCTGTCTTCCCCCCTCTTCCTGTCAGCTCACTGTCAATAAAACGTATGCAACTAGAGCCGCAAACACATAAAAAAAGTTTTTTTTTTTCCTGCGTCGCTCTCATCAGCGTCACGGGTTGGCTTCGGTGTGAGTGGTTGAAATAGCACGTCGATAAAGATGACAGACAAGTGGCTTATCCAATCAAGCTAGGCGGAGCGACATGCATCTGGCGGAAGTCAGGTTAAGGGCAGCCATCTTCTTTTACAAACATGTTTCACAGCTTGTGTTTAGTTGCACATTGAAGTCAGGTCAACTGCCAGACACAATGCTTGACATAAAAGCAAGTTTTTAAAATTATTTCTTTAATTTCTTTTTCGTGAAAAAAATCGATTAATCGGATTTGATATAATAGAATCGGAGATTTTATTTTTAAGCCATATTGCCCAGCCCTATATGGAACTGTTACTAATGTACAAATGATCAGAGATTTGATTTGTTACTAATGACCGTTTGGATTTAAAGAGTTGCCTAGTGAATGTAATGCTCCTCCGTTCTGTCGGTACAGTGCACCAATTGTGAACAACTCTAAAAGACGAGGCTGACTGTCCAAAGGCATTTTTTCAAAACAGGATATTGGAGTATCCTCTAGATTAAGTTCTTGTGTAGCAGTTTTGTGTACTATTCCTGCAACCTCACTGTTAAAAGACCTAAAACAAGTTTTTTTTTGTTGTTTTTTTTTGCTTAAGTACCTTGATATTGCACCAAAAAAAATAGAAAAATTCAACCTTTAATTTTATTTTCATTTTATTCACTGGGGGAAAATGCATTCTAAAAGTTTGATTTAACAAAGTCTCCAGTGGGACAATGATTAGTAACATTAATATTTTTCAAATAAATCTAGTAGAAGCATTTATTTATTTACTTTACTTTTTCATTTAGTTTGATAAAGGTGTTTAGAAATATTTAATCATGACTTTCTGGGAAAAAAATATGACATGATCCAGAGCCCTGTTTCGACTAGCCAGTGGTCACTTGGCGGGATTAGAACCCAACAGGCATCCCTATAATAAGGCGTGGTTTGGTTGATGCTAAGTGTTTTTTTTTTTTTCAGTTCTTTGAAGTCTCCATAACAACCATCAGGCACATCTACATGGCTGGCAGTTGTTTCAGAGTGATTCGAAGTATAATCTAAAACATTTTTTCCTACCATAACAACTGTAAAGTAGCACTGAATTATATTACTGCAAGAAAAGATGAATATATTCTAAGGCTTTTTACACCTTTACCTGGTGTGTCAAGAAATCTGAAAGGTTTTATCTATGTTATTATAAAGTCCCTCTCTCACCGTTTAAGCTCCATTACAGATACCTTATTTAATCCACAGTGTCCCTCCTATTCTTTGTTCTGATATATTGCTTGCATTTCAGTATTTTGGTCCCATCTTTGCTTTCCTTTTACTTAAAGCAGTAATACAAACCAATCATCTCCACAGCTATTCTCCTTATGAACCTTTTTTAGATTTGCTGTTCTCTTTTAAAAGTGAATGTTGTAATTGACCTTAAGGGAATATACTTTATTGGTTTAATATAACTAAGGGACCATCCATCAGTCCATTTGCTATAAAGGGTTAATCATGTTTATTGTCAGGAGGCGGCTGGTTCCTTGATTTCACTCATCAATTGGCGAGAAATAGGGAATACCTCAACCATTCATCCAAACACACTCATATCAAATGACAATGTAGAATCCCGGGTTAACTTAACATGCATGTTTTTGAAACCGGAGTACCTATAGATAACCCAGTGCATGAAATTCCAAATAGAAACCTTGAGCTGGGATTTGAACAAAAATCTGAAAAAGCAGTGTTATATTCAGGAGTGAAATTACTTTGAATACAAATACAATCATAATATTTAGATGTATTGTTAGAGTGCCTCCAAAAAGCCCAATGTTAACTAAATGTAACACATACACATTGTACAGCCTAGACATGAAGTTGGTCAGCTTTTATTTCTTCCTCATATAGCTTAATATCTACAAAATATGGCACTACGGTACACCCATAACACAAACAAACACTGTTTATGGCTCTTTTAGTGTTGTTTTGAAGCTTAGAAAAAGCCGATAAAATGTTATTATAACAAAACAAATAACTGACAACATAGCAATTTTTATTTCATGTTTGATAATCCAAATTTAACAAACCGTATTAGGTTGTGGGTAATATTTTCTCACTGATTTTGATACCAAAGCCCAACACGTTTTTTTTTTCCTCACCACTAATATACTTGAGAAACTCAGTGCCTTGTTCTCCTCAAATATTTATAGGACATATTTATATTAATTCATACATTTAATTATGTGACAGATTGAGTTCTCAGTGGCATTATAACCGCTTTTATTTGTGGTCTACCAAGACCAGTAAATTACAGCGAGCATCCAGGGCTTTGAGCTAGAATTGATCAGTCTGTTATCTCATGTTATTAAAACTCACCAAATTAACCACAAAGGTGATTTGAACGTAAACAAAAATGATTACAATACAATCACTACAAAAAAAATGTTGATCTTTTTGATCTTGTCCCAGATCAAACGAACCCAAAAAAAGTATGATTACTTTAACTCAAGAATCAATCAATATGAAAATAAAACAAATGCGTTTTTTCTTATTTAAATTGCCTAAGTCCCACAGAAGTCCCACAAGTCTGTCAATGCCACTAAAGAAGAAAAGCTGGCTACATCCTATGTACGTCTATTTTTATGCCATTGTTTACCTCAATTGACAATGAAGAAGTTTAGGAGCCCTGGGCTAACTCCAACTCTTGAGCCATTTAGGTCCTTTCAGAAATCATTCCTAGCAAGCCACCAGGCATCTATGTCTCACCTTCAAGTGTTTTATGAACTGCCTACATTATCAGGTACACCTTTTCAATTACACCTTATAACAAATATTGACTCAGTCAACCACATTACAGCATCTTGATGCAGTTCGGCATCTACATGCGGTAAACAGAGGGAGAGACTTCTCGGTTTTCATGACACAGATGTATCTGTTAGTCATGCATAAAAGTGATGTCACTTCCTTACTATGGTTCATTTTCTCTCTTTGGTTTGCTGGATAATTGGTTTGCATTCCCACTGTAAGAAAATTAAACCAGGGTTCACTTGCTAGCAAATTGAGACCTACGTTATCAGGAGAGTTAGGATGACCTTTCACACCTTCCTAAATGAAACTTATTGTCTGTGGAAATGAATTATGGTTCATTAAAGCCAGACAAGACAAAAAATCTAATCATAGAAAAAGAAAATTATTCACTGACCAGCTGCTGTGTGGATAAAAATGTCATGTTGATGCCAGAGGTCTGAGGAGAATGGCAGACTGCTTTGAGATGTTAGAAACACAACATTAGCTCAGTATCTCTTACTTCAATCGAGGTATGTGAATACCTTCTCTGAATGTGCAACCTATCAAACCTTGAAGCACATGGGTTAGAGCAGCATAGGACCAAACCAGGTGCCACTTGTATGCCAGAAAAATGTTGCCTAGTTCAATTAATCTTGTCTTTTACAAACATAGCTAGGTCTTTTATAAAAACAAATATCACCTCCACAATATTTAAAAAAAAAAAAAAAATTATACCATGGTCTGGGTGAATACTCGATTCTGATTGGGTGCAGGGTGTCCGTTAAGTGTTTAAAAAGGACACCTATAAAACAATAGGTCAAATAGCCTGATTGTTCTAAATTATTCCACTGGCTCAACCGTTAGATGGTAATGGCCAGATAGTTAACACTGGTTACCTTGGCAAAACGTCACAACAAGAGAAGTTAAATTGTGAAAAACTTACGATTTTAACAATCAGAGAAATTTTTTTTTGATATATTATTTCATAAGTGACCATGGTATAAGCAGGATAATGCCCTTCAATTTTCAGAAATGAATGGACGCGGAGGTGTGAACCTCCGCTTTGCTTCCGCGAAGTCCATTCATTTCTAATAATGGACACCTCGTCGGGCATTATCCCTAACGTGATATGTACAGGATCGTTTTTTAAAAAAGTTTTCATCCACACAAACCTCTACAAATTCACCACTGAGCAATGTTTTAAATATGACAGACACAGACGGGGCAGTGTCCTGCTAAGCTAAAACCTATGACAGCCAGGCAGAATCCTTCAAAATAAAGGCGAAGCTACACAGCATTGTGCCTCTATGTTGGGAGGGAGAGTTGGTTTAAAACAGTTGATCTCCAAGTGCTCTTTCTCCTTTGCACCTCAACATATTGGAGCATTTGGGTTTGTAAAAACAAACAAACAACGCATCTAAACTAACTGTTAATAATGTTTACTTTGAAGTCTGTATCGGGGTTAAGACAGGAAATGCTGTGTGGTGCCGAGGTAGCGTCAATTGCAAATAAATGGTTGGAGATGCTGTAGATTAGCAGTGAATTTTTCCAGTTTAACATTGAAATCAGCATCTCTATGATAGCATTACATTTTTATTCCACTGTATGGCCAAGTCTATAACAATGGTCGCACGTGATGTCAGCACCACGTTATTTGTCGCAGACTGTGATGTAACTGACCCTTAAAATCCGTCTTGTCATACACACTCAAGCTAATCTCGTTTTTAGAGATGTAGAACAGAATTTATGTGTGGATGAAAGACCTAACCACAGAAAAATGTATTCTTTTTCCCAGATATCCGCCTGTGTGCGGACAAGGGTTGGGTTTCATCTGAAACATTCGGATGGTTGGCTCAGAATTATGGGTAAACATTATGAAAGCATTGATCCATTCTTCCCTATATTAATGCCTCAGGCTTCTGGTGGTGTTGCAATAATTTGCCGGGGGTGGGTAGGGGGGTGGGTTGCTTGTATAGGGCTGGACGATAACTTTCTGAATATTGTAATATCACTGTATACCAAATGAATATTGCAAAGAAATGCCTAAACTGCTATAAGTGTTTGCTAATTATTTGGGTATCATGCAATCAAGCTCTCTGCTTATAATATATACACTTCTGTGTGAGTTCATGCTGGTCTCTAATTGGTTACAAAAAATTATCCTCAGACCACAGCTTTCTGCGCTCGTGGCCATCCAGCACATTTTGTGCCATTCTTCATCCAATAAGGTTAATTGATCATACCTGTCAATCTAAATTACACCCCTGGCAGCTTAGATACACAGACTTAAACGTCACTCAAAAATATACAACTGCAAATGGAAAAGTCAGACTACAACAACAAATGAAGGAGACAATGGCGGCGCAAATTTTCTTTCAGACCGCCATTGTCAAAATGATAAATTTACGATACAATGGAGGAAAACTGGCAGATAAAGGAATTTGGACTAGACCGACCAGATTTAAAAAATCCAGGAGAAGCCAAGTGATCATGAAGGGATTTAAGGGATTTAAGGTTATATTAGAGCTGGTGCACCCCTTCCAAAAAATATAAATGTTAATTGTAAAAGAGAAAATAGTTTTAAGCCCAAATCTTTGTATTTTAGTATGCTTAGATTCAAATTGTCTTAGTCTTCAAAATAGAACAGACAAGAGAACATGGCATTTAATTGAGCCAGATTAGAGTTGACCTTCAAAAGTGGCTACAAACAGTTTGCCCATCCCTGCTTAAACTAAAACTATGAAAACCAAGACTTGACGAGGACTTACATTTCTGTCTATCCAACTTGCATAGGTAAAGCAGAAAAAAATAATCTACGGAAATTGTTGTGGACTTTGACTCAACAGGCTAGTGAGAAACTGTGTTGCTGTAACAGCCAGTAATGCTTGCACCCCATTTAGTTGACTTATAAAATGTAGAATGTGTGCTACATTATTCTACCTCCTTACATCAGCTGGAGATTTGACCTTTAAAAATGTCTTTCTTCAAAAACACTTTAGTAATTTCAATTTAAAAATTTACATAGCCATAGTCCTGACTTCTTTCCATGGGGTTGTCAGGTGTTGAATTGTTTTGTCAAACCACCATCAGAGGTTATTGGGAAAAGGTAGAAAAGGGCCACAAGTCTCCTTCCCTTTCCCGCCCGCCTGCTCAGCTTTGATTTATTACCAAAGTGTTACAGAGAATGGATGGGTAGAAAGGGCAGTGTCCAGAGGGAAGTGTACAACACTGCTTCTCCTCCTTTTTGGTTTTGTTGTGTTAGTTAATCTCTTGCATGTAAACAAACGTATATAAAACAGATATCTGTTTAACCAGTAAGCACATAACTGTAATAATTTAAATATCCATAGTTTTTAAAATGTAGATTCATACTTTTATTCCTTGCCAGACTTTCCCAAAGGCTTTACTGTAGCTTGTCCTGTTTGTGTTTTTAAAATTAGGACCTGAATGGACCTTTTTGTGGAGTAATGCAATAAGATCTTTCTGTTCTGCTATGCTTTGTCACTCTGGATGACTTTCTGCTTTTATTTTAAGTGATGTCATGGGACTGGGTAAAAAAAATCAATACCTTTTGGCAACATGGCTGACTCTGTAAACACCTCATTAGAAGTTCACCTTGTTGAAAACCTTCAGGCACTTAATGGAAGATTGAAAACATTTAGATCTCTCGTTTTTTATCGCCTCTGTTGGTCATATAGACCACATCCTTATGTTTTTACCTCAGCAAATGTCTGTCCTTTTAAGGCATCCTATCAAACACCTGCATGTCAAGGGAGCATTTTTCAAACACTGTTACCACTGTGCTGTGGTGTGTCTCAAAGACCTGAAATCACAGCAAATACAGCTTGCTTAGTAATAGGAAATTAAAAGCTATGGTAGTTAAAGAAAAAGCAAATTCAAGCACCTTACCCTTTGATTTTCTGAGTCATGAAGCATGTACTTAGCTTATATCACATTCTTACAGTATGCCAGGGGTCTAATGTTGTACTGCATGATAAGCAGTGTTAAAGAATGTGAAATGGGTACTCAGTTGTTCAGCTTAAAATATGGTTTAAGGTTTTTAAACTAAGCAATATTACCTTTAGTTTTGAATACCTATAGAGTGAAGGTTCTTATTTTCATCCAAAGAGCTATACGCAGATAGCAACATTCCACTGTGGAACCATTGCAGTTTGGTGATTTAACTACTTTTTTGTATACTACTAGACTTTAGTGGCCTCATGTATAAACCCTGCCTCTGCACAAAAAATGATTCAGTGTTTCACGCGTAACTTTGGATTTATAAAAATTTATGTTACGTTAAAGTGTGGAAATTCATGTAAACGTTTGACTGGCTGTGAAAATATACAACAGCCATGTAAACCATTTCAGTCCACATTAACAAATTACAAAAAACTAAAATTCACTGAAATACACTGAAGTGTGACTGTTCAGTTTACTTAAACTTAAGGACATAAAACCCAGTGTTTTTTTTCACAAGTTAAAGCTTTATGGTTTAAAACCGTATAAAGCAATTGATTAACGTTTATCCTCATAAAATAACAGAACACATCTAAAAAAAGAAATAAGCAATCTCAATCAGATGTGAACTGTACATTTCCCTTTTTTTTCAGATGTAAATGTAAATGCACATTGGCCTGTGTGCTGAGGAGCATAAAATGCATGTAAGTTATCTAAGGAACAGTGTCATTCTCACTGGAAAAAAAAACAAACTGTGTTGGATCTAGGCCTGTTACCATAGCAGGTTTTGCTGGATGATAATTTTTTCTAAAAATGATCACGATAAACCATAACATTGTCACTTGGAGACCTTTTTCAAATAATATGATGATGGCACAATGAAGCAAGTATATCCTCTCAATGTACCGGCTCAGGTAGATCAAGCAGTTGGCCGCCATCATTTGGCTTAAATCCAGAAAATTCCCACACTCTAGAAGTCATGTTCGGCTTTGACACCAATTCCATTTTCTTTTCTAGCTAGCGTTTCTCTGGCTCTCCCCAGTGAGGCTCTCGTGCTAAACTTTGAGCTTGTCTACCTGACACAAAATTGAATTCCTCCTACACTGAGGAAACGAGAAGGAATGGTTGAGTAGACACAGGTGCACCGTACAGAAACCTTTTGTCATCCAGTCTCGGAGAGAGGAGAGGGAAACACACGGAGAAAAAAGCAGGCATGCATACACAAATTGTCAAACTTATTTTAATTAATCATGTGATTAAAATTTATCGTGCGATTAAAGGATTTATTGTTAATCGTGACAGGCCTAGTTGGATCATCTGACCTGTTGAGCTGAAGTCTAAACACGAGAGATGTGATGATTCCTAAGGTGCAGATAATTACATGTCCATAAGTAGCTGCATAAAGTTGCGCGTAATTGTGGAACAATGCCCGCTTTGGCACTGCTGGAGGACATCACTAATGGAAGAATACGGAGGGAGTGTGTTTTCAGAGATCATACCGACCTGGCATGTGATGAGTGGCTTTTTCGCTGGTTTAGATTGCCCAGAGTAATCATCTTGGAGCCCTGCAGGGAACTGGCGCATGCTTTACAGAGGAGCACTAGAAGAAACCATGTGTTGTCGATGCTGGTTCAAGTTCTCACTATGCTGGGATTCCTTGGAACTGGAGGATTTCAGGAAGCGCTGGCTGACAAGTCGGATATGTCATAGTCATTCCTGTGCTGTGCCTTGCCTACAGTATGGAGCGTCCTCCTCTGTATGTTTCACAGCAATATAAAGTTCCCCTACCTACATGATGGCTCAACAGGCAGAAATGAAATTTGCAGCAAGGAGCTGATTTCCAAACAATATCGGAGCTAACTAAAGTCGTGCCGCGATAAGGGCACGTCTTTAAATTAATTAGTTTTTGTGAATAGATTCAGATTCAGTTTATTTGCCATTTGCAGTATAAAAAACACATTGGAAAAGACATGCAAGTAGCTCAAGTTCATGATTGACATTTACACAGACAAAGGGACAAAAACCATAGAGAAGTATTTATAGAAAGCAGTAAAAATTCAGTAAAAATGCAACTCATATGTGGTGTGCAAATGTCCCTAATATAGAGGCATGTTGGCCTGGTGCAACACTATAGTTATAGTTATGTTTGTGCCCCCAACCTTAGTGTGCAGATCATTTTATACTGCAGAATAGTAGGCTGCTGTTGGAAACAGACTTCAAGCAGGGGCTGTTCGCGATGGCTGGCTTCTAGGTACGTTTTATTATTTTATGTGACGTTCTGAATCGGTTTAGGAATTTTATTGTTCCTTACATATTGTGTATTGTGACACTCCTTTTTTTTGTAGGCCACAGAACTGCATTCTCCTCCTACTTTTTACGGCATTTGCCACCTTCTGCGACGCTCTGTTTGATTTTATTACCTGTTCCAGTGAGATTAATGCCAAATAAGGTTTGATCTCTTACCTCAAACCTCCAACACTAACATTTCTATTTCACATTTTGGTGATTAAAACCTGAGGCATGCTCATTGTGAAACATCCAGTGGCATATGGGTCCTTTTTTTAAAGTCAAGTAAGAAACGCCTTAAAAATTCCAAAACTTTGAAAAGTGGCAAAAACAGACCAGGGCCTTGGATGATATAATAGCTGACAGTAACAATTAAAGAAGCTGGACATTTTAAATCAACTTTCTGCTACTGGCAGTGGCATTGGTGGATGCCACTGCCAGTAGTATTTGTTCAAATACAGCAAAAGTAAGAAATTGAATAAACATGTGAATTTTGTTCATCACTTGGCTTGTCCAGCTTCTCAGGTCCAAGCCTGCTGTTCTTTGTAAATCAGCAATATTTTCAGTTAATCGGCTATGTGTGTAGTCATGTTAAAAAAGTGCATCTTCTGTTAATTCTTAGATTTTAATGTATAAACCTAAACAAAAATTAACCTAAAATGGAAAAGAAACTTAAAACTAAGTATACATCCTATAAGACAAAGGTGCTCCCACCACCTTTGACAGCAAATATAATCAACTTATTGCTGTCATGATTTGTCTTCGATGAACTCAGAATATATACCACACACACGGAGCTAAAAACAGAGTTTATTGAAAGGAAGATGGATAATGACAGATGAAACCAGAGAGGCAGGGCTGAACTGGAACAGGGGTGTAGATGGGAGCAGGAGCTGACGGCCCGGAGAGAGTCCTTATGGCAGAACCACTGGAGCACAGAGCAGGCAGGTGAATCCAATACACGGCAGAGGTAGCTGGAGCACAGGAGAGACGGGTAATTCCAACAGTAGGTGAGGCTTGAGACAGAGAGGTGGCTAATAGTCCAGCAACAGGCAGAGACAAAACTAGTGATGTTACGTGATGTGCCGAGGCTTCGAGGCGTGTGTCGAGTAATGGAGGGGGCGTTTCCGTAAAGCGCGTATCGAAGCTTGCTTCATTTAGGGGAGGAGCCGAAAACGATGACGTCCGAAGCCTCGCTGCCCGGCTGTACCACGTGACTGCTTCGGGAAGTGGCTCAGATTTCGGTGCGGGGTTTGTCAGCTTTAGAAACCCCACAGGCTCCATTCAAAATGTGGGTTGTTGTAGGCGAATTGCGGTCAGTTGAGAGAGTGGATAGAGTTTTGATAGTTTCAGTGTTTCCCGCAGCACTATGTTGGCAAGGCGGCCAACATTCCAAAAAAACCCCAACTCAATATGCTTGCATGTTTATTTGACTTAAGACGCGGTTTTTTTGTTGTTGCTTTCTCGCATGCATATAGTAAATGGCAGGGAAAAAACAGGCAAAAATACATGGATACTTTGAAGCGAGAAGCGACTTCACCGACGGCGTCGATGCAGACGCCCCCCCGCTCCGCGCAAAACTTGTTCAATGCCTCATGAGGCTTCATCTCACCATCACTACTTGAGACTGAGGTGAGACAGGAAGAATCCAGCAACAGACAAAGACTTATCTTGAGATAGAGAGGTGGCAGGATTCCAACAGCAAGCAGAGGCAAATCAGGTAGACAGGCGAGGAGTGAGTGGAGTCTGATGACGGACCGGCAGGGAAGTGAAGACAGAGGGAGGCTTAAGTAGGGAGGCTGGCAGGTTAAGTGAGTCTGACTAATTAATGACCAACAGGTGTGACTGACTGCAGAGGGAGTGAAGGGAAAGCTGAGTGAGAGAGGGAGGAGGAACTAAAAACTAACAGTAAATAAAGCCAGATCACAACTAAACCCTGACAAGGAGGAAGAACTGAAAACTAATAGTAAACAAAAGCCAGGTCAAAACTAAACCCTGACAATTGCTATATTCATGATAGTCATGATAATCCATACAGTATTACATTATTGACACATTTGAGGTTGATTGACCTGTGGTAAAAAAAAAAACAGGCTTTACCAATGAAAGTGTCAAGGCTTGGGAAGTTATAACAACTTTAAATGATTTCAAAAAGAGAGTCACCTTTAGATGATTAAATTATGTGTTTTTTGTAATGTTTAACCAGCATTTTTAATATTTGCACAAATTGTACTGACCTTCTGCCACTCTCTTTGCAGTTTAATTTCAGACTAATAAAAATGTATTTAACTTGCAAGGAAAAGCCATTCTTATTCAGTCCAAGGGTAGTTGATGTAATTTATGGCATTGAAAAGATGAATGATCTATGGTGAGTGACCAATGGTGGCTTAAGTCCTTTGTGGATTCTGTATTTCAAAAAGCTTTATTTTTACCACCAGAGTCTCCAGTCTTGCTGTGTGCCACTGGTGGATAGCTTTGATCTGAAGATAATCATTTGATCATTACCACTGCAGAGAGGCACACTGTGGTTGTCTTTGACAGGATGAACAAAGAACTTTATGTAAATGCCTCTAATGAATGCAGAAGCTTCTTCTTCTCCTTTTATATGTGTGATTTATGCAAGGCAACACCATGCAAAATTGTCTGTATGATTTTTCACCAAAAACAAAATGAATAAATAAAAAAAGTTGACAATAGACAGTAAGACCCCCCCCCCCCCCCCGATCGGTTACGCATTTATTTGTCTGTCTATAAATTATGATGTTGATTGTTTCCTCTCTTTCTTCTAATCTGGTATTATTTTTAGCCCAGACATTGTCTTTTGTGTCATCCTACGAGGCCACAGCAGTTTATCTTGATAAAGCTGGACTTGTATCAAAGAATAACCTTAAGAGTGTATCTCACAGGATTAAGCTACAAGCTGATCCCCTAAAGATTCATGGACCCTCTACTTGTATACTGTAAAAGGGCTTTTTAGCCTGTGCAGTTAGTGCATAATGTGACACTGATTTATAAAAGCAATTCCATTTACTTACTCCTTTTGCTTTTTGGGTCCTTTTGGTGTGTCCCTGTCACATAATAGGAGGCCCCATGTGACAACAACTGTTCAATGTATTTGCATTCTTTGAAAAAATACTTTGTACAATGCAAGCACGACATTAGGGACAAAGGAACATTACAGGGACATATGCTCAATAACCTATGCTCAATATCAAAATGTTCAGTTGGGTTGAATGTTTTTCTGTTTCTTGTGCAGAACATCAGTATGCCCTCTTCAACTGACATTCAAAGCAGGTCCTGTAAGTGTAATAATTGGACTGAGGAAATGTACATATTTGTCAACATCTTTAAACTGAGTAATTTGTAGGCTTCTACATTTGTTTTAGTTTTTTTAACTCAAATGAATGTGATTGATTTTTACATGGATTTCCCATTTCCTGTGACCAAGCTAGACACAAAATAGAGTTGTCCTGCTTCTGCTTGAATACATGGCATACATTGGCCCCTATTGAAACCCACATACTAATTTTGTGGCATTATGCCTAACTATGCCTGATGTAGGCAAAAACAGCAGTTCCTATTAGTTAATTATTTACAAACTGGCCCCAGTTTTTGTCTTGTTGTATTGAAAGTTGTAAAATTAACAACTTAGTTTTCCCCTTATAAGTTTGCCTAAATATATTTTTGGGAGTTCATGTTTAAGCCTTGTACAGTGAAATGTGTGCAGTTAGATATTCTGTGGAAAGGCACAGTGACAAATAATTTGATCAGAGTGAAGAAAATGTACAACAAAAAATACAAATTCTACAACCTAATCATTGAAAAAATAGTAATCTCTGGGATTCCTGGAAACCTAAATCAGCCGACAGAAGACTTTGTTTGCCTTTGGTAAATAAACAAAAAAGTAATAATTTGAAAAAACTAATATTTTTCTTATTTTTTTCATTTATTTCTGATATTAATAATTTATAACAAGTGTTGATCTTCTGGGACACCACATGTCACTTTCCCAAAAAAGAAATGCGTGAGTATTAAAACCAAAATACTTTTTTCCATGTAACAACCAAAAAGTTGTGTATCTTGATGGGATTTTATGTGATAAATCAACACAAAATGATACCTAAGTATTTCACTGTTTTTCTATTTTTTTTAACAGCGCAATAAGCGAAATTTCATTATTATAGAACAAAAAAATTGTTTTATGACGAACTAAAGGTATCTTTTTAGATGGACTATGCTTAAACGTCACACACTATCACTTTCTATCGATTTTCCTCTGGGATTGTTTTGTATTTTGCTCCATTTAGCTTCAACTCTGAAAAGCTTTCCTGTCCTGCAAGGACATAACCACGGCATAATGCTGCCACCACAATGATTCATGGTGGATCGTATGCTCATCGTGTTAGCTTTTTGCCACACAAAACATTCTGTTTGTAGTTTCATCTCTCCAGAGCACCTTCTTCCTCATATATCCTGTGCTTGAGCCAAAGTGTAGAGTGGACTTCTTAGGTTTTATTTAATCAACAATAATGCCATTCTTCCATAAAGGCCAGTTTTGTGGAGGGTACAACCAATGTACTGTCAACATATTTTCTCATTAGAGCTATTTTTCAACAAGGTTGTTCAAGGGGGATGAGTACTTTTCTAAAGCTGATATGAAAGCATGGTTGATAAGTTAGCGATTCAAAATGTTTCAATTAAAGAAGACCTATTTGATTCTGCTTCCTGTGTTTTTGGAATATCTCTTGGATGTTTTAATAGGGTTAAAACACAAATACAGATAAAAACAAATTAGTTGGCGCTACTCCTGAATGACATAATTACAATCAACATTAGCAAAGAGAAAAGCTCGGAGAGCAGTCAGTAACTTTGTGCCATTTTAATACATATTTAATTTAAGTGGATCAATGGCTTAGTCAGTCATTTTGTCATTTAGCTTTGTGTATGGAACTGATGCTGTTCATTTGGGTTTCTGCTTGGAAGCTGTGGTATTGCTTAGAAATATGAAGCTCATCCTTGTGAGTAAGCTATCAATGGGCACGACAGCAGGTTGAAATCCTTTTGCCCGGGCAGTGCTTTCACTTGTGTGCAAGTTTTAACCTATCTTACTGTAGCTGAAATGGAAATGTGGCATACCTCCCTGCTGATCCTCAGCCAGACGGCTCAAGACTGCTCTGATAAGATGTACTGTGTGTGACATGTGACTAAAGCTGCTTTTGCCTACTCCTAGTGCTGCTTGTATATTAAAATAACTTCCATAAATACTTTGAATGTTTTTGCTGGCCGATTATAAGTAATTAAAGGAGGTGAAAAATGCATTTGTTTAGTTATTGGGCTTGTTAAATGTCAATTTTGACTTTGTCTGTTCAGAAGCCTATTTTTTGTTTCCTATACATTTATTTATTTAGGTTTGACAGTAACAATAAAATTAGATTTGTAAAATCATGAAGCTACATTGACTGTTGTAATAAGCATGCATTTTTTTTTATCATTATCTTTTCTACATTTAACATTGGCCTGTTTTGGGCTTGCAATCTCTCAATGTTGTTTTCAGACTCTCCCCTGGTAAAATACTACCCCACCCCACCTCTGCAACAACTAAACAGAATAAAGCAGAAATGGAGAGGATGAAACAAATTATTTTATTTAAATGACTCTTGTATATAATTCTTTTGTCCATTGTGGGTAGCAAGCTTTCCTAAATTGCAATATGCTAAACAATGCCACTCTATGCTGGTACAATCGAGATCAGTAGGAAATCATTTAAATGTGAGACTCTCCATCCGGCTTTGAATAAAAGCAAGGTTTACACAAGATCTTCCTCAGTGTAATTTACCCACACTTCAGCATTTGACTTTAGACAGCCAAGAAAGCCTTTAAACGTCTTCCTGCTGGTTTGATTTGCAGACCATCTGAAGGGAAACCTGCTTGTCCATGCATATTGTATTTTCACAAGCGTTTATACTTGGACAACTACAGATATTTAAGATATTCTTAAATATCTGAGAAATTTAAGAAGATCCATTAGAAGTGCAATTGAACACATGCTCATTTTCATCTTAAGCGTATTACTAATACTTACTCCTTGTTTTATGCTTTGATTGATTAATTTTATTGTGCTTTCAGACTGCATTACAAACAGGTTTTCCATATTGTCTTCTTTGAAATGTACCTGGGAGACGCACTAAAGCTCAATCAGTCCATCTGTCCTTGTGTAGTTTATTTTTTATACAACTTTGCTTAATCAGTGTATCGTTAAAAAATGCAGTGGAGTTGGCTGAATTTCTTTTGTTTGCAAACATTTAGCCACATTTACCTTCCTAAATGATTAAACTCTCCAGTTGGAATATGTATAATGATTTATTTATTTTTTAACCAAAGAATTTGTCTAATTTTTGCGCGGTAAATTCATTTTTATCAAAAATTAATAAAGGAAGTGAATGGATCTACTGGCAAAAGAACAAAGAAAATGTCAAGTTAAGTGCAACTTTGTGTAGAGCTGTAGGGAACCGAACATCAAATAAATTAATATATTTTGTCCATTTGTGAGGGAAGGGGAATTGTAGCCTACTGGTTAGAACCTGGTGCTTGCATCTTGGGAAGGCTGCAAATTCCTCGGTTCGAAACCCACAGAGGGTCCATGAGATAGACCCTTAGCCCCAGAATACTTCCCAGGCACCGTACAGTGGCAGCCCACTGTTACCTAAGGGGTGGGTTACAAGAAGACGACTCAATTCACTGAGAGGTACACAGTTGCAATGACAAATAAAGATATTATTTTATGCTGCCGTTTATAAATAGTTAAGATACTGTATGTTACAAAGTCCAACCTATGATGAAAATGCTTTAATAACTGATGTTATAATGACAAAAGTCTTGGCTATTTTGTCACACAGCCCTATCATGTGCTTGCAAGCATCCAAATACTGTTCATCTTTACTGTTAATTCATTTGTAATGGTTAAAGTTCTGTCTTAAAGCTATAGTGGACAATCTATCTCTTAGGTAACAGCTAACTTAACCGGTATTTTTTTTTTTCCGGTTTTGCTTTTAAAATGTTTTTCTTTTTTAAATTTAAAGGAGTGGACAGATAATCTTTTTGGAAAAAAATGTAAGAAAAATGCACTTTATAAAACTAAAGATAGTGTGGTACAATAGGAAGAGGGAAGAACGACTCACTTGAGTAGAAGTGCCCACTTATGTACAGTTTTTACAGCCTGAAATTGTTTTACATTTTTTTAGTAATCTTTATAAACCACATAACTGAAATGGAAACCTTATTTTGAAAACATGGTGCTCAGGTTGTGTGATTTAGAAAGGAGAAGAGGAGCCATTGTTCTTATAAACAGTCTTCAATGAAGTTTAAGCCCCATAAAATTTGATTTCCCACCAGAATTTGTTTTGCACCTTGGGAACATCCAACCAGCTCTATGCACTTCACTAGTTCCCCATGGGTCCTACAAAAAAAAAATTAAACCCTTTATCTAAGCTAGTGTGTTTGTGCGTATTTGCATTCTCCCCAAGCGATAGAGTCTCTGAGATTTCCTCTCAGATCTACCATACCTATTAATCCTCCCATCAACTGATGGGGAGGGGTGGGTCTCTTTTTTCTGTGCTTCATCATGCACATCAGTCTGCATTTCTAGTGGAACTCAGACTGCACTGGGGCACATGTTTTGGTATAAATATAATTTTATATTGGCAGTTGTGACAAATATTAACCTATGAAGTCAAAACAAAAAAGCCAATATTTTTGGAGACTGATACAGCATACTATATCAAGTGCCACACTTTTGCATTTTTAGAATATGGCTCCTGTGATATTAAATCTTACTGTTTTATATCACTGGAGCAATCCTGAATTTAGGTGTTTTCAACACATCACAGCAAACCTCTGTGAAAATGTTCAGTTTGCCCTTAACATATTTCCAGCTAACACAGAAGAAGCTCATTGATATGTACTGGTTGTTTTCCTTTTACCTCGGTTCAGAGGCAGAGGACACTTTATGCATCATTTTCAGTTATTTTGTCTGGGTCTAGATTAGCTGTGATCTGAGAACATTCACCCTTAGATTTGTGATACATGCGTGCTCTTTGGAGGCCATGGAAGGTGATGTGATCAAACTGGTGAAGTGAAGCAGCATCATCAAATTTTTTTTTTTTACATAGTATTTCTGGAGTTGTATAGGTTAAGTTATTTAAAGCTGAAGAGGAGGTGAATGTATTATTATTATTATTATTATTATTATTATTATTATTATTAACTGTTTATAGAAATAAACAAATTGTTTACAGCTAACACATTGAGGCAGGTCCACATACATTTCTACCATCTTTCTGTATTAGAGCATAACAGATTAAAAAGAAGATTTAAAAAAAAAATAATTGGGAACAATGAGTATTTATTCTAATAATCTCTCTCTGACCAGAAATTAGAATGTGTGTTCTGAATTTGTTAATTTTTTAATTACATTTTCCACTTTCTGTCAAAATACTTGTATGATGAATGTTTTGAGTTGTAGTTATTACTTCCTATTTTATTTTGGTAGTCTGTCTTCCTTTGTTCCTTACTTTCTGTTTTTTTCTTAGTCCTGCTTTTGTGGTGTCTCTTTGTCTTTTTAATTTTATTCATTGTCATGTTGGCTAATGTTCTGTGATGTGTTTGTACATTTTTTTGTTTATCAGCTTTTGTGTTAATTTCTGTTTTTCCATTGTCCATCATTGCATTCCCACAATTGTCTGTCCTCAAGATTCTCCCTCGGCTGCTTTCACTCTGCTGATTAGTCTCTCACCTGCTTCTTATTCCAGCAGTCACTCTCCTCTGTGTTTATTCATCCGTGGTTCAACCTCTTTTCTTATGATCTTGCTGATGTCAATCCTGTTTTGCAGTTGGACACTGGAATTGGTTCAGTTTTGGGTTTCGTCTTTAGTTTTACACTTGGTCTCACTGAGTTTGTCAGTTAACTTTTCAATTTTTGGATTCCCTCTGCTGTCTGTATGCCTGCATTAGGGTCCTACATGGAAACAGTATACGACAACCTTGATGAATTTATTAGTATTTTATGTAATAGACCACCCGTGCTAATGGCTTAAGCTCAAACAGACACAATTTTCAAGTCTTAATATGGATTCTCAATTGGGTTAAGGTCTGAAATCTAACTTTTATCACATGAATAAAGATATGTATATCTGCAATTAGGGGAGGGCGTAATGTAAGTAAAGTAAAACGTGATTGGCTGAGCATGTTACCATGGGCGAATCTTTACCTTGTGGGCACATCTTTTGTTTGAAGCCCGTTTGGATGGGTGTTTACACTGACTAAATCTGGACAATTGAGACTGTTTGTTATTCCTATATCAATTTATTTTTGAGATCTGTTCTATTTGGTAATATTTATCCATTTTTCACTAGTAATGTTAAAGGTGGGCCGCTGTGCATCGCTTCCAGTGTACCCTAGAGTGACATATTTTGTGCACGGAATGTCCATCAGTGAAAAATCTCCCCAGAAAGACACGGCTCTCATCAAATGGCATCTTTCTCCATTGCTGCATGAAAATCCATTAGGCTAAGACTCTACACTTAAATTACAAATATGACTACAAGTTACAAAACCACTAAACCGCTGAAAGTAAAAATAAAGGGAAAACAGAAAAAATGGAGGAAACACAGGGGCAACTAAATTAACGCACCAGTGTTTGCACATATGAAATGCCTAACCTTTCAGCCCTCCCCTTACAGTCTGCAGATGTACTCTTATCCATGAATATACTTTGATCTAAACCCTCCCATTAGATCTGTGGTTGTATGTCTAGGATCACTGTGCTCAAGTTGGACCTTTGTCTGAGTTGCAAGTCTTTGGCATCGTCTAACAGGTATTATTCCAGAATTGCACCAAATTAGCTAATTTGATCTTTCCACCATCTTTGCTGGGCTTGATAATGACAGGCTTTTTCAGTAGTATGACTCTGGCACCACTATGTTTTGTGATGGAGATGGTTTATTCTAGGTGTTATGCAAAGTCAGTTTTTCGTTGCACATAACATTTTGCATCTATTCCAGAAAGTTTCAGTTTGATCTCATATGACCAAAGCATATTGTATCATCTGGCTTTTGGCAAACAGGGCTTCTAATACTGTTTTTTCTCACAATGAATTTCATCTTTCTACTTGTGAAAGGAACTGCTTTTGGTTATCGAGACTGTACCATCAAAGATGTGGATCTCTGCAGACCCTCCACAGTTTTTTCTCTGTCTATTGCTTTTTTGCTAATTTAGATGGATGGACAGGTTTTGGTAGGTTTGCAGTTGTGCCAAACTTTTTGTATTTTTAGATAATGTCTCAGATATGTTCAAACCCTGGAATGTTATTTTATAACCCAACCTTTCCACAACTTAATCTTAAACCTGTTTGGTGTGTTTTTGGTCATGGAGTTGGCAGTGTCAAACTCTGATGCTTTCAGAGAATTGCTCTGTTTGTACAGGGATTAAATTGGACACATGGGTACTCTGTTTACTAATTAGATGGCTTCTGATAATCATTTGTGTTGGTTTAATTTAGAGATGTCAGATTAAAGGGGGCAGAATACAAAGGTACACTTTTTATTTTATTTTATTTTTACAAAACATGAAAATGTTATTTTCCTTCACTTATGCAACTACCTTTAATTGGGTTGTTGCACAAATTAAAATCCCTGGAAAATACATTGAAATGTGTTGTCCTTACTGGCCAATTTAGCAAGACATTTGGAAATTTGAAAGTTTTATCAGCTATATTGCTACAGGGCAATTAGGTCAAATTTAACTTCATCTGCTCTTTTTTTACAGTTTGAATAGTAAAGATGTTTTCAAAGAAAAAAAATGCATCGACTCACTTATGATGTGCATTTCAAAACAGCTTAAATATTAAACTTCTTAACATTGTGATATATTGTCTAAAATGGCTTTATTGCCAATTATCCTAGCGGTTGCTTAAAATTTTACCTAAAAAAGAAAAAACAAATAACACAATATTGGCCAAAGATTAAAACAGCTGATTTAAAGTATCAACAATTGACGCTTAAAACAGAAAGGTTTAAATGTATGTGTTTGTACATCTTCTTTTCTTGTATATCGCTACTGATTTTACTACAGAGATTGGCTCACAGATGCATTGAAGAACAAAACCATATTTTCTAAATTATTGAACACTCTTACACTCTGTCATTTGGAAATGATTGCAGAAAGCCATGTGGTTTGCCTTCAACTCATTAATCCAACAGTGTGATCACTGTTCTGTAACATGACCGCAATCAGGACAAATGCACTATTAACTCTGTAATGAGACAGCTCAACAAACAAAATTAATGGGACCTCTCCATTTATCAGCACTTAGTTAGGGTTGTAGCTGCGGGATGTTAGACTGTGGGGGAAAAAAAAACTTCTTAAACTCAAGTGAAAACTTGCATTTGTTACTTAATTTTATTGCATCTGCCCTCCAGGTAATTTTGCCCTAAATAAGATAGAATCTTAATATCAATGTCGGTTTATTGTTTAATTATTTTAATAGAATCTGCTGACAAGGCTTCTGGATTAAAAAAACCCCATATATATACCTGCCTTGTTGCCTTATAAATTAAGTCCTAGGAAAAACAATTTAAAAGTCCTCTTCTACATGGAAAACCACACCAGTTATAACAAACATATTGCTGGTACATTTGGTACTTGGAGAATATCTGGAAGACTGACAAATTTCTACACAAAATTAAGGCAGGGAAGCAACCTGGAGTCTCACTCCTTGGCAGTGTACCCTGATGTTCACAGTACTTGCATCCAAATATATTTTAATCCCAAACTTTTTTCAGACTTGACCTATTATTGCTAATTAAACTATACAAGCATTTTTAATAAACTAAAAATAGTAAGGGCACATTGGATAATCAAAGAGACTTAAATCATTGTGTATTGCTCAATTATTCTACCTGTTTTGAAATAACCTATTTTTAATCAGTGTTAGGTTTAATTTTATATCTAAAGATGATCACAAGACCCCTCACTTTGGTCGATCAAACCCCAGAACAGTCTTGACCAGTTAGTCTTTGTTTAATAGCACATTACTTTTGAACAACACCTATTATCCATTACTAGAACCACAAGATTTAGGTAATTTTAAATATTTTTCAGAGTAGCCTCAAAGGTATTTAGCCACATTATATGTCTATACCAAAAAGACCAAATTCCAGTTTATTATGTCAAAATAAGGCTATGTATTCCAGGCGTCCGTCCAGATCGTGTTTTGATAGTCTTTTTGCGCCTAAAAATAAGGACCTCATCGGGCGCAATGAGCAGATATAAACAGATGTGGCGCCATCTACCAGCAGTACTGCAGAACTATCAGAAAGCCATATGGTGACTAATAAATCAGTACTAAATAATGCCGGACCGAGCCTGACCCCTCTTCAATGCCTCGTGGTAAATCGAGCTATTTATAATGTTGTATGTACTTAAAACTGTAAAGTCTAAGAAAAGCATTGCTTTCACTATTATCACAGTATTAATAAGGACATTTGCTCACAGTTCGCTGGGAGATGCTAGCCGTTAGCTTCTTCCCTGTTTATCCCCTTCTGCACATGTACAGTGTCATATTTCCGTTGTTATTTTAAATATACATGAAGGGCTTCATTTACTACAAATTGTGCAAAAACAAAGCGTAAGATCCCAAAACAATAAATAATACGTCAGCAAGACGTGATAATCTTTAATACAAACTTTGTATGCAACCAGATTGAGTTACCGATTTTATAAATAAAAAAGTCAACGGGGCTTTGGACCTTTAACAATGATATATAAATGATATATGTGAAAATAATAATCATTAACTTTACAACTACACATTCTCTAAACAATTGTTTTGCCGGGGGTGCAAATCTAATCTGATTTTTAAATATCTGCAGACATTAGTATGTTTTGTTCCACATTTTGTTTACTTATAATGAATATAAAAATATAATGTTGCTACCTGCTTGCCTGGTTTCTTTGTTTTATTGGACGTTTTTGTTGTTCTGGGGGGTTATTATGCAGAGGAGTGATAACTATATTAATAAAAGGAAATCTATAACACATGACAGTTACATGTTAAAAACTGTCTTTGTGGTCTTGATTCCCTTAGTACAGATGAGCATTACTAACTTCTAACAGCAGGCTCTCTATGTTAATTTTAAAAAGCAAATAATTTTCTACATTATGTCAATGTTTTACAAAAGACTGCCAGCATTTCAGAATCTTCGTTTCATCAATCCCCAGTAGAGGACCCAAATGTTGGCTGCTGCAGAATCAAACACTGAATGTGCTGCAAGCACCCCTTCTGTGCAGCTCAGGTTGAATTTCTTTCTTTATTTATTTTTGATTGTCTTTTCAATATTTTCTTAACCTTATTTACCAGGCATATGATTTTTTTCTTTAGGTTTTCCCTTGTGCAGTTTCTGTCCAAACTATTTCTTGTCTACTCCCATTCCCAATAGCTTCACAACATGTTGCATATTATTGTTTGGCTCCTGTTTGTTTTTGCAGCATCTAAAAATATGGCCTATATGTACAGTATACCGTTTTAAAAAACTATTTTAAACTTTAATTACCACAATTTGTTAAGAGTTTCTCAATAGTTTTGATCCCATAGATTTGATCAGCAATGATTTTTGAAAAACTAGGTTTAAGTTAATGGATATTTCGGCATTACCAAAAACTATTACAACAAACAATATTATTTAAAATATGAACAGAAAATATTTTTCAGTTGCTCTTGTCTTGGCATTTCTCCCTACAATCTTTCCATGCTGAATGCTTTTAGATTACTCATCATTAATGGACAAGCCCATGATGAATGTATTCCTTGGTCCTTTCATCCATCCACTCATCTACTAGGATGTGCTACAGTTACAATGAGGTTGAAGTGGGCAGATGATTGCCAGGATGTTGTCTCTCATCAGTTATATTAATTACATTTATATGTCATTATTACAGTCTCCTAATGGATGGGCTGTACTTATAGGCATGCTCTCTTTCTTTAATTGAAGTTGAGCCAATGTTTTTATTCCCTCTCCCAATGCAGATTTTAACCTGAGTGACAGTCTTCTGATGTCTTCATAAAAATGTTATTTTCAGTTCGATTTATTATGGATTTAAGCCAGCTTCTCAGTTTCAACATATTGATCTAATGACTGCTAAAGGTTACAAGGCTTAAGAAAGTCAACGGCTAATATACAGGGATCAAAACAAACATAATTTTAAGGGCATTGATTTCTTTTTATTCACTGTAGCAAAGCCTTGCAGACAGAAGTGTCAGCTATTCACTCTTTTTAAGGTCATTTTCAACTATACTGAGTTGGAAATCGAAATCCCCCTCACTGCACAATATCTGTAGTTCAGATGTAAACAAATGGAGTTCAAGCAAGAAAAGTGCATTACAGCTCTGAACCATAAAATTTCCCTTCACAGTGTCTCATCTTAACTTAATTTCTGAATAGATTGTGGGTCTTTGATAGGCCCTTTTCTTGCAGTGACAAAGATTTCTTATTTAATTAATGGTTTCCTTATTCCAACAAAAGTGAACTAATCATGTCTCAATCTTAATTTTTTACTGCAGCTTGTTTTGGCCTGCAAACAACTACAATAATTAGTTTTTTTTATTGTTCTTTGATGTATTCTCAGTAGTAAGACCACAAAGCAAAGTCTTTTCCATTCTGATAAAGGCTTGTTTTTTTGTTTTAAATTTATTTTGTGTGAGTTAGAACTGAAGGGCATTGAAGCATTGTTTTACCAAAAAAGTGTAATATTCATAAAGAAAAAAGATCTGTTTTTTTAAGCTTTGCTGTCTTTTGTTTATTAGTAATCACCTTTGAATGTTGCTGCTGTCATTTAAATTATTTTTATAAAGTGTTTATTCTTTGATTTAAAAAAAGCAGCAACACAGAAATGGCAACATTGAAATGTTCTTCAGTTTGCAATACTATGACAAATCCATTTTTAATTACTCGTAAACTGAGTATGTTCTAAAGGATGGTGAAATGTTATTACATTTCCAGAATTTACAACGTGTTTACTGTGCTTAATCAATTATTTCCTTCATGTGTAATGAACGCATGAGGTCACTTGGCTATTATGTTACAAAAGTAACATTGAATTAAGTGGTAGATGCTGTATTGGTTAAAAAAAACATATATTTTTTATGCACAACACATAATAAAGGGGTGTCATACATTTTGGTCCCTTGTACAATAACAACAGCCAAATGGTATGCCTCATGGAACCCGTTTCAGAAAGAATGGCCAATCTACCCTGAGTAGAAAGCAGCTAGTGGCTCTAAGTAGTTCTACCTCACGCTGTCATACTCAGCGTTTTCGGTTTCAGAACCTGATTGATTAACGGAATCAATCAGGTAGCTAAACTCAGCATCCAATCAACCCTGAATTAAGCGTGAGCACCAGCATGAAAGAAGCCCTCATCAATGGAACATAGATAATGCAATTCACCATGGCAACAGCAGGAAATAAGAAGACTCCAAGTACGCATTTCCCACGAGTGGAATTAGAAATCTTTAATGAATGTATATGAAGGCATATGGAGAATATTAAACCATAACTAACAAAAAAAAATGCTGTTGCTGCTGAAAAAAATGGCGGCAGAGAATTGGTGAAAAAGTCAATGCATGAGTGTTATTTGATGGAGAATTAAAACTGTATTCTCACAAGACACTCATTCAGCACCCAAAGGGGAAGGGGGGGGGGGGGGGGGGCACGTTGATTACGTGTCTAAGTGCAACCAGCGTTTTTTTAACCCCTTGAGGCTTGGTTCATAGTTTGAATATAATAAAATTATATTTCAGTTTGATCCACTGTTCATAGTTATCCTTAATATTAATGTCGTCTCTCTTCAGTTTTTCTGGACTTCCTTTGAGAAAACCTTCTCATTTCCCCTAGCCCCGCACAGAATCAGTGAAAAGAAGGGCGCTCACTCAAAACTCTTCTCGAGTCAGCTCGCAATGGTCTTACTCCTCAGCAAGGCCGCAAAAACCCGGGCTGGCCCTGGAAAAAAAAAAAAAAACTGTTCCTGAAACACTTGTAATTGAGCGGAGCTGTGCGGTGCGCGGCCATTATGAGCCAGTGGCGCCGCGGACGGCACCACTGGCTCACAATTTTCTGTTTTGTCTTACTATTTAACTCTGGTTTTTGCGATGATACCCGGAGCTCTTTCACCAGAGAAGAACTCATGAACATCAGGGCTACATCACCAGAGGATTTATTCCCTACTTTTCTTCTCCCTACGCTGGAAATTTTGGACATTCTGGTCAGAGGTGCGCTCACCTCTGCTCACGCAGCGAAACGCCGGAGGAGAGGGAAACGCTCACCGCTACCGGGCATAATCCTGTCCAACGTGCGTTCCCTGTCCAACAAACTACACGAACTGAAACTGATGCTGGGCAAAAACAGGGACTTCTCTTCATCTGCTGTTTTTTGCTTCACGGAGATGTGGCTGTGTGGATTAATTTCGGACTCCGCGCTGCAGCTCGACGGCTTCCAACTTCTCAGAGTTGACCGTGACACACATCTTTCCGGCAAAGCGAAAGGTGGAGGGATCTCAACAGCGGCTGGTGCAACGATGTGGCAGTGATCCAGCAGCACTGTTCTCCTGACCTGGAATCCTTCATCATAAACTGTAAGCCTTTTTACTCACCCCGCGAGTTTGCTTCATTCATTCTGGTCGGTGTTTACATCACGCCGCATGCAAACGTGCAGGTCGCACAGCGCACGCTCGTAGACCAGATACTGAGCGTGGAGCAGAGAAATCCGGACTCCTTAGTTATTGTTCTTAGTGACTTTAACAAAGGAAACCTCACTCATGAACTTCCTAAATATAGACAGTTTATTAAATGCCCGACCAGAGAAGAGAGCATTCTGGATCACTGTTACACCACAGTCAGAGATGCTTATCACGCCGTCCCCCGTGCTCCACTCGGCCAATCTAACAACGTCATGGTTCACCTGATTCCTGCTTACAGGCAGAAACTAAAACTCTGCAAACCTGTAGTGAGGACATCAAAGAAGTGGACCAGTGAGGCTGTGGAGGATCTTCAGGCGTGTTTGGATTCCACTGACTGGGATGTATTCAGGGCTGCTACCAACAGTCTGGATGGGTTCACAGAGGCTGTGACATCATATATCAGCTTCTGTGAGGACTGCTGTGTTCCATCACGAACCAGGGTGTGTTACAATAATGACAAACCCTGGTTCACAGCCAAACTCAGAAGGCTAAGGTTGGACAAAGAAGATGCCTCCAGAAGTGGGGACAAATGCAGATTCAAAGATGCAAAATACATGTTTAGCAAGGCGGTGAAAGAGGCTAAACGACTATACTCTGAGAAGCTGCAAAACCAGTTTTCAGCCAACGACACTGCTTCTGTCTGGAAAGGGCTCAGGCAGATAACAAATTACAAGCCTAAAGCCCCCCACTCCATGAACGACCGACAGTTAGCAAACAACCTGAACAACTTCTACTGTCGTTTCGACAGACAAAGGGACAGTCAGAAGACAGAACCCCCGGAAAGCTGCTGGAACAGACTCTGTCTCTCCTTCCACCTTGAAGCACTGTGCTGATCAGCTGTCTCCAGTGTTCACAGACATTTTTAACACCTCACTGGCGACATGTCACGTGCCAGCCTGCTTCAAATCCTCCACCATCATCCCTGTTCCCAAGAAGCCAAGGACCACAGGACTTAATGACTTTAGACCCATCGCTCTGACCTCTGTGGTTATGAAGTCCTTTGAGCGCCTTGTGCTTTCACACCTAAAAGAAATAACCGAACCCCTCCTGGACCCCCTACATTTTGCCTACAGAGCCAACAGATCTGCAGACGATACTGTCAACCTGGCCCTTCACCACATCCTCCAGCACCTGGACTCTGCAGGAACCTACGCCAGGATCCTGTTTGTGGATTTCAGCTGAGCCTTCAACACAATCATCCCAGCTCTGCTTCAGGAGAAGCTCTCCCAGCTGAACGTGCCCGACTCCACCTGCAGGTGGATCACAGACTTCCTGTCTGACAGGAAGCAGCACGTGAAACTGGGAAAACATGACTCTGACTCACAGCTCATCAGCACTGGTTCCCCCCAGGGCTGTGTTCTTTCTCCTCTGCTCTTCTCCCTGTACACCAACAGCTGCACATCCAGTCACCAGTTTGTCAAGCTCCTGAAGTTCGCGGACGACACCACTCTCATCTGAGTTATCTCTGATGGTGACGAGTCCGCCTACAGGTGGGAGGCTGACCATCTGGCGACCTGGTGCAGGGAGAACAACCTGGAGCTCAACACTGTAAAAACAGTGGAGATGGTTGTGGACTTCAGGAAGAACTCAGCCCCAGCTACCCCCATCACCCTCTGTGACTCCACAATCAACACTGTGGAGTCTTTCCACTTCCTGGGAACTATCATCTCCCAGGACCTAAAGTGGGAGCTGAACATCAACTCCCTCACCAAGAAAGCCCAGCAGAGGATGTACTTCCTACGGCAACTGAAGAAATTCAACCTGCCAAGGACAATGATGGTGCAGTTCTACTCCTCCATCATTGAGCCCATCCTCACCTCCTCCATCACCATCTGGTACGCTGGTGCCACCGCTAAGGACAAGGGCAGACTGCAGCGTGTCATCCGGTCTGCAGAGAAGGTGATTGGCTGCAATCTTCCATCTCTCCAGGACCTGTATGCCTCCAGGACTCTGAGGTGTGCAGGGAAGATTGTGGCTGATCCCTCGCACCCCAGTCATAGACTATTTCAGTCACCTCCCTCTGGCAGGAGGCTGCGGTCCATTAGGACCAGAACCTCACGCCACAAGAACAGTTTTTTCCCATCTGCTACCGGCCTTATGAACAAAGCCAAGAGCCGCCCGTGAAACTGGACACTGCCTCTCTCTCCCGTTCAGGACTTACAAGCTTCTGCGTTACATTAACGCACAGTTTACTGAGTGTATATAGCTTCCGTATATATATCCATTTTATTTATCTTATTTTATTTTTTGTCTGCACCATCAACACCAAGTCAAATTCCTTGTAAGTGCAAACTTACTTGGCAATAAACTTGATTCTGATTCTGATTCTGGAACTGGGGCTTATGTTAATTGTTTCTGATCAACAATGTGATCAACTTGTTTTGAAAACGTCTTCCATCTAGAAATTATGTTGTTGCCTCTCGCTATATGCAGAAACAAATCGAACTAACAAGAATTTTAATAGAACCTTTGAATGTGAATTGTGTGGATTTACTATTATGCTTATATAAAAGAATGAAGTTATGTTCTAGCAAAGATAAATACAATGTATATATTTTTAATTTGCTGTAGAACAATGCTGTACAAGGATTTATTTTATAGCAAAACACAGTCCTTCAAACCTTAATGCCTTTTGAAATGTTTTGACATAACGCAACATTTTCATTCCAAACAACTCTGTGCTCTTTTATCTTTGAAAAATATTGGTGACCATGAAAACCTTAGATTGTCAGTGCCTGGTTTTGTTTGTATAACAATTTTTCCTTTACAATCTACAGCCTGAGGGCTGCTGCATAATTTAGTGGTCTGGAGTACTGACCTCATCTAAGTTATGAAAAGACCTTTATTAAACTCTTGTCTTTTTTCATATTTATGTGCCTTAGAGGAGCATTCAGCTTTTAATTTAACAATTGATGTCTTCAAACAAAAATAAAAAAAAACAACTGTAAAAATAAGTGTTTTTTTTTATTAGTTTTGGTCTGCATTTTAATTCTGAACCCCTCCCAATGAATTGTAGAAGTCTCTTGTAATAATAGAAGCAGGTAAAAAAATTATCACACAAATCAGACAAAACTTTATTAATGCCACAGTTACATAATATTTTCTTCTTTTAAGTAAACTTAACCAGTAAACTAAATATAGACCTCTTGCTTTTCTGTAACTGGACAATCTTTTTTAGTAAATTTGATGTTGACTCTTCTGTAAAACTATATAAGGAAAATCACAGGAAAATACCTGCATATATATATATACTAATATTCAGTGTACACTATACAGAAATAATGTGTATACCTATAACTTTCAGTCTGTGTTTATGCAGAACGTTTGCTGAAATTATGTTTGTTCAGGTGTTAAGTTTCCTATTTCAACAACAGATTCAGCTTTTTTGCCATGTTAATTTATGCGTTAAAAATTATAACACTGTGACTAAGGTGTTGTAAGTAGTCACTTCCCTGTTAAAACCCCTAGCAAAAACTTATTTATGAAAAATAAACAATCCCTTTGCCAAATGATGATGCACTCAAATTGGCACAGTAGTAGTGTGACATGTTCCATGACATAGTACAAAAGTTTAGATTAAGTGAAAAAAAGAGTAATGATTGAATGCATTCAATTATTGGGGAAGTAAAAAAAAATAAAAAGAATATCCTGAAAGTCTGAATATGTGGAATGTAAATCTGGTGCCATCAAGAGAGGGTCCCATCTTGATAGATATTTGGACATAGGCATGCACGACTGAGTGATTGGACATTGGTCAGTAGATGGGATTTTTACATTAGCAATGGGTTTTTTAGGAAATATTATGTTATCCAATTAGTTTCTAAACATATGGTGCTTTTGGCAAAGGAAAATAGAAATTAATGAATTCACACTTCTAATCAGGGCACATTTGATTCCAATTTTTAAGGTGACAGTGGTACAAACATTCATACATGGTCTCTGTGCCATGATTTGCATTTACGGATCTGATTCCATGCTTTTTTTCTATTTACTGCATACTGGTTCACCCACTGTCACATCTAGATGTTTTGAATTTACTGTTAAACACTGATATGATTACATAAAGGACTGGATCTATGTAAGAATGCATTTACATACACTGTTAAAGGGAAATGGTGGAGTGGATTGTATAAATTCTATAGAGTCGTGATGACTCACAGCACTGCGGCTATTTTGTTAAAAACTTCATTTCACTTTCAGGTAGGTGGACTTCAACTTCAGGACTCAAGGCATTATTTGACACTGAATATTCTATGATTGCATCCGAAATTAAATTCTAGAAATTTTTTTTAAGTGGTCCAAAGTTCCATGTACTGAGCAGTTGAAATTCAGCTTGTCCCACTGTTTGTGTGCCTCCAGTTTGCATTGTGGCTGGAGATTTCAAAACGAGTATAGAAGGTATTGAGGTTATCCGGCAATCTGTTTGTAGTGCTGGTGGTGGTCCTCCTGTCAGTTATGTAGTTAAGGACTAGCCACATTTTTCTTGAGTCATCTGTAAAATAGAAGATGTCCAGATGCTCCCTGTACTGCCTCTTGGCTAACACAGGGGTTCTTCAAAGTGGACTTCTTATTTGTACTTGAGCTTTGTTAATTTAATGTTATTAAATCTGCTGAACTCAGTGAGCTATTTGGAGGTCAAATGAACGTTGAGTAAATGGTAGATATTGTCATTGGAAGTACTTTGCACTGTTCTAACATGCTGTATATACTGTACATAAACTGCTGTTCTTTTATCTTTAGTGTTTTTAGTATATTTTTTGTCTTTAAAATACCACATTTTGCACAGTAAAACCTCAAACAGTTACCATTTACAAAATTGGTAAATGTCAAATAGCTTGTTTTTTATCTCTGTGCATGATGCAGCTTGCAGAAACAAAAACATGTTATGGTATTGTTGCTTTTTAATTGCTCATTCTGTTTTTTTAAAGGAACTTTTCAAAAGTGTTTTATGGGCACTTGTTAAGATGACATTTCTCTTTGGCATTAAAATACAAAATAATCCCATGGCGCAATTTTCCAGGTATTGCAGCAATCAGTCATACAAAAGAAGAGGTTATGCGTTTTTAGCTCAAAGACCACAGTTTTGAATGCAGGAATGAACAGAGATGTTCACACCTATACGCTACGTTTTTCGTACTACTGAGTTAAGCCTCCGGTTGAAACATGAGACATATTTTTTATGTCTTGTGTTACATTAAAACATGGGTTAAAGAAGTTCTCCATTGCTGCGACGATTGGAAAATGAGCACAAAAAATGGATCCACTTGGTTCCGTTTAGACTTTTATTCAAGGAACGTACAGTGAGCATCCACCTCATGAGCAGCTGCGCACCAGGACACTCGTTAAATAAAATGACAAGGGACAAATTAAAAAAAAAAATGAAAAATTCATGCTTACAGATTATTAAGGATAGTTCGTCAAAAATAAATAAATAAACTGCAGCTACAACATAGATGGCAAGGCGATTCTCAAAGAGCTTTTTATGAAGTTATGTTTTATTTTTACACGGAGTGGAGCACGATGTGAAGCAACACTGTAGAAGCAAGTCGCACAAGAAGCACAGCTGAAAAAGCCTTCTGTCGATCTATGGACTAATTTTTACTCCAACCCAAAAACACCTGCCAGACAGGCAAGGTACAGCAGCCAAGATTAACTAAAACAATATTTAACTTTACGCAAACGTTTAATATTTTTCTGATTAAAAAAATTTTGATCTTTAAAAGCAAGTTATGTTTTTTTCTGATCAAGTTTGAGCAATTTTATTAAACTTTAAAAAAAATTAACATCCCATCCATCGATTTTTCTATACCCCCTTTTCTGTACAGGTGTTACTTTAAACCGTATCTAATCTCAATGTAACACAGGGTCATGGGCGGGGGGAGGGGGGAGCTTGCTCCTCTGCCTCTTGGCTGACAAGCACAACAAAGGCTTCCGCGGAGCCACGCAAAGCAGTCATACAAGTGAGCCATGGCTTTCCCCACCCCGCCATGCAGATATTGGTCGGGGGAATTTTAGGCTGAAAACAACAAAGATTTACTGTTTTGTAACGTTCATTTAAAGCACTGAGGGGTTTCTTCATAACTTCAACTAGCATATTTTGGAATAAAACGAAAATCACAATTTTCTCAGAAATTGAAGGTTTTTCATATTTTTCTCAGTTTGTGCGCTGCTGACATGTTACTACCATTGCTGTGGCGATCCTATATTAAGTATAGCCTATATCTGTGCTCTTATACTAACCATAATCCGAGTTTGAAATGAATTTAAATATCATAAAATGCACTTTATTTTGAAAAACCAATGCAAGGCAAGTTTATTTATATAGAACTTTTCAGTAACAAGACGATTAAAAGTGCTGTACATGAACAGAAAAACATCAAAGGCATAGGAAAAACAAAGGAATAAGTTAAATATATCTTTGACTAGACTTCTTTCATATATTAACAAACGTACAGAAATACTTCATTGTTTCTCTTAATAATAATAATTAATAAAGCTAAGTAAATTCTTGGTGATTCTGATCAAAAGTATTTATTCAAACTTTTCCAAAGCTACAACTAGAATAACCACTTTGTTTCATTGTTTCACTGGAACGAGCTTAATCACTAAAACTTCAAAGATTATTTTTTTACATTAACACTTTCCTCAAAGCTACAACATAAAGTCTCTAATCTGAAATTATATATATTCATTAAGCTGCAGCTTGAGGTCTCTGATCTGATCTTTCTGACACTACAGCTAAAACAAAGCAGGAGAGTAAGAGAACAAATCCCGGTAGAGGTGGTGTGTGTGCCTGTGTGTTTTAGTGTGTGTTAGGCTGTGAACTGTGGCAGATAGCTCTCGCAGCCAGAGTCTGATAGTGTAGATGTTATCAGGCTGTCCAGTAGCGCTCTGTTCAGGTCACAGATGTCACAGAGCGTCTTGTTTATGTAACATCCATGAGAAAATTAAGGTTGTTTGTCTTTCAAGGCCGACGGGGAGGCCATATTCTGATGATCGCATTTGTTTTGGGCAGGCAGACTCTTGTTTTTCTGTCTCCCTTACAGTCCTACTGGTACATCTCAATGGGGATTCCAAAACAGCCAAAATAGTGGTCATTCTGCCAGAGTCCAGCTTCCAGCTTTTTCCAAGGTCTTTTCCATTCTGCCAGCAAGTTCAGAAACCACGGGGGGGGGGGGGGGGGGGGGGCTCTCCCTCACCCAGTATTCTTGTTGGAAAAATTTGATGAATTGTGTTGCGAGTCCAGCCGGTCCAATCCATAATTTACAATTAGGAGGATATGTAGAAAGAGGCTCCAAAAAAGATTGATAGAAGCAGTCAGAAAATCAGGGAGGGAGAGAGGAGAGGAGAGGAAATAAAATAAAAGCGTCCGCCTTCACCGAGAAGCAGGAAGAAAACAACACTGCCCGCTCCTTCCTGTCTGGCTGTAAAGCTGGCTAGCGACTACTGCACATTGCGCTGCTCTCAGGGTGAAGGAAAAGTGGAGAGGACAGTCTTGTGTTGCCTATTTAGCATCTTTGTTGCTATATTTAATGACTATTCAGAACCCTGTAGCAATTTTCTTTCAAAAGGCGACTAGCAACAACTTTTAGTGACTATTTTTGTTTTAATGGCGCTTTTACCGAAAGTGCCAGTCGTTCTGGAATCACTGTATCGAGGCAGCAGCGAGAGCTGCTATTTGGGTTCCTACTTCCCTCAGTGCTGCAGCTGTCTCACAGGCACACCTTTGCTGTTGCCTGGTCATGTAAAAAAAATGTTTAAATAGCCTTTTTGGTCTCTGAAACTGTTGCGCTCAAATAATTCCCTGAATTTGTTTCACACAAAGCTTTAATTACTTACCTTGTTCACTTTGTGTGCCTCTCATATCTATCTTTTTGGTACAGTTTGTTTTATGTTGTATGGATTCAGGCAACGTATAAAAATTCATAAATTAAGTTATAAAGGTGATTTTTACTTCCAAACAGATTTAATCACTATTTTTAATAACATGTTAGCCTTGGCATAAGTTCTCCTACAGCCTGAGTCCCAAGTGTATGACCAACTATGCAAATTAGATGATGTCACCCCCCCCCAATGAAAAATAAAAAAAACAATAACAAAATAAAATAAACACAACCATGGCTTACAAGAAATCCTAGAAAGTAATAAATAAATTGTCTAAATAATATACAGGTCATGAACTTTTTTATTTGGTCTTGAACTCGTCTCTATTGATGCTTCTTCAGTGTGACATGTAAAACATAATCAGAATGTTTCTAGCTGTTTAATATATCAAACAATAGGTAATTTGTGGTAGAATTGTTGATCATCAAAGCCTTTATCAGATCTGTGTAAGAATGAAGATCTGTTGGCATGGAAAATAGAATGGTTTGAAAAATTAATTGCTTATAGAATTTAGTTTCTAAAACTATAAAATAAACAGCTTAAACTAATACTTTTATAAAATAGTTCAGTCTTTACACTTTTGATACATAAAGATCAGACACTGTGTCCAAAGAAGAAAGTTCCACCATGATGCAAATATGTCAGTATTATATAATTCTATATTGATTTATTTATAATTCTAAAAAGCTGGCAAAATCACCCTTGAGTATCACAGGAAACAAGAATAAAATTATTCTCAGCTTTTCAAGTAAGGAGATCTTAGGGATAGTGACTAGAGAGCAGAACAGAAGGAGAGCGACACTGCCAAAAACTGACTACAGCCAAAGGAACGATAATCCAACTGGTCGACATCCGCTTAAGTAGGCTCCTTGGCACCTGATGCAATGTTAGAGGCTGGATTTTCATGCATTTTTTGTCAGTATTATAAATGCTCAGATGTCTCGCACTAAAGTCAAAAATCAATTTTGTCATAATCTAAGACACACATTAAGCGTTATTTAGTGTATGCACAACAACAAGTTATTTGCCATAGTGATGGAAAATGAATCCACTGGATATTGAGGCTTCTCTGTTCTTTTATGTATTTTGGATTTCATCATGCAAACCTTCGTCCCTTCAAACCAGGAATTGGTCCAAAATAAAAGAACTCTTCCAAGTTTTGACGGTGATCCTGCTCTGTGAGATGGCCTTCTGGCTTGTCTATGCATGTCTATTTATTCATGCATTTCTGCTGTGCGCGTATGGGTTCTGTTGCCTGCATTTCTTTTCCTTGAATTGCATGGATCTTAGCGCTGTCTGCTGTCTCAAGGAAACAGAGTTGCTGGCTAATGACATCTGACAGAGGCCGTCTGTTATGGTGATGTGATACAGCCTCAAAGCTGCTGAAGCCTGCCTAATAGATGTGGCCAGAGCATGGATTTATACAAGGAAACAGAGGGGAGTATGTATGTATGTATGTATGTATGGATGTATGTATGTATGGATGGATGGATGGATGGATGGATGGATGGTCCTGATCAGGACTTTGTACTCCTCAATTCCAATTTGAGTCTTTAAGAGTAAGGATTTCTCAACATGGAGTACTAGTCAGATATTTAATTAGTCAATACCAGACACAAACTCAGAAGCTCAATACCTTTAAGATGTAGTAAAATCACACAACACATTTTATCAGTATTAACTTACAAGTGATGTTCCAGATATTGCAGGATTAATTTTATCCACAGTGGTAGATATTTTGTCCCAACAGGTGTTTGTATTGGAAGGTCTTGTGGTTCTCAGAAAAACTGGGATGCTGATGGGACAGTCGGAAACCCATTTTCTAACTGAACAGCTTGCTAAAAGGCTTGGCCAATGTTAGTATGCTCACTCTTTTATACAACAGGCATGGCTGATTTGTTTTTATCATTTCAAAGCAGATCCAGTTGATCATAAGCAGAACAAAATCGACATTTGTGTTCCTGCTTTATAAATGTAGCTATGCACTTTTGAATGCCTTAACATTTAATGCCTGCTTATTCAGCTGCACTCTATATAGCTCTCCCCTTTGTCGAAGGCTGCCTGGGGATATCCAAGAACAGAACACGGTAACTAAAGCAGCCAATGCAATCTCTTCTTTCATGATGAACATCACTGTAAAGATTAAAAAACACATTAACGAAAATTAATAATAAACTAACATGGACAACCTAAAATATACTTTTACAACCAATACACATAAACTGTGTATTGGCATAAAAAGTGCCAAAGCAAATTGGTGACTAGTGGCACTTTAAACATAAAATCAAAGGTAGCACAAAAACATGGAGAGTTACATTTAATCAATTCACTTCCATTTATATAGCACCAATTCACAACACATGTCATCTCAAGGCTCTATAAAAACTTAGTTCAATCAAATCATATAGAGAGATTGGTTAAAACATTTTCTATCTATGGAAACCCAGCAGATTGCATCAAGTCTTGAGCCATTTTCAAAAAAACTCCTCAATAAGGGATTGAGATGCTTTTCACTGCCACCTTATCCACTGACTTGTAAAAGGGTATACTGAGATCAACCAGTTCTGTGATATAGCAATTGCAGAAAGTCTTTGCAACCACCTAGCCAGGGGATTTAAAGCGAAAACAGATAGACACCATCTCTGTGTGGTGTTTATCTGATCCATATAAATTCTCGCCATAAGCAGACAATGGACGAGTCATGCTTTTCCTTCCTGCTTCTTGCTGAAGGCGGACGCTTTTCTTTACTCCTCTCCCTCTCCCCCTCCCCTCTCCATCCCCATATCTTCCCTGCATCTGCTTCTATCAATCATTTTGGAGCCTCTTTTTACATATCCTCCTAATTGTAAATTATGGATCTGGTCAGCTGGACTCTCAACGCAATTTATCAAATTTTCTCAACGAGAAGACTGGGTGAAGGAGAGCCCCTGTATCTGATAGGACATGTACAGCTGGATACACAGTGGACTCCTGAGAGGAGGATCATGTGTCTGTTCATTTTGTCGGTAGGGGATGTTGAAAATGTGTTAAAAATTGGATTCATGATAACAGGGTTTCTGCTTTTTGGAGCTGGCGGTTACCTGGAGTATCGGGAAATTCTGAAAATGTTGTCAGCTGTTTCGGCCCATGTCAAGGCCTGAATTATGTGAGGGATATGTCTGCTACGAGCACTCAGACTGAAATGCCATGTAACCAGAACTGCAGGCCAGTTGTGGTTCCTAAACTTACTGGCAGAATGGAAACAATCTTGGAGAAAGCTGGGAACTGGACTCTGGCAGAATGACCACAATTATGGATGTTTTGGAATCGCCATTGAGATGTAGGCTACCAGTAGAACTGTAAGGCAGAAAAAAAAAACAAGAATCTTCCTGCCGAAAACAAATGCTATCGTCAGAATCTGGCCTCTCCATCGGCCTTGAAAGGCAAATAATCTTAATTTCTTCTGGATGTTATGTAAACAAGACACACATCTGTGACCTGGAACAGAGCGCTACTGAACTGCCTGATAACAGGCGATAGTTCACAGACTAACACACACACACACACACGACTACACTAAAACACACAGGCACACACACCACCTCTACTGTGCTTTTTCCCTTCCCTCTGTTGGCCATTTTAGTCGTAGTTTAGAAAGGACAGATCAGATACCTAAAGTTGTAGCTTTACTTTCTTAATGTATGAATAGAAACAATTAAGTTATGAATTTTTAGTGATGAAGCTCATCCCAGTAAAACTGTGAAAAAAAAAAAAAACTTATTGTAGTTGTAGCTTTAGGAAAGGTGGACAAAATTACTTTAGATCAGAAATCCACAAGGATATACTTAGCGTATTTCTTATTATGAATATAAACAGTTAAGTGCTGTGATTTTGTTATCTGTATGTTTGATAATGTATGAAAAAGCCTAGTGAAGGATTTACCTAGCTTATTCCTTTGTCAACGTAATGTTTTTCTTTTCCTATATAATATTTCCCTCTGTTTTTCTGTTCATGTACAGCACTTTGAATCGTCTTGTTACTGAAAAGTGTTATATAAATTAACGTGCCTTGCTTACCTTAAGGTGGGATCCCTGAACTGCATCTAAGTACATTTTCTTTAGAAGGAGTTATGATTGAAAATGGAACAAAACTTAAAAGGTGCAACACACATCTAAGGTGTTTAGGAGTTTTCTGACATCTCTTCAGAGGTACACTCCATCCCTCTTTTGGTTCCATGATGCCAGCTTGAATTTTGAAAACTCACATGGGTATTGGATGATATCAGCTTCATATGAATGGCCAGAGGCAGCTAAGGGAGCAGCTTGTCTTTGCAGGTTTTGTCAAAGAGGGTATGAACTCTTGATACTGTTCATTAAAGAAATATGTGATTGAGACATCCCTAAGGTACATCAGTTGAATTGAGACAGTCTAGATCAGTGAGCAAGACTCATTCTATCCATATCGTTCTCTTTATTGTATGACATTTACTCAAGAGCCCTGATATAGGACTGTTAGACTAAATATTCTAAATAATGTTTTTGAAAAGGATTTTAAGACTATAACCTCTGTCTGTAAGTTAAGGGATGCTGCAGTCATTTTTTACCTTAAATAATATCAGAGATTTTCTACTTTTAGTGTTCACTGGCCAGATTTGGAGATCAGTTCAGAAGGCCAGTTGTACCTGCTTTGAGAGGGAAAAAAACACCAATTACATATTGCGCATTTACAGTCACATTGTTTTTGTCTGTGTTAAGAACAACAAAAAAACAGGGAACTTATTTCTTTAAACTAGCTAGTAACTCTTTTTGAGCTCACACAGATGCATAAGGTTACACTTACATGGGCACACCCTTTTTCATTCGCTTATTAGTCACGTGTCTACATCTTCACATCAAAAATGTCTCAGTGATGAATCAAGGCACAAGTCAAGTGAATTCAGGTGCAACAGAAATCCACTTACAGACCTTTGATCGCAATCAGAGGTGGAGACACTGCATGGATGCAGGTTTAGCTTGGCTTCAAACACTGAGGGCTGTGGCGCAACGGGGTGTGTGTGAGGAAGAGAAAGCAGAGACGATTGCATCTCAGACCGTGTGCACTACTCTGTGGGGAGCGCAGCGTAGAGAAAAACACAGACTAACAGAGGCTAGTATGTGGTTGACGTTACATGCATGGTGCTTGTGATGTGCTATGAGCACACTGTGGTCTAACTGATGTGTGTTGAACAAGATGTGTAGGAAAGCTGATTGTTAAATATAAAAAGCTTGTTTAAATAGAGACATTTTAATAGCAAATGTATGCTTGTACAGGAACATGTTACCAAAGATAACCTATTAAAGATAAATTCTTCAATTGTTTAAAAATGAAAGTGTTACTATGTTGTTGTTGTTTTGAACATGAGTGGAATTTTTTTTGTAGCAGTGTGCTGTACAACAATGATGTAGCTTGTGAAACTACATTGCACTTTTAGTGACCACATTATTAGAAATGGTTATTGGAAACATCATAACAGAGACAGAACATTGGCCATCTTTGAAACGTGCTTCAAAAAAACAGATGATTATTGACAAGGTGAATCCTCAGGAGTACTTGAGAAAATGCAGGATATCATTCTCAGTGACAATGTTGTCATTTCCTGGCATCACCGTGGGCCTCTCTAATGAGCGCTATACACCTTTCCCATCAACAGGGACTGCATACAATGTCTGAGAGCTTCTCTTTGCCAGACCTCTTAGCTACCTTGGCTGATGGGGCTTGCTGTCCGCTGTAATCACAGAAAAGCCTCTCCATGAGACAGGTGGCTGTAGAAATTAAAATATATTGTAATTCAGTAACATGTGAAAGTGGAGTAATGTAGATATTGGAAATCAGACAAAAATTGGCACACTATTCAGGAATCCTGTTGACAAGGTGAAACCCTTTTATTGGATAGTTATTCACAGCCACCGATTTACATTTTGCAATTGGGCTGTTCATTTAAAAGCATACAGTCAGAAAGGAACAACAGGTCTTATACACAGTGACAGACTCGTCAGGCTTTTACTGTCGGATTCCTATTTTTACATTTTTCCTGTTTTCTGTCTATGGACTATGACAGTAATATTTTTTTTTTTTTATCAAATCCAGTTGTTAAAGGAAATAAATGTTGCCCACAAATAAAAAACATATACCACAGGATTCGTGTTAGAGGTAGTTTTAAACCTAACACACATTTTTAAAATATTATCCCCATTTATGCATTGGAGCATATCGTTTAAACTGTTTCTGATTTTTATCTTAAGGAGTTGAATGAAAAATGTGGGAGATTTTTTTTCTTTTTCAGGCAATGTATTCAAATTTATAAATTATTCAAGAAGGTTAATTTGTAGATATGTTAAATATGTTAAATTAAAAATTTTTGAGATTTTACTAATAAACTGACATGTACTACTACATACACGCACAAAAGTACAGAAAATAGGTACTGTTATATACCAGTATCGATTCCCAGGTACCGATTATCGGTACAGTATCAGTTCAAATGTTAAAGGTACCCATCCCTAGGTGCGGCTAATAGTCCGATGCAAGCATCATGAAGACCAAGCCATACAAAGTAATCTTTCCACTTTATGTATTAGTTGACCACTCTACAAATCTGCCCTTTTTGGAATAGTGATAAGGAGAAAGCTATTGTTAAAAGAAAGACAAGAGTTGGCGGTGGCAGCCTCATTCTTTGAAAATTCTTTCTGTGTGATTGAGCTAGAGCTATGTTGTAAGGAAGAATAAGCAACATTTTAATTCTCAACCTCCCAATTATGCCTTACTTTGTATTGCTTTGTCTTATTAAAAAAATCCTTTGTCCTTGTATCATGACAAAATCTGAAGAGGTTTAAGGGATATCAATACTTTTGAAAAGTGCTATACTGCTGTTTTGTCAAAAACATTTTTTTTATTTATTTTCAATTGCCCCTATATCAGGATTAAGCTTTAAATATTGAAAACTATGTTCTGATACGCTCTCTTAAACCATGCACCAATTTTTGCAAAGCTTTGTCTTCAATTTGACTGCAAAGTAAAGTTGATGACACAAAGAAAAAGTCTTTAAAAAATCTAAATTACTTGCTCAATACACTTTTAATTGAAAAAGTGTGCTATTGTCCTCTGAAGTAACCAGCCTAACGGGTCAGTCTGTCTATTTGATTCCTTTGTTTGCATACACAGTGCTTAAGTTTTAAGTAAACCAGTGGCTGTTTTATGACCTGGTTTTCTGTTGTACCAGTAGACATTTTCTTCTGCACTAGATGAAACATTATCCAACTCAACAATAGAAATGGAGAGAAGAAAACTAAAATCAAAGGACCACATGATTGGGTTTTTATTAAATTGCCTCGGAAAGAGATCACCATGGACTTAATCCTTAATAGACATACCAGTAGTTATTTACTATCTGAATTGGAAAGGATCAGTTGGTTTACTACAACCAGTGGCTTGGGGGAATGCAACTCTTCAACCTCTCATGCTATTGTGGGAAAACATGTTGCAGATTTTTTTTTTTCAACCTCACCTAAGTCTCAGATCTCTTTTGTCTTCTCTAAAGTTTTTTACTTTAAAAATGTTTCCCCCCACTTTCAACACTGTCAATATCTGGAGCTGAAAGCTCCTGCGTTTCTGAATTATACTGGGTTCATATGCTGAAGATAAGCTTCTTACTGTAATAAAGTACACAATGCCAAGTTCATTCTGATTTTCCAATTGTTTATTCCTTTAGAAATGAAAGTAAAACAAAAGGGGCATTACGGTTTTTGAGCTGCATTTGTTTCACAAGATAGAAGCACACACTGAGAAAAACATGAATCAATTAATTTGAAAAGAGTAGTAAATAGTAACAGAAATTCAGTTACATTGAAAAATCAAGCAAGTTTTAAAAGTGTATTTGGATAATGGTTTTGTTTTAGTTTTTTAGAGTTAATCATGGTTAACTTACTACATGCTGTTATTACTGGGAATCAGTAAAAAAGCAAACAGCTACTCTAAGGTGTTGTTTGTTACAGTTACTTGGACTTTCTTTTAACAGTATTAACTGCCATCTGAGTCAAACACATTGCAAATGTTTAAGACTTCAGCTTGATCTTCCAATTTCAACTTGAATGCATTCAGTGAAAAAGATTTTCTTAATGTTTTAGAGCAGTCTGAATAAGTATTGTCATCTTTTCACTCTCCTAAGCACTTTGACAGACAGTGGGTATCTTTTTTGGCATATTAAGTGATGCACAGCACAGCAATGTTACAGAGTACATCCTCTTTTCTTTAATAAATTTCTGCTCAAGAAGCTACATTTGAATTCTTTTTCAAGGCTGTGAAATGTATCTTTAATTTTTTTACCCTCCCAGCATTTGGAGTTTTAACAAGACACTAACTTTACCAGATACCCTTTAATGCTGTTGCAGCTGCTGTTTTTCCTTGATTTAAATTGCTCATGACCTATTTTGCTTTTCTTACTTCTTTGTTTTTAATATATTTGTTTGGTAAGTCCACAGTTTTAGCTACATGTTTAATGGAGGAGCTATTTACTTTCTAAATGTTTTTTGAATGCCATAAATGTATTTTTAAGAGAATGTATACTCCCCAATTCTAAAAGTAAACTCAAGAGCACAAAAATAAAACGGATTACCCACTTTTATTCATTAACAAACACTAAAGACAAGTTTGAAGAGCTATGTTAAGAATAAAGTCCTTCTCTGCTGTTTCATAGGGTATAATGTAAGAGGAAGAATTGCACATCTACAACAGCATGGCGAACAAGAAAGAGAAGCATGGTGTTTTTAGTGCTTTGTCACTAAACAAATCTTAGCCGGGTTGAAATTCTGTGGTTAGGGCTGAAAAATGCTGTGCATGAACAAATGATTGCAAACCTCAATGGACTGTAGCAACATTGTAAAGAAAACTGGCCCAAAATCTCTCCACATTTATGTGGGAGACTGATTAAGTCATATAGAATATGACTACTTCAACCCCTTAAGCCCAGAGGGTTTCAGGAGCAATTTTCGCCTGAAATTACATATGTGACTTAAATCAAGTACAGCTCCAAAGTTATAAATTGGAAATGTAAATTTTAGTTTTTGCATGAGACAGACATTAAAGGATATTTTTTTCAGGTGGAACCACTATTAGAAATGTCACCATGTCTGATTTATAGGTGATTAAGTGAAGAAAAAATACAAATTTGCTGAGATTTTTCTCCAAAATAAACACTACAAAACACCAAGAAAACCCTTTTGAAAATATAGGAGAAACCTCAGACTTTATAGATCCACATTTTGACTATAACGGCAACAAATTTGGACTGAATCAGTTGAAGCACATTTGTTCCAGAAAGGATTTAGAGGGCAGTGTGCCAGGCACATATGTAATTTTGGCACAGTTGTGCTACAATGGGCTATTACTGTGCCAAATGTGTTTTCCCCCCATAAAGGGAATCTGGTCAGATAAAAGTGCAGATTTCTATTGCAGGACACCTTCTCCATATGACAAAGCATTTGGTCAAAAGATTACCCTGTGTTTCATCAAAATGTACCATCTTGCACAGCATGATATCAATAACATGGATTGAAAATGAGATGAAGGGTATAATTTTGTCTCTAAACAGAGGTATTTTATTGAAAACAAGAATTATCAATCCAAAACTGTCTTATAATTTACAAAAATGTAAATGTAGGTACAAGTGGCTCAGTCATGGTCACCTGGACTTTGCCACATGTCCTCGCTGTCATTAGGCATCTTTTTGTTGGTCTGGATGAGCTGCTCTTATGTCTTGGGGCAGATGGAACTTTGCGCTTCCCAGGTCTTGAGGGTGACCATAGCTGCCTGGAAGGTGGCTGATACGATTCATCTTCTTCACCGTCGTTGCTGTAGAACCAGTAAAATATATGTTGATGAATACATTTTATCTAAAAACCATGGCAAAAATGAAGTTGCGTATGACACCGAGTTATAATAACCATAGGAACATAATTCTAACACAGTTATGACACATCCGGTTTATAACTGCAGATCTTTGCAGAATAGACATCTCCAATGTCCCCCCTAATTTTTCATGTGTCTGAGCATGCACACAAATTCCCTGAGCATTCACTTGACCTCTGTGAACAACATTGCACGTGCACACTGAGGCTACATTACGCCTGTGCAAAACCTGAGATTATAACAAGTTACATGACTTCCTAAAAGACCTCACACCATAATCCATCTAAAAAGATACCTTTATTTTTTCACAAAACAATTTTTTAATAAAATATTGAAATTTCGCTTAATGCTCCTTTAAGTTGCGTTAAGCTCCAAAAGGTGTTCCACAACCTCTAAATCATTGGGTGTAGTTAGCCACACACAATTCTTCCATTTTGCCTTCAACTTATCAAAATAATCAGGGTCTAATATATTGGATTTTAGTAATTATAGAGCCTTTTGGAGAGGAAATAATTTTGATTTTGTCTTGGCACATGAAACCCTGGAACTGGACAGGGATAGTTTTCTTTTTAACGTGACTTTGTCTACAGAACTTAAAGCGTTGTCCAAATTGGAACAAGCAATGATTTTTAACTAAAGTTAATAGAATAAAGTAAATGTAGTTATTATTACTTAACATTTCTTAAAGCTTTGCATGTTTCATTTTAGAAATAAATCCACTTGTATTTGGAATCCAATATTTGGTGTTTGACTGTTCTTCTAGCATTTATCTCTGTAATACTGATGAAACATATACATTTTCAAGTTGTTGATGTTTAAACAGGGAATACATTTGTCCATGCAAACTCAAAAGGTGTGATCATACTAGAATATAGATGGTTTCGCATTTTTGTCATTCTGTCTCTATTAATTATAAGTCTGAGTAGACTGACTACATGAAATGTCATTCTATGTTTTAATAAACTGGCAGTCATTCATATTAAATGAGATGTTTTGAGTGAAACTTAAAATTTTTTATTGAATAAATCTTAAAAACATTAAGTCAAAGATTTTAATATTTATCAGCCTGACTAGCAAATATTGATTCCTAAGCACAACCAAGAAATAAAATGGTGAAAATAACCGATATGTTATGATGCCCAGATCCTTGCTGCATTTTTGCCTGCTTCATGTTGTCTTATTACTAACAAATTATTTGACCTGTGAACCTGTACATCCATGGTCCCTCTTAATTGTGTTGTGGTTCAGGAAGCCAGTTGCAGTGAACATGTTGAAGACAGGTGGGGCACAGCATTTTTTACTGCACCGCTGATTTATCTCCTGTGACAGGGGGCCTGGAGCCAGTATGCCAGTGGCATCACCATCATTAATCAGACAAGACACAGCCATGCCCAGAGAAAATTAATTAACTTTTTAAAATGAGCATAGAGTCATCTCATTATTTATTGGGGTTTCTCTGTAGTATAATCCACACATTACATTGTACTTGTACATGCAATTACACATGTATTTATAGTTTATATTAAGTATTATTATTATTATTATTATTATTATTATTATTATTATTATTATTATTATTATTATTATTATTATTATTATTATTATTATTATTATTTATCATAATAATAATTACAAAAAACAAATCCATATACTGAGTTTTTCAGTTTTTAATTTAAACATGACTTGGCTAAATACCAGATGGCTGCAATGGTTTTAAATGAATGCAATTACAAAAATAAAGAAAATAGGCCTTGGCCAGCTTCAGACTGCTCACTTCAACTTTTGCACTCCAGAAGATAAATTCATAAAAAAAAAAATCCTTAACATAACATTACTCATAAACGGTGACAACATATTTGAAAAAGTGACATGGTGGAAGGCTGACATTGGTTAAAAAAAGACGATGGAGCCACTGCTGTTTGTCCTTAAACTGTATTGTCTCAAAGGAGAAAATAAATCATACTTTCTTGTTCAGTTCTAGCTGACGTTGTCTACAATAGTATCCTTAGCAATTCAAGGCTCGAAATGAAAAAATACAAACTGATTTTCATACGATGCTATTTAAAAGGTTTTTTGTCAGATTAAAAGTCAGATTGTCAGATTAAAAGTACCTTTTGAAAAAACGAAAAAAACAACAACCTTCAAGCCGGTATTAAACATATGTTTCGCTAAGCCCCCATTTCTGCATGAAAAGCATTTTTTTTATTGGTCTAAAGCAATATTGTAATCTTAAATTTATTTTTAGCTGGTGGTGGAAACAAAAGTCATAATTAACAGAAATAAAGGCTTTAAAGCATCATCACTCTGTGTTAATGTATTTAATGTGTTCCACTTAGTGAATTGAGTTACTGCAATAAATGAACTTTTCAATATTATCCCAATTTATTGAATATGACTGTACATTACACATATGTCTATGTCAGAGAACATCACAAGCTAATGGAAATAAGAGCTATCTTATTATAGATTATTTATAGAAACAGATTCAGTTTTATTATTTGTTTTATAAATTTATAATTTCCATTTCACACAACATACAGAGATTTGCCTTTGTTTCACACATGCAAGTTGTGTGCTACATCACCGCAATTACTATATACATAGTATATGCATTTATATGAGATTACGTGAAATATGACACTTTCTGAATCAAAAAAGTGTGGACAAAGCAAAACATAAACTCACATGTGTACCAATATGTAACAAGGAGTTTATTAATTTATATTTTATTTTATAGGAAAACACACATTCCTGAGATGAATGTGCTGAGGTTATGGGCATCTCTGCATCCATAAACTCCTCAAAACCAATATGAAGCTGTTGTGATGTCAAAAACAGTGCAGGGACAATGCATCAAAGGTCAGACATTGTTTTCTCTGTTTCTACAGAATCTGACTTAGAATCGAACCAAGTGGCACTTTTTGGAGTCCTAGATTGCTGAATTTTTTTAAGTTGTTGATTTTAACTAATCCTGAAGTAGCTTGTGAGTGAAAGTAGATATGCCCTTGCAGGCACTTGGATAGCAGTAGGTGCTACCACTTTGTACTATCATGTGCCACCAGCTTGGCAAGTGTTGCTGCCATAGTTCAGGGCTACAGGTTGGCAGCCAGGATGAGTCCTGAGGGTCCAGGGGCAAATTCTGGACAACACTGACTTTATAGTACTACGGGAAATTGTTGCTTTGGTGTAAAGGCAATGGAAGTCTGCTATAAAGAAAACAAACAAGAAACATTTTCCATTGCCCCTGCAGCCATTCAAGGGCACCCCGCAATTTATGTTGCAGGGGAAAAAACAGGAGTAGGGACTTGGTCTGAGTCCTTTGGTTTGGCCAGATACCAAAACCCTGCAGCCATAATGATAGATGAAATGATTGAGCTTTTACCTGGGGTAGAGGTATTAGACAAGGGTGGGTGTCTTTGGCCATCCAGGGCTGTGCAATTTGTAAAGAAGCTAACATATCTATCTATGAAACAATAATCGGTAGTTGGTTTAGTTTATTTGTTATTATTTTACCCCCCCCCCCAAAAAAAAAAAGGAGGGGGAAAAAGAAAAACGACTGTATGCTTTACTTCTCTTACTTCTCAGTAATCAGTATGCAGTATTACTGTTGTTCTAATATTCATCTACATCTGTGACATGGATGTGTTATATTTGCTGTAAAAAAACATTGGTTCCTGTTATAATGCCCCCCTACTCGTAATGAAAATATTAAGGTAAAAACAAAAAATCTGTTTTATCTTTTAGATCCCAGCTCCAGTTAAATATTTTCTCAATTCTGTAAGTGGGCAGGTAATGCTTATAGAATAAACAAATGGGCTATAATATTCCCATAGTTACTCATCTGCCAGTGTCTAGATCAGTGCTTGAAAATACGCTTAAGCAAACTTGAGGAATGACATTGTGAAAATAAGGCTCTGTGAGACCAAATCTAAGTGGTCAGATTTAGTCTTTTTTTTTCAGTCGAATACAAAATTATATATAATGAGGGATGCAGCCCTCCATACAGTCTTGGTTCTTACTTCCCATAATGTCTAGATACCTGGCAGTTAGGGTTCACCTGCTTAAACAATTATATGCAAATGTAAACAGTAGGGCTGTCAATCGATTAAAAAAATTAATCTAATTAATTACATACTCTGTAATTAATTAATCTAAATAAATTGCATATAATTTTTGCTGTGAAAGTATTTTAAATATTTAAATTCAAATGATTCAATGAATAATCAGCATTAGATACATTAAAGTTCAAAAACTCTTATTCACACTTCATGCCTTCAGACGTTTTAACATGTGTCGTTGTGGCATATGTGGCACACAGTAATGTAGGGGACACAATGAAAATAAATGAACACTCCCCTCAATATCAACACTTTACAACAGTAAAGTGACGTCCGCGCTACTTCCGGGTTACGCCGGTAGGCAAAAGCAGGACTGTTCTCGCCAAACACCGTGACAAAACGGGTGAATTAGAGCGTGCTTTTAGGCAAGGCAAGGCAAGGCAAATTTATTTATATAGTACAATTCAGTACAGAGACAATGCAAAGTGCTTTACATGATTAAAATATAGGAATAAAAGCAAGTAGGGATAGAATGTAGGAGAAAAAAAAAAGTAATTTTAAAACAGTTTAACTTGAACATTGAACATTTTAAAACAGTTTAACTTGAACATTCAAAGGCAATTTTAAACAAATGTGTTTTTAATCTCGATTTAAAGGAACTCAGGCTTTCAGCACTTTTACAGTTTTCTGGAAGTTTGTTCCAGATAAGTGGAGCATAGGAACTAAATGCTGCTTCTCCGTGTTTGGTTCGTGTTCTAGGTATGCAGAGAAGGCTGGAGCCAGAAGACCTGAGTGGTCTGGAGGGTTTATACGCTGATAACAAGTCTGCGATGTATTTAGGTGCTAAGCCATTCAGGGATTTATAGACTAACAGAAGTATTTTAAAGTCTATTCTCTGAGATACAGGGAGCCAGTGTAATGACTTTAGAACTGGGGTGATGTTCTCTACTTTCTTAGTCTTAGTGAGGACGCGGGCAGCAGCATTCTGGATCAGCTGCAGCTGTCTGATCCACTTTTTAGGCAGACCTGTGAAAACACCGTTGCAGTAATCAATTCTACTAAAAATAAACGCATGGATTAGTTTTTCCAGATCCTGCTGAGACATTAGTCCTTTAATCCTGGAAATGTTCCTCAGGTGATAAAAAGCCGACCTTGTAATTGTCTTTAGATGCTTTTGAATGTTCAAGTCTGAGTCCATTACTACACCCAGGTTTCGGGCCTGATCAGTGGTTCCTAACTGAAGCAGCTGAAGCTGTGTGCTAACTTTTGATCTCTCCTCTATTGGTCCAAAAATTATTACTTCTGTTTTGTTTTTATTCAACTGAAGAAAATTTTGGCACATCCACGTATAGATTTCTTCTAGGCATTTACTGAGTGCCTGAACTGGTTCATAGTCACCTGGTGACATGGTGATGTAAAGCTGTGTGTCGTCTGCATAGTTATGGTAGCTGATGTTGTTATTTTTTAATTATCTGAGCTAGGGGGAGCATGTAGATATTGAAGAGGAGGGGACCCAGAATGGACCCTTGGGGAACCCCACATGTGATTTTTGTCGTCTGGGATGTAAAGTTACCTACTGACACAAAAAAGTCCCTGTCCTTTAAGTAGGATTTAAACCAGTGAAGAGCTGTACCAGAAAGGCCGACCCAGTTCTCCAGGCGCTCTAACAGAATGGAGTGATCGACAGTATCAAATGCTGCACTGAGGTCCAACAGAACCAGCACGGTGGTTCTTCCACAGTCTGTATTTATATGGATGTCATTAAACACCTTGATAAGGGCGGTCTCTGTACTGTGGTGAGCACGGAAGCCAGACTGGAAAACGTCAAAGCGACTGGTCGTTGTTAAGAAGGTGTTTAATTGTTGAAACACAGCTTTTTCAATAATCTTACTGATAAAGGGGAGGTTTATTATATTTATATTGTTATAATTTATATTTTAGTTTATTTTCGAAATGTAAACAATGCATACGACTTGTTGTGTCCCGGTTGCACACAGAGGCATTCCAAATCGTCGGATGTACGTTTTTTTCGTTTACCGAAGGACGAAGAAAGAAATGGATATTTTCAATGAAAAAGGACCCAGGCAGACAAATCCCAATGGACTGTGGGAGCCATCATACCCCGACAGAATTTGCAGTCTACACTTCATCTCCCGTAAATACAACTTAATTTTGCACTGGTCATTGTTCTGCTTAAATAATTAAAGCCGCAAGCGGCGTCGATCGGCCCTGCAGCCAAGCGCCTTCGCGCACCGCCGGCCGCCAGCCACCGCAGAAGCTGTCAGGAATTTTCCCCGCCCATCCACCGGGCGATACACACGAACGCGTTGGCCAGCGCTCGCCCATGACTCACAAAAAATCTAGTGCAGATCAGTCGATGCAGCGAGGAGATACAGCCGTTGAATAATGATAATGCATTTGGCGACCGGGCCGGACTAAATCGTTTGGCCAGCATTCACAGACTCGCTATCTGGACAATATCTGGCAATCTGATACCATCAACCATCAACTTACTCTTAAAACGATCTTGTGATACGTTATCTAAAGAAGAAAAATACTTTGAGAACTCGTTGTTTGCTCTGTTTGCGTCTGCCGCTGTGCTCGCCTTCTGCGCGAAAAACCCAGATGAAAACAATAGCAGTAAACTACCCTATACGATTAATTTGCGTTATTTTTTGTTTATCCGTTATTTTTTTTTAAATTAATCGAAATTAACGCGTTTGACAGCCCTAGTAAACAGCCTAGGAACATCCCTCCATTATGGGCTTAACACATGGGAAGCAACAAACGAGGACAAGACAGACAAGGCTGAAGAGGATTTTGCTGGAATTGACTGAAATCTTGCTTTTATGTCTACTTTACAAAAGAAAAAAAAACTTTTGTTGCCTGTGCAAATTCTCAGTTATCCAGTCATCACAACAGCAAACAGGCTTAAATTGGAGGCAACCAGACTTTCATTCAGTTTCGACACCTATCCAGGAGTCTTTGTCAATTCTGGTGGCTCGCACTTGAGCAACATTGGGCTCATCCTATATTGCAGACAGGGAAACAGCCTAGAGAATATAATTTCGTGGCAGACCTCAAGGCGATCCAGATAAATGGCTTTGGTGCCATGCGACAGCGACAAAAGTTGAACAATCTGCTCAAGGACGGGGAGGGTTTCTGTATCCCAGAGATAAATGCATGATGTGAATGTACAAATGAAAACTTGGTAAAAGCAAAAGACTGTAATGATTCTGGCTGAAGCTGGTGAGAAACTGTCATTATCCACGGAGAAACAAGTCCTGTCTGAAAGTCTTTAAAATTCCATTCAGAGAGGAAGAAGATATCTTTCCAAAGGCAACATGATGTCAAATTACAGTTTACAAATGCACTTAGAGACAAAGAACCTTAACATTTGGAGACCTGTCTGCTGAAAGTAAAAATGAAGTGTTTGACCATGGTTACCATCATGACATTTGGACTTAGAAGAAGCAATGCAAGTGAGAATTCATCACAAGGCTCTGATTTCAGTCCCAAAGGATAGCTTTGGGCAGAGCTGAAAAAGTGACACCAGATTCAGTTACATCAGTTTGGAGAGATGGGCCAAAAGTTTACCAAACTGTTGAGAATGTTCACAAAATTCTGTTCAAAAGACAACTTTTACAGAACATTAAAGGGGACATATCATTCTTTTCAATGCCTTCCTTTTCACATTTACATAATTTGGTTGTTGTCTATATAATGTGGAACTGCAAGGCTTTTGTCTGAATTCCTTGTTGGTGTTGCCCCACAGCCCTCCTTTTGCCCTTGTTCTATGGTTTGTCTGAGAGCAACTTGTTTTGATGTGATCTCTTTAAATGTAAATGAGGAATTTCACACCCTGCCCGCTCAAGGTTGCAGAGCATTCCACTCTACCCCGTTCTGACATTTTTTGTAGTATGCTAGGGGATGCTGTAATGAATTGTGTGGATTAATATACTCGATAACCGAACATTTTAACCTATCCACGTGTAGCTTCAGCATCCTTTAGCTTGAATTACAAAAAAAAGGGCAAATTAGAAAACTTGGTAATCCAGAAGTCATGACCTTTATCAGTTACACAGCGAAAACTGTGACGTAATTTTTCACAAAGTGTAATAAAAAGTAGAGAACACTGAATGGCTTAAAATATGAACAACACAGAATAACTAGAAAGACTACATTTCAAACTTTATGCACTCCCAGTGACTCCAAGTACATAACAAAATGTATTTAAAAGCTGAAACTAGATTTTGCATGTTATTTCCCCTTTAAAGGGTAACTCACCCTCAAATCAACATTTTTTTGCTAATAAACTGTTAGTTCTATCTACATATCCTGGTCATTATTTTTGACAAATTACTGCATATTTGTTGAAATCCTATTCTTGTATCTAAAACTGTCATTGTGACACCCTCCTAAGGTTCAACGGGTGTCTTGCATTGAATTTCGAAACAGTATTACTATTGGTTCAAAAGTTTTTGTGATGTCACAAGGATAAACTGACGTCAGTAGTGCTGCTGCTGTGGGGTAGCAAAGCAGCTCCGTCTTGTGCCTTTGTCGCGAGCACTGTTGCCAACTTAGCAAGGGGTCTTCAAAAAAGTGACTGGCAACAAATCTAGCCACTTTTTCCTTCCTTTAAATCAAGACTGAAATCCCACCTGTTTAGAGTTTCTTTTGACTCATGATAACAGGAACATTGACCCACAGTGGCATAGTGGGTAGTACTGTTGCCATGCAGCAAGAAGGTCCTGGGTTCAAGTCCTACCCTTGCCCTGGGTCTTTCCGCATGGAGTTTGCATGTCCCCCCTGTGCATGTGTGGGTTTTCTCCATGTACTCCGGCTTCCTTAATTGGTCTCTCTAAATTCTCCTCAGGTGTGAGTGTGTGTGAGAATGGTTGTTTGTCCTGTTTGTCTCTGTGTTGCCCTGCGATAGACTGGCGACCTGTCCAGGGTGTACCCTGCCTCTCGCCCATTGACTGCTGGAGATAGGCACCAGCACCCCTCGCGACCCCACAAAGGATAAGCGTGTAGGAAAATGGATGGATGGATGATGTTTACGCCTGATCATTTTGTTTGTTACTGGTTTCATAACCTGTGGCCGTTTTGATGTGTTTGGGATGTTTTTATGTTTTCATGATGTAAAGCACTTTTGTTATTCCGCTCTCTATTACAAAGCAGGAAATAAATATGAAAATATATAACTGGACCCCCCTCCCCATCATCCCCACCCACTTTGGGGGAATTTTTCAAATTTGGGGTAGGATTGTATTTTTACATCCGGAGGAGTTACCCTTTAAGGGAACTGTACTTAAGTACTTGGTTTTCCATAGAAACATCACAACAAAAGGTTAGCTATTCATTGGCAGTGTCTGACACATTCTTTGCACAGCTGAATCCAGTGGTTAAATACTTTTTGAGCCCTATATACAACTGCTGGCAGGGAACTGCCCTTGAATCGCCAGTCAAGGGAGACATGAGTGAAAGGCCATTAGTGTGAACGTTGCAGAATAGGCTTACTGAAAATACTGAGAATGGCACAAATATTGGAGACATGCAAATACATTTTCTGCAATAGGATTCGTAAGGTTAATGAAAAACAGTTTATGAAATATTTGAAGGATGTTACTACTTTTAAAATAAATCTGAAATTATGAAAAATGCTTAGGTTCTCTAAAATGGCATTCTACATTTACTTTGCATAAACACACCAACATACTATAATAGCAAGCATTATGTTCTGTTGTTTCTTTTCAAAGGTACACTTGTGATTGAGCCCTGAATTTATTTTGTTTTACATTTTACAATTCATTGACGCTTTCTTGTTGCTTGTGCCACAGACATAAGTCTTTAACAACATTTTCTGTGTTTTTTGTTTCTATACTGTTGTAGCTCTGCCGGTAAAGCTCCAAAGCCAGAAAGTAGTGCCAGATAATCAACTTCCTGGCTGAAGCAGATTAACGCTTCAATTTATTTCTGTGCCAGGCACAAGATTCATTTGCTTTATTTACATTTTAAGCTGAAAATCTGTATTAACCTCTAAACTTTGATAAGTTCAAATGCTTAGGTAATTTTCTGATGTGAATATTATTCCTTTTTTACACTTTCAGAATTTATTTTATTTTATTTGCCTTCACTTCAGTTGGTAATTTGTATATTAGACTTCACTATTATCCTGAAACAGGCTTTTTTTAAACAGCCTAGCCTCAGATTTCAGTAGCCAAAGCATTCTGCAAAAAATTACTTTTTTTTTTAGAAAAATAACTGTTTGATTTCAGTGGCTGCAATGAATATTTATTTCAAACATGATTGGAAAAAAATAATAGTGATGGTATAAAATCTTCTTTGGCTATCTACATCTCTACATTTCTTTAGATCCATGACAGAATGCTGACATGGTCCTTACTAACTTCATCTCTCATTTCACTGACAACATAACTGAAGAGCCCAATGCCAAAGATTAGTAACTTTTTGAGTCTATTATGATACCTGAAACTCCCACTATTACACCGCCTCACAGAACAACATCAAGATACACAGCCCCCATTATAGTAAAAGTGAATGAGTGAGATGTAAAATAAGACCAGATATTTTTAATAGGATTGCAGTGTTTTAGAAGAAGTGTATGCACCTGGCAGATAAGAGGAATGTTTATCCTTTTAATGTGTCCCTTTAAACACATTAGGAGTAGGAGGGCCCCTGCTTTACTTTGGCACTCTGCCTCACTAATCCTGAAGAGTGTAAGGGACAAGGTGTTTATAGATCCAAACATTACACTTATGCTGATCTTAGTGGGGAAATGATACCAATTTCTTATGGCAAAATGGAATTATATTTCGACTTGCTTATACAATAGTCTTGTATTTTTTTTTCAAACTGATCATTTAGAACTTGGGTAACGTTGAACGATTATGTGCACAAACACTTTTGTACGTAAAGAAAATAAGGTGGCACAGACCCTACATCGACACACACACACAATATAGCACAGTCAATGCTAATGAGAGGTAATCCGGCTCCCACTGCGGCACAGCGGGACCAGTGGCGAGCAGCAGTTTGTTTATTCTATTTACACTGTCATAACAGGTTCCCAGAGGTGTGTTAGTTGCAGAACCAAACAAGAGCTATTTGATAATTCATAACAGATTTTTGCACTGAGGATTATTGTACATTAGGACAAAGAAACTCCTTACTTTTTAGCTGTTTTTGAAATTATTCTGTAAACCTAAAATGTTGATTGTATTTCATGCAAATTATAAGTTGCATCAATATAGTCCCTTACCACAGAATACAGAGTGGTTTGTACAGTCTGGCACAGGTAAATATATTGGTCTGTATTACAGATTAATTGGATTGAAGAGATTATTTTTCTTAGACAGTAGTGTCAACTAAAGATGTTTTCATGTATTTGTTTTTAATCTCATAAAATATAAAAGCTTTATGGCTGTGACTTGACACTTTTAAGACCAAAAAAAAAATGGTTGCTTTCCACCAAGGCTCTCACTACAGCGAATATAGTTATTTCTATACTATGGTTTTATATTCTCAGGTCATAAGTCACCTCCCTCTTCATGCTGGGTCACTGTTGTGTAATCTGACGTTATGATTGGTTTTCTGTAGGAGGTTGCCAGTGCAAACTCTAACAGTTGCTGCTGTGATACAGCACAGTGGGGACTTGCACTGGGTTTGGGCATCACCTGCACGTGTTTCTGGCACTGGCAGGGCATTTAGCTGACAGAAGATTTCTCAAAGAACCCTGGGACAAAACTGTGCTTGCTGTGCCAAATCATGGAACATTCCTCCTTCTATGTTAACTAAAATAAAATGGTTTCTTTATTTCACATGCTTAATGTAGACATTGTAGGACACACATAGACAACATGTGGTAACATTAACTTAACCACAGTTGTCTGCTAATCAAAATAGTATAAAACCTTTTGAACACACATTTAATTCAATAACTATTCATTAGATTTAAAACCATTAGAGGCAGACGGTTACCCTAATGCTTCCTCTTGGAAATGCTCAAGTATGATACATTTAAATGTGTATAAGGTGCAGTGACGTGCGGTAGGGTACATAGCTGTTGAGGCACTGGCATCATCAGAGTCAGATTTACAAATATATACACTCTACAAAGTAGGCTCATTGCAAAGTGGTGAAGGAGACTGATTGAGCCAAATGAATTCACCAAGAGACATGGAAAAAATATTGATTCTTTGATGAAAAACAAATACTAAATTATTTGTCATTTGATTGGTAACAGTTTATGAGTTATGATGAATGTCTGCATTTGTAACACATTCAAACACTATAACACACATTAGGCACATTTCATTACAAAAACAAAATATGAATAATTATCGCTGTCTTACCTCTACTTATAAATGAAGTCCATGCGGTGCTCTTTCTGCACAAAAATATCGGTCATTTTCCGGTAAAAGTCCTCTTTATGTTCTTCAGTTTTAAAAGTCTCTTAGTCTCAATGGAAATCACTGCCAGGGAGGAAAGCCTTCCTTGATCAGTCCCGTTCCGGCTCTATGTTTAGAGTCTTTTTAATGCTTTACTTGTTTAGCATAACTTGATAATATTACAGAGATCATAACTTGCTGTGACTCTACAGCTTTGGGATCACGAGCGGTGCCCCTTGAGCACCCCCTGCCTAGAGGCCAAGGAACTGCCGGCCTCACCTACAATCCCCTTCTTTGCCGTGTATGATCGCCCAGCAGCACACGAAAACATGTTACCTGCACAGTTTGATGACCAAAACGCAATTTGTTATCCACCTACATTAAATTATGGAAAATCAGTTCATAACTGTTTGAACAATTGAATTTATGATCTAGAGACAGGAAGATGCATTCACAGAATGGAAGTCAGCGCAGTTAACATGGGATTGCGCAATCCCAGGGGAGGCCAAGCTCGCTGCGGCCTCACCGGCTTCGCTATCAAGCGCCACCAAGGATTTACATGAAAAATAGCGAAAAGTCTGCGATTTTAAAGAGAATATGATCAAAAATTAGGAAATTAGATAAAAAAAATTACTTTTATTACAAATGACTGAGTGAATCACAATTTATATTCTCTGTCTTTCCATGATGACAAGTGAGGCCTGGCCTCACTTGCCTCCCCTGACTGCACGTCACTGATAAGGTGGCACCTTCAAAGCAATTGAGGGAACTGTGGAGTGAGAAAAATCACTTTGAGAAATGTGTGTTAAGTCAACAAAACTGGATCCAAAAGTGTTGATCTGGAGAAGACATAATGCTGGATCATACCACTATGGCACATGAACACTGCTCATAGCATTTGCTTTATTGGAAGACTTGCTGACTTTATAATGATCCTGACCTGTATTTTTGTATTTTTTTTAATGTGGTGACGCAAACAATCGTGATCAATACTGTTCATGTTACTATTAGTATGTTTAATCTTTTATTAGTTTTCAATCCATCTATCCATCCATCTGTTGTGTCACGATCCCAAGGCAGTTCTGATTATTTATGAGTTTAATCCTTGGGATCGTGCACATGTTTCTGTTATTGTGTTTGTTTTCATTCACTGTTGTTCACGCCTCTTCCTATGTTACCTTCCAGCCGTTTCTGTTACCTATGATTACTCCACACCTGTGTCCTGTTTAGTTCAATTATCTCCTGTGTATTTAAGTTCCGGGTTTCTGTTCAGTCCTCGCTGGATCCTTAGTCTGTAACCATCCATGTCAGTCAGGTCCCTCTTGTTGTTATTCCATCCCAGTTTGTGCCCTGACTTTGTACCCTCCCTGGTGAGTTTTTTGGATTAAATCACTTGCCTGCATACCGATGTTTCTTCACCGCTTCTTCTGTGCCGTTGGTCCTCAACATAACCACCAAATCATGACACGTTGTCTATATTCACCTGTCCTTGCAGGGTGACGGGGGGCTGGTGTCTATCACCAGTGGTTATTGGGTGAGAGGGGTACACCCTATACAGGTAGCCACTCCAATACAATGATTAACAGTAACACCATGACAATGATGAACACACTTATACATAAGGAATAATTTAGATTATCCAATTAAACAGCCATCTTTTTGACCCGTGGAAAGAACCCAAGCATGTTTGTGGAAAATATGAATATTCCTGTGTTGTTTTGTAATCTTGTTTGGATACACCCTGCATAAAAACCCCAAGCCTGGATTCAAATCTTCTTGTTGCAAGGTAACACTGCCCCACTGCTCAAGCCGTAGTTAAGAAGAGGACAAAGATAAAGAGTGCTCAACATATTCCTGCTTTTTCAAAAATCTACACTCACCTTTTTTGTTTTATTAATATTCAAGATAAAATTATTGTTCCCAATTATCATGAGTGCTTTGGTTTGGTGTGGTCCACCTGTTCTCGGTACTTAGGTTTCTTGTCCTCTTATACACCTTACAACTGTATAATTATCTGCTTATTTCTGCAGTCAGTCATGTCATCTGCAGCCCAAAACAGTCCCCTGTTTTGCTCCTGTACTGTTGACCACCTGTTCAGATGCAACTCCGTCTTGCAGTGGTCTGTTTGTCAGGTAGTCATTGATCCCAGTGAGTTTCTATGCATTCTGCTTCATCCCTACTTATTATGGATAAGTAAAATGGCAAATGGGCCTCAATTGTCTCAAAGAAATCATATAATAAGACCCTCTTAGTTTAGCCTGCTTTGTCCCGTTGACAGTGATTATGTTAAAGCCGGTGTATGATGGCATCTTCAACTTTAGCCCTACTAGGCTGATCTGTAAACTTAAATGTTATTACTCAACATAAACGATATTTTCTGACAGTAGAGCGATAGACTGGAAGGTATACTGGACGATTTCTCTGGTAATGTAGGTAACACCCAAGTTACTTTTTCAATAACTGCATGCCCATGACCATCCTACCTGCTTTTCCGCTTCTCAGGGTGAACGAGTGAAAAAATATCCCAAATACACGCTGGTCTTATTTCTTTCTTCTGAGGCCTTCCTCTTCTCCTCATAAACTTGTAGGACAGTATGCTTCTTGCTACTCTCAGCCGTTTTTAAAGTATACGGTGAGGGCAGCATCGCTACAATTAACAGCTGAAAACAGAGCTCACTGGATACATAAACACTAGAAGTGCACACGCACAGCCAGCATGTGGAAACTAGTTTGGTATGTGGGACAACCAATAGATATGATTCCACCCAGAACTTGAAGCCAAAAGAAGATTGTATACCTTTAATGTTTGGAGTAACCTTGGTGTGAATATCATGTGCAACAAAATGTTTTAAGAGTTCCTGGAAAAAGATAATCCTCTTATTATAAATAACCCCTTTTATCCTAGAACGAAAAGCACACAACACAAGTTTAGACTGTTCTATAGAAGAGGACAGAGGATAAACCCAAACAGAGGACTTTTACTCCCTGACAGTTTGGGATCGTCTGCGCTGGGCCATCTCTGTCCTCCTGCCTTCATTGTCACACATCAAAGAAGGGTGAGGAGGATTCAAGAGTTTAAAACATGGGGGTTGAAAACAAAGAAGAGAGCAAGTTTTATTGCGGGTGATGATCAGTCACCAGCTTCATGCACAGCTGGATAAGGGAGACATTCCTTATCTGAGAGAACCATTTGTTCTCCCTGTCTAAGGTTAAATACAACAGAACCTTCCTGAAAGCAAACTCTTAAAACAAACCAAATGGCTGTAACTTGATAAAAATAATATGATTACATTCACATTTTTCTAACAGAAACCATCTGAATTGTGGACCTTATGTCAACATTTAATTTTATCAATGTTAAATCAAGAGGAGAACCAATCAGGATGTCTTCAGCTTACAGTGTATTTGTGTAGGACTGATTCAACTGAATGATTTTAAATTCTCAGAATACAAGCATGTTGTTGAAAGAGCTTGATTTTAACTGTTTTTAAGTGTTTATCAAGGAGGAATTATTTTTTACCTGTTATTTCTGCTGCTGCTCAACATCTCCCATTAACTGTTGGCAGCAGTGTGAAGCTGAGGTGTGATGAGGCACCACTGTCATACCAGACAGGGATGTTTTGAGGCAAAATCTTAATTGTCTAGGTATGCTAATATGACTGAACACTTTTCAAGGTGTCAGATTTCTTATCCCCTGCCTCTTCTCGTACTTTGCCTGCTTGTCTTTCTTTTACACATACTCACTCTATAACTGCTTCTTTTCTGTCTTTTTTTCATTCTTACAGTGGCATTTGGAATCAGTGGATCCATCCTTATAAACCACATAAATTATTGAACTTTATCTGTTGTCTTTCACACTGCAGGCAGATTCAGCAGTCAGTTGTGGGCTGGAGTCCATAGAAGACTGGCACGTTCCACCACGCCTGTAATGACAGGCAGCAAAGTGCCTTTAGGGTGCCAGCTTTCATCACTGTAAATGTTGATGACACCGACTTGTTGTGGAGCTGACAAAACTGTCAAGGAGATGTCAGACTTGCACATTCACTGACTATGCGCTGCTATGATCACCTTTTTCACTGATGAATGCCAACCTTTTGGGAGGATGTCAATTTTTATTTGGTATGGAGGAAGGGGGTGGTGGCCTACAGAATATACACATTTCAACTCAAACAGTTTTCCTTTAATAGCTATGATAAAAGAAGAACCTTTTTTAAAGCCTGCCTGCACTGGTAATATTATTTTTAAACGAGAACAAAATAAATATATATATACAATTCTATATATATAATAAATACAGTTGACATTTAAGGCTGTCTTTAGTATTTCCTATTTGAAATTAGTGAAGATAAGGTGACAAGCATTGCTAAAACAATAGTCTGTGAAGGGATTATGAAACATAATTATAATGTGTTGAGCCCATCGGTCTGCAAACCCTGGTTTAAATGGCCATGTTTTAACTCTACGGTGGATTTAAGTCAAGTCATAAATTTGAATATGTATAATGAAATAACAACAGAATGAGTACATTATTTTTATCATCAAATGTCACCAAGGTTTTGTTCAACACTTTTAACATCATCCGGTGTTGGTCATTGGGCAAAACTGCCTACCTTATATACATGATTAGCGTGCATAAAAAGAGAACCATAGAGTCGCCCTGTGAAACGAGGTCTGTGTCAGGAACCAGGTCTCTTTGACGACAAATGGGCTACTGGAATACGAAGGCAATGGATTTGAGAAGACAATGAGGCACTATTAGAATGCTTCTACTCCAGCAACCCTAGTCAACGGGTCTAAACGTTGGAAAAGACTATGTCTAGACTAGACTAACAGCGAAACAGCTAGTAACTCAGGTGTTCCAACATCCACAAACGGCTGCTGGTTTCACAACTAGACAAGGGGGAACCAAGACACACAGTCAGATGGGGGAGTTAACATTAACCCCCCAGAGTTTGGGTACCAAGCCTGCAAGAACAATTGAACAAGAGAACGTCTGACCTAAGAGATAAGATCATGGCTAAATTAAGAGCCTGTCACCCACAACACTGACTTGTGGAGTTGAGTGAAGTACCTCAGCAGGACCTCAGCACTAAGTACAATGCCTATTGTGACCATCACAGAGACCAATGGACAATGTCCACCTTGGAAGAGAAGGTTGGAAGCCTCAGTCAAGGCAACACGGAAATAAGTAACCCAATTGTCAGAATTCCAGAAGGATGCATCAAGAAGGGAATTCCAAAGAAATAAAAACAGATGCCCATAACTGAGGCCCTGGAAACCCCCAAACAAAGACTCCAAGCCTTGGCTGCCAGACTGAAGAGATACACAAAGGAGATAGAAGACAGAAGAATAAACAGGCTGCCCTCCACTGAACCAGCTAAAGTGTACTCACTGGCAGGGTAATAACACACGAGCTAACTCAGCCAACGCAAGAGACTGAGTAATACTGGAAAGGGATATGGGAGAAAGAAGCATCACACAACAATAACTAATAGATCTAAGAGCGTGGATATGATCCATGCCTACTGGGTGAAGAAGGCAAAAAAAAACCTGACAAACAAACATGCAATGAACAAGTGTTTTTATTAGCGTTCAGGAAAGTTACAGGTAAAGATAATGAGGTAGTACAGTGCTTATTGAACAATGATTATTTAGATTTTGTTTACAGGAATGTGCATTTAGATATTCAGAGATTATAGTGTGCAAGTAGGCAGTAACATTAAGGTGATTGTAACGTAGTAAAAGCGTTGGACTGCAGTCTTCCAGCTGGAGGCGATTGCCCTCACAGCTCTTGGAAAGAATAAAGTTTCTAAGGTTATTTGTTTTGGCTTTGAGGCTTCTGAAGTGTTTACTTGATGGGAGAGGGGATAACAACGCATTGCCTAGGTGGGTGGGATCAGTGGAGATGCGTCTGGCCCTTCTTTGGACTGGTTCTGCTTAAATTGAGTCTAGACCCTGCAGACTGTATCCTACAATCCCCTGCGCTGTTCTCACCACCCGTGCTAGGTCCTTCCTCTCCTGAACTGTGCAGCTCCCATACCATACAGTTATGTGATACATAACACATTCTCTATGGTAGCTCTATAGAAGTTATTCAGCAGTTAAACTATTGTGATCATTGATAAGCAGCAGAGGACAGCCGTTGTTTTCGATGTGGCCATCCCAAGTGAAAAAAAAGCACGAGAAATTGGAGAAATACCAAGGGCTCATGAAGAACTAGAAAGAGCCTGGAAGGTGAAGAAAACAGTAGTGCCCGTGGTCATCGGACACCTTGGGGCAGTAACCCCCAATCTGGAGAGGTGGCTCCAACAGATACCTAGAGAAACATCAAACATATCAGTCCAGAAAAGCGCAATCTTAGGAACACTCAAACTCCCAGGCCTCTGGTAGAGGACCTGGGCTTCAGAAATGGAGAGCCACCCACCCTGCTCAGGAGTTTGAGGGGTGGGTGAGAGAGCAGTCAATTCGTCTTGGGAGTGACATATACAAGTCCTGCACAGTGGTCAGAGGGATTTTAAGCCATTCTTCTTGCAGGATAGTGGCCAGGTCACGACGTGATGCTGGTGGAGGAAAATGTTTCCTGACTCGCTCCTCCAAAACACCCCAAAGTGGCTCAATAATATTTAGATCTGGTGACTGTGCAGGCCATGGGAGATGTTCAACTTGACTTTCATGTTCATCAAACCAATCTTTCACCAGTCTTGCTGTGTGTATTGGTGCATTGTCATCCTGATACACGGCACCTCCTTCAGGATACAATGTTTGAACCATTGGATGCACATGGTCCTCCAGAATGGTTCGGTAGTCCTTGGCAGTGACGCGCCCATCTAGCACAAGTATGGGGCCAAGGGAATGCCATGATATGGCAGCCCAAACCATCACTGATCCACCCCCATGCTTCACTCTGGGCATGCAACAGTCTGGGTGGTACGCTTCTTTGGGGCTTCTCCACACCGTAACTCTCCCGGATGTGGGGAAAACAGTAAAGGTGGACTCATCAGAGAACAATACATGTTTCAAATTGTCCACAGCGCAAGATTTACGCTCCTTGCACCATTGAAACCGACGTTTGGCATTGGCACGAGTGACCAAAGGTTTGGCTATAGCAGCCCGGCCGTGGATATTGACCGTGTGGAGCTCCCGACGGACAGTTTTGGTGGAAACAGGAGAGTTGAGGTGCACATTTAATTCTGCCGTGATTTGGGGAGCCGTGGTTTTATTATTTTTTGGATACAATCCGGGTTAGCACCCGAACATCCCTTTCAGACAGCTTCCTCTTGCGTCCACAGTTAATCCTGTTGGATGTGGTTCGTCCTTCTTGGTGGTATGCTGACATTACCCTGGATACCGTGGCTCTTGATACATCACAAAGACTTGCTTTCTTGGTCACAGATGCGCCAGCAAGATGTGCACCAACAATTTGTCCTCTTTTGAACTCTGGTATGTCACCCATAATGTTGTGTGCATTGCAATATTTTGAGCAAAACTGTGCTCTTACCCTGCTAATTGGACCTTCACACTCTGCTCTTATTGGTTCAATGTGCAAATAATGAAGATTGGCCACCAGGCTGGTCCAATTTAGCCATGAAACCTCCCACACTAAAATGAGAGGTGTTTCAGTTTCATTGTCCAACCCCTGTGTGTGTATATATATATAGAGAGAGAGAGAGAATGTACTATAGATTTTGAATATTTTGATCAAAACATTTTTTACTTCCTTACGTTGGCTTTAATAAATGGCATTAAATTTGCACCATAATATTCCAGTTTTACTGGCCACTCCCCCCCCCCCCCCCCCCCTGTTTATTTTTCTGGTTGTGCATTTAGTGTTTGTCTTTTCTAAACTATCACTGACCAAGCCTAAGAAATTTTAAAAAGAATAAGAAGGGTGGGATATTAGTTATGTGTAGTTTTCCTACTTTTTTTAATAAGAAAATGTTTCCTTCGGAAAATAGGATGTTCAAATGGTCATAAAGACCATGTGTGCCAGACTCTGAAAACTGAACGCACATGGTGAACAAGAGTAGTGTTCCAGTACAGTTTTAACCTGACCCCTAGAGTCTTGCTGTCCATGGTGCAGGACAGTTCGTAAAGCCTTAGTATTGATTTAAAATTAAATGTTTAAAAATGATGCTGTTTAATAGTCTCACAATTAAATCGTGTGTTTTAGTAGCTCTTTAGAGGTTTACTAGTAACTTCATTTTATTTTTTTAGTAGTTTACAAAGTAACCAAAGCAGAAATTACTTGAGTTATGGGCCCTGTCCATACTGCGACGACATTAGGTGTTTCCGCAAAGGTATTTTGTTGTTTAGGCTGAGCGCCCACATGGATGTGGCGTTTTGGGAGTTCATGAACGATCATTTTTTAAACCAGGTCTCAGACTGGACCAATTTCAAAATAGTGGTTTCGTTTTTCCATGTGGTCACGTGAGTAGCATCTTTTCTTTTAATGATTACGTTGTAGCTTCACTTGTCTGTAACCAGCATGCACCTCACTCTCAGCAAATAAAGCGCTGTCTGGTGTTCCATTCATGCTGAGGCAAATATTGGCTTTGTTATGGCTCTTAGTAGTGTCCTCAGACTGTTCCTTTCTAACAAATTTGTGCTACATGCCGTGTTCCCTGCCAGCCTATATAAAAATCACATAGAACATAGATCTTTGTGTCTGATCCCCCACTATGTTGCTGTGTATACCTCACATGGGTTGTCAGCGCATGCCTGGTGTTTTTTGCATGTTTATTTGGCAGTGTCCCAGCACCACCAATGGCCTTGGTATACTTACTACATTGTTTTCAGATGTGCTGCGTCCTTTCGTGTGGCCACAAATTTTTTTCTTAATTGTTTATGAAAATTTACTGTGTTCATCTGCATTTGGGCAATAACAATAGTTTAAAAAAATTATGAAGTGTTGTACAGGACTTGAGTGACATCTTTTTCAAACAAAAATTATATAGGCAAGTTTAGTTGTATAGCACATTTCAGTAACAAGACAATTCAAAGTGCTTTACATAAGAAAATAAAAAATTACAGAGGAAAGCGCATTGCAGTGGAATGTTTGCAGCAGGTTAACATATCAGACAAGTTGGACTACAAACTAAAATGCTAATATTCAAAGGCAACTCTAGACAAATATATATTTTTAACATTGATTTAAAGGAACTCAGGGTTTCAGCACTTTTACAGTCTTCTGGGAGTTTGTTATAGATACCCGGAGCACAAGAACTGGATGCTAGTTCTCCATGCCTGATTCTGGGGATTAAGAGTAGGCTTGAGCCAGAAGACCTGAGTGGTTTAGAGGGTTGATACTCTGACAAAAAGTATGTGATGTATTTTGGTGCAAAGCCATTTAGCGATTTATAGACTAACATGAGTATTTTAAAGTCTATTCTCTGACATCCAGGGAGCCAGTGTAAGGACTTTAGAACTGGGGTGATGCGCTCTACTTTCTTAGAGGACGTGGGCAGCAACATTCTGGATCAACTGCAGCTGTCTGATTGACTTCTTTGGCAGACCTGTGAAAACGCCATTGCAGTAATCATTTCGACTAAACATAAGAACATGGATTAATTTTTCAAGATCCTGCTAAGATATTAGTCCTTTAATCCTGGAAATTTTCTTTAGGTCATAGAAGGCTGACTTTGAAATTGTGTTTAGATGCCTCTGAAGGTTTAGATCTGAGTCCATCACTACACCCAGATTTCGAGGCCTGAAACTGAAGCTGTGTGCTAACTTTTGATCACTCGTCTATTGGTCCAGAAATGATTACTTCAGTTTTAGTTTTATTCAACTGTAGAACATTTTGGCACATCCATGCATTAATTTCTTCTAAGCATTTACTCAGCACTTGAATGGGTTCACAGTCAATCGCTGACATTGGAATGCAGAGCTGTGTGTCATCTGCATAGTTATGGTAACTTAAATTGTTGTTTTTTATGATCTGAGCTAAAGGGAGCATATAGATATGGAATAGAAGTGGATACAAGATAGACCCTTGGGGAACCCTGCATGTGATTTTTGTGGTCTCTGATATAATCATTCCTACTGACACAAAAAACTCCCTGTCCTTTAAGTAGTAACAGAATGGATCAACTGTGTGAAATAATCCAATTATCCAATAATACTAGCACTGTGATTCTACAATTATATATATATATATATATATATATATATATATATATATATATATATATATATATATATATATATATATATATATATATAATTGTAGATGTATTTTAACATAGATAATCTTATGTAGGAAATGTACTTTAATGCACCATGAGGTGTCTGTTGTGACCATAAAAAGCTGTTTCAAAGCACAGAGGCCTGATAGCATAGGCTTAAGTGGTCAAAAAAAGCAAACCAAACTCAAAAACTGCTTTTCACATACTGCCTATCTTCCTGTATATCCTTGCATATCTTCCTATCGCCTGTCATCATGCTGGATGATGTCACCTCTAAAACATACACTGTTAATGAGATCTCTGCATGCTTGCACACACATCTGTCTACAGTATTTTATGGGTCATGATTAACCTCCAAAAAGTTTTTAAAGGGCAGACAGATCAGAGAGAGCTCTCTGATGTAGTGTAGAAAGTCCTCTCAGGCTTGTGTACTTTCTGCAGGCAAGCTTATTGTTACAGGTGTTGCATCCATTGCTGATTAGCATGATCCTGTAATTGAAGATCTGAGTGGAATCTTGCAGAGTAGAACCAGTCATGATCATTAATGGAACTTTTACATTTAAAATGTTTCATTAGAGAGCAGGCAAACAACTGAATAGGCAGAGCAGCCTGGGTCAATTGAGAAAAAAACAGGAGTAGTGCCATTGAGCTCAGCACTGTTTGTGGAGACGATCTTTTTAGCTGAACCAGAGACGGCAATCATATAATCCCTCATCAGAACCACAATGCTAGTCTGGAACAATATAGGAGCAGCAGATGTGAACTTTATGACTCCACAAGGACCGTTCAGAGGAAACATTTGTATTTTCTATTTCTTTATGTTGGTAATAGCTAATTAGCAACAAAACTGTAACCTTGTGGTTAGTCACACGGGTAAGACATTGTCCTTGGATTCCTCCCTTTGTAACAGTTTAATCAATCGGGGAGTGTGACCTGGTAGGGCTTCTGTTTAGTGCGGTCACTGCTTGGTAAACAATCAGATTTTTGTAAAAGCTAAAGGAAAAAAATCCCGGCTGATTCCAGTCATCAGCCATAGCAAATACGTACTGTTAGGCAAAAATGGTTGGTTGATTTTAAAAGATGTCTCACTTTAACTTTACAGCTACTTATCCAGGAGTAGATTTGTACTTCCGTCCATACACACCAATACTTCCTTCAATAGAAAAATTTGCCTTGAAGAGTGAATGGATGATATATTCAGGTAATATATTTTAGAGATGATCCATTGACATTAAATTCTTAATGGCCCTGACTATGTGCTTGTAAAATTTCACAGAAGTCTCTATTCAGAGCAGTTCAATGAGTGACTAACAGAAGAAACTTAAAGCATTAGGGTTCAAGATTTTTCCAGCCTAACTGGGTAAATTATTTTGTGATTTTAATACTTGAAACATTAAAGTTATATTTTACAATGGTTCCACATTGGTTTATTATTGTCTTTTGTGTTCAGTAAGGGAACAGAAAACATGTTCAGTGTTGATGTCCTACTTGTAAGTGTAAATCTGATTTCATGGAAGGAAATGACTGAATTAGATTTTGTTAATATGAAGACAATCAGTATGCAGATATGGGGTTCGGCTAAGATGAAGCTGACTGCGTTTCAGCAAAACCTTAGTAGTGGTAAACATGCTTAAGAGCATGAGTTTTCCTCATCTTATTCTTGCACATGTCATATTCCTCTTTCGTAAAGCAACATAAATTTGGTAATAGAGTTTTCATCTGCTGTGTTGCATCTCTACTCAAACTCTTTGGAGCTGCTAGATCTTGTCTTGTTGAATATACATTACTGAGTGGCTGCACCTAGTGGAAATAGCTCTTGTTCAAAGCAAAAAAATCTATTAATGTGAAAGCTGGACTGAAGCTTGAATTAGATGTAGCATTTCTGATTCAGCATTGGAAAAAGTATTAGAGAAAACATAAAAACTCCTTTAGGAGCAAGGGATAAAATTAGAGAGAGCAAAAAAGGAAGGAGCCTATTTGATCCAGAGGTGTTTTAAAAAGGGTTGGTTTGAGATTGTTATTTTAATACATTTTAGCTATAGATTAGCTGAATATTATCTTTGAAATATTTTAGCTAAATATTAATTTACTACTAAGAAGACAGATAAAAACTAATTAGGTTGGCTATCTGTGCTCAGGGACAGTTCTCATCAGGGCTGCTGCATCACAGGTTTAGTTGTAATGTCAATATGTGGTTTGCTGACTCCTGTGTTTAGTTAATTAATTTCCATCTTTAATATCTGAACATGAAGAGCAAGGACTGGATCTGTCAGTGAACTAAATTACTTTACTTTCTTTGTGAATATATGTCTTTAACATATATGACTTTAAAAAGCATCTGACTTGTTGGAGGAGTCCATAATTCACTCCAGTTCAATTCAATTTAATATTTGTTATATTATGCCAGATTGCAGCAAATGTCACAAGACATTGGCATGGCATACAGTTTGAATTAATTTGCAGATATTTACAATAGTATGTAAACGTATTTCTTCCCACATGATTTTCCCTCTAACGTGACACGTATTCTAATATTAGACTAAGAATAGAATATTTCATTTATGAATCAAAATATCCAAACCAACAATGCCTTGGGTAACAATGTAATTGCCGTCTAATGTCCATAACTGGTTTTGTGAGTTATTGGCAAACTGTCAATAAATGTTTGCAATAAACTGCCAGTGAGACGTTACATCGCTGTGGAAGAATTTTGGCTCACTCTTCTTTGCAAATTTTTCTGACCGTTTCTGTTTAGGTGATTTATTGATTTTACAGGTGTGGCAATAATCATGCCTTGGCATGGCTAAACCCAGCTTTCCTATAAGAATAGTATAGTATAGTTCATTTGTGATTTAACAAAGAAGATTTTTTTTTTCTTTTTACACATAAGGCCATATTGTTTTAGCTTTCCCTTAATGGAAGCAATCAAGATTGAAAAAATGCATTTTGTATTTATTCAGATTATATTATCTGATATAGCTTCATGATCCTAAACATGTAGGGTTGTAAAGATGCTAAAAAAGGTGTTGGGTAGGAAGCAATTTTTGTAGGTAGTAACAGTCCAAGATGTTCTTAATTATGAGTCTTTGGAACACTAAGATGGAATGTGAAATTTGTAACCCATATGTAGGATTCTATGTATTTTGGTTCTTGATGCACTGACTCATGCCTCATTTCACTTCTTGTAAAGATCCCCCAAATTCTTAAACAGATTTGGGTTGATAATCCTCTCTGTTTTATGCAATATTTATTTTCTTTAACATTTGTATATTTTTTAAAAGCAAAAGTTTTATTCACTAGATGTAAGCAACAGTCATCACAATGACAAGTAAGAAATGTTTGAAATATTTCACAATATTTGTAATGAATATATGTAGTGAGTTTCACTTTCTGAAATGAGTGACAAAAAATATTGACCTTTATCACAATATTCAGATTTTTTTTTGGCAATACTTGGGTTTCAGTGAAGAGAACAGAAATAAGATTTAGAAGATGGGTCACATCCTGAGATGTTAGGTTCCAGGGTTCATCAGGTTCAGAACATGTTCTTAAAGCACAAATTGTTTATTGTGAGTCTCCTTTATCATGATTAACCAAAACGTTTGTTCTAACTGCATTGTAATCATCTGTTATTAGCTTACAGTAATGCACAGACACTCAAGGCTATATACAAAAAAAATGTAATCAAAAACAGATGTTGGGACATGTAGTTGTCTGGATTGCCTCAAAGAAAAAGTCAAAATGCAAGATTGTAAGTAAGCTGCTTCATACTCAGTTAATTCCTTAAACAAATAAAGGTGAAAATCACTAAACTAACAAAAGGTGGTCAAAACACATAAAAGAGTAAAAGACAGCTTTGAGTGCTCAAGATGAGAACTGTCTCGCTCAGGGTTATCTGAGCTGAACAAGCACATTGGGACCATTATTGGAGAGACAGCACTCTCTCAGGTGTCCCATCAGCTGAACATTTGGACTCAGAACCAGGCCTTAGCTCAGCGATTTCAGCTCTACCCTCATCTCCTGTCTCCGAATTATAGGCTTTTATTTTTGATATAACTCTTAATGCAGTATTTTGCCTAAAATGTGGAAAAACCTTGGAAAATGTGTGTAAAAACCACAGAGCATAAAACTCAAGCATGGTGGTTATTTGTACATTTTCGTTAACTTGTGCCCATCTTTTGTGATTGCTCAGAGGGGTTAATTTGAATAATTCGCACAGCAATAAATAACCGTGGCTGTTAGGCCTGCATGATGTTTGAAAAGTGTGATGGTGATAACATAAAACAAAGTACAAAATCAAACCACAACAAAACCCAAATCGTGACAATACCAGTAGTTAGATATTACTCATATTCTTCATATAGTATAATACAATTTCTTTTTCCAGGGGTAAAATGATAACAGATTTTCATCAAATTTTTATTTTGAGGTACCCCAACCAATTTCACATCCATATGATGCACTTATTTCATTAATTGAGTAAATACAGAAAAATAGACCTTGTAATACTGATTATTTTTCACCTTAAAATGGGTTGAAGCAGTATTGCCCAAAACAGACAACTTATCTCTCTCCACTGACAGTTTCACAGCTTCTCCCTCACCTCAGGTTAAGAGTCTAGATGTCATCCTCGATAGCTCCCTATCTTTCATGCCTCACATTAATAACATCACTCGGTCTGCATATTTTCACCTACGCAACATTAATCGTCTTTGTCCCTCCCTGTCCCCTCACTCCACCTCAGTTCTTGTCCACAGTCTCATCACCTCCTGTATAGATTATAGCAACTCTCTTCTCTTTGGTCTCCCTCAAAAATTCCTCCATCAGTACCAAATGGTCCAGAACTCAGCTGCTCGGATCATCACCGGAACTACTTATTTTCATCATTTCACCCCAGTTCTACAGCAGCTTCATTGACTCCGAGTCAAATTCAGAGTGGAATTCAAACTCCTTCTGTTTACATTAAAGGTCATTCACAACCTTGCCTCACCTTACTTATCTGATCTCCTTTATGTCACCTCCTCCTCCCGCTTCCTCAGATCCTCCTCTTCTATCCACCTCACTGTTCCCTCTGTTCACATCAGCACTATAGTAAGCTGCGCTTTCTTCTGCTCTGCTGCCATTGACACTTTTCCCCTGTTTAAATCCAGGCATAAAACCCACCTGTTCAAGACTGCTTATTCCCTGTTCCATGAACCTATTTTCACTTTGGGTGTTCTGAAAGGTGCTAGTAAATAAGATGTATTATTATTATTATTAACAAAAATAATTAACATCACTGTTGCCAGACCTTAAGTAAGGAAAATATCTATTGGCTGTCCTCCAGGAAGTCCTTGAACAAAGCTGCTAAATCATAATTGGCTATCTGAATTTAATTTTGATTAATATAATGGGTAAGATGAATAACAGTGGGAGTGCCATTAAGTCCATAAAAATTATGTAAAAATACTGCAAATCAATTGTTTGTCTAATCTTATCTTTTCGGGGTGGTTCCTTTTTTTTGTCACTATTTCAAATCTGCTTGCTCCTATCAGGGCTTGGGACACAGAGAAACTCTGGAGTTAATTAAGTCAATTTTGTTTAAATATGTCTATTTATTTTTTTTAAAAAAAAGGTCTTCAGTCTGGTTAAAATTTATATCTATGGTCCACTAAAGGAGCAATAAGCAATAATTCATTATTTTAGATGGAACACAAAATAGTGATGTGAAGAACTAAAGGTATTTTTTAGATGGAATATGGCATGTTTTCTCTGTGTTGTTCTCCAGTCTCTTGTTTCCAAGAGACTAGCAGTGCGTGCATGTGTGTGCATGTACATGCATGTGAATAGCTGCCACTTAGTCCCTCCCTGCCCACAAAATGCCAATATCAAAGCAGTGTACCTTAGGAGCAAAATGGCAGAGATCTCGTCCAGCAGTTTGAAACGTTCTCTTGCTAACAGCATTATAAAATCATGAGTTACTTACTTCTTCACTAGACATGTATTTCCGAAAGGCTGTTTTGTTGTGTATTTATCCTTTGCAAATATGTGCATATGAGGCGACGGGTGAGAAGGGGACGGAGTGCGCAACAGCCCACCTAGTGGTTAAATTTGCAGAAAGTCAAAGGTCAGGTAATCCTCCCTGCGATTCCACTCCAGGAACCTGGACCAAATCTGACAAAAGTGGGTGGAAATATACCCTAAAAACGGCCATGCAAGGATGTAGGACTGTTTGAATGTATCCCGAACTAAAGGTGGGTTTTCGGAATGGGAAGATGCCAAACATCTGTCACTGGTGAACTATCCCCAGCATTTTATTTCAGTCATCCTCTTCTCTGAATTTTTTTTTTTTTTTGTTACCTTTGAATAACACGACCAGCGTTCTGTATTTTACTGTTTGCAAACACAGCAGTCATGCATGCTCATTATCATAGTGTTTGCATTGAGATAAACTGAAAGAATCCGACAACCTTAGAGTACATATTTAATGAAGTGTGGACTTCTACTTTCTGCATCTTCCTAGCAATGAACATTACTAGTCAATGATTTTGACTGGTAATTGTATTGACGTGACTCGCCAACCCATTTTGGGTCAGTATCGAATGTTTGAGACGGGAGCAGGACAAGATGGATTCTCGTGTGTTTGTGAATGCACAAATACTGAGAGAATTCAGCCTTCAGGCAAGGTTAGCTATGCATAGGCAAAGTGTCAAATCCCAATTTCCCTGCAATTTTGACTGTGTCATAACAGCTTTATCATTACCCTAAATTATAACCTCTGGTTCACAGGATTAGGGACACCCAACCAGCCCCCTGGCATCTCTGATTTCGTCCTTATCTCCAAAATTCCTCCTTCCACTCCCTCTTCATTCCTACTAAACACAGCACATGACAGACACACACAAAAAGGGTTCCTACCACAAATGTATGCCTGTACCCACCGGAACATGTTAGCCATGTTCCAAAGCAGCACACTCAGGACACCCCAAATCACAAAGGTTGTCTTCAATGGTCTCTTGGTACATCTGACTACACGACACATCACAAAAGATGGGAACCAGTTGGTTAAGATTTGTCCTGATCTCAAGCCAATGTGCTCTCTATTGGCCTCCGCTCTGAACTCTGTGAACCTATCCAGTGGCTGAGCGAGCACACTGAGAATATCTGACACAGATGTGTCCCATGAGACACATCTCAGTGATAATCTAATCCTAATAATTTACGCATCTAACTCCTTTGGAGTTAAACTTTGTTTTAATTCTCTTTCACATTGTAACTGCTATGACACCATAATAAATGATGTCTTTAGATAGACAATTGTGATTCCAATCAGTGCTCCCCGTTTGAGAGTTGGGGTCAGCACTGTTAATTTAAAATTCAATGTACCTACACATTTTCACAAACTCTGGCATAACTAGCATAACCACTATGGAACAGTCTTAGATTAATACTGCATTAGTCTGATATTTCTCTTTTTAATCTCGTTCCGGACTCTGCTGTTGTATTGGACGGAGATCTTGGTCTCCAGTTTGCAGGAACACTCTTGTTGGAGGAAGATCCGCTCTGAGTAAGGGGGTTTAATCACATTTAGCCTGGCTTACAAAACACACAGCAGTATTGCAAACGAAATACAAGCAAGGTAGATTAAAAAAAAGGTTGCGGGAAATCGAGTCCTGGATTGTTTAGGAACTCACATTTGAAACGTGTCTTTAGGAGCATAATGATTTTTTAAAACTTTTTTTTAATATATGATCTATATTACCAATATCCTTATTCAAATAAGCAGTTTGGATGAAGAGGAAACTGCTCTCACTACAGCTGGGTGGGACTGGGAGGGCCATCTGTATGGGCTTTAGAAAGGGGGAGGAGCCCATGGCAGCAACCGCTGCTCTTTGAGAATATCAGGAATGATATTTACTTTTACGCAAATCTCCAGTAACACTAAAATAAATTGCTATACTTTTCTCTTTTTTGAAGAGCAGTCCCGAGAGGGGTTTAAAAAAATTGGTAAATATAGCAACAAAGTTCCTAAATTGGCACATCCTGTTCTTTAGTTGGAGTAGTGTAGCCACAATGCTGAGCCCTAAGAAATATGTATCAACTTCTTTAGTTTGTCAACACTTTTTTAGTATCATAGTACTGTGTGATCTATATATACATTATCTTGTTCTATGTTATGTATATTAATACATGTCTTTCGGGCTGCCCTTGGGCTCATTTACTGAGTGTTGCTGACATCCTTGCAGGGCGCTTACCAGCGTCAGTCATGCTTACCAGTATGTTTACACATTCATAAGCATAGCCAGATCTATAATTCTTCTAATGAATTAAACCCTCAGGCCCATATGCCTATATTTCACAAAAAATATCAGGATTTGTGCTCTGTGACAAACCTCGTAGCACAAATAAGACAAGTACACACACTCACACACCACACACACAAACACTGATACTGTTCTGTCTTAAAATAGTATGCTTACTCATCTGCATAACAGTCATACCATGGAACACAAAAAGAAACAAAATCTAATACTACCCATCTTTCACAAAAAAACTTGTGAGACATTTCTATGTTGGTTTGATTTAGCATTATTGTTCACAATAGTAGATATGTAAAATGCACTAAGCCGGTTTAGCATAGTTTTTTATTTTATTTTTGTACAGTAGCACAATATGCAGTATTTGACACAGAAACAGATGGCTGGAGGCACAGCACTGTTGGCCCAGCAAACAAAGCTTTATCTCCTGTCAAGGTGAAAGGTGAAGTAGCATATCTTCAACCCACAGATTACTCATAAAGAGCTCAGTAATCGCCCAGCAGTTATGGCATTTGAAAATTCCACACTCTACAAAATATTATCATAACCTGGAGTCAGCAAAAATATAGGGCATTTTCTAGGACAATGCAAGGAGCGAACTTGTTTTAATATATTCAGAATTTTCTGAAAGACAATACTATTGGACAGGTATTTAGAAAATACCTGACCAGTGCTTCTTATGTTTGATTAAAAAGGATTAGCATCAAAACATTACTTTTTTAGCATTTATACATAGTATATCATAAATTATTTCTACAGAGAGGGTTTGGATTCTGACATCTTAATGAATACATCACTGCAAACATCCAGTGTTTTGCAAAATTCTCATGCATAAGAAATAATTATTGATGCAGATCACACAGACTACAAGTTATTTAACTTATGTTCATAACTCACAATTTCAAACTTCAGATTTAAATTTTCCAAGCAACAACAACAACAACTAGTTTGTATCCATTCATATTATATCAAGTCTTCAACAAAGGTTTGACATGTAGCATTTTGCAGTCTGGTTTCGGCTTTCTTTTGTTACCAGGGTGTAACAATACATTCTGGTCATGAAAATTGAAAACATACAACATTAAGTTCACAAGAACAAGACAAGATTTTAACAGTATGTTGGGGACAACATAATGTAGTTTTTATGTATAAATGGTATTGAGGTATAAAAGGTACTGAAAGTCACCTGTACAAATTCTCAGTTATCCGGGTCATTGCAAAAGCAAACAGGCTTAAATTGGAGGCAACCGGACTTTCGCTCAGTTCTTTCTGAAAACGTGACAAGACTGCTGAATGACATAGTTTGCATTGAGATAAACTGAAAGAATCTGCCACTATGGTAATGAGCATGCATGACTGCTGTGTTTGCAAACAGAAATACAGAATGTTGGTCGTGTTATTCAAAGGTAACAAAAAAAAAAATCAAAAAATTTCAGAGAAGAGGATGACTGAATGCATGATTCAGGCAACCAAGTACTCCACAAAACCAGCAATAGCTTCTAATGACCTAGGACAGTGACAGGTGAGTCATTGATTTACATCTGATTTAATACACCTTGGAGGATGGGGCACCATGTCCTTTAAAACAGCAGCGCTCCAACTTCTGGTTGCAAGCCACCAGAATTGACTCCTGGATAGATGTTGAATGTTTTCAGAAAGAACTGAGCGAAAGTCCGGTTGCCTCCGATTTAAGCATGGTTGCTGTATTCAAAGTTACTTCCTTAATACTGGAAAAAAGTTTTTTTTTCTAAGACTTGAAGTTTCACCAAAGTGACTCAATTTCCTTATGTTGAGACCATTATGTAACATGGTATGTTTAGAAGCTAACATACTTTGTAACATAGGAAAGAGTGTGATAGCAGTTTTGAAGAAGCTTTAGCAGCAATAAGAACGTTCAACTCTGATGTTAACATTAAAAGTATTAAACAGTCATGGGACATTTGCACTTGTCTTGAGTTCACCCTGCTTTGCTGTACACTTTTTTTAATTCTTTTTAACAGCTAAAAGCTTTACAGTATTACCCTTGTGCATATCTGCATGGTTCCTCTTGTGTTTCGGGATGCTTCTTGCAACTGTGAATTTCCCCAGTGTGGGACAAAAAAGCATAGTTCTATTCTAACCAACCAACCATTTGGTTGGTCAACAAATAAGCATGAACATCTTGTCAAAAAGTGCCTTTGAAATTATATTGCACAAGCAGAAATCCCATCAGTGACTCAATAGAAACCTGGTTGCTGTTCTTGGTCCACTAGCTCTCCATCAATAAGAAAGTCCTCTCTACATCTATCGTGTGAGAAGTCCAAAGACAAACCATGCTATGTATACTTTTGGCCTTCTCAAAATATTTGCTCCAATTCTAGCGCACCCTAACCCTTTTCCAGCATATAACAACACACTTAGTCCATTCACACAGCATTTTATGTGCCAGCTTTAAACACGGTGCACTCTGCCATCCATTTGTCCCGCATGGGACCGTATAAAGGAAATTTATTTTGCTGTTTTGTGTATAAAGCTATACTAGCGCTCTTACACCTGGTAAACAGTCGCAGGAGTGCTACCTGCAAAGCCCAGCTGTTCCATCTGTGAGCGGAAAGAAAAGTCAACCAAAAGCCAGCAGCTTGGGGATGAGATCACACAAAAGAAATGTTGTCATATGACATGCATCACACCAGTCAATTTAAGTACATGCCTATTGGTTCTGTAAAAAACAAAACGAAAAAACAGACATTTTCATTAATCTATGAATCCCCCTTGGGTGTCTGGAACAGAAATTTATACTGGGCATGTCCAGAGGTGGGTAAAGTAGCCAAAAAAAATACTGAAGTAAAAGAAGCACTACTTCAACATATTTTTACTCAAGGAAAAGTAAAAAGTAGTCTGCCAAACAAATTACTCAAGAGTAAAAAAGTATTCAGTAAGAAGGCTACTCGAGTACTGAGTAACTAATCATAACAATTGATGACTTAATACTTAAATACTATGTAATCAGACAGACATAAATATATGGTTATGTGCCAATTCTGATATATTAAAGACAAACATGAAAAACTATAAAAAGAATAACATAATTTCAAAATAACAAATTCAGGCAGAAGAAACACTTTTCTAAATCGTTTGTTTTTTAATATTAAACTTAAAAGCAATATTTACAGCAGTTAATGTATATACAGTGTTAGAACAGTGCAAAGTACTTCCAATGACGATATCTACTTTTTAATGAATGTTCACTTGACCTTGAAATGGCTATTTCAAGATAGATAGAAAATAACATTAAAATAACAAAGCTTGTGTATATACACTCCTGATCAAAATCTTAAGACCAGTCAAAAATTTGCAAGAATTTGCATTTTGCACTATTGGATCTTAAGAAGGTTCTAAGTAGAGCTTCACAATGTTAAAAGGACAAATCAGTGCAAGAGACAAGAACATTTGAGCAGGGAATTGTCTGAAAACTGCATTTATACTCAAACATGATTTTTTCGGCTGATCAAAAGTTTAAGACCATAGCTCAAAAAAACCCGAAAACCCCCCAAAACAGAAATCAAAATGTCAAAAAAAAGGACTCAGTAATGAGTAGCTCCACCATTCTTGTTGATGACTTCAAACAATCGTTTAGGCATGCTTGATGCCAGTGTTTCCAGGAGGCTAGTGGGAACGTTGCTCCAAGTGTTGAAGATGGCTTCACGAAGGGCATCCATTGTCTGGAACTGATGTCCATTTTTGTAAACTTCCCTTGCCATCCATCCCCAAATGTTCTCAATTGGGTTTAGATCCGGGGAACATGCAGGATGGTCCAAAAGAGTGATGTTATTCTCTTGGAAGAACTCCTTTGTCAGGCGGGCATTGTGAACTGCAGCATTGTCCTGTTGAAAAACCCAATCATTACCACACAGACGAGGGCCTCAGTCATGAGGGATGCCCGCTGCAACATCTCCACATAGCCAGCTGCTGTTTGACGCCCCTGCACAACCTGAAGCTCCATTGTTCCATTGAAGGAAAACACACCCCAAATCATGATGGCGCCCCCACCACTGTGCCGTGTAGAAAACATCTCAGGTGGGATCTCCCTGTCATGCCAGTAACGTTGGAAGCCATCAGGACCATCAAGGTTAAATTTTTTCTCATCAGAGAAGACAACTTTCTTCCACCTTTCAATGTCCCATGTTTGGTGCATCCTTGCAAAGTCCAAACGGGCAATTCTGTGGCGTTGAAGAAGACGTGGCCTTTGAAGACGTTTTTTGTTTCTGAAGCCCTTCTCTCGCAGATGCCGTCTGATGGTTATTGGGCTGCAGTCAGCACCAGTAATGGCCTTAATTTGGGTAGAGGATCGTCCCGTGTCTTGACGGACAGCCAATCGGATCCTGCGGCTCAGAGCTGGTGAAATTTTTTGGGGTCTACCACTTGACTTTTTTGTTCCATAACCCTCAGGATCATTTAAAAAATTCAAAATGACTGTCTTACTGCGTCCAACCTCAGCAGCGATGGCACGTTGTGAGAGGCCTTGCTTATGCAGCTCAACAATCCTACCACGTTCAAAGTCAGTGAGCTTTTTTGCTTTTGCCATCAGGAGGTCTTGACAGTGTAAAGACTTCACAGAAAATGACATGGAATCCAGATGTTTGCACAGCTTTTGGCTTTTAAAGACTATGGTCTTAAACTTTTGATCAGCTGAAAAAATCATGTTTGAGTGTAAATGCAGTTTTCAGACAATTCCCTGCTCAAATGTTCTTGTCTCTTGCACTGATTTGTCCTTTTAACATTGTGAAGCTCTACTTAGAACCTTCTTAAGATCCAATAGTGCAAAATGCTAATTCTTGCAAATTTTTGACTGGTCTTAAGATTTTGATCAGGAGTATATAAGAATTCTCACTTTAACATAAACTCTAGGTTTGTGTCTCTCTGTTGCATGTTTGGTTAAAACACGTCTGTTCTTTATTCATGTAGTTACTCGCAGCAGGTAGAGTAGCCAGAAACTTTATTCAAGTAAGAGTAGCAATACTTGAGTAATATTATTACTCAAGTAAAAGTAAAAAGTACAGTGCAGTAAAATTAATCCTAAAAGTACATTTTGTTAAAAAAATTACTCAAGTAAATGTAACTAGTACTGTCATGATTTGTCTTGGATGAACCCGGACACAGCACGCGCACACAGAGCTGTTTTTGAGAGTTTATTGCAAACAGTGGATGATGGATGATGAGAACCAGAGTCAGTTACAGAACGGGAGTTGAAGGGTGCAGGAGCTGGCTGACAAGAATGGAGCGGAGATACTGACAGGATCCAGAGGAGCTGGGCCTCTGCAGAACCAGGACTGCAGACGAGAAAAGCAACGAAGACAAAGCATCACAGCATATCGGGTACTTAACTGGGCAGACGAGGAGCGAGACGAGATGGACCAGAACAGGGCTTGACAGGCATGGAGTAGATGAAGCGAACAGGACTTGACAGGCTTGGTGTTGAGGTTGACTGAAGACGAGCCGGCGACAAGGAACAAACTGGGGTGAGTTTTATAGCCAGGTGAGCAGGTGGAACCAGTCCATGGTTAATTACAGTCTGACAGGTGTGCCTAATCAGGGCTGCACTGGAGGAGAAGGAGCCAGGAAATGCTCAGGGTGCAGCCAGTCAGGCTGCACCATGACAGTTACTGCCCACCTCTGGACATGTCCTGGAAAACGTGGACATTTGGTCAACCTATTGTATGCAAAATGCTGCCACCCCCACCATTTGAAAGTGGTGAAGGCTCTTTCAACATCACATGACTGAAATACTACTTCCTCACATACTCCAAAATAGCTGTCTGAACCACATAGTGTGTCACGTTTAAAGCATAATAATAATTTAGACTTACATTATGAGCTGGATTAAAATCAACAGCAATAATATAGATAGCAGTATTGGAGACAGACTTAGGCCTTGTTTATATGCCAATGTTTTCTGGTGAAAACGCACAAGTTTGGTTGCGTTTGCACTGTTCATTTTGAAAATGGGTTCCAGAGCGTAATGGTTCCAAAACGACCCACAGGAAAAGACAGAACCTTTCTTCTAGGGAATCTCTGGCTCATGCACAAAATGACAGAGATTAGTAGAAATTAATGCAACATTACGGCTGCCTACAATTTTAGAAAACACAGAAGAAAAAATGGTGGATAGGAGCATATTGTGCACTCTTCTGTACCTCTGACTCTTCTGAATATAGCCACGTCTGGGCCAGTTGCCATAAGCAGCAGCTGAATCTCATCGTCTGTCCACAGGAAAACTTCGTTCTTTGCCATTTCAAAGGGTTTTAAGGTGTGATGACATTTAGGCAGTACACATGCGCACTGCTCTCAAGTCTCACACAATGACCGTCAGACACGCATTTTCCTGACTTCACCCGCACATCCACCGCACATCACATTCCTCACGCTGAAAACAAAGCCTATACTGAATGGGCTGGAAGTGATCCGTTCACTGCACTGTCCGTTTAGAGCGCAACTAAAGCCCCGCCTTCTGCGGAGCGGTTTTGGCCTTTTTCACAGCTTGGTGGGCATCTGTAGTTCCTGCTATTTTTAGCGTAAGCAGAGTAGTACAGAAGCCGATCCAAGTTTCTACTGCTGCCATGTAAATGGATATTTTTATTAGTATTATTGTTGTGTAAACATGTTAACAGAAACAGTACAAAAGTCTTGTTTTCAGTGGATTGTTTTCAGAGCCTAAATAGTTATGGGGGAGCATTTTGGTGTTTCAGTACAGTTCTCCTTCCATTGTTGTTGTTAAGTCTTCTTATTTCTGTCTTTCATTTCTTTTTCTGCAAAGATGTACTGCTTTTTATCATACCATACTGTATCTAAATTCATGTGGCCAAATTCACATTTAAGTTTAAAAATACTTTTTAAAATAATTTGTTGATGTTTTTTAATACTTAATTTTTCAACAACAGTGTCTGCCTAGATAACTTCCAGTTATATAAATGAAGTGCAGCATCTGGGCTGATATTACACCAACCAATACTTTTTTGGTGAGATCTACAAAAGGTTAGAAGTGTCAGACTGAGGATGGGAACAACAGCCTGATTGTACAATGCATTCAATTGACAAACAGATCCTGCTCTCAAGAGATATTTTTGGCAACTCTTCTCCACATGATACGACTAAATATTCTCTTAAAAGTCTCTGACCTGATAGCAGTTGCTCACTCTGAAAAATAACATTTCCTTTGTGTTTCTATAGTTCAATAATATCAGGTAAGAACAGTCTTGCAAAGTTCAAAGATGTGAGAAAAATATTAACTCCACTCATGAAAGCACTTATGTAAAAAGTACATAACTATAAATGTGTACCTAATACTGTGGTAGTAATCGTTTATGAAAATATTACTTCACACAAGAGTTACTGTTCTGTGCTCACAAACTTAGTGGAGCACTTTATTTCAGACAATGAATACTGTTTTATTACACACTCTCTTCATTCATATTGTAATGTTGGTCTTCAGTGCAGTTTAACTGTGAAGGTTAAAAAATTGTATAAAACTGGCAAGTAAAATAATTTCCACATTCCATAGCTATTCTATACAAAGTTCTGTATCTATTCTGTACAAAATCGCTAGTGGTGTCAATAAGGATGCATAGGAGCATTGATTCCAACGTTTTCATGCAACAGAACAAGCAACACAATGCAAAGCTCTGTCGCTACATGCTCAACCAGGAGGAGTGAAAGCTGCAAGATAATGACTTGATACAGTCTGCTGGGTTTTTTTAGACAAAAAACTTTTTTAACATTTTGAATAATAAGCTGAACTGATAACGGTTGTAATGTATGTACTTGACTTGGAATCTCTCTGTATCTGTCAACCGAATTTACTTTTTTTTTTTAAAGTGCCTTGAGACGAGGTGTTGTGAATTAGTGCTGTCTAAATAAACTGAGCTGAACTGAAGGTCACATCGAAGATAAAATCCTTACTATGAAACATGTTATGTTTGAAAAACACTATTAGGAATTTCTGCTTTTATGAATTTAAAAGTGGGAGCTGTGAGATCTTACTTCTAAAATTGCCGGCCTTATTCATAAGAAAGAAAAAAGCAAAACATGTGACAATAAAATCTCTACTAGTTTAAGTATGGTAAGAAAATATACAAAATATAATCATTTAGAAGTTTGGTCATCAAGCGGTATGAGTTTCTCTCTCTCTCGTGTCTCTCTCTCTCTCTCTCTCTCCCTACCTACCGTAAAGCTTCTGGTACTATTGAACAAGCCTTATGGAGCTCTTCTATGCTGCCCATGTCCTCTGACCTAGAATCAGCAGGTTAATAACCGGCTGCACCAGAAGCCATTTGTCATTCGGTACCTGCCACTGATAGGAGATGTCAACGAATGTCTATGCCCTTGTCCCCTCCCCACTACATGACAAATACTGTATCACACTTTGCAATCTTAGGCTCCCTGAGGCTTCTTAGCACTCCTCTACTGAACAACCAGTCCCTTGTGATAGTATTAGGTCTTTGTGCCATGATCTGAAGTGAGATAAACTGGGTGACCCTTCCTGCTCTTTTTTTCAGTTTTTTCCCACTGCCCATACATTTACATTATTTTTCTTAATATTTGTTACTTTTCACATTATTCCATCCTCAACCCTTTGATGATAAAATCCAAGTGCCGATCACTGGCCTGATAATAATGGTTTTACTTTGGTAAAATGTAAGACTGCTGAAAGAATGTGTTTTGTATACGCTTTTGTCTTTTTTGTCTGTCACCTATTTTGTCTGTGAATGAAATGTAGTACAGCTAACATCTTGAAAAGTAATGTTTCTCATTATTGTCCTTAGATAACAACAAATCTGTACCCACTAAAGTGGGATCAGAAAATCAGCAAAACAGTGAAAAAAATGTATAATAGAATGTATAAGAAATGCATCAAAAAAATAAAAAGTCTGTTCACCAAATTAGGAAACCCAAGTTTATGTGCACACGTCACTCAAAAACACATGTATAAAACAGCTGCTACTCCAGTCAGATGTTTAACTAACCCCAACATTGGTATGAAAGCTGTTATTTTGGGGGATTTAGGGATGTACCTGAACTTGTCTATTTTGTGGTGGACTGTTGATGCAACGTACAACATAAGAATCAATCACTGAGCCCACAACAGGGACCTGCCATGATTCTGGGCAGATTTTTAACTGCTCTTCCAACTCCTACAGTAAAGCTAATTTAAGTTGGCTGGTTTATTGGCTCAAGCCCAGCATTGTCCTGCTGGAACATACATGACTGTGTCAAAATCCAGCACAAGCTGTTAACTTACTCCCAGATGGAAGGACATTGGTAAGGATGTTCCATAATAACTCAGGAGCCACCAAGGCTAAAACATATAATAAATGTTTGAAACTGTCACTGTCTATATATAAGTCAGTTTTACATAGCCATCTACTGAAAGGGTGTTAATCAAAAAATAAGCCCCTGCTCCAAGGGTAACACTGTCAGATTGTGGGTAGAACCCATTTGTTGCTACTCACATGGTCAAGCCAAATGCCATCTGAAGGAAAAATAGGAAAAAAAACTAGCTGTTCACTAAGACTAAAGGTGAAGCTTTTAAAATTAAGACCACTGAACCAACTTTGAAACATGGTGGCGAAAGCATCATGTTGAGGGTCTAGTTTATTGGCAGCAGTACTGGTGCATTGCACAAAGTGTATGGGAAAACTACGAATACCACTACATTTAATACATTTTATATTCATTCAACAGCTACATGGTTGAAACTTAGACAAAACTGGGTGGTCCATTGGACAATGATCCCAGACAGAGAAAAACAGTTTTGAAATGGACAAAGCAGGCTGACATTAAGATTCTGGAGTGACAAAACCCCAACCATACTGATACTCGTTCTACTATTTGTAATGAGAGACCTATGCCACCATCTTGATTAAGTAGATTTTTCTTATTGATTGTTTTTAAAAGTTTGTATGTTTCCTCTAATTTATTGTTACATGTCTATATGAAAAACAAATCTTTCTGTTTCTATCTCATTTTTGGTTTTCAGAGATGTCAGGTACAGGAGAGGAAATTTCCCAGGTGCACTGGAAGCAGCAGTGGTTGGAAAATGGGACGCTGTACTTCCACGTGTCCATGACCGAGCCTGAACTGATGGCACAGACGACACAGCCCACAGCTCGGGAACCAGCTCATGCACTGCATGAACACATGCATCTGCTTCACATTTCAGTTATGGTATGTTCCAGACAGAGATATATAATGGCTGTCGTTAAACATGTTCTGTGTCTTGCATACTGTCAGAGAAAATATCTGCAGCATTCCAGTTGTTCCTAAACAACTCTCTTTATTTTTTGTCATCATGAAATGAGGGATTTTGATGGCTGAGCTAGTGACAGCTAGTGTCAGTGATTATTCAGTAGATTCAATTCCTCTACATACCTAAAATAATTGTAAAAAATCTTTGCTAGAAAGAAAAATCATACCTCTGTAGAGGTAAGATATTCCCATAGGTAATGGGTGAACTTTTCTGTGAAACAGTCTCACCTGAACTTGAAAAAGTGCTGAGCTGACACAGGAGTCAACTCCTCCAACAAGCCAATGCAAGTCACGCAATGACTCTTTTACATCATTTTCTTCATAGACAAATTATGTCTAATACAGAAGACCTACAGAGGAAAAAGATGACTTTTTAGCTCAGGAACATGCATAGCAACTTTTTTACATTTCAAAGTTAAGATATATTTTCCACAATATCCATGCTTTCTCCTTGACCGCTTTCTCAAAAATAACTTAAAACCGTCCTGTTTTATAGTTTTAATCTCCACAGACACCAGTTAAAGGTTAATAGGGTTGCAAAACGGATCAGATATCAAAGCTTTGATGATGATCATGATGTCTTTTCTGTTTTTTTTTATTTCTTTTTTGTGATGGGTTCATTTAAAAACCTTTACTTCCTTACAAGATATGCTCTTTTAAAAGAGGTGCTTCATCATTGAAGGTTTTGAAGTTTGTTTTAACAGCCTCACTGCCTTAGTTGATGTTTACATACTTTATACCTTGTGAAAGGTCTTTCTTTAAAATTATGAATGTATAATTTTTATAGATGTTTGACATTTCCTCTTATGTTGGGGATTATAAAAGTTAGGTACTGAAGTAGGTGGTGCTCATGAAGAGGTTGGAGAGATTTCTATGGCTCCATAGACAAGGTTAGGTGTGGGCGTGCAGGTTGTGATCTTTAAATGTCTGATCAGATCTTCTTTTCATCATGAAGTGCTATTTAATTCCTGTTGGAAACCATTGGATATCTGAGCTTAATTGCTGGGAATTATCCAGTTTCCACCCTTAAGCAGTTGGTTATAATAATTTCATTTAGGCACTTTCTTTATTCAAGTTTTCTTTCTCTACATAAAGGCATGTGTTTATTTTTACTCTTTTTCTGCAGAGGTTTATTCCTTTGCTGCAGGGTGATGGTTCATAAGAGAAGCTGTTGCATTTATATTTTTTTCACTAACACCGGAAGTCTTATATATGTATGTATGTTAGAGCTGGACGATATAGAAAAAAAAGCATATTGATAAAATATAAATCATATTAATCGATATCGATAATTATCAACAAATTCAAAATCTATATTTTAAGTGCTGCCCTGGCCATTTTATGCTGTTACTTAATTACCTATTTTTAGATACAGAACACGCAAACACTGAACTCTAATTCAACCCTTTACTCAAATAACTTTTTACCAAAACTACAAGTTTAAAAAAAAAAAAAAAGAACGCATGCTCTCTGAACTCTTTGAAGGGGGCGGAGCTTGGTTCTGTGATGTTATTGCTTGGGAGGATGTAGTGACTGTAATATTAACCTACATGACTAAAATACTTAAGGAAGGAAAACTGTTATTTTATTGACAATTTTTTCTATCATCGATATACGATTATCGATCGATATATATTGCTATTGAATTATCGTCCAGCCCTAATGTATGTATTAGTAATTATTTAGATAAGCATTATTTTTCTTCCTTTGCATTTTTTAAATTCTTCCTTTATGTACCTTTCACATTTATGGATTTAAATGCTTCCTTTTTTTTTCCTCACGCTGAACTGTCTTGTCTGTGACTTATCAGCTTTTCCTCCGTTCTTCAGTCTCTGTTCTCAGCACTTTCTACAAGTTTTCAACTTTTCTAATTAAGCCTCATGTGTCACACCTATTCTGCCGCTAACTCCTCTTCCTCCTCACCTCTTCCTGCTCGCTCATCCTGCTTCTCTATTCCTGTCTCTTGCCTGTCTTTAAAACACCATCTCTTCAATGTGTTCATATCAGAGTTCCTCTTAGTTCCACTTACTCCCTCTGCTCAAAGCTCTCCGGTTTCTGTTTTTCCTTAAAACATTTTTGGCCACTAATCAGATTGGCATATCAAAGAAAGTATGAGTTTAGTTATGCTTTATTGTTACTGTTAGCATTTTTTGTATTGCAGGCACGTGCATATTTCTTTTGCCAGTGTGTTGAAATAAGGATAATTTAATGACCATGACCTTTAAGTTATTGCAACATAATGTAAATCAGAAAATAAGACCAGAGTTTAAGGTAACTATGCCTATTTTATTTAGACCTTTTCTCCCATGATTTAAGGATACTGGGATCCTTCATTCTGCAAACTGGAATTTACTGATGGTTAATTTAATTGCTTTACCCTTTTATTTTTTACTTTTCACAGTGAAAGTAATTCAAGCTTTCATATTACCCTGAGGTGTCTGCAAGACTGCATGACTGTTATGTCGAAACTAGAAGTGCATCCAGGTAAAGGCCCCCACATTCTTGGTCGTAGTTCACTCGCATACTCAAGGCGGACTCTGCGCGGACGCCGCAGATACAGATACATGCAGAGCTCAATTTTTACGACCGCGTATGTGGTGTCACACTATAAACTTCTCAGACGCAAGAAGTCTTTAGATCGAACTGTTTTATATGTGACACCGAGCTTGATACACTGAGCTGTTCCGAGCAGGCGGTCGCAAGGTGGCGCAGCATCACCCCTCCCTCAGTGAGTGAGAACAGTCCCTCTCTGTTCACACTGACAGGTGTGCTGTGGGAGCCTGCTGGAAAAGAAACGGCTCTAAGTGCTCAGCTAACTAATCACGCATTTTACCATTCGTTCCGCCTCTTCGTCCCAATGGCAGAAAGTGTGAGAATTGTAGAAATTTGCCACAAGATATGTAGGCAACAGTATGCTCGACTATGAAGGGTAAAACGTCCGCAGAGAGTCAGCGCGGAGTCAGCGCAGCTTACAGTTTGTAGAGTTTGTCTAGTAGAAAATGGCATCCATATAATAATAAAAAGAATACATTTTATTCGTATAGTGCTTTTCTAGATACTCAAAGATGCTTTAGAGAGGTGCAGCATTAAAAAACAAAATACAACATAACAAAGGAATATACATAAAAAGGACTGAATTAAACATTAAAAGCTATTCAAACCAGTTGAGTATTGTTGGGTATGTTGTGTTGTACTCACCATGCTCCTGTTGGTACCTGCTTTAACAATTAAAGAATTGAAGTATTTTTCTGCAATTTCCTTTTTAGTCTACTGTTAGAGAATGTTACTAAGTGACTCCTATAATCCTCCATTAGCATGAGGTTGTCAATTGTTATTTTGTGTGAGCAAGTGTCAGTCAGAGGATCAGAGCCCTAATCAATGAATACACAGGATGATGCACTCTCAAAATTAAAACTCCAAAAATTGTCTTCTTCACTTGGTTTTTCCATTTAAGAGGTCACCACAGTGCTTAAACTGTATCAATCAAACCCTATCTTCTGCATCTTCTTCTCTCACATGCACTACTTTAATGTCCTCTTTCACTATATATCTTAAATATCCTCTTTGGTCTTCCTCAGGCCTCCAGCATGGCAGTTCCAGTCTCAGCTACCTCTAGCTCTGCCTCCTGTCTCTTCCTCTGTGCCACTGTCTCTAAACCATGCATCACTGTTCTCACCACCATCTTGTACAGCTTTATTCTCATTTTCGCTGATACTCTTTTATCACACAACACACCTGACACATGTCTCCACCTGTTCAAACCTGCTTGGACACATTTCTTCACCTCTTTTCCACACTCACTGTTGCTCTGGACTTTGGACTGTTGACCTTAAGTACTGAAAATCTTCCACCACCTTTATCTCTGTTCCATGTAACCTCACAGCTCCACCTAGGCCCCTCTCATTCACACACATGTATTCTGACTTGCTATGGCTAACCGTCATTCATCTGCTTTCCAGGGCAAACCTCCAACCTCTCTAGATTTTCCTCCACCTGTTGCCTGCTCTCATCACAGATCACAATGCCATCTGCATACATTATAGTCCATAGAGCTTCCACTCTAATCTGTAAATCTTCATAAACATGCGCAAAGCAAGTACATCTGTAGTCCCTTTTCTTGGCACAAAACCATACTGCTGCTCACAGATGCTCACTTCTGACCTCAGTCTCGCTTCCACTACTCTTTCCCATAACTTCTTTGTATGGCCCATCAACTTTACTCCTCTATAGTTGCTACAACGCTGCACATCTCCATTATTCTTGGAAATTGGTACCAGCACACTTCTCTATTCCTCAGGCATCTCTCATTCTCTAAGATCCCATTAACCAGCCTAGTCAAAAACTCTACTGCTTTCTCTCCTAGACATTTCCATTTCTCCATGAGTATATAATCATGACCAACTGACTTTCCTAACTATATGTGGCTGGACACAGCACAACCAGGAACAAGTCTCCCCGGGACCATTTTGAGTTATTTACAGATTCTAAAAGAGCAGAATCTAAGCTTTCCGATGATGTCAAACTTGTGGAAATCAACAAAGAATTGAAGAAGATATGACCATTCAAATGTTGGTGCTCTGCAAAGAAGATTAGTGAGAGAACAGGCCTCAAAGTTTATTTAGAATAACCCCCAGCCAGGGGTTGTTAACAAAAGCTGTTGATTTGAATTACTTTGCATATCGTTCAGCAACACCTCCCACCCATTCAGTGCCTGTCAATATAGGGTCCAGATCAACTCACAGCACTATTTAGCTGTGTATGTAAAGATAATGTGCAGCTCTGCATTACAATATTTTGTTAGTTATGTGCATTGACCAAACATTTTTCACCAAATTTAACGGTAAATTTAACACACATACAAGCAAAAAAGCTAAGTAAAAAACTTAAACAGTTATCATTTACAAAATTGGTAAATGTCAAACAGTTTAAGTTTTTTATTTCTGTACGTGATGCAACTTGTAGGCACAAAAACATGTAATGGTATTGTTGCTTTTTAATTACTTGTTCTGTTTTTTTAAAGAAACTTTCCAAAAGCGTTTTATGCGTTTTTATTAAAAACACTTAACAAAATAATCTGCTACTTAAAACATGTTTGGATATTAAAATGAAAATTTTAATGATACACAGCTTTAATTTCAGTATGATGCATCATAAGTTTTTTTTTAAGCTTTTCAAACTCATCCCATGCCTGAAGAGTCCCATGGTAATGCTCGCTCCTCTGCCGCAAGTTCAAAGCTTTCTTCATCAGCTCCAGTTAACGTCAGCTTGAAACTATGAATGCTTTCCATCCGCAGATGCTATTATTTTACGCTGATTTCTCCTGATGCAGTATCAAAGATTGCTTCAGTGTCCTGGTAAAAAATTTCGTTTGCATACAGCTTGAAAATTACAGTAAGTTACAGTAAATTACAGGATAAGGTGCAGCAGTGATTTAACAGTAAAACAATTGAAATGTAAACAATGCAGGAGAAAGAGACAGTGTGCGATCACAGTGAACAGGTGAGTATTTTTAGAAACCATTTGTATGTGCAGAAATGATTGTGCAAAGGGCATTTGCGCAAGAATGCATTTTAGAAACTGAGAGTTCGGCAGCATTTGTAATGCTAGATAAGGATGCAGATGTGCAAATATGCGAATGTGGTACAGAGTCCAGTTTATAACTTCAGCAGTTCAACATTCTGATGGCAACAGGGAAAAAAGCTTTTGCAGAACCTGGTGGACCTGCAGCGGATGCTGCGGAGCCTCTTTCCAGAGGGCAGCAGGGAGAACAGTCCATGGTGGGGGTGTGAGGTGTCTTTTATGATGTTACGGGCTCGGGACACACAGCGCTGGGATGAAATGTCCTTAATGGAGGGAAGAGGAGCCCCGATGATCCCTTCTGCTGTCCTCACCACTCTCCTCACGTCCTTCCAGTCAGAGGCACTGCAGCCTCCACACCACACAGAGAGACAGCTGGTCAGAATGCTCTCTATGGTGCTTCTGTAGAAAGTCGTGAGGATGGGCGGGGGCAGGTGGGCTCTCCTCATCCTCCGCAGGAAGTACAGTCGCTTCTGTGCCCTCTTCACCAGTGACGTGGTGTTCACAGACCAGGTGAGGTTGTCCGTGATGTGCACCCCTAGGAATTTGGTGCTGCTGACCAGCAGTGGAGCGAGGTGAGGCTGGTTCTTCCTGAAGTCGACAATGAAGTCGACAATGATCTCCTTCGTCTTCCCCACGTTCAGGATCAGGCTGTTGTCTCTGCACCAGCCCACCAGCTGCTCAACCTCCTCTCTGTAGTCCTGATCGTTGTCGTCTCTGATCAGGCCCACCACCGTTGCGTCGTCTGCAAACTTCACGATGCGATTGGTGGTGAACCTGGGGACACAGTCATGAGTCATCAGGGTGAACAGCAGGGGGCTCAGGACGCAGCGGAGCCCGTGCTGAGGGTGATGACCTCAGAGGTGTTCTGTCCGACCCGGACTGACTGAGGTCTGTTGGTGAGGAAGTCTAGCAGCCAGTTGCGAAGGGGTGTGCTGAAGCCCAGATGTTCTAGTTTTCCCACCAGGTGCTGTGGGATGATGGTGTTAAACGCTGAACTGAAGTCCAGGAACAGCATCCGCACGTGCGTGTTCTTCTCCTCCAGGTGTGCCAGGCTCAGATGAAGAGCGGAGGAGATGACGTCCTCAGTGGAGCAGTTCCGCCGGTAGGCAAACTGGAACGGGTCTAGTGTTGGGGCGAGACTGGAGACGATGTGTTCTTTTACCAGTCTTTCAAAGCACTTCATCATGATGGGAGTCAACAGGCCGGTAGTCGTTGAAACAGGTGACTTGAGGTTTCTTTGGCACCGGAATGATGGAGGCAGACTTGAAGCATGCTGGCACTGTGGCTTGGTCCAGCGAGGTGTTAAAAATGTCTGTGAGGACACCAGCCAGCTGACCTGTACACTCCTTGAGCACCCGCCCAGGTATGTTGTCGGGACCTGGGGCCTTCCGCGGGTTGACTCTTTTTAGTCTTCCACACGTCGGCTGTGTCAGGGCAGACCACCTCATCATTCTGATGGGGGACAGCTTTCACTGCTGGAGTGCTGTTTAGTGTCTCAAACCTCCCAAAGAAGTTATTTAGTCCATTGAGGAAGTCAGCATCGACTTCACCCACCGGGCGGGAGGGCGTGTTGTATTCTGTTATTGCCCGTATGCCTTTCCACATGCTCCTGGTGTTGCTTGCGTCATGGAAAAGCTCCTGGATTTTCTGACTGTGTTTTCGCTTCGCTAGCCTGATGGCATGGTTCAAGTTGGCTCTCGCTGTCCTCAGTGCCTCTTTGTCACCAGACTTGAAGGCTGAGTTCCTTGCTTTTAGCGCTTGACGGACCTCCACAGTAATCCAGGGTCGTTGGTTGGCTCTGGTGATGATGGTCTTGGTGGTGCTGACGTCCTCAATGCATTTGTTGATGTAGGCTGACACAGTCATGGTGTACTTATCAATGTCGATCTTGTCCTCATAAGTTGCTGCAGCTTTGAATATGTTCCAGTCAGAGCACTCAAAACAGTCCTGGAGCGCCTCCATGGCCCCCTCAGTCCACACCCTCACCTGCCTCGCTGTAGGTTTAGCTCTGATCAGCAGGGGCCTGTATGCAGGGAATAGCATCACAGAAAGATGATCTGAAGAGCTAAGGTGGGGGCGGGGGGCTGCTCTGAATGCGCCTTTTATGTTTGTGTAAACCAGGTCTAGAGTGTTCTCTCCCCGAGTTGCAAAATCCACCTGTTGGTAGAAATGAGGGAGAACAGTTTTCATATTTGCCTGGTTAAAATCCCCAGCAATGATGAAAACCGCCTCTGTGTGTGCAGATTGCAGTTCAGAGAAAGTCCGATACAGAGCACTCATAGCCTCTTTTGTGTTTGCGCTGGGGGGCACGTAAACCGCTGTGATGATAACAACAGTAAACTCTCTAGGCAGATAAAAAGGTCTGCAGCTAACAGTTAGCATCTCGATGTCCGGAGAGCAAAAACTTGTGACTAATCTAGCATTTTTACACCAGGTGTTATTGATGTAAACGCAGAGTCCGCCTCCTCGGGTCTTACCGCTGAGTTGTTTATTTCTGTCGGCGCGGAAAGTAGCTAGCCCCTCCAGGCTAACGGCGTTGTCCGGGATTGATGAGGTAAGCCATGTCTCCGTCAGGATGAGAGCGCAGCAGTCTCTGAACTCCCTCTTTGCAGAGAGCTCAAGTTGTAAATGGTCTATTTTGTTGTCCAGTGAGCGGACGTTGGAAAGCAAGATGGTTGGGAGCGGCGATCTGAATGGGTTAGCCTTTAGCTTAGCTGCTAAGCCTCCGCGGCAGCCGTGTTTCTTCGGCCGGCTACACCGCTTCCGCTTCGCTCTCCACCGGCGTGAGCTGCTCGTTGAGTCCGCCGCCTCACAGGCCCCCGGGACTGCTACCTGTAGTACCCCGAAGCCGTGTAAACAGTCGAGCGTAGTAGTGGTTACAAGTCCAAAAACACTGCATGACCGTAAGTCCAGCAGGCGCTGGCGGTCAAGCATTGATCGGCTGGGTAGGTGAGTGGTTTCCAGCGAGTGTGGCGGCATTTTTTATGAAAATATCTGCGACGTTGTATGGAGCTGTACACCTAGCTGCCGCCCGGAAGCACAGCCGGAATCTGTTCATGTTAATGCTCACTCCTCGGCGGCAAATCCAAAACTTTCTTCATCTTCGGTTAAGGGCAGCTGGAAACTATGAATATTCGCCAAAGTTATGCAGTCAATTTGTTAGTTTGTTCCTCTTCAGCATTCCTGATACAGAGGATGAAACAAGTCCCACGTCCCCATCCTGGTTACATGTACTTGCGCTGAGCAAGCCACAATTACGCTCTTGCAGATCTGTTCATCTTGGTCCATCTTCTTCACAATCACAGAAATTCAATTTCTCTTTCAAACAGAGTTAAGTAGCTACATAAGCAGCCATTTGCTCTCTTCAAGCATGGAGCTTAATGGCCGACACGCATAACAAAAGCCTCAGCGGAGCCACACAAAGACGGCATACAAATGAGCCTTGGCTTTCCCCACCCCAACATGCAGATATTGGTTTAGGGATTTAATCTGAAAACATCCCAAGTTTAAACAAAAAAAAAATACTGTTTTAAAACCTTCGAAACGGTCATTAAAAACACTGAGGGGTTTCTTCATAACTTCAACAAGCCTATTTTGCAATAAAATAAAAAAATCACTATTCTCTGCCAACTTGTTACTACTTTTGCTGTGGAGGGTCACATATCTTTCCCATGGTTCCCCCTAGAAAATGGGCTAATCCTGACGGTATAGCCCCATTTACACTACCCTTGTTAAACCGATCCATGCTGAGCTCGGTCCGAGCTTGGATCAGTTAACCAAGCCGAGCCTGGTTCTGACGACCGTTTACGCATCACGCTATCTCGGTTCTTTGGTTTCCTCGCCTCCTAGTGATGATCTGCGGTACTACTGCTCTGAAGGAGGAAATCAAGCAAATAAAAATGGCGGCGCCCGTAACATTCAGGAAGTTATGCTTGGTTATATTTCGTTGTTTGCGGAGAGTCAGGCGAAGACGGCAACTTTTGGTGAATTTACTTGATAGAGTCGGCTTTTGGGAAGTGGATAAGACAAACGAACGTCTAATAAGGATTTACAGATGCAGGAAACAACGACAGACGCTCAGGTTCATCACACTGCTAAGCAGAATCATCATTGGAAATCATGTGTCACGGTAGGGAAGCTAGTATTTTTATGAATGTCTGAAATGTCGGCTGGCTGTAAGGAGATGACGCGGTCTGCTCATGCGCTCTTTGCTATTAGAGAACCGGGCCAGAAAAAAACCAGGCTGAGCCCACACATGGAACTGGTCTTCATTTAGCGCGGTCCGGTTGTGTCTGGCTCGGTTCAGTTCAGTTTGCGTTCCATTTACACTCGATAGTTATCTCAGTTACCGAGCTCGGACTGGTCTCGGCTCGGTTAAAAAGGGGTAGTGTAAACGGGGTATATGTGTCGTTGTGGGTTCTGGGAGGTGCGTGCTACTGTGGAGCGGGGGAGGTGGGGGGGGGGGTGCGTTGCATCACACGGCTCGGAGGAGGCGCACAGGGCGTGAACGTAGTGTGCGTCAAGCTAATAACAGCTAGCGTGTTAGCTATTTACACCAGGAACTTTAGTGACCGTTCATGTCACTCTCAAATATAGAGCCGTTTAAAATAAACATTTTACAGACCGTTAGTCATTCTACACACCACCATCCTGTGGTCTCTGGCAACACTGTCACCAACACTACATTGTAGTCATGGAGTTCCTTCAGGTTATATTGTCTACACACAAGATGCAATTCATCTGTGTTCTCCTACCCTCACTCTTGTTAGTCACCCTGTGTTCCTGCCTTTTCTGCAAGAAGGTAGTGACTAGAGCCCTTTCTATTTTACCACCATCTGTCCTTTTGCATTTCTGTTCTGGATACCAAACCTGCCCATCACCTCCTCAATCACCTCTGTTTCCTGCTACAACATATCCATTGAAATCTGCACCAGTAACCACTCTCTCACTGCTGTGGATATTCTGAATCACTTTATCTAACTCTATCCAGAACTTCCCCTTTTCATCTAACTCACATCCTACCTGTGGGGCATAACACAAACAATGTTGAATGACACACCTTCAGTTTATAGCCTCAGACTAATCACCATATCTTACACTGTTTTACTCTCAGAAAAACTCTTACTTCAAGATAAATGCTATATTATTTATCTTCCCATCCAAACCATGGTAGAACAGGTTGAACCTTGCTCCTAATCTTCTAGTCTTGTTAACTTTCCATCTGGTCTCTTGAACACACAGCATGCCCAATATCATTGTCCCGGCATTGAATGTCCACACTCTCAGTTCTAGACTCTTGCTTTTCCTCTTTTTCCTTTGTCTAAGGACATGTATTCCTCTTCTGTTTTCTCTTCTTCTTTGCTGACCAACAGTAGCCCAATTTCTGCCGATACCCTGCCAGTCATTAGCCTTACAACTTCAAAGACTTGGAGCTCATCACTAAAGTTAAATTGTCAAATTACTTGTGGAAAAAACTGGTCAGCAACTATAGTAAGGATTCAATTGCTGAACTGCGAATAAAGATGTGTCCTTTGATTGTTGAGAATAGTATAAAAAATTTTCAATATGCCTCTTTTTAGGAAAATGGAAATAAAAAGTGAAGGATATTTTTGGGAAAGAAATACCCATATTGCATTGTTTAAATCTCTTATATGTCCTATTTTCTATTACGAGTAAACTTCTTGACTGAATGAAAATAATTTTCAATCTAAATCTGCCAGGAGTATGAATAATTCAAATAATTGCTTAAGTGTAATTACTATATGGACAGGGTTCAACTTTACTTAAAGGGTTGAATACCTTTTTTTCTGATTAAAATCTTTTTGCATCTTCATTAATTGGCGTGTTGTATTGGTTGAATAATACAAACCCTCCTTAGTAAGTAATATTTTAATTTCAAGTTATATGAAATCTAAAGATGAAACACACAACAAGGCACTTTGTATGACCTTATTTGGACCCATAGGTTCCCAGTTTTCCTGTCTGTATATCTAAATGCTAACTCAGTCATGGATCAAAATATACACATACTTAAACTCTTCTTTTCACTTATAAGTGTGGAGCGGTTTCACGTGTGAGGCAGGAAGGAAAAGACAGGGGAAACATATGGAGGCACTCAAAAATGGACAGAAGGTGTGATGGTTTGGCTTCATGGCCCTAAGGTGTCTCCTGGCTCTTCTTGTGAACGTCATAATGTCTGATGCTGTCAGTTCTGGGCCAGGCTGAATTGTGAACTCTATGCTTTCAGCATTGAGTTGTCAGCTTTTCACTCACTCAAGCAGCCATTTTTCTGACTCCCTCTACCTTTGGTTGCCCTGTCTCTTTTCCATCATATAGTATACAAACGTCCTCCTTTTATCATAAGGTAAAATAATTGACTAGCATGTAAGTGGAGTCATGAACATTTTAGCAATGCCAGATAATGAGGGAACTGTCACATTTGTCAGTGTTTTAACAAAAGTGCCCCTTTTTCAAGGTTCAAATGGCAAAATTTTTCATAAAAATATTATGTTAATATCCATAACAAGCATTTCCGCCTTCACGGTGAATGCATAGATGTATTTATTTGCTGAGAAAAAAAATTACGGAAAAATAATAAAACATCATGACCCTCAAAAGTTCTTTTTCATCAGGAAACCTAAAGAATGATCTCTGTCATAGCTTCTTTTTTAAAACTCTTTTCAAAAGCTGATTGTTTTCTATATATTTAATATATCCTTGCTTCAAGGCGATGTAGAGTTGCCAGGTTACAGTGACAGATCCACGTAGTTATTGACCAAGTCAAAGAAAATTTTCTGGTAGTGTGACTCTTACTGCAAGCGTTGGTGGTCAGCCAAACCAAGAGAATCCAGATTGCTTAAGTAGAAGGCGACTGCACTTATTTTCTTGTTTGTTGAAGATGTTTTTATATTGCTAAAAAAACTAAATCTTTTTAGTTTCATTGACAAACAGATTTTTAGATCAACAATTCACTGTTCACAAAAATACAATCAGAATTAGGCTTTTGATCATTTTTAAAACATATTTTTTTTGGATGTTCTGCTACAGCAATTCAACAGTTGCTTTAATGAGCATTTTAAGATGTATAAATAATATACTGAGTTTAAAGGGCCTATATCATACAGAATCAACTTTATTGAGCTTTCAACTATGTTATGATGCTTGTCTCTCATCAAAATCATGCCCAAAGTGGTGTTTTGCTTGATTCATGCATGCCTCGGCAATCCTCTGTATTCTCCTTTCTGAGCAGCAGTCCCTTCCAGTCCTGGAAAATTAGTGGTTCATTATCTGGTGTACGTAAAGCAGTCATCACCCGCCTTCTCAAGGAAGTCCCTAGATTTCCCAGTAAAATAAAATGAACTGCCCAGTAAACAATAGGGCGTATTGTTTACTGGGCAGGGGCAATGCATTTTTTAGGAGTGGTGAGGTGAGGCAGAGTGCAACAATTTCTGCTCAAAGTCGAGACAAAGTAGCTCTTTTAGCACCTAATCACAGGGACAGCAACTGCTCTTTTTTGATACTGTATATTTTGGAACATAAGGCGCACCGAATTATAAGGCGCACCGTGAATTAACGTGTCTTTTTGTGTCTTTGTCCAAATATATATTCCGGCAAAATCTGTCCCCGGAAATGTCCCCGATTTCAGTGTGTTATGATAGAGTAAAAAAGTTTAGCCCAACAAGAAGTATTTACCCGGTCTTGCCGCTATCCCGACGTAGAAGAGCGTTACTGAACGCACCTTCCCCGCTCCGTCGGCGTTGTAGTTCAGACAAAACAAACCAACCCCCAGGCAGAGATTGTCCACTTAACAAAATCAGAGACATCTCCAGTTTTCATTAGAGATATCAAATCTGGTCACCTTACACTGCTGTTTACTGAGAGGGAGAGCTATCCATCTCTGTCGGGAGGACAGAGTAGTTGGATGACACTGCTTGTTTCTAACATAAGGCCAAAATAAATAGAACTTTTATATTGAATTAACTTACTTGGTTTATTGTTGCTACTGCGTACTTCAGGCGCAGGCTGCCTTACATAAATGCACTTCTAGTTTAGACATTACAGTCAGGCAGTCTTATAGACTGCTCAGGGGTCCTGTTACGGGGCGATCAGGTAAATGGTAAAATGGACTGAACTTGTATAGCGCTTTTCCAATCATGCTGACCACCCAAAGCGCTGTACACTATAGCCACATTCACCCAGTCGCTCTCACTAACGCACACACATTTATACACCGAGACGCAGCTCGGTGGGCAACTTGGGGTTAAGTGCCTTGCTCAGGGGCAAATCGACATATGGCAAGGGGAAGCTTGAATCGAACCCACAACCTTCTGATTGCCAGACAACTACTCAACCCATCAAGCCACAGTCACCACAGGTAGTGACAAAGCGTACCGTAATGCTCCGAATATCCATTGAGCGGAGTGGCTTTGTTGCTGACCAAAGTCGTTTACACATTTTAACAGGTTTTTGAGCGCATAAGATCGGTCAGTAAGCACAACGGTAATCATATATAAGGCGCACCAGATTATAAGGGGCACGATCAATTTTTGATAGTCGAAAAATACGGTACTATGCTGCAATGGCTCGAGGGCGATCCCACATGGGGAGAGGCAGTGTAAAGGCATATGTCTTTCTTCCAGGTTTGAAAAATAGCACCAGAAAACAACTATTTCATACATGCATGCTCCGTAGTGCCAAAGGCAATATTTCATCATATATTTTCCTTGACTTTAGAAGGCTTCAAAAAGCATGATTTAGAATCTTTAAAGGGAAATGTTCAAGTCCAGGAACCAAATCTTGTGAAACTCCAACAGTAATTCCAGTGCGTGATGGAGGTTTATTCACTGATATAAGATTAATAAATTAGAGAAACAGTATTTTCTCGCTTTGCTTGAATCTGAAGAGAAGGAAAGTCGTCTGACATTAGTTTTCAGATTGTTAATATAATTATGTGATAACCATAAATGCAAAATTAATCATCTTTGTGGGATTCAGTATAATTGGCAGCCTTTCCTTCATTTTTGTTTAGGTAACAATTTATGAGAAACGGCTACTAAATAGAAATGCCATCTTGCTGTCAAATGTTTTATTGGAAATTTGAAGCTTGAATGAAAACCAGATCAGTTAAAAAAATTTAAATATAGGCAGTTGCTTGGTCACTATACATTGTCACAGCAATGTAAGGTTTAAGAGTAGGAAAAGTGTGGATAGACTTATTTATGGTTTCTTTGAGAGGTACGGTGCCCTCCACAATTATTGGCACCCCTGTTTAAGACGTGGTCGAGGACTTCTAGAAATTCTCCTTTTTTTAAAGAACACAGAACCCAAATGCAAAAAAAGAGAAAAATCCAACCTTTTATTTAAGTACATTACTTTGGTGGTAAAAATAAAATCACACATTTAGAAAATAAACAATGTGAAATCATGTGTCCTACAATTATTGGCACCCATGATGTTAATACTTTGTACAACCCCCTTTTGCCAACAAGACAGCACTTAATCTCCTCCTATAACATTTCACAAGATTGGAGAACACAGAGAGAGGGATCTTTGACCATTCTTCTTTGCACAATCTTTCTAGATCATCCAGTGTCCTGGGTCCTGTCTTATGCACTCTCCTCTTTAGCTCGCCCTATAGATTTTTGATTGGGTTGAGGTCTGGGGACTGAGATGGCCATGGGAGGACCTCGAGTTTGTGACTGCTGAACCATTTTTGATTAGATTTTGCCACATGTTTTGGATCATTATCCTGCTGAAAGACCCAATGACGACCCATCTTCAGCTTTCTGGCAGAGGCCATCAGGTTTTCATTTAAAGTGTCCAGGTATTTCAAAGAGCTCATAATGCCATGCACCCTAACAAGATTCCCAGGGCCTTTGGAAGAGAAACAGGCCCACAGCATCACAGATCCTCCACCATACTTCACGATGGGCATGATGTGCTTTTCGGCATACTCATCTTTTGTTTTACGCCAGACCCACTTAGAGTGTTTTTTGCCAAAAAGCTCAATCTTAGTCTCATCTGACCAAAGCACACGATCCCAGTTGATGTCCCAGTGCCGCTTCGCAAACTCCAGACGTTTACCTTTGTGTTAGTGAGAAAAGGCTTTTTCCTTGCATGGCTCCCAAACAGCTCGTTGGCATGTAGAGAACGTCTGATGGTTGTTTTGGAGACTTTGTGACCCCAAGATTCCACTCTTTGATGCAATTCTGTGACAGTGAGTTTAGGACTTTTTTCTACTTCTCTTACCATCCTCCTCGCTGTGCATTGTGGCAAGATAAACTTGGGACCTCTTCCAGCCTTGTTTGTTTGTTCCAGTTGTTTCAAACTTCTTAATGATTCCTCTGACAGTAGATACGGGCAAGTTAAGGCGAGTGGCTATTTTCTTGTAGCCATTGCCTGACTTATAAAGGTCGACACACATCTGCCTTACTTGAATGGTGTGTTCTCTTGTCTTTGCCATTTTGACAAATGGGTAAGAGAATTAGGCCTCTGTGTCAAGTCATATTTATACCACAGGGAAACAGGAAGTCATGAATTACTAATTAAAAGTTTGTAGATACCCTGACCAACTTTAGCAACTACAGAAAAATATATTTAAAGGTAATCAATTACATTTTTCAGCGGAATTGTTAGGGGTGCCAATAATTGTGGGACACATGATTTCACGTTTTTTTTATTTTCTAAATGTGTGATTTTATTTTTACCACCAAAGTAATGTACTTAAATAAAAGGTTGGATTACACACACACACATATATATATATATATATATATATATATATATATATATATATATATATATATATATATATATATATATATGCTTTTAAACCAGCATCAGTTATTTTAGGTACTCTTGAAAAAAGTCAGGGATTCTGCAGGATTGTGTTCAGGTGCATGATCAACCAATTATACCAAACAGATGCTGATGCTCATCAATGTCACATGAAGGTTGAAACAGTCATTAACCAAAACAGAAGCAGCCGTGTAGGAGGTTTAAAGCTGGAGGAGGAAGAGCCAAACTCTGCTACTAAGGTATGGTTGTGGAACACCATATCAGTTCAGAAGTCATATACTATGGCAAGACTGAGAAGCAAGGCACAATGCTTTTATATTGTACTAGCAAGGCCTCTAGAGAATTATGTCAAAATAGACTGGTGTTTCAAGATATGCTGTTTAAACTGTTTTAAAGAAGCACACAGAAACCGGCAACATTGAGGATCGTAGATTCAGTGGTCAGCCAAGGAAACTTGATGCAGCAGATGAAAAACAAATCAAGCTTATTTCGCTTTAAAATTGGATGATTTCCAGCAGTGACATCAGCGCACAATTGGAAGAAATCAATGGGACCCAGGTACACCCATCTACTGTCCTAAAAAAGTCTTACCAGAAGTGTTCTTCATGAAAGAATTGCAGCCAAAAAGCCATACCAACAACATAGAAACACGGCCAAATATTTAACGATGCAAAAAAAAACAAAAAACATAGGAACTCCTGGCTACCAGTTAGATTCAAAATAGAATTCAAAATCCTACTGTGCTCATTCAGGGCCTTACAGAACCTCACTCTCCCCTACCTTTCTTATCTCTTTCATATTGCTACTCCCTCCTGCAAGCTTAGATCCTCCTCTTCCATTCACCTTACTGTTCCTCCTGCCCATCTCAGCACCATGGGGAGCAGAACTTTCTCCCACTCTGCTCCCAAACTCTGGAACTCTCTCCCTCTGGCCATCTGCAATACTAACACTTGTTCCCACTTCAAGTCTAAACTCAAATCACATCTGTTCAAGAATGCCTTCTCAGTGAAATTGCCTGTTCATTTTAACTTTTTAAAGGAAATGGCTACAATTTTAACTCCTCCCGGCCAGTAGGTGGTGTACTTGTGCGCCGGCTCTCATTCCAACCTTCAACTGTGCTGTTTCCTGACCGGCAGCCAGGTCCGGTACCTTTAGCATTAGCATGATGGTTAGCATTAACAAATATTTAATTTACTTGTCCAGAAGGAAAGCATCAACCTCCACATGGCTTGTCTGTAGATCAAAACAAGATGTATGGCAATTCATGCCTATCTCTAGTTTCAACGTTTATACACCAGACCAGTTATCCATTTCAATTTTACATTTTCTTTGTTAAAAAAAGAATGCCCTGACTGTATGTGAGAATCACAGTGGGCGGCTCACTAACCGTTGGGCTGCATTAAACAATACTAACAGTGTTAGCTGGCCTACCGGCTACTTTTCTCATATGATAGTAACGACTGGTCCATTGTTGGTCAAAAATTAACCCACATGCCACAATTGTAACATTACATTGAATTGAATCAACATAGCAACAGAAGTCTAACAAGACTGTAACACCAACAAAAACAAATCTTGGACTTGTTTTCACTTGTCCAGAGGAAAAAAGCTAGCTCCAAGTAAAACTGGAGCTGCTTCTGCTCTCGTAATGCTCTCATCTTGGAAATGTGAGGCCAATGTTAATCTATTTTTTTTCTTTCCTTTATCTGACACCTTCTTTGCCAAAGACCATTGTGTTTTGTGGTAATAACTGAGCTTATACTGAGGAGGGGGAAAATGGCAAAAGAACCAGAAGAGCTAATGTGGAGCATCTGAGGCTGAATGAAGGACAATAAGCTGAGGGAGGGAAGCTAATTACCATGAAGAGAGTTGAACTGAGCAACAAAGAGACTATCAGACCAATGGGGAAAAATCTAACAGCGATCTAAGACAAATAAAGATAAATAATTCCAAATGTACAAGGAACAGAAAGCAATAATAACCTAAAAAAACTAAACACAAAATAATCAACTAATACGGTTACACCTTGGAGAAGATAAACAGGAAAACAGAGAACACAGACACAAGAGAAATACCTGGAGAACGGGACAGGTGGAGGTTCCTTGCAAGTTTAGGGCTGCATTTCTGCAAATAGAGTTGGGGATTTGGTCAGGATTAATGGTGTCCTTAATGCTGAGAAATACACACAGATACTTATCCATCATGCAATATCATTAGGGAGATATATGATTGGCTCCAAGCTTTTTCTGTAGCAGGAAAACAACCCCAAATATACAGTACAGCGAAGGTCATTTAATGCAATTCATTTTCAATATAATTAAATTCCGTTTATTCATATATAACTAAATTTGCTTTGGAATACAGCAATATCATGAAGCTAATATAAACATTTGGAGAAACCTACATCCACAAAAGATCTGTGATTAGTTCAACAAGATGTCTGGAAAAACCTACCAGCTGAGGTCCTTCAAAAACTGTGTGTAGGTGTACCTAGAAGACTCGATGCTGTCTTGAAGGCAAAGGATGGTCATACTAGATATTGATTTGATTTAGATCACTTTTCTGTTTATTCACTGCATTATAATTGATGAGAAAAACTATGAACACTTCCACTGCTAAAAGAATTCTTAGTATACAGCATTTTATTCTATACCTGCATAAAACATTTTGCACAGCACTGTATATATATCAAGTAATAAATCTACTGGCACTGTTGGGGCAAACATGACTGATGGAGTTTTAAATAATTTCTGAAATCCTATTCTTATCCCTAAAGGAGGAAATGTGGGATGAAAAAATGATTTGTGGGAATATTACCATCTAACAACAGACAGTTTGCCTCCAGAAAGAAGTCACATCCTCGGTTTGATCAGACCCCTGGGATGCATTGAAACAGGCTCTTAAACAACACTTTCATCCTGCAGCTTAGAACACAGACACACACACACACACATGCACACACGCACACACACACATAATGATGTCCACTCATGGACACTTCTACAGCAGAAACCACCACGATGCACAAAGAAAGGTATGCATCAGAGAAAGTTTTATTTCGGAGAAGGAAATTATAGAAGAAATGTAATTGCATTCCTTTCTCATCATTTACGGGAATGATGTACTGCAGGGAAATCTGAATGTGAAGTTCAGAGGGTACAGCAATCCCTCATATTGTGTGTACGCATGTGGTGGATTTTTCAAGGAAATGCCATGTTTGAGTTCACTGGGAGGACAGGTAGTATTTTACTAAAATGAGTTGCAATAAAAGCTGACAGTTTAAAGCCTTTCATTTGGCACGTTGCAGAAAATGATCACCTATTTCAAGGGAGCTGACCGTCTGTGGCGCCACATTTAATGAAATTTAGACAAGTTCTCTTTCTCTTTTTGACTGTCTGGACACTTCACTGAAAGCACTAATTGATCACCCACAAAAACAAAATGAATAATTAAAAGCAAACCTGAACACAATACACAAGCTACACAGTGGCACAGTTGCCTTGCAGCAAAAGACCTCAGTTCGAATACCGGCCTCGGGTCTTTCTGCATGGAGTTTGCATGTTCTCTCTCTGCATGTGTGAGTTCTCACTGGGTACTCAAGCTTCCTCCCAGTCCAAAAACATGACTGTTAATTGGTCTCTTCAAATATGAGTGTTTGTGTTCATGGTTGTTTGTCCTGTGTGTCTCTTTGTTGCTCTATGATAGACTGGGAAGCTGTTCAGATTGTACTCAGCCTCTTGCTCAATGACAACTGGAGATAGTATATGATGGATGGATAAATGAGAGGCAAATTTTACATTTCAAAAAATAAATGTGGCTATTTTTTTACACCTGATTCTATACCTGAGGTCTTTTAATATTCTTGATCTCTAGCGAAATGAAGGAAAGACTATTCTTGTCTCTTGTATGATCGATGAGTGTGAAGATACAGCACTTTACATGACTCAAATGGCTTCTGTATAATTAACTAGTCACTGGTAATATATAGCCACCAGTATTGTAGATTACAGACAGATTTTAGGCAACCGTGACTGCTTTAAACTCAGGTGCTGCTGAAATCAGTTTGCACCAGGCCCTAACACAAGCAGGCATAATATCACTGAGAGCGAGGACACTTTCAATTACCAGATTAAAAGTCAGAGGAAGTTACATTTTAATTGCCCCAAGGTTTAATTGTTTCAGTCACCTTCTGGTTTCTGTAATTTCATACATGCATATCAATGCAAAAGGAATACAAAATAATTTGCAATTAAAACGTGCACTTGCTTGCGGCTTAGGAAATTGAGACAAACCTTCCAGAGTGGAATTACTGGAGAATTATGAAAAAAAATGCTGAAGTCTTTTTGTGGAGGAGTTAATTGTTCTTGTGTTCCGTTAATAAAACTAGTTTCCAGCATATCATCGCTGCTCATAAAAAAGTGGTTAATCAAGTCCCTGACTCATTTTGCCCATTTACCTAATTTTCACCATGTGGTCTACATAAATAACTGGGAATTCAGAAATGAATATTTAGTGGAAGACGTGAATGCGTTTTCTTCCTTGCTAATGTGAAAGATTAATTTTTGTCTGTAAAGGTGAATACTGACGTCCCAGTGCTCTTATATGGAATGTACACAACATAGATGGATGTTGAATACTAAAGGATTTTGAGTTTCATCATTTATTGGATCCTTTTAATCAGTTTTAGTGATACAAAACCCCGCTATCCTGGATAATTGAAAATGTAGTGGTGTTTCATGTTTACAGCAGCAAAACAGACATCCCTTATACAAGTGCCTTCAAGTATGTAATATCAACCTTGGGGGACATGGATCTTAGCGTTGATATCACTGTAATCATAATTTAGTTTACATTGCAGATTGCAGCATACACCTATTGTCAACATCCATTGTCATTACCCGTTGTGGGTCCCACACATGCTAAATATGAGTTTAGGTGTTGCTGTGTTCTCTTTCATCTCCTTTTTTTGTAGATATGTAAAACATGAACACTACACTTCAGCAAAAGCCAATGTCAGTGACTGGAATAAAGCCATGGAGCGTTAACATTTTTTAACATAGTATAACACCCAAATTCATTTAAAGACCAACAGCTGTTAACAGCACCAGAAAGGTAAAATGTTTACTTCTAATAAAAATAGAAATATCAATATTCTGGCTGCAGAAAAGCAATACAGTGCATCAGAGATGGTCCAATCCAGTTTCATTCCACGTTTCAATATAATTCTGCCATCTGATATAAATAAATATTGGCATTGTGAAATTAGTGGTGGGGCCTTGTGTCCATTTGAGGTTGGACTGAAGTAATTTTAAAAGCTGGTAAAGGCCAGATTCTTTTCATCTTAAAACTTCAAAATTAGCTAACTATCACAGTTACCATGACAGCCTAACCCAAGCTTAATTTGCTAGCATGTGTGTGACTCGCAGTTGGAAGTAACTATGCAGTACACATACTTTGCACAGATCTTTTGCTTTGAAAGCAAATTCCTATTAATAACTGTATATAACAAAAGTTAAAAAGTTTACAAATAGGTAAAAAAGAGTTTTTATCAACTACCCTTGTCCTTTGCAATTGGTATACACATTTTGTAAGAAATACAAGTTGCTCCATAGATTCAATGAGACTTGCAAATGACATTGCATTACCATTTGACGCCTGTAGCAAAAACATTGCGCTGACAGATTTGTAAATATTGTGTTTGCTGAAAGTGCTGGAGTTGACAGATTTGGCAAATTGGCATTCAGACTATGTGGAACTATGGGCTTGATAGACATGAAGCTGTCAGAGTGATCTTTTTTGTAGTTTGCAGCTGCAGCCTGCTCAGACAAGTGCATATAACTGTTCCTGTGTTCAGTCTTCTCTGAGCCACCCGTGTAAATCCTGCCATGAGCCCTCAATTCAAATTCAGTTCAGTTTTATTTATATGAAGCCAAATTATAACATCATCTCTACTTGACATAGTTGGGTCACGACCTCACCATATTAGAGGAAGAAACCCGACAATTCCCCTTGAGCAAAATTTTGGCAACAGTGTGGTGAAAAAAAAAAGCTTTTTCGACTAGCAAAAATCTCAGAGAGGACCACAGCGGGTGTTCTACCATCTGCCTGGACCAGCTGGGGACAAGAGAGAGTAGAACAGAAGAGCATATCAAAAAATAACCCACAATAAAAACGTACAAATCCCTTGCCTGGGTTCAATTATTCTCTCTTATCCATTTTCTCTTCCCATTTTGACTAACAATCAGTCTACAAGAACTCATTGTAAGCCTTCGCTCCTAGTTTTTCTAATATGCTTGGACTTTTCTCTTTAGTTTGAAATAAGTACTCCATTTCAGAGTAATAGAAGTCATTCAAGTGCGCATATTTGTCCCAGGATTTTGTGGGAGAAAAATCTTGACCAGTACAGATGTTCAATCTATGCTGCTGTTATAATTAGCAGAGGTAAAAACATAGTGTGCTTCCTTTTCTGCAACATGAAGTGTCATTGGAGTCACCCTCTGATCTCCTGGGGATAAATGTGGAGGTAGTTTCTTTGTTCCTTGCCAGGTGTCACAAACCTTTTTAAGAAGTCTTTGCCATCACACTTGAAATTGTTTCACATTACATGTCTGTTTAAGAACTAACGAGAAAAAATGATGAGAATATCAATTAAATCTGATAATGCATTTTAATTAAAAACTGTACTCTGTGCATAGATTTGTTGTTGTTTTATTGTGGAAATATGGAACATGATCTATATTTTTGTTTCGATATAGGCCATGCTATGTGCATCATTACAGAATAATTCAGCTTTAACGTTATTTGAAGGAACCAAAAATAATTGCTAGCAAATATAATACGTATTTAGCCACGTCAGTATTTTCTGTTGTTGGTCACTTAGTTAACATACTGCACCGAAGGGAGCTGTGAAGCTTTTATGTGTTTTATAGTTGTCAGTGGATATAACTTCACCTTGCCTATTACTTGCATATGAGGCCAGCGATACACTTGAGGCAAATGCACAAGTCTTTTCTTCTTTTAATTAGGTCATCAGGAAGACTGAGGCTTGATACACACGTTTTTAGCTTTACACTTAGAGAGCAAGTGACAACATATGTGTAAAGGTCAGTGTGTTACTAATATGCTGAGCTTGATTTTGTATCTGCCTATACTTGTATCTCTAGGTAAGATATTGGTAGAAGCAGCTTCATATAGAAACATCTTGGCAAGGCTCCTATGTGTTCTCTTTTATAAACACAGTTCTTGAATTTTAGCAGGACACTAAACACATCGCCAGGTGCACTGGTTCTGCTTCAAGGAGTGGGCTCCTATCAGGATGACGGGGTTTGGAATGACCTCATTGTAGCAAGGCAATAGACATTTTTTCAGTCTTGTCATACCATCTACTTAGATTTATCAATGCACATACTCATATATATATATATATATATATATATATATATATATATATATATATATATATATATATATAATATATATATATATTTATTTTTTTTTTTTATTATTTTTTTTTTTTTTGCCAAAAGTATTTGCTCACCTATCCAAACTATAGGAATCAGGTGTTCCAATCACTTCCATGGCCATAGGTGTATAGAATCAAGCACTTGGGCATGCAGACTGTTTTCACAAATATTTGTGAAAGAATGGATCGCTCTCAGTGCATTCCAGCGTGGAACTATGATAAGATGCCACCTGTGCAACAAATCCAGTCTTGAAATTTCCTTGCTCTTAAATATTCCACAGTCAACTGTTAGCTGTATCATAAGTAAATGGAAGTGCTTGGGAACAACAGCAACTCAGCCACAAAGTGGTAGGCCATGTAAACTGACGGAGTGGGGTCAGCGAATGCTAAAGCAGATAATGTGAAGAGGTCGCCAACTTTCTGCAGAGTCAATCACTATACACCCCCAAACTTCATGTGGCCTTCAGATTAGCTCAAGAACAGTGCGCAGAGAGCTTCGTGGAATGAGTTTCCATCGTCGAGCAGCTGCATCCAAGCCATAAATCACCAAGTGCAATGCAAAGTGTCAGATGCAGTGGTGTACAGCACACAACCGCTGACGCCAGAGCAGTGGAGATGCGTTTTTCTGGAGTGACAAATCACGCTTCTCCATCTTGAAATCTGATGGACGACTCTGGGTTTGGTGGTTGGCAGGAGAACAGTACTTGTCTCACTACGTTGTGCCAAGTGTAAAGTTTGCTGGAGGTGGGATTATGGTGTGGGAGCACACAGCTTGTACCTTAGAAATTAAAACCCCAACTGTGGCTTGATGGGTTGAGTAGTCGTCTGGCAATCAGAAGGCTGTGGGTTCAATTCCAGCTTCCCCTTGCCACCTGTTGATGTACCCCTGGGCAAGACACTTAACCCCAAATTGCCTACCGAGCTGCATCTAGGTGTATAAATGTGTTCGTGTTAGTGAGAGCAATTGGGTGAATGTGGCTCTTGTGTACAGTGCTTTGGGTGGTCAGCATATATATATATATATATATATACAACCCCTGTATATATACAGGGGTTGGACAATGAAACTGAAACACCTGGTATTAGACCACAATAATTTATGAGTATGGTGTAGGGCCTCCTTTTGCGGCCAAAACAGCGTCCATTCGTCTTGGGAATGACATAAACAAGTCCTGCACAGTGATCAGAGGGATTTTAAGCCATTCTTCTTGCAGGATAGTGGCCAGGTCACGACGTGATGCTGGTGGAGGAAAATGTTTCCTGACTCGCTCCTCCAAAACACCCCAAAGTGGCTCAATAATATTTAGATCTGGTGACTGTGCAGGCCATGGGAGATGTTCAACTTGACTTTCATGTTCATCAAACCAATCTTTCACCAGTCTTGCTGTGTGTATTGGTGCATTGTCATCCTGATACACGGCACCTCCTTCAGGATACAATGTTTGAACCATTGGATGCACATGGTCCTCCAGAATGGTTCGGTAGTCCTTGGCAGTGACGCGCCCATCTAGCACAAGTATGGGGCCAAGGGAATGCCATGATATGGCAGCCCAAACCATCACTGATCCACCCCCATGCTTCACTCTGGGCATGCAACAGTCTGGGTGGTACGCTTCTTTGGGGCTTCTCCACACCGTAACTCTCCCGGATGTGGGGAAAACAGTAAAGGTGGACTCATCAGAGAACAATACATGTTTCAAATTGTCCACAGCCCAAGATTTGTGCTCCTTGCACCATTGAAACCGATGTTTGGCATTGGCACGAGTGACCAAAGGTTTGGCTATAGCAGCCCGGCCGTGGATATTGACCCTGTGGAGCTCCCGACGGACAGTTTTGGTGGAAACAGGAGAGTTGAGGTGCACATTTAATTCTGTCGTGATTTGGGGAGCCGTGGTTTTATGTTTTTTGGATACAATCCGGGTTAGCACCCGAACATCCCTTTCAGACAGCTTCCTCTTGCGTCCACAGTTAATCCTGTTGGATGTGGTTCGTCCTTCTTGGTGGTATGCTGACATTACCCTGGATACCGTGGCTCTTGATACATCACAAAGACTTGCTGTCTTGGTCACAGATGCGCCAGCAAGACGTGCACCAATAATTTGTCCTCTTTTGAACTCTGGTATGTCACCCATAATGTTGTGTGCATTGCAATATTTTGAGCAAAACTGTGCTCTTACCCTGCTAATTGGACCTTCACACTCTGCTCTTATTGGTTCAATGTGCAATTAATGAAGATTGGCCACCAGGCTGGTCCAATTTAGCCATGAAATCTCCCACACTAAAATGAGAGGTGTTTCAGTTTCATTGTCCAACCCCTGTATATATATATATATATATATTAGTGCTGTCAGTTAAACGCGTTATTAACGGCGTTAACGTAAACCCATTTTAACGCAGACAATTTTTTTGTCGTCGTTAATCGCGCGTCAAAACACACACACCGCTCCCTAATGTTTTTCCCCCCGCCGCGCTCTCCGGACTGTGTTTCTTTTTCCCTCGGCGCTTTCCGTAGTTTCAAGAGTGCTAGAAAACTGTAGCAAAACAGACCTGCGCTCACTGTTGCCAACAGTTTCTTTTACCCTCGGACACATGCGACTTTGGGCTTCTTTTTTCTAAAAGCGCTTCTAAATTTCATGAGTCACGGGTTGCGTTTTTTTTGGGCAGGTTTCTGAAAGTGAAATCGCTTATTTGGGCTCTAAAATAAGTGACGAAATAGGGGTTTTTATGAGACCTGCCTGCACTAGACGCTTTGAGTGTATCCAGCTGAAATATCCCTCCGCCATAGGAAGTAAAGGCAGACAGAGCAACTCGTATTTTCTGCAGTTTACGGTGCAATAACCGGTGGTAACTGCTGAAAGTAGATATCATGGTGCAGATCACCATTTTAAGCAGAGATTGGTTCTGAAGATGAGTTTTTACACTTTGATAACAGAAACCCCAACCCATAAACCGTACTTTAATGCTTATTAATTTGTTGTCTCTGTATTTGACAAACCAAGGATGAATCACATTGCCAAACGAAGTACCTGGAGTTACTTATCAGTTCCTAAACAGTCTCTTTCAAGGGTATTAAGCTCCTGGCCCAGTTGCAAGCAAAGTGTAAGACTGGAATGACCTGGAAATTTAAAACCTTTTTCCAGGCTTAAACTCCATGAATATGGATATAAACAGCAAGCAAAAATATTCAAAGAAATTATTGTTGTTGGTGTGAAAGCTCAGAATTAGATGTGTGAGAGAGAGAGAGAGAGAAGAAATGAACAAAACGTATGACTTTATTAAAATGTAAAATTTTTATTAATTTATATGTTTATGCATAATACCATGTCTATCTTTGTTTAAGAGGCAAAAAAAATATATCGGCATGAAAACAGGTATTTATTTACACATTTGTTTACACACTGTGTAAACATCAGGGCGTCATGATTAGTCATTTAGCCATTATAGTCCAGAGTTTAACATTGGCACCAGGATGTTTTCATCCCAATTCTGAAAAGTGCTAGAAAAATTACAAAATAAAAATATTTTTTGTACAAGCATGTATTTTATTAGTGTCATTTATTGCAAAATTGCATATTAAAATGCCCAAACAGGCTATTACACTTTCAGAAATAAAAGGATAAAATATGCGATTAATTTGCGATTAATCTCGAGTTAACTATCGACATTATGCGATTAATCGCGATTAAAATTTTTAATCGTTTGACAGCACTAATATATATATATTATCATTGTATTGTGTCACCACTGTATTGTCATTATCTCCCCAGTCTGCTGGGCTAATGAAACAAACAACTCTGAAAAGAGCTGGACATATACCATCTTCTATGCTATTGCATAAAATCCATTCTTGCAGGATCTGGGATGGACTGATGAGTTGCAGCAGATTTGGTAGATTGATAAGATTGGCAAGCTCAACTAACAACTTTGCATAGAGACATGGACTGTCTGGCTGACGAGACAAAAAAACAGCAAATGTAACAAAGATAATCTCAATTAAATTGATAAAAATAAATCACAGAACCTCGCTTCCAAGAATCTGAACCAAACCTGTAAATGGTTGCATCCTTCCGCTGTCTTTTAAAGTTTGCAAAATCTCAAATTGATTCAGAAATGCATTTCATCACAAGTCCTCCAGATAGATGGTGATACAGTAGTTTTGAGCTGTGTTGTTCACTAGTAAATAAAATAATGATAAAAAAGTAAATATATCATTGATCTCTTTTGCCTATGGTGTCTTTGAGGCTATGAAAAGTACCGCTTTTTCCAGTTATCCTATCTACTGGACTCCAATATGCATGTTTTTTTCATCTGCTTGTATTACCTACAATCTGCTATCTGAATCCTATGCAGAAATAAAGCAAATAGTACTTGTAAATGTTGAAAAAACCCTTAAATTACGTCACTCTGTTTTATTCGTTCTCTGTGTTTATGCCATGCTTGCTGCAGTCCTCTTCTCACACATCAGGCACCATTGCTGAGAAGGTACCGCTGATTCACAGAATAAATGGAAGCAGATGAAGTTATAAACTTCATTAACAGACATAGCTTTCATCTTTTATGTAAACAGATCAAAACAAACACTGAAAAAAACTATTCCTCTACCTCTTGTTTAAAACTAAATCAAAGCTAAACTATTGAGGCACGTATATGTTACATCTGTCTGTGAGATGCTTTTAATGAGTTAATCTGTTCACTCCTAATGCTAACTATATGTGCATGTTTGATGTCCTGTTTTTAGACACACATCAAGTCCAAAGCTGAAATGATAAATGTTAATCAATTAAAACTTGTTAAACTTTGTGCTGTTCTAATTTCCAGTTATGGTGAAAGTAAATCAGGAGCACCCTATATAAAGTTTATATTTTAGAATAGAATAGTAGAAAATAGAATTTGTCATTGTTTCACACAGTGAAAACTGTTTTGCTGTCCTTATTTGGCTGTGTGATTATCACTTACATACATATGCAAAAATAATAATACACTAAGTAATACAAAAAACAAAGGTTAGCCGCAGTCAGCAGCATTAACACACTCCGTTCATGATGTGTCTTCCAGCGACAATGTCAGGTGATGGTCAGGTGAAATGAAGGTTGACTTTAAAAGGAAGAGCCACCCACCTGTCCCCTGTCTAGATATTGTTTCTTTCATGTCACAAATCTGTTACCTTCTGAGTGTCAACCTGCCATCTCCTCTGGCGCCATAATTACCATCATTATTTTCTCTCGGCCATCCCGGTTGTGTCTCTTTTGTAACACTAGCTCCTTTCCAAATCCATGTTCAGAGTGTTACTACAAAACTGTGCGCTTCTTCCCATCCATCGGCAATTCTCTACTGGGTTTGGGTCAAGCCAGAACCTATCCCAGTAACCGTGTGTCTCACGTCTTTTCTGACAGAAATGAACTGATTTGACCGTTCTTTGATAAAACTGTTTTGAGTTTGTTGGGTTTGGTTTGAAACATTTATCAGATGGGAGTGGAGGAAAAAAGAATGTGTCTGGGTAGAGTAGACTTTGTTGCAATGGTGCCCGCTTTCTCTCAGAGTCTGCTGGTTTAAATATTGGTCAGTAAGGGCAGCTGTCATCCAGTAACTCGTTCTGCTGACCTTACCACTCACTGCAGGTTCTTCCTGTTCTCCCAAGAGCAGCTTAAGAACCACACAGTGCAGCAGTACACTAGAAGGCTCTCTATCACTGACCTGTAGAAGTTTGTGAGAAGCTGTTGATTTTTTTTTTTTTTGCCTTCTCTACCTGGAGGGATATGTGTGAGTTCTGGGTGAGGTTTACCAGATACATGGAAACCCAGGAATTAGTTCAACCTTCTCGCCGTATACGAGAGATTCCCTGAAGTCCATAATTCTTCTTTCACCTTTCAGATGTTGAGGTCCAAGTTATTTTTCCAGAACCAAAGTGTCAAGTGCTGGACCTCCTCTCTGTAGGCCAACTCATTATTATCAGAAATCAGACTTGACTGTGGTGTTGGTGAAGTGAAGGGCGGAGCAGTCATGTATGAATATTGAATAATCCACAAGCACAGTGAACTGCCCAGGCCCAGGTCGCTCTTAATAAACTGTTTTCAGGATTAACAGTGTTAAAGGTGGAACATAAGTCCACACACAGCATCCTGGTGTAAGTGTTGTCCTTCTCTGGGTGGGTCAGGGCTGTGTGGAAAGCTGTTATTACTGCATCATCTGATGACCTCTTTGCTCTGTATGCAAATTGATGTTAGTCATGGTCAGCAGGAGGAGCAGCTTTAATGTGTGGGAGGATAGGTATTTTAAAACATTTGGTGATGATTGGGGTGAGAGCAACTGGGTGATATTTTTTTAGACAGTTAAATGTTGTTTTCAGTAATGGAATTATTGTACCAGACTTCACGCAGTGAAGTAGGGTTGGCATCTAGAACAACAGCCTTTGTTGTGTTGTCTCTCTGCAGGCTGGATTTGACCTGGTGTTGGGTCAGCTGTAACAGCTCCTTCTCATCTGTCTCCACTCATTGAGTGTGAGTCACTGTGTTTCCTCGGTTGAAGCGAGAGAAGGAGTGGTTCAGAGTGTCCGGGAGGGTCCTGTCCGTGGTGCTAGTGTCACTTGAACTGTCCTTGTTTTTAGCCAGAAAAACAGGCAAAGAGGCCCAGATCTACCATACCAGGCAAGATCCCAGGTGTCCAAGATCCAAGGCCCCAGAAACCATCAAGCATCTTACAGCAGGGTGTAAGATACTAGCAGGCATTAAGTCATTGAAGTCATTGACTTGCAGTATTCAGTCCTCCTGAAAGCACTTGAAGCCACAGTTTACAGTCGCTTGTATTGTGTTGTTGATTTTGCAGCAATCTCTCATACGAGCATGCATAGCTCAGGGTTTAAAGTTCCATCTAGACTTTTTATGCAAGGTATTAAACAGAAGCTGCTTTCAACCAATGAAACCTGGCAGAGCTGGGACATTAGCCAATCAGAAAGAGAGTAGGGCGGGCCTTTGTGAAGCGGACATCTGCCAATCTGAGTTTTATCGGTGTTTCATCATTTTAACTTTTGGGAGAGCATTTTAAAGTGCCCTCAGATGGCATGAGTGAAAGTAGCGGTGGTCAAAGTTTTCTTTGGATTTATGCAAACCAGCAGGTCATAAAGTTCACCGGAATGAACAGCTGACAACAGCTTCATCGGTAAGTGTGTCTGTCGCTGCTCCTGCAGTTAATTAATGAATTATTTCCACCTGTGGCCACGTCAACTGTCAGCGTGTATTCCCTCGCTGCCAGTAACTTAGCTGATAAACCAAACAGGGATCTCCTCATGATTCGCTATTACGTTTTATTTAAAACTCAAAAGAGTTACGTGCTAGCTCAGGCTAATTTAGCATGATGCGCTTTTTCTTTTCTTTCTTTTTTTTTTAAGAACGGTCGGAATGTGAAACAGTGTCCCGCATTTCAATGGGTCTGATTCAGAAAAAGTAAAAAAATTCCACCTGCACTTTTCTGTAACAAGAAGGCAGAGCTGCATCGGCTGTCAGTCAATAAGCAGCAGCTCCACCTCAGGAGCAGCTGCTCACCAGGACACTCGTTAAATAAAATCACAAGGATTTTGATGCTTGCAGATTATTAAGGAAACTACGTCAATAAATAAAAAAATAAACTGCAGCTACAATATGGACTGGAGAACGGGTTCTAACTGGCTGAGGCCAGAGAAAGGCAATTCTCAGAAAGCTTTTATGAAGTTATTTTTTATTTTTAAACGGAGTGGAGCGCGGTGTGAAGCGACACTGTAGAACCAAGTCGCACTAGAACCAGCTGAGAAAGTCTCCTGTGGATCATCTGTTACGACCAACTGGGGATTGGAGAATGTACTTTTATAGCACTTTAACTTATCCGATGACCCCAAAGCACTTTACACTACAATCATTGACCCATTCACACACACATTCACACCGTGGCGGTGGTGAGCTATGTGAGGAGCCACAGCTGCCCTGGGGCAGACTGACAGAAACGAGCCTGCCATACATCGGCGCCACTAGGCACTCTGACCACCGCCAGCAGGCAATTCGGGTGGAGTGTGTTGCCCAAGGACACAACGACTGAGACGGTCGCAACCTGCCAATTGCAGGACAAACTCCCTAACTCCTGCGCCACTGTCAAGAGCTGTACCTGCATTTGGCCTATCTGATTCCCTTCTTCAGCTTCCACTGAGTTTATTTGTAGGACTGCAGGTCCCCAGATTTTAAAGCAGCCTGTCATCTTCTGAGAAGCGTTTTAGGTTTGCTGGTGATCTATGGTTGTTTTGTTATGGTTTTGAAAGATAAAACTCAAATGGTGCATCCCCTCCATCTATGTGTTTCCCTTCTTTACCCTTTTCACGTTCTATCACCTTTTCTCTCTGTGTTCTGTTGCCCTGGTAACAGTAACCGACTGAGACCCCGAGGTTTGAGGAGCATAAAAAGTGCTGAAGGGAAAGGATAATAGGATAACCTTCTTCATTTGTGTGCTCTCAAGTCCTTGTATGTGCATATATGAATCCCTTTATGGAAGTGATGACTTTTTCACAAAGACATACCTAAATTAGTGTGTTTACATGGTAACCTTTTATAGATTGCATTATGACAAATTATTTAAAAAAATTAGAGTGGTTATACTTCAGTGGCAATTGAAAAACATAATTCCAGGATTGCCCAGCAGTCTCCAGGGAAATTTCCACCCTTCTTGAGTCAGGGCTGGAGACAAGCACAAGGGTTTATCATACACATGGTGGCAAATGCTTATTTGAAAGGATGCCTGAATCTGTTGTGTTAAAACCAGACAATACCAATCTCAAAATGAGGAGAAACCAACTACAAATATTTTTTTTCCCCATAAATTTTTTCTGTTTCTCATCCCTTCATATCAGTAATTATGTTAATCTGATTCGTTTATCCATTACTTTTCTGTAATTTTTAGTACACACATACATCCCATTGCCTTCTAACAATAAATATGCTGAATTTGATGATTCTGATGAATGATAGTCGCACAAAGCTGACCTGGAGAGGGTGGAATTGTGCCAGCCCCCAGAATATTGTCTGCTGCTAGAGCTAGACGCTCACTGAATGAGTTGTTTGCCTAGCAACATTTCCTGCCCTTAAGCTTTTGAGTTGTTACATGGTGTCCTCCACAGTTAATGGCACCACTAGTTATGTAAAACAAAACATAATAAATCATTCTTTTATAGAAGAAACATAAAATCGTGCTTAAAAAAATCCTGCAGTTTTCCAATTCAGCTCATTTATGAGCTGTTATGAAATTTTTAGTTTATAAAATCTTGAATTATTTTGAAAAAAAAATGTATCTCCATATTAAAATGTAGGTGTGATAAAATGTAGAGACTGTTCTATTGTTTTTAAGAGAGCAACCCTCAAAACCAGCAGGAAATTAAATATTAATTTATCAGACTGTAATGGTATTTTTTCTCCTTACTTTTTCTGTTAATTACATTTTTTGTCATTGTCTATGAGAGGGCAGGGTGTTTGTCAGGATAACCTCTTGTACAGACATGTAAAGCTGTCAGGGACACAGTATAATTGTATCTGGCCCGTGAGACAATTTCTCATATCGGTTTTTAATGGCTAGCCAGGCAGTTATGCACAACCTATACTTGTGGGAGAGTCAATTGGCCAAGAATAGACAAAGCAACTCACCCATGTTGTTGTGCACATTTTACTGATAAACTTAGCATGCTGCACAATCCAGATGGAACATTTATAACTAACCCGTGACAGCGCGTTGGAAAGGCAAATTATGACTGTCAGCCTGCACAATTTCCCCCCTTGATGATGCTAACTTTCACTAATCCTTTGCATGCTATCCGGGCGCATACCTGTATGATCAGCTGTTCTTGGTGAAGATGAATGAGATGGTGGCCAAAAATAGAATCAGCATTATTTGGCCATGATTGTATGCACAATCAAGTGATTTTATCTCCGGTCACAGCACTCATAACATACAGACATTTGGTTTACAATATAGAAACGGTGCTCAGACTGATAGCCGGGGTAAGAAACTGTCTCTGTGGTTGTTTGCTTTTGCAACAACGCCAACCTGAGAGTAAAAGTCTAAACAGTTTGTGTGTTGGATGTGTGGTGTCTTCAGGGACGTTGGCAGCCTGTTTTTGTGATCCTACACAGGTAAAAGTTGTGGATGGATAGAAGCCCACTTACTGATGAAAACTAGCCCTAAATACGGTAATGATTACGTTTCACCCAGATATGGTTCCAAACACAGCATAAAGAGCAGAGGAAATTAATTTAATGTTATTGTTGATTGTTTGCATTTTCTGTGCAATAAAAAGTCTTAAAAATATTCCTCAATTTTTTTATTTGTATTCTGTTTTTGCTGGAATATTCAAATTCATATTTCTGATAAAATCAGTTATTTCACTATTATGAATGAACATTAATGCTGTTTCCCCAACAACATTGTCCATGTGTAAGTATAAAGATCCTTTTGTGATCTAGTTTGACATCCTTGCCTTTAAGATCTTTATAGGTACGACCACTTCCTAGAAATCTTTTGCGTAATCCTGTTGATTCTTTTCATTTAGTTATCTTCAAATAGCTCTTTAAATATCAAAAAAGGTTCAATTATTGAGCATTTGGACTGCTTGTTTACCCTCCTCTTGACACTAATGATAGCAGATGGGTTGTACTAGCAGCTATTAATGATTTAAGAACCAAATTAGGAACATCTGTGTTGTTGAAATGTGACTTGGAAGAGGAATTCAGACATTCACCCAGTAGACAAGACTCATGATAGGATCATGATTTTTATTTACATTCTTTGTCCTGCAGAGTTTTTTTTTTTTCAACCTTTCCAACATGTGTAAAACTCACACTATATATACCTTAAATATGTTTTGTTAACTTGCCTTTGAACTGGAATTATTTTTGCAGTGATATGTCGACCAGAAAGAGAATGTTTTGATAGGGTGAAGAGCAGGACGGGGGACAAAAGTGACTTTTTGATTGCACCTGGTTTAAATGGACAAAGGCTACACTTCTCTTTAGCTGCTGCTGTTCACTGACAGGTCCACTCTTTACAAAGCTGTTGCGGTAGCACTTGGCCGACAGCTGCAGGCTTCACTTCAAGATAAATGAAAAGGACTATAACAAGAGCCTGGTCCTGAGCTGCCAGTGATAGAAGTACATGGGCTCATGTACACACTGGCACATAAAAACACATATAATGGCACGCAACTCCATTGCTCCCAGAAGCTTTCAAAACAAGAATATGTAACCAAGCACAAAGCCATTCATTTCACAGATTTAGACTTGTGTCTTCTCTGTGTTCTGTTAAATACCACACAATTGTGCCTCACAGCAACACCAGAAGAACAAGGTAATATTTGTAAGCCTTGAAAAACATTTTGAAAATATATCTCCCAAGTAAAACAGTCGAGGAAAATGAGTGTGCGTTCACCAGCATTCCCCACTCGCTGCCCTTTACAAGTATGCACCATTGTCTGCTCGCCTATGCTTGTACCTTAACAAAAGCAAAAATCCATTTTCTGCCCCTTTCCCTCCTCAGCTAGAACCTATTTCTCAATCAAAGTCACCCCAAGGGCCTCATTGTCCAGACCCTTGCACTACCTTGTTATCATCAGCCTTGGCAGACCTGGATTGGGCCCTCGTGACGCAACTGCAAATATTGGCATTACCTTTCTAATCACATTTCGTTCCTGGAAATGTCAAGAAAGGAGGGGGGGGGGGCATGTGTGCTTACAGTTGACTTATGAGGCTGAAATGTGAACCTGTTATTTGTCTCTGATGAAAGACCCTTACTATGTTTAGGGTAGATGTGTTGGGGTCTGTTTGTGGGAGCAATGCAATCTCTCCTGTTTGAGCACTACTAATTGAGCACAGTAATGAATAAGCAATGCTACATTGTCATTGGGAAAATATGTTTGGCTACAATGTAAATGCTGTGCATTGTGCAAAACCGGCTTCATTTCAAAAGTGGGACGGCACAACCTATTATTTTATTTCAAAGTTATTTACAACATCTGGGGAATTTTAGAGTATTTTAAAACTCTTAGATTCTTAGCTATACTTTTAATTTTTATATGTACATTTTGCTGCTGAGCTGTGCATTTGTTTGTTTGTAATTTGTGTTTTTTATTGTTTCAATGGTAATAGCATAGAATATAATTCATCAAAGATTGCTGTGGTCTGCTCTTAAATTAATTTGTAATATGCAAAACATCCACAACCAAAGGCCATGATCAAATACACACTATTTCTTATTTTACCTTAAGGAATACAATGTTCATGTAGAAAAAAAATAGACCCTCAAAATATGAGACTGTTTTCATATGGAAATCTCAAACATTTTACATATGATTATACTTGCCAGTGGTCATTTAGACTTAAAGCCTACTGGGAATGTTGGATTATATATTTTTTTAAATTGCACAAGTGAGTTAATTATGCTAATTTAATTCAGCCCAATTGCAAATGTTAACTATAGCTTTACACATCATATTATTACAATTTACCACTTAAGCCTTTGAGGATTAGAAGTAGGACATGTATATTGTTTATTTTTCTAGTTAGGATTTACATTTGTACTACATCGTCATTAATCATAGAGCACTTTCTTTGAAGTCCGAGAAACGGATATATACAAAAAATTGTAATTTCTTTCAAAAGGCGTCTTTTGGAATGGTACCTTTGGAAAAAATGGCTTTGCTCTGCATCTGTTACATATTTATAAACATCTTTCCCTGTAGATCTGAAAAGTAATTTATCACCATAATCTATGATATCGATGCAGAGTCCATCCTTCACCGTAGACCATGAGTTTTGAGAGCCTAAAACAAGTCTTGTTGTTTATCTGCCTGAGAAAGGGAATTCGTGGGTGTATAGGGCATGGGCCAAAGCAAGAAAAACCCTGGGAGAGAATTAGCAGGTAGGCGGAAGAACTGCACTGGCAAATCAGCCCTAACTGTTATAATTCAGAAAGCCAGAGCTTAAAGTAGCACCATCAGCCTTTAAATAATTTTCTTCTGTGTGATGGAGCACTGTGGTATGTAAAAAGGGGAGGATGGACAGGCAGAGTAAAGAAGGGAGAAGACATGAGACTGTGAAAAAGGGATGAGATAGAGCAGGAGATTGAATATATATTAGTTTCCCTGGCGAGAGGGACAACATGGAACGGTCATAGTGCGTTTTCAGTTTAGATGTAGATTTTTATTCAGCTTTCTATCACATTGTAATTAAAGTTTATGAATAGGTTGAGGCTTTTAGTCATTTTTAGTTTCTTGAGGTTATTTACGGACTCTTGCAGAGCTGGAGTTCATTTTCAACAGTGCTGGGGGAACTGAAACGCGTCCGTGAAAATAAAAAGGTCAACAAAAGGGGATGAATTTTGACAACAAAAAATTTATCAAAAGGAAAAGTTTGAATAGTCATTATGTGACATAAGGACAAAACAACAATCTTCTAACAGATTATAATGTAAAAACTATTTCCAAATACAATATGTGAAAGTAAATCTTCAGGGTTTTTATAGTAGGGCATCTGATCGGTTAAGGTTATATAGCATTATATCGAATTTAGTTTGTAAAGTGAAAAAAAAAAACTTGACATGATTTCAGAGACCAAATCTGGTAAACAGAATATTTGGTTGCACTGTGCTTTTTGCATTACCCTTTAAAGCTGTTAAATTGTTTTGCCATCACAATTGCGACTGAAGAAGTCTCCTGGAGAAAAGACAAAATGTTTAAACTAGGAATAACCTGTCCACAGGATCTACTCAATTTATTTATTTTATTTTATTATATTTTTTTATTTTTTTTATTTGTTCGATCATTGAGATACATCAGGATACTAGTGTGAAATTTATTTCCAGAGAGGCTAGCACTGCACTGCACTGCGGCTTGTAGTTGGACAGAAAGAATGGACAACAGATGCTAAGCAACATGCCACTTTAGCTTCCTGCTGGGAGAGATAGAGGGACAGAGAAACAAACACAGAACTGGTAGTAGAGAAGGGAAGGTAAAAAAAAAAGTGTGTGTGGTTGACATAAAATGTACTGACAGAAAAAAGTTAGCATGAGAGAGTAAAGATGTTTAGTTTCTCTTTTCCTGGTTTGAAAGTTTGATACACAGTGGCATGAAAGAAAGAGCCCATTAAAAGCCTCCCCAGTGAAGAGTGTACTCTGGTTTTGTGTCTCTCTGGTTCTGCTTGCATGCAAAAGAACCCAGTGCTGCTCAGTATGCCTTATTTGAAGTAATACAAATATGTCAGCTGTTTCTTGGTTTTCTGTGTGACGACCTGGCACAGTGTGACAAAAAACAAAAAAAACACAGAAACAAAGATTTTAAGAAAATATTCTGTGTAATTTATCAAGCAAATGGAATTAACAAAATGAGGTGCCTTTAGTTATCTCAGCCAGCAGGAGCCATAGTTGACAAGCCTGCCTCTGCCCCTGTGTTGGGGAGAAAGAGAGATCCATGGCAAACTTCAGTTAGCTTTAAGAGTTGCCAACAAGAGGCTGTCACATCTGTTTGATAATTCTACTGGTATGAGTTCAGCATTTGTGCATTTCAACAACATTTCCAAGCACACAGCAGAGATTGTTTAGTCCTTGTGTGCTCTGAAGCAGGAGATGGGATGTTACCGTGCCTGGTGTCCAAAACTCAAAGCATTGTGTTGCATTTGATGGCTTAGACTTTTGTATATCGCCGCGTCAATAGCCATCTCAGCCAGATTAATGAGTCAAAGCTACATTATGTTGTAAATTTAGCGAGACGTTTCTCTTTTACTGGAAATCTACAGGGGCTACTAACACGAGTTTGAAACAGTATAGCTGCTCTTTAAACATTTTAGAACACAAAGATTTCATACCCCAAACATCTGTCATCACTAAGGTCCAATTTGTTGTTTGATTGTTGTTTCCAGTTTTACGTTGTAATAATATTTCATTAGATGTTATAACTTTGTATGTTTTGAGTAATATTGTGATAGAAGTAGTTTGAGGAAATTTATGTTGTTTGTGTTTAAAATGTCTAGTGGAACTTTTTCATCATTGCCAAATCTACAGTACCTTGCAAAAGTATTCACACCCCTTAAAGCTGGGTGTATTTTATTTGAAATGTATGAGACTAACAGAAAGTAGTGCATAATCCCAGTGTGTAAAAGGGAAGGATGCATTGTTTGTGTTTTTTTGTTATAAATAAAACCCTAAACAATGCTTGTACCTTTGAATTCAGCCACCTTAACTCGATACTTTTTAGACCCAACTTTTAGCGTAATTACTGCTGTAAGTCTTTTGGTGTATGCTCCACAAGCTTTGCACACCTTTTTTTTCTTTGCAAAAATGCTCAACATAAGTGATTGAACGGAGAGCATCTGTAAACAGCAATTTTCCAAGATTCCTCCTTGTTCTCACTTGGATTTAGGTCTGGACTTAGCTGTATCATTCTAACACATGGTAGACGTACACAATCCAGTCTTAAGTGTTCTGCATTTTCAAAATGTTTTTTTTTTAAGTTTCTCCCTCAATTTAGCTGCATTCATCTTCCCATCAACACAAAGCAGCCTACCTGTCCCTGCTGAAGAAAAGCCTCCTTGCAGCATGATGCTTCCATCACCATATTTTACCATTAGGATGGTGTGTTCAGGATTATGGGCAGTGTAAAACTTCTGCCACACAGAATATTTTATAATGTTGGTCTTATCGGACCAGAGCTCAACTGCAACCATAATTGATTTATCCCCTGTAAACACATTCTCCCAACTGAGCTGTTTATCTGTGCAGCTCCCCCAGAGTTACCATGAACTTCTTATCAGTTTGCAGATTATTGCTCTGTGGGATGCCCAAAGTTTAAGATGTTGTTTATTTAACCTAACCTTGCTTGAAACTTCTCCACAGCATTACTTCTGATCTTTATTCTATGTTGCTTCGTCTTCAAGATGCTGTTTATTCACTAATATTATCCTACAAACCTTTACAGAACAACCTGATTTACACTGAGATTAAATTACACAATTTGACTCTATTTTATTTTTACTAATTTGGTGATCTCTAAAGGCAATTGGTTGCACTGAATTATATTTAGGGGTGTCACAGTAAAGGCCACAGTTTTAGATTTGCTCTTGTAGGAAAAATTAAAAACAATGTGTTTTTTTCCAAAATTCTTATAACATATTTGTGCTATTTTGTGGTATTAATGTGACAAAACGTGAATAAGATCAAGGTGTGTAAATGCTGTTGCAGTGCACAGCTCACAACTAACATTATTGTTTTCCACCAAAAAAGCTAAATGTAGCAAATAAACCAAAGCAACCTTCCAACAGTTGAAGTTAAATTTATTTTCTTTTGTTTGCAGCCTAATTTGAGAATGCAGTTGTGTGCTTTGCTAATTTATAAACTGATTTTGTCTCCGAGAACCAGTAAAATGTTTTTTTCTTTTTTTAACTCAACTTTTCAAATAATTTCTCAACACTCCATTTGGTTAAATTCTGCTTCAACTCCTTTGCAGGAACTTTTTTATATTGCGTGTGTCAGAGATGAGAGAAAAAAAATCTGCCTGTGGAAGTGTGTACAGGTTCAATATAATGTAGATTCATAAATGCAGCATATTCTACAAAGTCTCCTTAAATCATTGTGTGTACATATTTTTTGTGAGGCATATGCACCGTTTTAGTAGGACATTAGCATTTTGCCATCTGGTGCTCAAAGGTCATTTTCTGACCAGATCCATGTAATTAGGATAATGCCCGGTTTTGCTATGAATTCAAACCTCATCTTTTCAGCTTTTTGTGCAAGTGGGAAGAGTGAACAAAATGGACTTCTTCTTTATACCTACCCGCTCCACCATAACCTGACAATGAGTCAAAAGAAAAATAAGGCTGAAAAAACTTGCGGCACACACCCGGCACCGCAACTGCACAACTACATGCGGTCGCACACAGGTAGGAATGGACTGGAAGTCCAGGGCTGTCAGCCTACCTTGTTCATTACTCAAACAGGACAACGATAAAGGGACGCAGCTAATTTCAGAGCACTCAGCCACAGGACCAAGGAGGGAGCCTGGTGCAGCTTTTTGTGCAAGTGATAACAACTGTACTTGCTGCTGTCAGAGTGAGTTTCGACTAAAACTGTCAATATGCAAGAATTTAAAGAGTTTCAACACAACATATGTTCAATTGAACATATTAAATATTTCAAGACTATTTTAGTTTTTAATTAATTATCAAGGAATTATTGTTATTAATTTTTGAGATGCATCTTCAGAACACCAACTGCCATTATACAGAGATAAAAAAATTGTTATCATTGTTAAGTCACATTGAGACAGACGTATTTTGTACTAATGTTCACTTAAAGGGACATGTAAAATCCACTTTTTTGCCCTTGCATACATTTTGTTGTATACTTGGAGGCTCTAGAAATGCAGAAAATTTGAATGTAGTCTCTCCAGGAACTGTGCAAATATCTTTAAAATTCTTTTTTGGTCATATTTTTCAGGCTGCTCAGTTTTCTCTGTTCTCTATTTATGTTTTTTGAACAATTACATTACAGTATTTGCTGCAGAGCTGCTAAACTAGGTCATGGACTTCTGGCTTACCAATTTCACAAAGCCGCCATCTACATTTCTTTTGCTGTAACTTTGTAGTCCAGGCTCAAGGCTGCCGAAGCTACAAGTGGATTTGTGAAAATGTTTGGTGGTCGGGTATATTAACCCATGCAATTGATAACTGTTCGGTTGTTTGGGAGTTCGTCTTGCAATTGGTGGGTTCCCGCGTCGATTGTCTCAGTTGTTGTGTCCTTGGGCAAGGACACTTCACCCAAATTGCTTACTGGCGGAGGTCAGAGGGCCCGGTGGCGCCGATGTATGGCAGCCATGCCTCTGTCAGTCTGCCCCAGTCTGTGGCTGCTGACATAGCTCACCACTGTCAGGGTGTGAATGTGCGTGTGAATGGGTGAATGACTGACTATAGAGTAAAGCACTTTGGGGTCGCTGGACTAGTTAAAGCCCTATACAAGTACAAGCCATTTACCATTTACCAGCATACTACAAAATTGGCCACACGGGGTGGAGTAGAACGCTCTGCAACCTGGAGGGGGTGGGGTCTGAAGTGCCTTTGCACTTTAATGAGGAATTCAGAACCAAGAAATGCAGGTCTACTTTATATAGACCAAAACTGATTGGTCTAAATTTGAAAAGGAAGGCATTAAAAAGCATGTTATGTCTGCTTTAAAGAAAAGAAGAAAAAAAACACAGAACATTGTGATTCATGGACCGATTCTAAACACTTTTATGAATTAGCCAAGGAGAAGTGACTCATCTGAAAATCCTTGATTATAGTGTGCTGTCCGTTTACAACAAATCCGATGATATCAGGATCAGGATTACATGTTTCACTGGGAACAGATAAAACAATAGTGATAACTGAGGATAACATGGGTAAATGGCTATAAACAAACGTGAATATTTCACTATAAATATCCTAATTATAATGAGCTCAAAGAACACCATAGTTGTAATTTGTAAACATGACTCTTTATTCTCTGCACTTAATATTGCAAGTAATATGAAAGTTATTGTATGGTACATACCCTTTAAGAAAACGATGAGCAGGAAATTACACTGGAAATGGGCTTATGCAAATATTTTTTATCTCACCTATATAGATAAGAGAGAGCTATGCATGCAGTCAGTTCTAAAACTCACCACTAAAATGAAACTAATTTTGCCTGCATTGTATGGCCTGTTGAAAACCTCATAAAATCCCTGCAGTACTTCATCCAACATGATGCTCTAAGTTTCATTAACCCACACGAGGAGCAATATACAACACATCATTGATTGAATGCCTTAATTTTAGATTAACTCCACTCAAGCTTATTGATCGAGTATAATGAGTTTTTGCTTTGAAAGTCTTGACCTCTTGGTGTTATCCTCTTTTAAAGTTAGTTTTCTATAAAGTTGGATCATAAATCCTGTCAATTCTCAGCATGTTTAGATGTTTGTTTTTCCTCTAAAAAATACACCTTTGGAATTACCTGATAACCTTTTTTACTTCTATTCCTAAACAATGTCTTTCTCCCTAAGCGAATGAGGGGTATCCTTAAACCATTTTATCACTTAAGGTCAAGAGTCTTATAAAGTACTAATACTCCAATACCCCGTTTACACTACCCCTTTTTAACCGTGCGGAGACCAGTTCGAGCTCGGTAACCGAGATAACTATCGAGTGTAAATGGAACGCAAACTGAACTGAACCGAGCTAGACACAACCACACCGTGCTAAATGCAGACCAGTTCCATGTGTGAGCTCGGCTCAGTTTTTCAGTAGCCTGGTTCTTAGATGACAAAGAGCGCATGAGCAGACCGCGTCATCTCCGTACAGTCAGCTGACATTTCAGACATTCATAAAAATGCTAGTTTCCCTACCGTGACACAAGATTTCCAGGGATGATTCTGCTTAGCAGTGTGATGAAGCTCAGCGTCTGTCGTTGTTTCCTGTGTCTGTAAATCCTTATTAGAAGTTTGTTTGTCTTATCCACTTCCCAAAAGCCGACTCTATCAAGTAAATTCATCAAAAGTTGCCGTCTTCGCCTGACTCTCCGCAAACAACGAAATATAACCAAGCATAACTTCCTGAATGTTACGGGCGCCGCCATTTTTATTTGCTTGATTTCCTCCTTCAATCCCAGAGAGCAGTAGTACCGCAGATCGTCACTAGGAGGCGAGGAAACCAAGGAACCGAGATAGCGTGATGTGTAAACGGTCGTCAGAACCAAGCTCGGACCAAGCTCGGCATGGATCGGTTTAACAAGGGTAGTTTAAATGGGGCTTAAGTTTCACAATATTAGTATTTTATGCTTTGCGTAGAGTCTAAGGTTAGCTGTTTTTCTACCTACTTGTACTATAATATTACGCTGTTGTTATTTTTAATGGGACATCTATGGGTTTTGCATGTGGTGGTGGCAGTGAAGCTTAGAATTCAAATAAAGTAAACCGTGATGTTTGTGCTCTGTGATAGACTGGCGACCTGTCCAGGGTGTAACCCGCCTCTCGCCCATTGACAGCTGGAGATAGGCACCAGCACCCCTTGCGACCCCACAAGGGACAGACGTGTTAGAAAATGGATGGATTGATGAATGGATGTTTGTACTTTTCTAGAACAGTGTGATTGCTTGCATAATTTAGCTATCATGTAAAACATTTTTTTTTTTAAATTTCACCTGGTAAAATATGGTTCTCAAAGCAGCACTGTTTAAATTTTGGTCCAAGTATTATCTTAATTTGAGATATATGAAAACATTTTTAAGTCAATATACAGCATTTGGCATGTATTGATGCTCCATACAGGCTGCCCTTCTCAAACGCTTGCCTACGTAACTTGAGAGGGTCGGATCTGTTGCTGAATGGGTCATGTAACCCAGAGTGCCGCTTTACAGCAGTCTGAGCTCCCGTTAAAACACAAGAGCTAACCTTACGTCAATGGCGGCGGGCTATGCCGCCCACCCCCAGCATTGTTGATGATTATGAATTCATATTTTGTGACTGGTTGTTTATCTGATCCAAAGTCAGATACAATTGTGGCTTCTCATTTCTATGAAACTTGTCCTGGATTGGCAGCACATTTTTTGTAGAAAAAAATGCAATCCCAAGGACCCGCCGTTCTTTTATTGTGCAATTTAATTGGTCAGATTACAAACTGTGCATTACTCAGGGTGCTGGCCAGGCACTAGCTGCAACCCAGTGGGAAGAGTGAACAAAATGGACTTCTTCTTTATACCTACCCGCTCCACCATAACCTGACAATGAGTCAAAAGAAAAATAAGGCTGAAAAAACTTGCGGCACACACCCGGCACCGCAACTGCACAACTACATGCGGTCGCACACAGGTAGGAATGGACTGGAAGTCCAGGGCTGTCAGCCTACCTTGTTCATTACTCAAACAGGCCAACGATAAAGGGACGCAGCTAATTTCAGAGCACTCAGCCACAGGACCAAGGAGGGAGCCTGGTGCAGCTCTGTGCGCAGAGGAAGACGTGGCTGATCCAGAATGGGCTGATTGTAAGTTATGGCTAATCTCTTGTAAAAAAATTGTAAAAAACGTCATTATAGTTACATATTGACAATAAAAACTCTTGATTGTTATATTCACCTAGCAATAAATGAGGTGGAGGTTTACTCTAATAAGCATCAGCAGGAACAGAGTAGAGGGACTTTCTCCTGATATAAAGGTAGACTTAAAAGCTCTGGCTATGATAGAAAACAATAGGAACCCTCTCTGGGAGCTTCTAGCAGGATTTGGATCAATATGTAAAAATTATATGGTGCTTGGTTCGATGAAAATCAAAGCATTTATTCCTGAAGTAGCTAAAAACCTTAAAAGGTCATTTATATCACCACATTACTTTTCATTCCTGCAGCCAGTCCAATTCTCTGCTGACAGAAAAAGGTTTTGCGCAATAAACTGAGGAAATGTACCACATCTACACAGTAAGTTCAAAAGTGAGCCTTCCTCTTCTCAACTACATTTTCTGTTCTGATTCAAAACATAAAGCTCTGGGTTGTTTAAAGGTGCAGTAATAAAAAGAAAAAAAAAAACTTAGCAATTGACCACAAATGCAAAGAATTGTTACAGATTAATTCTTTATATTTCTGAACAATATGTGTAATATTATATAAACTAATTAAACAAAGCTGCATTTTTATACATAATAAAACACAGATACCATTTTATTTATACGGTATAAGTAATATTCTTACTGATAACAAGACGAAAGATGAGGGTCCAAAGAAGGTCCAGGATGATCTATGTTAAATGTTCTACTCTGGTAAAGAGGTTTTCTGTAGTTTGTTTCAGCTTAGTTTGAGCTTCTTGTGTGATATTTGTTGAATCATTAAAAGTAGTTAGTTAGCAGTCATTCTGTTTTGTCTCTCTTCGAGGTCAGTCGTGTCTTTTCTCTCCTCTTCAGCTTTTCACCCCCCCCCCCAACCCCCACCCCTGTCCTGCCTTGCTATGTCTTGTCTTTCTGAGCACTTTCTTCATATCAACCGAACTCTGAAAAACATGGATCTGGTAAGCTGGTCTCTCAATACTATTGATACATTTTTTTCGACGGGTAGGCAACAAAAGGGGGACCCGTCCGGTCCTGATATGACTCATTTTGTGGGATACACCCTAAATTCCTGGATGGAAAACGGTGTGTCTTTCGACTTTGTCATTCCTGGACATTTGAAACTTTTACATTGGATTAAGGATACTTGGATCTCTACTTATTGGTTTTTGTGGTTTTTGAAGTATCAGCAAATACAGCAGATGTCGGTAGCCATTTGGCCTTGATCAGGCTGCCGGCTGCAAATGACGCGCTCATTAAGGCTGTGAACGGACAAACCTGGAAGGTGAAGGAGCAGAGCCGAAAGCTGGCTGTGCTGGAACGCAGACTGGCTTTGGTGGTTGAACTCAAGGGGGTGATGGGATAAAATCTGCAAGTGAAGCGCGGAAAAGCCCAACAATTCGGAAAATTGGATTTACCAAAGGCAGTGCAGCTTGCCCACATAACAAATAACATATTTGGATTATGCCCTCCCTATCTCTACTCCTGGATTGTTATGGCGGAGAGTGCTCAGAAAAGCTCCCGGCTAACCCCCTTCCCTGCGGACACCTGTGGATGCTTTTTCTGAACTGTAGGCCGGCTGATAACATCAAGGACAATGGCCTCTGGAGAGTGTTCACGGAGATATAAACACTTTCACCCAAACAGTTCACACATAACTGATGCTCAGAAAACTGATGAACTTTACGTACACGCGACGGGTCTCAAATGTTTTACCTTCTGCATATATGAGTCTTGTGTTATTTGTGCTTTTCGTGCAATGAGGGATTTTTTGTCGGTTGTTTGACTCTTTATTTGTGAGAGCATAAATTGTCAAGCATCTGTCTTTTTTTTTCTCCCTCCCCTTCCTCCATGTTGTTGTAGTCTTCCTTCAACAGATAAGGGCAGCGCCTTGTGGACAGTATTGTCCTTGGCAGCACGGCCTCAGTGAACCGTCTCCCCCCTGAAATGTTTGTGATGTTTATGTAATGGTGATGGTACTGAAACAGCAATTTCCCTCTGGGATTATTAAAGTATATCTGATTCTGATTCTGATTCACAATTACCCGTTTTAACCTGGGATCAATAAATCCTTCATATCTATACTACTATTTTTTGCTACGTCAAATTTCATTGGACCTCCCTATAAAAACTCTGGACCCACTTTTTCCCCACCCTCCGCCTCCCAAGCTAAGCATAGTTTTCAGGAGCCGCCACTACCTTACGTTCTTCTACTTTTCACATTCTCAAGTCAAAGTTTGTCATTCCATGGTTATTATTATAAAATACAGTAAATACATACTGCACCTTTTCATGATCAGATGATGATGATTGAGCTTGTTGTCTGCTCTGTCTTCCTCTCCCACGGCTCCTGGAGTTCCCCCTCCCTCTCCCTCTTTCCCTGGCTCTACCTCGTCCCCTACCACTCCCTGTTTCAATGGGAAACTGAGTATAATATAGTGAGGTGAAGGTGGCCTTGTCTTTACAAGTAACTCGATGAATTTTCAATCTGTTGGTCCAAACTGATCTGCTATCGGATTCCAAAACACGGAGGGAGACTGTTACATTTTGCGACAGTGCAGTCGCCTGAAGGTTACATGTCCAGCGCCCCTCATGGCTTATGTTACATGGTGCTGCTTTAAAGGAAAATACATTACAAAGCATGTTAACCAATGTTTAACACATTTTCATCCATTCATGCAATTTTGCCAACATGTATCAACTATAAGTTTTTGAAAGGAAAGTTCTGTTCTTCTTTGAATGACTCTGCGGGCGAGACCCCTCCGGGTGCCCGGATTTGGATCGACTTTCATCCGATCACATGAAGGATGCAAGTGGAACCATCATTTTGACATGAATATTTAATTTGTTGTACAAAAGCAAATTGTTCAACAATTAAAACTACGTATGTATTTAATGATAGAAATAAAAACAAATTCTGTTTATAAAAGTTTACTAAACAAGCAGCTTATCATAAAGATCAAAGCAAATATCAAGGAAGGAAAACTAAAGCTATATCCTGAAACACAAGCTAGACCTGAAAATAATCTGCCTTTTCAGCCTATTAGTTGACAAACGCCTATTACCAACCCTGCAGGGCTGGGTTGGCACTGTTTTCAGGTGGTTCCTGCTTCTTCTCCTCTTGCTCCTCCTCCATCACATTCTCCTCCTCACTGCATGAAAAGTGAGATTTTCGTCCCCGTAAACTACCGCAGATCTCCCTCATTTTCGGCAGTTAACGACAATTTGCAACCCGTGCTTGTTGCCGTTTTCAGTGCCACAAATTGTCGGAACCGGACTCTGACGTATGTGGAGAGCGATCAGCTGTACTAATGGCCCTAATTAGCATATGAATGCAGCGAACCCGCGCGGCTGGCCAGGTCTGGCTTGAATAACCTACTCAGTATTGGCTGAAACCACTATTTTTAAATAAGTAAAATCGCTCCTGATTGGCAGCAAAACCACACGTGGCCAAGCCAGGCTTGAATGTTCTTACTGAGTATTGGATGGAACCACTTCTTTCAAACAAGTAAAATCACTCCTGATTGGTTGGCAGATCCCCAATAACTTATTTACATATTTATATATATTTATTATATATATATTTATTTATTTATTCATTCATATTATGCTGTATATTCATGTTATCCTATGTAAGCTACTACACTATTATTAGGCTACCATCAAGGACATGAATGAATTTATACAGGAAATGAACATTTGCCAGGAAGATGTTTATGCAAAGAAAGAGCTTTATTAAAACAAACAACTATATACAACGCGAGGATCCAAAAATTACAACCCCGTGAACTGTCCGTTTGCCTCCTCGGGGTTGTAGGTAACTGCTGGCGGCGTTCTTTCTGAGGCAGGTCCGATGTGCAGACGCCTACTGTGCGTGGCTCTGTACTTCGGCGTCGCCTCTAACCGGGACTGCAGCTTCACACAGAGTTCAGAGAGACCCGGTGTTGTGCGCAATTCTGTTCCCCCGTGAAAATCTGTTTCCCCTGTGTCGGGAATGCGCTTTGCAGCCGTTTTCCCGGCGCTTCTAATTGATTTCTCGGTAAAACAACTCATATAATCATGTCAAGGTTGTAACAGTCAGTTTAATCGGCAGTTGTTTACAAAATTGTAGAATACAAATAAACAAACTATGTCTTCTTACGCTGTATTGTGTTATAAATGGCAAGATAAACGGTCTTTTTCCAACTTTTGTCACTTTAACCTGACAAATAAAAGTAAGCCATAAAACACTATTCCAGCACCTACTGTGTATTTATGATTTTACATTGCTGAAAGAGGAGGATGGGATGGCTGATAGCAGGACACAAACATTATGGCTGTTTCTCAATTCACGAGAATGCGAGCGCGTTCTCGTGAATTGAGAAACAGCCTAAGACTTCCTGAAAACACAAGAGTGTAGACTTCCCAGTACATCCCTTTGTAATATAAAATATGACAGTTTACTGGATTAAGGAAATTTCTAGTATACTACATGCTATCACACATAATTTTTGAGAATTTAAAAACATTTGCTCTTTATTTCCCAAAGTTTTCGGGAGATGTCTGAAAGACCGTTTATTTTTATTTTACAATTTTGTAAACAGCTGCCGATTAAACTGAATGTTACAACCTTGACATGATTATAGGATTTGTTTTACCGAGAAATCAACTAGAAGCGCCGGGAAAACGGCTGCAAAGTGCGCTCCCGACACGGGGGAAACAGAATTGCGCACAACACCGGCCTACGAAATGGCGGCGGCCGTCCAATCCATCCAGAGCCACGCCAACAACGCCATCTTCTTCGCCAGGCTGGAAAATAATTAAATGAAAGTGGTATGAATAAAAATCAAACGCAAGTCACAATAACATTAAACAAGGAAGGAGAAGCAGTGAAAACAAGTCACTTACAGATAATGTCGTCTTTATCAACATCGTGTCAATCTGGAATTGCAGACATAGCTCCGAGCAAATAGGAGGTCACCGCCTCGCTCCGGTTCATAGCGCCTGCAATTTGTCTCCGAGTTGTGAAGACGGCATACTGCTTCCTGTTGATGAAAATACACTTTAATAAAGCTTGTTCTTTTGCAAGGCTACTAGGCTAATCTTAGATTTGGTTGTAGGCTAGGCTACTTTTAGCTTAGCTAGCAGTCACCGAACATATTCTTACCAAAGCTTGGGATTCTGCACCCGTCTTCTCTTCTTGGAGTTAGTCTCTCCCGCACAGTTGTTCGACTGCAGAGCCGCCAACTTGTCCTCTATGGACAGCAACCTGGAGTTTACCGAATTCTGCAGTTAAGTGAACCGCTCATTCATATCGGCACTATTAGCTGACGAGACGGTCCACTTCTTCTTCTTCTTCTTCTTTCGGTTTTTATGGTGGTTGGCAACTAACTTTAATGGTGCATTACCGCCACCAACTGGACTGGAGTGTGGTACTGGAGTCTAACCTTCCCTAATAGGTTGCAAAAAAATAAAACAAACACAAACAAACATAACGAAACAAACCAATCAAAACAAAACAAACAAAAAGATCATACTAAATTATTTTTTATTAGTCCTGTATTCCTCAGGAAGCCAATTATGTAGTTTACACTCATTTCCCCTGTGTTTTTTTTGCAGAATTTCTTCTAAGTTTAGCCTCATCTGTTCTCCTTGTAATTGTAAGACTAGTCTTTGTCTTTCTTCCTGATATTTATTACAGTGTACAATAACATGCTCTATAGTCTCTGGACTACCACAGAATTCAGTTGCCATCAGCATGCTTCTTCATTATTAACAAAGTTTTATTTAGACGTGTGTGTCCATACCTCATTCTAGAAAATACATCCTCCTCCTCCTTGCTTCTGTTTGTATTTCTGCTCTTTCCCACTTTATTCTGAATGTTATAGAACTGTCTTCCAGTCTGCCCACCGTCCCAAAATGTTTGCCATTTACCCTTAACTATGTTTTTGACCATACTTTTAATTTCTTCTTTGCTGTAGTGCACTTCAACATCTATATTAGAATGTCTAGCTGCTTGCTTAGCACTTTTATCTGCTAACTCGTTTCCTATTACTCCTATATGAGCTGGTACAATACCAGAGTTATATTAATTCCTGACTTTATTAGATTATTTGCAGCTTGCAGTATATCATACACAATGTCTTGCCTTGATTTTGATTGAAATGTTTTAATACTGATTAAAGCTGAGCTGGAATCTGAAGCTATTGTCCTCCACCCAAAGCAAAGCTAGCCACACAGCAATCAATTCCGCTGTGTAAACTGCTAAATCATCACTCATTCTTTTTCCAACTTTAATGTTTAATTTTGGAATGACATAAGCAACACCCATTCTTTTATCAGTTAGTTTAGATGCATCTGTATATAGTTAAATCCTCACTATACCTCTCCATTAAAGTGGGACTTATTTTTAGTTCATTAAACCCCATTTCATTTACTTTAACCTGAATGACCCAACCAAAACTTCTGACTTGAACATTTCCACGCTCTTGGCATTTCTTCAGTACCGACTGACTCATATGAGACAGTCCACTGATAGCAATCAGCAGTTTCTTCTCGTCAGTCTGCGGACTGGCTGAAAGTTGTAGATCGCGTCCAAGAGGAGTTGAAGAGGAGTTGAATGCGAGACATGGGTAAACTCCCCCTGCAACCCTGATTTGCATTTGTATAGCTCACAGCATTTTCATTTACATGTTAAAGCCTCCCCTAGAATTAGGAGGAGGGGGGGTCATGGGGGGACCACGCCAAGCAAGGCCCACGTCAATTTCTGACAATTCACGGCAGTTTTCGGTGTTGCCTGCAAATTACCGTGAACAGCCGTTAACCTGAACTTCCACGACAATCTACAGTGCCGCATAGTGACGAAAATCACACTTTTCATGCAGTGCCTCTTTCTCCTGTCCCTCCTCCTCCTCCTCTTCGCTCTCCTCCTCCTCCTATGACTGGCATTAAGCTTTTCCTCTGCATCAACTCCACAACCACGACTGAAACTGGCCTCCTCAGCAACAAATAACAATACCAGCAACAATAATGTACATTATAAAACACAAATGCAATAAAAAAAATAAGGAAAGCGCTAAACACACAAACACAGTAAGAGAATTACCCAACGTATTTTTATTTTTATAGGGCTTGTAAAAAATAGTTAAAGTAGAAACACAACAGCAAAACAGGATGTAGCCTATATTTATTAAAATAATATCCTTTGAACACAGACTGTCTCCTGTAATGTCTTCCTTTTTCTGGTCAGCCAGTATGGATTGACATTCATTTTAATTGATAAAGCAGAGCAATTATGCACATACGGTGTAGCCTTTAATGTGCATTGTGCCTTGAACACATCCAAAACACAAACATGATATATGCCAAGTCAGGGATGGGATGATAGGACCCTGTAGGAAGTGTTTGCCAAGCTGCTGTACCCATGCTGCTCGGTCCAGTTTCGTCTCCAGCCTGGCTGACTGGAATCAGCCTGACCTTGGCCCCTCCAGTAAAGGACTGCGGTGCGCAGTTAAAAAAACTGCAAAACATCTTCTCTACTCCACTCATTTATTTCTCCTTTCCAGCATCTTTACTACTTTAACTTACTCCAGTTTCTTTCTAGCTTGTTTTTTCCTTTTCTTTTTTACAAAAAAGGAGGGGCAGTTTGTATTTCCCCTTAATGCAAAATATCAGATTGATCCAGTATGACGACGTACTGTGCCACCTGCAGACACAAGGGCGGCTTTGCACTTGTGCATCACCATGGCTGTGTTTTATTATGGGGTAGGAAAAAAAAACATTTCGACCACCCGACAGACCGGCTGTTTGGGGATTCTCCCGCACCTCCCTATGGCCACCCCTGGGTGTGACTGACTTTGGCCACTAATTCCGTTAGAGCATTGCACTGTAGAATGGATCCCCCGCACACCCCTTGTCCGTTACATTTGAGAGACCCAGAGGTGAGCTGCTCCTCCCTACAGACTTTCCTTGTCTCATAAACCTACAGCCTGTCAGCCTCTGTGCAGTGTGCATGGTTGTGGCATCTTCCCACAGCAAACAGGGGCGCATGCAGCTGGAAGGGGCACAATTTGCCAATTCCTCACACAATAATATGATGGATATCGGGAAACCGCTTTAGCGGTACAGATGATTTTTGATGTATTTTCTTATTTTAAGTGCTTGTCTCACCCTCTAGGTGTCATGGGAACGTTTGCAAGGGCCAAAAAACGCTACTGTAGGTAAGACTTGAAGTAAACTCAGCCTTAGACAGTTTAGCTGAAGCAGAAAAGTCTATGTTAATTGTAAAAGGTAATCAATAACACACAGGTATGCACAGGCATAGGGTTCTTCATCTGAGCAACACTCATTTAAACTGTTTTTGAGATGCTAATTTACATTTGCACACGCTTCAGCTTCCGACATCTTGACTTCAACATTTTTGCTCAATCTGTTGTACAAAACTTAGAAATATATAAGATTATCTGGACATTACTTGTCAACAGTGCTCTTTAGGCTGCCTGATCAGTTTCTGTCTTGTGTTTTCCTTAATTTGAGTAAGGTCATTGCTATCCCATATTTTCTTTATCGAGGAACATCTTTACTTTGTAATAGTGCACATAAGGGTGAGCACCTTTATGCAACCAGGTGACCACGTTTTATTTTTTTTTAGATTTTACACTTTTCATTTAAAAATTTGTTTGTTTTGAATAGCAAAAGATACATTATATTTAAACCAATTTAAAAAAAATAATTAAACCAGAAAATCCTGACATTTTACCAGGAGATTCACTTTTAAGATCCACTGTTTTCTTACAGCAGCTGTTGTGTGTTTTGGCAGGTCTGATTCTAGTTCTGGAGTCGCTCTTGCTATGCAAAATGTGACCCCACCTATTAGCCAATCAGAGTCACAGCCTTTTGCTGTGACGTCTCCAATTTCACTCGCTGTGCTTGAAACCACAGCGAAGCAGCTACCAGAAATGGTAACGGTTCCACTTAACCGTTACCAGTGGGAAGGCCTAAAAAAGGACACATCCCGAATCACGGCACCCTAAGTTTGTACTATTGGAAAAGGAGCATTTGAGAAACTTGTTATTTTTCTGTCATCCGAATTATGAGATGATTCACATAAACTAAAATGACATTTTTATGTTAGTTATTTAAAATACTACTTCATACAAACCATATAGCTGTTGATATAATTTTTTTGTTTTGTATTTATGTCCAAATAAATGTACGTTTGGAAAGGCACCCGATGTAGACCTCTGTGACAGCAGAATTACTTTTAAATGGTAAGTCTCTTCTTTTTGACCATTGTCACTCTCCTCATCATGGCCAGGTTCATGGTAAGTCATGGAAGTCGTGAAAATAGTGTAATTACTCGTTATAACTAAATTGTTTTTAAAGGTGCTGTAATTTACCTAGGTGTCAAAGGTGACTGCTTCAGATAGTATAACAGTATAACAGTATATTATTTTAAGTACTGTAAATGAAGTTTAATTAATACAACACCCTTCATCTTGGTATATTGTATTCATAATACAAAGACATTTTCTTGCTACTTCAGTGTTAGAATTTATAATACATTTTTTTTTTTTTTTCCTCAAGAGCAACCTGAACATATGGAGGGTATGGGATCTAATAGGGAAACTAAAAACCTAATGTAAGGGAATACAAAGTGAAAAGTAAGAGACGACAGCGAATGAAAAGGCAAGGTATAGAGCTGCAGAGAGAAAATGAAAGGTAACCAGACGAACATATAGTGTAATTTGAATAAGAAATTTAATCATTATAAGGAAAAATATGAAGCTCTGCAGGAGGTGTAGCAAATGGAGCAAATATAAAACGTATGGGGCTTTCAGGCACTTCTCCCCCATAAAGTCTCTTAGGACTAAAGCAGCAGGGATTTGTCAGGTCTGAAGATGAACATAAGAAAAAAGAATCCTTCATGGCTACATCTGCCAACATGAATTTATATGGCTGTTGTGGTGAAGAGGGAGTAAAGATGTGATCAAGCGCAGAGGGGAATGGAGATGAGCAGGAATTGAAAGAGAGAGGCGGGACAAAAGTAGACCAGAAGGAGGAACAAAGTAAGACAGGAAATATACAGACATTAAGACAAACTGACTGGGAAGGTAGAGGAAAAAAACGTCAAGTATTCCTCAATGATTGGCATTGTTGTTATACAAATAGGTAAAATACTACAGATGAAAAGGACATAAGCTCAAAATTGTATAAAAAGATTTTTAATAGACTAAATAGTGAAAAAGTCCATTCTGTAATTTTCCATTTACTCTAGAGCACAATTTAACGATTGTACTGTAACAACAGATTGTGACACTCCCAAAGAGACAAAGGTACAACGTAACAAAAAGGTAATGTACAAAAAAATTTAGAAAATCTATTGTAGATAAATTTATTCTAGGGTTAATATATTTTGCCCTGCGACAGACTGGCGACCTGTCCAGGGTGTACCCTGCCTCTCGCCCAGTGAACGCTGGAGATAGGCACCAGCAACCCCCGTGACCCCATGAGGGATTAAGCGGGTCAGAAAATGGATGGATGGATGGATGGATGGTTATTATATTTTCAAAATAGATGTTTTTAATTTGTGCTTTGGTTTGACATTCTCTGGGGTACAATTTCAATAAATAATACAAAAAATATATATATCCTCCCACTTGACAGACTATCGCTTATAGCATGACACATATTATCAGATGAAAATTGTGAGCAAATCTCTTCACTGCTTTGAGATTATAAATGAATTCACCTGAATATTCCTCAGAGGTACAACCTGTCATTTCCCATGTTAGGCCGCCAAACTTGAAGAACATTGAATATCAGTTTGAGGAAGCTTAGCTTCCCCAGCTGCTGCTTGGATTTTATCCTTCCATCCTTTTGGAAAACCTATTTAGATGTCGTTAATTTTTCTCCACTACCAGATTTTTTTCCATCTGCACTCAAAACAGCTGTCATCATGTCACTTTTAAAACACAATAATCTTGACACAGTTGTTTTTGCTAAATATAGACCTTTCTCAAATGTACTGTGTTTTACCAAAGGATATGAAAAACCTGCGTACAATCAGATTAATAACTATTTTCAAATAAACACAGCCTTATATTTATCAGTTCAGTTTTCCCTGGTTACCATAGCAAAGAAATGACATTTACTATTTATAATTGATCTGGAAAAATACAGTGGTTGTAAAACATATGTTGTGTGCTGCTGGATCACAGGGCAGCTTTTAAAAATAGGGTTCCGGGGCTTTAACACTTAACACAAAATCCCAGACCACACATTTACGCTTATTTAATGTAATTAAGGACAAAATAAAGAGTTCACCCCAATAATGTAGAGATGCCTAAGAAACATCGCTTGTTCTCACAATGCTATTCATTCTCACTTCAACTGTCAAGAGCCCCTGAAACTAAATGTGTGAAGTTTAAAGCGTTTTCAAAACACTAAGAGCTGGTTTTCTCATAATGTGCAACATATGGTTAATTTTAGCCACTTTAAATGGGGTGGGGGGGGGGGGGGGTATATATCAGAGTGTCCAAATTTATTTTTAAACAGAATTAGCTTTTTTTTAATTTTATTTTATTATTACTTGAATCTTTCAGTAATGTCAGTATTCATAGATATATCTATATGGACAGATAAGTTAGAAAAACATAGGGGCAGTTATAGACATGAAGGGGTACATAACGTGCAAAATCCAAATGTTTAGCCCTTAAATACATTTTGTTGTGTACCCAGAGTCTCTAGGAATGCAGAAAATTTTAATTTAGTTTTTCCAGGTCTTGATATTGTTTTTGGGGTAATATTTTTCTAGCCTTTCAGTTCTCTCTGTTTTCTATTATGTTTTTTGAACAATTATTCAATTCAATTAAATTTTATTTTTATAGCGCCAATTGATGATACATGTCAACTTGAGGCACTTTACAAAGTCAAATTATACAGATTGGTCAAAAAGTTTCCTATCTAAGGAAACCCAGTAGATTGCATCAAGTCTTGACAGGCAGCATTCACTCCTCATGAAAGAGCGTAGAACCACAGGGAGAGTCGTCTGCATTGTCCATGACTTTGCAGCAATCTCTCATACTGAGCAAGCATGAAGTGACAGTGGAGAGGAAAACTCCCCTTTAACGGCAAGGAAAAACCTCCAGCAGAATCAGGCTCAAAAAAAGCACAGAAGCACACATTGATCCAGGAATCCTTTCTATGTTATATGGTAATAGCGGATGATCTGTCCTCCCTGGATTATGTCACAGCTAACAGAACACCAGACCAGGTGTACCTACTATGAATAAATAAAAATGACAGAGAACAAAAAGGTAAAAGATGAAATAACAACAAGCAATGCAACAATTATGTCACAGTATTTGCTGCAAAACTGCTACAGAAGGTTGGGGACTTTGGGCTTACCAATTTCAAAAATCTGCTATCTCTTGGAGTAATTTTATAATCCAAGCTGAAGGATGCAGAAGCTACAAGTGGATAAGCTAAATGTTTGGTTGTTCACTACATAATCCCCAAGGAATGGTCTGCGACCTGGAAGGGGCAGGTATCTCCTTTAGATTTAAAGAGACAGCACCAAAATTAGTTGTTCTCAGACGCATCTCAGAACAGGGGTAAAAAGGTGGCTCGTGGGGGTACATTAACAAGATATTTAAACCAATGCATTGCAGTTCCACTTTATATAGACCATAACTGAATGATTTCAATTTGAAAAGGAAGAAATGAAAAATATGATAATGTATGTCCGCTTTAAAATCCCATGTTGGAAATTAGCATCTTTTCATGCTTCATTCAATGGAGGAGAACTTTGTTACTTTATGTCACACATGTAATTCCAAAATGGTGTCTAACTCTACCATATACCACTGCATACTAAAGTCAGCCTAAGCCCAGGTATTTCTATGGCACTAGTAATAATATACTGTGCTCAGTTCAATACATTGATAAAAAACACAAAATTCTTGTTCTTATCACTTTTATTGAATCTTTATAATTCAGAAGCACATGGTGATGCTCTATTACAAAGCTGTTAACAAAAGATAACATGCCTTTTTTTCTTGTCGTTGTTTATTTTGAAGAAAACTAATGAAGACGTGCAGACTACAAGCAAAATTTTGACTGCTCACCAGCACAGCTGCTGTCCTGCTGGAGATTAATGGACAAGTTTGTCCGTAGTACAAGTCCTCTCTGTGCTGCCTCACCTCTCAGCATATTTGATTTATGAACACCCAGCAGCGCATGAGCTATAATTTGAAAGGGGTTTGTTTTTCCTCATGGTGATGGAATTTTAAATGTTGTGATGAATGAACCCTTGCAGTTTGTATTTATTATTCCGCCTTGATGTAGTGTGGCCAAGAGCTGGTGCATCCATGCCTACGTTCTCCCCGTGTTTGGGCTTCTCCTTGTGTGCATGTGCACATATCATTTTATAAATACAGCTCCAATGTTAAATATATGCCTGCAAAAGTGCTGACGTTTTCCTTTTTTTCAGGTTGACATTAAAAATAAATCACTAGCTTGCCATGTCTTGCAGGATCCAATACCACATCTCACCCATCGGATGCCATTGTGAAAAATCAAAGAATAAGTCTTGCCCTTCCTCCCTTTCCACTACTCTGCCTTTGAATATAGATTTATTCTCTAACCACTGCATGTATGGTGGGGTGTTTGATGTTTCTGTGATGGTCACATATTGAATGAACCATGGAGAAATGTGATGCTCCCTGGTGAATCTACAGGGCTATAGTCTGGGTTTAAAGAAGAAAGAAAGAGAGAAGCAGACAAACAATCCCTGTGCAACAGTGTGTGACACAAAAACAGAAACCTCTGGACCTAGTGCTGCTACAAAGATATTTATTTCTGCCAGCCATACTGTATTGGGAATAGAAATACTCGAAGGAATAGTATAACCCCTTCATTGTTTAAATCTTAGAATTTTAAGATAGCCCCTTTTTACATTGAAAGCCCCAGGATTTAAAGTCCCAGGCTTTGTATTACCCCAGTAAACAAAAACCTGGGGCTTTTGGGTTTTCCTGTTTCCATTAGCCTGGGCCATTTATGTAAAACAGGCCCAATGATGTATGGGACATTGTGACAAAAAACTGCAGTACCACTCCGGTCCTGTGGGTGGCGCCGATAAGACAGCAGTCAAACAGACAAAGGCAGAGAAGTTGTATCATATCCTGCCTCTCATCCGGACTCCAGAGAAACAGGAGGACAATTGATGGCATTACATCTCCTTAGCCCATTTTACACCTCCACTAAACCTATTTCTTACCGCCGGGCTCCACTCTATTCTACTCCTGTTGGTATAAATGAATAAAAGTAAAGCACAACTTCTTTCTGCCCACGCAGCTCGGAGACCACGGACTTTTGATCACAGCAAAATAATAAATGCACGCTGAGCAGTTCTCTCCTCCTCTTTCAAGCCTGCTCCGCGCGCATGTGTACGTACGCACGCACGCACGCACACACACACACACACACACACACACACTGTGGCAAAACAGTTTTTAATTAACTAAAAAAGCTGAAAACATCCAGCCAAGATTTTCACATTTGATATCAGTTATGTGCAGATAACCCCCACTAACTTAGTAAATGCTTTACATAGTGACTTTTCAGCCACAACAAACATGATCCAGTCTGCGGGAAATCTCAGACTGTCTGCCGAGTAACAACGCAGCGGCAGCGGCTGTAACATTGCAATCTCACTGGCCAGGCCCACCTATCAGCGGGCCTCTGCTGCTCCAGTCCGAGCAGAATTAAAATTGGCTAATAATCCTGATGAACTGACTGCACAGATGAAGTTTGGAGGTGTACTATCGCACCTAAAAATATCTTAAAATAACTTTTTGTAATAAATTAAGGTTATACAATCGATAAATTTGTAAACTCCTCATTTCTTTACTGCTCCTTACTTCACCCTTGTCGCGGACAGTTTTTCTTACTGCATGCAACCCCACCCATTGAGCAAAGCCCCAAGAAAGCAGAGAAATACTGGGTCGGATGGGGGACCAAAGCCCCGGGAAAGTAAAGCATAGGGAACGTGAAATTAGTTGGCTAAATGTGTATAGAAATGCTACCGGTGATTTATAGAGCCCCAGGCTCCTCAAAAGCTCCAGGCTTCTGAGTGGCAATGGAGTAGGGGCTAATGTCTTAAATCTGTAGTCTATGTTCAGGGTCTTGGTTAGTGTTAATATCCCTTTAACCTTTTCACATGTTATCAAGTTACAGCAACATGGCTCAGTGTGTTTTATTTGGGATAGATCAATTGCATAATTGTGACTTGGAAAGAATCAAACATGGTTTAATTTTAATTTTCTTTACAAGTAAAAATAAGAAACTTGTTGTGGTCATTTGTATCATTCACCCCTGAGTCAATACATTGTCCAGCAAACTTTCACTGAGGTTGCATATGTAACTCTGTTAAGTTCCATATGTTGATATCAGCTTGCATATCTTTCAACAGATTCTCAAACTGATATTTCTTGACCTAGTGGGCCATTGTAGCACTTGGATACGCTTTGCTATTCAATTGTAAAAGTGGCTGAATACTTAGAGTGGTTGTTCATGTGGAAGGTAAATTGAGCTTCTAAGATTTCTTGTAAGATAGCCTTGAGGTTAGCTCAATCTCCCTTCCTGTCAAATCTGACCAGAGTCCCTTACTCTGCAGAGAAAAGCATCCCCACAGCATGATGCTGCTATCGCTATGTTTCATGGAGGGGATGGTGTGTTCAGCTTAATGTGCAGTGTTAGTTTTGTGTAGTATTTCAAGTTCAATGTTGGTCTTATCTGACCAGAGCACCTTCTTACACATGTTCGATCGGTCTTACATGTCTTGCTGCAAAGTGCAGGCGGCAGTTCTTATGTTTTTTTCTTTTTGCAATTTCTCTTTTTCATAACATTTTTCCATTAAGATCAGATTTGTGAAGAGGACAACTAATGTTCTGTCAACAGATTATACAACATGAGTTGTGGATGTCTAAAACTCCTGTAATGTTGCTTTGTTCATCCTTTCTAATTTATTTTGTGAGTAACGGTTGCCCTGCCCAGACTGTCAATTTAGATGGACAGACATATATTGGTAGGTTTACTAAACTCTTGAATTTCAATGATGGTTTGAACAGTGCTCTGTAATATGTTCAAAGTTGGGATATTGTTATATAACCTAACTGATTTAAACTGCACCTCAACTTTATTCCTGACCTGCCTGGTGTATTTCTTGGTGTTCATTATAGTGTTTGTGCACTAATGTTCTTTAACAACTCCTATTTATACAGAGATCAATGTACACACAGGTGAAGACCGTTAATTGGGTAATAAATTAGTCAGGTAATTCATAAATTTATTAGGTGACTTCTGAAGACGATTGCACTGTAGTCTATGTTTGGGGCATCAGAGCAAAGGATGCTGAATACAAATATATTTCACACTATTCAGATTTGTATTAGTAACTTTAAAACTTTTTTCCTTCTTTATCACCTCAGAATGATACTTTTGCTTTGTGTTGACTCATCCTCCAGTATCTTCTAATTACGTGTTAACATAACCTAAGAGATGCCACATAGTTTCACTGTCCACAGGGAAGAATGTTTAACATCACCATGGGCTAAGAATATGCTGAACAAAAAACAAAAACAAACAAAAAAACAAGCACCCACTTTAAAAATTACTCCTTTAAAGCTTGACTGAAAGTTGGTGTACTGGCATCTTTTCAGGGGCATACCCCACCTCTCAACCAATGACTGCTGTAAAAAGGCCCCAAGGATCCCTATAACCCTGCAAGGATAATGAATCATTAACAATGCATAGATGGGTGAGTGGATGGATGGGTAAAGCAGGCTAAATGAGATTTTGGGATTGCAAAATGACAATTTAAGGACTATGCAAAGTTTCTGACATAAAAAAACAACAACTTCTAATGAAAGTGGGAAATTATACAGCCAGACTTAATCGAGAGACTAGTTGATAAGTACAAATAGCATGTGGTTTCTCTGTCACTTGTTTGGGGTAAATCTTGTTAGGAATAAGTCTCTCTAAACAGTGATTGTGGCTGTTGCAATATAAATTCAGATTGTCCTTTTAGGTCAATTTAGTACTTTTTAATGACCATGTGAAATTAGAGCATAATCTGAAACTTTTTGTCATTCAGTGTTTTCATTTCTTCCACACATTTAGTATTTTCCTCTTTTTTTTCAGGGGGGACTCATTGCCCTTCTCCTTCTAATTCTCCTCTTCACCCTTGTCCTGTATACCCGTCACCGATGGTGCAAGCGTCGCCGGATCCCCCAAAAAAGTGCCAGCACAGAAGCCACCCATGAGATCCACTATATCCCCTCCGTCCTGCTTGGTCCGCAGGGCCGTGACAGTTACCGGGGCACCCGGGGCACTCACCAGCATGGTAGCTCTGTAATTGGAATGCCCATTCGCGAGACTCCCATTCTTGATGATTACGACTGCGATGAGGAGGATGGAGGCGGACACTCACTTAACTCGACACCCAATCAGCTCCACAACAAGTTCAATGATGGGAAGGTTCTGGATGAATATGGAGTTAATGTTAGCATTGGAGGGCATGCAGACATTATGCACAAGGATGACAATATCAAACATAACTTTGATAAAACAGGTAAGTTAGCTCTCCAAAGATATTTTCTTTAAACATAAATAGCAGTTTTAAAAAATCTAAATTACACCAAAGAGCAAAATTATTCAGACCCCTGGCAGAATCATCACCATGATTATTCTGACTAGAAACTATGCATGTTGGAGTACCCCAGCCAGAGTCCCAAACCTGAAGATGGCAGATAATCTGTGTGGCAAGCTAAAGTTTAGGGTAATGGCAAGGTGGGCTTTCAGCCTCAAAGATTTTGAACTCAACACCTAAGATAAAGAGTTATAATACCAGAAAAAACTTATAAATAAATAAATTTGGATATATATTTTTTTTCATTGGCCATGTTTTAAGAAATGAAATAGACATAGTTCTTTTTAATTCTTTTGGCTTGTTTATTATTTTTTAAGATATCTGTCTCGTTTCCTATCGAAACTAAATTAATTGTTCAATACAAATAATTTGAAATCTAAATATGCCAGGGGCATATTTTTGTTCTGACAGCGTGCACTTTGCTATGAAGCGTAAAGAAGCACCTGCTTCATCCTGTATCATTCTGTCGGATTTGAGAAAGAATTTACTAAACAAGTATGATTTGTTGCTTGGTGAAGGTGGTTGTATTGCTTTTTTAAGCATTTATGAATCTGTCATGTTTCTGAGTGTTAATACCTCCAACTAACTTGCCTAGATTCTACATATTTACAACCCATACATGTCCTCAATATCACAGCTTGTGCAGGGCTTATTTTCCCATTGAACTTGTGCAATATATCATATTTTCTCATTGCAATTAGTAAAGCTTATTTCTGGTATTGTATAAAAAAGAAAACATGCAGTCTTTATTTTCTTGATAGCAGTAAAAATCCCATTTTTATTGAGACATACTGCTTCCTCTTGAGCCCCTGAGTCCTTGACTCTCCAAGTCAAGTCATGCAGCTTAATGCATTCTGTGAAGGTCAAGTGACAGCAAGCTGGGGTGTATGAGTGCTTAACCTGCTCACCCTTCCTGAACATAACCTGTGGTTGAGGGTTATCCACTTAAAGCAAATGATAAACATAACATAGCGCATGTAAGAGTAGCCAATTTTAAAATCAGTATGAGATAATCTAATACATATTTTTTTTCAGTATTAAAAGTATTCAAGTATTTAGGGACATTTTTTGACCAGCATGGTAGCTCTGTAATTGGAATGACATGTCAAAAAATGTAACATTTTTTGACATGTTCTGTTAAACCTTCTCTGTCAGGTTGGACTTTAATTATTGAAAGGTGCTGACTGAGTTGGAAGATGCCCTCGTTATTCATCCCACACTGAATTATGTATAAACCTGGTTGAAATGCCCCCATGATCTGATAGTATTTACCACTTTACATAACTATATATGTATTCAACATGGTAAGTCTGCCTCTATGCTTACAGAATAGTCAGCTGAAGACAGAACAAGAGAGGTTGACTTTACGTCTATATTTCATACCTCATTTCAAATAAAGTAGTTATTAAATAGAAGCAGGGAATAAAAGAAGCAGCTAAAAAGAAAACGATTATTGTGATTCTTTTAAGATAAAAGGCTAACGGTTTGTTATAGAAACTACAGCAGAGACAGTGGTGGTCTTTTCAAGGCGTTATGTGTGTGCCACCATAATGAGAAAAGGTTTTTAATACGGCCCCTTTAATTAGACTTAGAGTAGAGCCACATGTTTAGCATTTAAGGAACCTGATATGAAATACCCATCAGAATCAGCTTTATTGGCCAAGGTTGTGTGCATAAAGAATTAGACTTTAGTTTCAGTGTACAGACATTAAGTGTAAATATCTAAACATTCAAGGAAATAAAATAAAAGGCAGAAATAAAAAACTGAATAATTTGCAATTTTCTGGTGTGATGAAATAAATATGAAAAATAAAAAAATATTTTCTATTATCTTAGTGTTGTCACAACGGTCCAGCTTTAGTTAACATGACTGTGTTTGGATGAATTTGTTGTGAAGTTGTTTCCAGCACTTGTGTGGCAGCATCTGTGCAGAGTCAGAAAAGGTAAAATACAATACATCAATAGACTTAGAGACAACACAAGTACCCGAACACTGACACTGCTTATAGTGATAAGTCTGTGAAACACACTTTACCATTTACTAAACCTTTGCTTGACTTCTAGAAACATAAAAAGGAGTATTTTTTTAACACTGACGTTTGCATCTGATTTTAAGCTTCTATTTTAGTTTTGAAAAATGAATTTTTTTAACTGTTTATTTAGTCCATATTTTGATTAACCCTATAGTTCAAAATCTAAATGACTGGGTTTAAATGTTAGACTATAGTAGTTTTAAAACTGGATAATTCCAAGATAAAAAAAAGATTAATTAAAAGAGGCAGTGATGTGTGAAACAATTATCTATTTATGAAGACAGGAAATATAGCATTTGGCATTGACATTCGGATTATTGGTCCTAAAAACTGGAGGTCTAAACTGCTCTGAATTATTCTTCACTTCTTATAGTTTCTTTAAAAAAACAGTTTTTCATTTTTTAAAACTTTCTTTTGAAATACTATGTATATTTTTGGCTTCTTGGCTTCTGTGCTGAATATGTTGCAATATTTGATTATCATGTCTTCTCATCTAACAAACCCTTATAGTAATTTGTGTACACGTTAAACACAATTTATTTTCCAAGAGATGACACACAAATCATTGTTTGAATTGATTATTTCTGTTCTAAAGTGTCTTACATCAAACAAGAGGGTTGCATTTCTTTTCCACTGTTATTTAGCAGTTGGTAATTTAAAGTTTTCCAACAACAGTCATGCTATTTTCTTCCCATGCCAAGAGGTACAACATACAACTGAAGTATGTGTGGTATTTCCTCAAGGGATTATATGAGTATTGCTCACAGACCTGTGCATGGCATAAGCTGTTATCACACAGAGAAGCAAACGAAAGAGATCTGTCAACTTTGGGGGGGTTTTCTGCAAAATTCTAAAAGCTCTGGAGATGCTGTAAGGGCGTGCAAATCACCAGTATAAAAAATCTTGTTCTGTGACAGGCATTCATGAAACTGTTATTTATCATATTACTCCACCATAACCCATCAGGCATACGTAACCTTCTCCGGATACCCTGCACAGTAGAAAGTCATTTCAAAAGGGCAAATGTTGCAAGAAGGTCAAATCATGCACACCATGCAGCTAAAGTCATGCAGCACAAACACAACACTGTAATACAAGCATTGACAGTTACAGCTATGCAGAGAAACCCATGCTAATAGGTGAAACCTGCGGACAAAATGTCTAAACAAGGTATCTTGGTAAGAAAAGGAAAACAAAATCTGTTTTTATCTAGTCATTAAAAAAGACGGTTTGTTTTTGCATGCTAAAGACTTGAAATGACATTTATACAGCATTGAAATTTTTAATTGAACAAACTGATTTATGACTACTTAAAAATGTCATTAAATACAGCCGAGCAGCAAACTTAATTTCAGAAATGACATTTTTTAAATTTCTTTGTTCTCTAATTAAATGTCAAAAGTTTAAAGAATATTTTACCATATATATTCAACTTAACCAAACATGTGAAATGTGTAGAATGATGTGTACTATGTGGATCATGACTTGTCTGGCCCTTGTTTGTTTTTTCCCTGCATAATGAAGATAATAGTCTCTAATTTGCTGACACATTATTAGAGCACGTTGCCAATAAAAAGGCATGCTTTCAACCTTACACGCAGATGACGGACAGCCTTGTGAGTTAAATCCAAATGTAAAATTGAAACACAGCAAACATCTTTGTTAGGTTTCCATGAACATTTCGAGACAACCTCTAGATTAGGAAGTCTAATGACTACATTAAAAAACAACAAAGTCATCCCTTCGGTATGTGCCAGAGACCATCCTCCTCAATGAATCTAGGACATGAATTCTCCATTTTGAAGTTATTTAGCACAAATGCCAATCATAGGGCAGATCTTTTCAATTTAGGTATTCGTTTTTATACTAAGTAATCACCAAATGTATGCAACACCGATCTCTGTTTGTTTGGGCTTCGATTTTTAGCCTACAGTGGATAACATGTCTGTTATGTTCATAAAGTAATCTATAATGCCTATGTCTTTACAAAGGTTATTAAATATTTAAGAAACCTTTATTGAACTAAATATATCTGGTTAATATTCCAGTTTAGGGCGCGTGAGAGACCTATCCAAGATGGCAGCCGCGCTGAAAAGTCAACTCCAGTAGGCAGCGCCAGTCCGTGGGGTATCTACCTATATTATGTCTATGAGTGTTAGCTCATTTTCGTGGCATCTCCCAGGAAGGACTAGTCACAACTGGAATCCTGGGATGTCATAGAGCTACAAAACTCTGCGCAAAGCAGCATTTCTTTCTCTTTGCTCACAGTTATCCACAGGATGGTTTGGGTAGGACATGACTGAATGTTTCATTCTCATTGGCCAAGTAAAAGACATCTCAGAAGAAACCATGGATCCAAATTAAAGTGCGATCTGCTGTTTATGTCTGTGACTGTACCGTGGCCAAAAATAAGACTTGCTCCCTGAAACTGGCTGAGCTTTTGCAGGAGGGGCTGCAAAAGTTTTTTTCCAACAAAAGACAAGTTGTTTTTTATTACGCAGTGGTTTTTCTTCCTCCACCCTGAAGAAGACTTCATATGACATCTCAGCTTTACACGCGTGCCAGTCCAAGTAGAAACTCGCCCCAACCGCTAGACTGAGAGTGACCACCACATCTTCTCTGTTCATCAAACCTGCTGAAATCAACATGCTATCCTGTTCATGAGAACGGTTCACAGTAAGAGGTTGTGCCTTTGTAGAGAAAACTGGTTTAGGATAAATAAAATTGAAATATTGTTTATTTTATTGTATTTTGCTTTGTTTGTGGTGCTTAATTGGTTGAGAGCTAACAGCCCACTGAGCCTAATAGTGTGTTCACATAGTAACCCATATGCAAAGGGTGCTTTCAGGATCAATGTAGCAGGCCGCAATGCGATTGGAGCAATGCAATTGGCTGGACTAGGGTGAAACGAGCGAAGCGTAACACGCAATGACTTTCGCTAGAGTTAAAAAATCTGATCTTTTCTGTCAAATCAATTTACATCAGCCAATCAGGGTTTGGTTGTGGTTGTGAGATACGGTGAAGGAGCGCTGCAGAAACTAAGCTTTTTTTAATCAAAATGGAAAATAGAAAAATTCCTGCTGACATAGGATGAAGTAAGGAATGCTCTTTAGAGGTTTGTGGGTGGCTTTGAAAAAAGCCGTTTTAATTTAGCCCTTAAAAGGACTGTTAAATCATTCATCATTCGTCCTCCTCTTGTAGCTCCAGAACTAGTCCCGGCCAGCTGCTGCCTCTGCCCCGCTCGGTGCTCTCTCTGCCTGGCTTCTTGCTTTGATCTCCCGCTGTCTTCCCTGAGCTCCAGAGCACCTGCACACGGGTGATCTGTCCCTGAGATGGGATAACGGTTTCGGTTCCTGGGCAGATGGGAGAACCACGGGAAGTGACCGTGATCTAGGAGCAGCTCTTGGCCTTCCTGAACTGGGTGTATCTCTCAATGAACTGGTGGATCCAGGGGCACCGTTGTTCGGCTTTTATCTTAAATACAGCATCGTGATTTGCTCGGTAAAATCCCGGTCCGCCATGTTGAGTTGAACAGACAACAGGCAAGCAGATGGAAGTTCCTCCTGTTTGATGATGCGGTGAAGAGATTGAAGCGAATGGAGCGTTGTCCTCGATGGCCACACGGAATGCTGGCAAAATGTCAAACGGCAGGCGGAGATTAAGCTGGAATCGCGTTCGGTGTGAGCACAAAATTTGTTCTGAGTGGTGCTTTAAAATTGCATAAAAAACATGTCATTTAAAAACAAGTTGACCAGATTTCTGAAATTAAAACCGGGCACATCTTTGGCTCGTAATTGTAAAATTTTGTCAATTGTGTGTGTGGGGCGGTGGCACTGACACGGTGGTGGGGAGTTGAGTTGTTGTAGGGGGTTTTCATCAGTGTGTCCAGGTACCCAAAATGTACTAAAAGTGCCCCAAATGTGCTAAATTGTGTCTCCATTATCCCTGGCTCTAATGCTAATGCTAAAGCTGAAGCTCTGCTAATGCTAAGGTGGTAGCCACCATTATGCTATGCTATTAAAATAGCGTTCTATTTTCTCTTCTGCTTTGCATTATCAGTTGTTTCAACATGGAGGAACTGTTGTTCTCTGTTAGCTTTTAAAGCAAATTTTGCTTAATTCCCAATTCCTCAAAACAGACTTTTGTGCTTAAAATACACATACATGCTGAGAAGCGATATCACTGCACCATTTTATTCGTTGCTGGTTTCAGTTTATTCTTATGTTACTTTTTACTTTTTTGCAGTTTATTAGTTTTACTTATTCTTTTTAGTTGTACTCAGTAGTTTAGTTGAATGTTACTAGTCTAATTAAAGGATTTGTTGACTAAAGTATTTTAACTTTAAGCTGAATTATTTTTTTTTAAATATTGTATTTTGGTTAGAAGTTGTATCTATTTTGTATATGTGTGCAATACTAGCTGTTTCAGAATGGCAGCGTGCAATTTCCTTCCATCTATAATACCACACCTCCCCAGGCAGATGTAAAACAATAACTGGAAGCTGTTTGGCTTTAATTTCCTGATAATCAGGTGGTGCTCTGACTTGGTAATTTTGATTAAATTACTAATTTGTTAATAATTATCTTTGGCATTTATTAATAGTTGTTCATAGCCAAACCAAAACCATTGTTGCACAACCATAGGCAGTGGGAGTATATGCCTCAAATAAATCTAGCAGAATTGAAATGTTGCAGGGTCTGAATTCTTTAACTACTTTATAACATTAGTCTTTTTAAATAAAAAACAATTGTTTTTTTACATTATTCAGGTAGAAAATAGTCAAGCAGTTTTTTTAGTTTAGTTTAATCTTCCTCTTTTGTTGAATGGGAACTACTCTGGTAAAATCAGACAAGGTCAAAAATGTTTTATGTTTATTCATGTTTGTCATAAGTTTTGGATAACTTTAGAAAAAAAACTCCCACCCCTATATTTTCCTTCTGAAAACACAGTGTCAAACTGTAAATCATTAACCACTATAAAAAGATAATTGCAATGTGGCAGTGAAGCATATCCAATCTGTTTATATGTAATTATAATATATTTAGAAAGTTTAAAAGAGTTTTTTGTCAGTTTAATATGTTGGGTTATATTTAACTAAATGTATTGCATTAAAATGCTGTGCCCATATGTATAAATTTGACCCCATGTTGATTAGAAATAAAACAAATATAAAAAAGTACAATAAATCAAAACTTGGGCAACAAATTTTTCACTTCAAAAAGTAATTAGTTGGATAATCATTCTATTTCACCCTAGAAAAGGAATGGCTATCATTACAAGCCTAGAATGAATATATATACTGTATATATATATATATATATATATATGCCCATAAGGAGCAAATTTAAGCTTTTTGCTACAATGCAGTGCACCTAAAACATGACAACGTGAAAACATAATAACACATTAATTCTCTGGCTTATTGGTGTCTTCTCAACTGTGCAAGGTATTTTATGCAGATTCCCCCCTGCCCCCCATACATAGTTCAGTGTATAAGCATAGCGTCAAAACTGACAAATTAGACTGAAACCCTTTTCTCTACCAGGTTTGATTGTTGAAATTTATACCAAGGGCTTATTTCCAATTATTATGCTGGATTTTCTTTGTGTCTGGAGCAGTTGGAGGTCAAAGCGTGGCCCCCAATGTTCTGCTGCCGCAGCATTGGGAGACACATCCATTTTTTATTCTGGCCCATGGCAAGAGCTGAGCTATAGATAGAACTTTATTTGTGCTCCCTTGAAAACAGCAAAAATCTTAAAATATGCAAGTAGAAGCAAGTCAAGAAAAGTATCTGACTGAAGATGTGACATTGCATGTTTTCCAGTGGGTAGGATGGATGAGATATGAGACATTAGATGTTCAGATCTTGCAGACCAAACATAAAGGCGGGCAGACGGGGTGAGTTACTGTCTGCTCCTGTTGTTTTCAAGGCTTTTAAAGAACCTAGTTGTCATTCTGTTTTCGTTTTAGCGTCTGGTCAAAAAGAAATACCACTTTGCATTCATTTTGTCAAGTTCAGAAAGACTGTTGCGTGATTGTATTGGTATTTTACGTGATCTACCAATGCAAAATATGACTTCACTGTAAAGTGGTGGAAGTCAACAGGCCCATCATAACTAAGGAGGAGCTGCATACATCCACAGTTCAGGTGGGAGGATCTGTCGATGGGATAACTATTAGTGGAGGACTCCAAAAAATTGCAATTATTGAAGAGTGGAAAGAAGAAATCATTGTTAAAATAATGCCACCAGAACTCCTCTCTGCAGTTTGCCACAGGCCATGTAGGGCCAGAGTTCCCAAAGTGGGGGCCTGGACCCCCCAGGGGGTTGCAAGATACCTCTTGGGGATTGCGAAATGATTTGATGTTGATGTGCTAAAAAGATTTAGTAGTTTCTTCTTTGTGAAACCAATACAAAAGTATAACTTTACAAGATGCTTTACATTCCTCGTTTTAATGCAAGGGGAAGGCTGCATTTATTTTGCAAGAGTTCTTATAAAAATATGACTTCTCATTATTTGGCATCTTGATTCCCATAATATTATGACTTTATTCTCATAATTTCCAAACAAAACAAAAAAAGATACGTAAAGCAAAATTCCACCCGCCAAAAGGGGGTCACCAGTCTCTGGCATTGTTATTTTGGAGGTTGCAGGCTGAAAGGCTTGGGTACCCCTGATGTAGGGGACAGCAATTTTGAAGATGCTCTGGTAAGATGGGGCAAAAATAGAAGTTTTTGGTCTAAATGCAAAATGCCATGTGTGGAGGAAAACTAATCATGCACCCTGAAGTAAATAATGTGAAAATTGGTGGTGGGATCTTCATGCTATGGACATGCGTTTCTTCAGCAAGGACATAGAACCTGGCCTGAGTTAATGGGGAGCTGAATGGAGCCAAACACAGGCCAACTCTGGTGTATAATCTGTTAAAGGCTACAAAACAATTTAAATGATAAGAAAAGAATGGGAAGGAGAGTCACCACAGGGATCTTCCACAGACAGTCAAAGCTGGAAGTGGATGTTTTTTTTCCCCAAGTGTTAGAATGGCCCAATCAAATTCCATAACTAAATTCAGTTGACAATATGTTAAGACTGGTTCACACGGCAGGATTTTTAGCCCGATATTCGCCCCAATCTCCCCCTTTCAAGAGGTGCCGATTTTCGCCATGTCTCTTAAGATAACCTTGAGAGATATTCCTGCCATGTGTGATGTGATAACAGCGATCGGGTACGCTCGGTGGAATGTTGGTACTGCTCCAACCTCAATTCAGGGATATTCAACATGTTGGATTTTCTTGGCCCAATATTCTAGCGTGTGTGGTGTTCCCCGAGGACAAACAAACATGCAGCCTGTTGAATGTGACAATGTAGCCAATCAGAGAGTGAGGTGAGGGATTCCCCGAGACAACAACAAAAAAAAAAACCTCACCTCCACTTCATTGTGCAGCAAGTGTAGAGCCCCCGTTGGCATTGTCTCCGCTTCTTCTAACCAACGCCCTTTCTTTTTGTTATGTTTTTTCTCTGTTAAAGGAGAAGTCCGGTCAAAATCAGAAATCAAACTGCTGAAAGTACTTTAAATATAAAACTACCACATACTGTACAATAAATTATACGTTTTTTTAATTAAGAATAATTTTCATTTAATCATGTTTATGTGGAGGAACCCATCTTGTTTAAGAATAGTACTGTCACCTCCCATTTTGTGACGTCACTCGGCGGACCCGCTGTTGAGCAAGTCCCAACGCTCTGTTGTTTGTCACGACGCACTATTTTCCAAGATGGCGACGACTGGTGCTCTGTACGAAGCAGAGAGTGATGAAGTACTTAGTGACAGTGATGGGAGTTCCGTGGAGCTATCATCGTCTGATAGCGATATGGATTTTTTTAGAAGAGTTTCTTGACAGAAACCGGACTTATTTCCAGTGAAAACTCAGTCGGGCCACCGAAGATATATATATACACGCGCGTGTGTGTGTGTGCGCGCGCGCTCGCTCCTCTGCAGCACGGCTTTACCGGCGCTGCAGCGGAGGAGAGATCGCGCTGAAGTGACTTAAGTTATATTTGCCCCGTAGTAAATAGGGCAGGTGGTCATTATTGTATAAATATTAAAATATAAAAGCGTTCCAGCACATGCTGGGGCGGAGGGATACCACATCACATGTGGTATCCCTCCGCCCCTCTGGTCGGTAACCATCCCCACAAATTCTAAATTAAAAATTAAAAATTTAAAAATAACTTACCGAAAATCCTCGCCCTCATATCATGCTCAAAACATTCTTCTTCGAAATGGTTGCTGCAAATGATGTGTTTTTTCTCTGGCCAGAAGTTAGATGGCAAATCCGCTCTCTTCAAGTTGGCAATCCAGCGACGAGCCCAGTGGCTCATGAATCGGAAAGTTTAAATAAGCTATGTTTTTTCCACTTTTACCAGTTGTGTTGGAGCATCCGATGGCCATGCACGTGGGCATTGTTGCTTCAGCAATAGCTCTTGGGAATGTCAGCGGTGAAGTCCTCTGGAAATCCGAAATAATTGTTGATGATCGCAGCTGTGTAGAACGGCTCCTATTGACTTTGCATGGAAAGCGGAGAGAAATGCTGTCGCCGCTTCCGCTTTTCCACGTCACAGGATGTGATGTCAGACGGCCATTACTGCCCAAATATGGGCATTTATGGCCGCCTCCATACACAGCGATCCAGACGAAAATTTATGTTTTTATTTTCTTATTGATTAAAGATAAGTTCATTAAATAACCACGAACGTGTTAGTTTTAGTTATAGCTAACGGTCCCCTGATTTTTCCTTGTTGACCGGACTTCCCCTTTAAAATTAGTCCACGGACTATCGCCAATATTCTTCGTTGTCATCCAGGTTTATTTGCTTTGAACTCACGTTTGATCTTGAGAAGATTCTAAAGATTTTGTGTCTGATATCTGAATGATCTTAAGCAAAATCTTTTTGTGTGTGGTGTATGGTGTATGGTGCTTGTCGTCTGACTGGGCACCACACACGGTACGAACAAACATGTTTTATCTAAGATTTTTTTATCGTTACGTGTGGTGTCTCTCAGGCTTTGAAAATCGTCCGACTATTTTAAAATCCTGCTGTGTGAACCAGCCTTTCACAGATATTCTTCATCCAATCTAAAGAAGATTAATCTTTTTGCCTGTGAATAAGGCAGAAATCTCAATCTGTTAATGTGCAAAGCTGATAGAGGCAAACTGTAATTGCAGTGAAAATTGGTGTTACAAAGTATTGACTTAAAAGGGATAAAAACAAAAAGATTGCAACTTTTCTCAGATTTTTATTAGGAGAAAAAAGAAAACAAAACTATAATCACTAGTGTTCATCTATCACATACAGCTCCAATAATAAATAAATAAATGTAAATAACTACAGTATTTGAATACTTTTGAAATGTTCTGTATAGCTTTGAATATTTGCCTGCTTTGCTTTGATACATGTTTACAGTGTTGTGTTGCTGTTTTAAATGTGTATAAAAGTGCATTCTTTGCTTATAAATGTCTCTGTTTTCCATTTATTGATTCATTCATTAAATTCCACCTCTTTGTATTAGCTACACTTCACTTCTAGTCACATCTCCGTCTATATCTTTTCATGTTTCTGTTCTCATTTATCCTCTTGCGAAGGATCACTTCTCTTTGAGACACTTTTTTCTTTGTTTCTTTCTGACCTCTTGTATATCTATCACACTTTCAGAAGTAGAGCCTTGAAAGCTTTTTTTCTTACATCGACAATGGACTGCTCCAGTTCAAACAAAGACAAATTTAATAAATCAGAGAGAAAAAAATCTGAGCTGGAATAAAAAAACAAAAAAAACATTGATCTATTCTTTACCCATTTGTTCCCAAAGCCATGTTAGATAGGAAAAGAAGAAATAAATTAAAGTGTGTGTGTGTGTGTGTGTGTGTGTGTGTGTGTGTGTGTGTGTGTGTGTGTGTGGGTAATATAAGACAGATAAGGTTGGTCAGTATATAGTAAAATATAATAAAACACAGGAAACTGATAGAGCCTGCTGATGGACTGACGACCTGTCCAGGGCATACATTGCCTCTCACCCAATGGCTGCTTGATATGCACCAACCCCTGCAATCCCTCATGGATAAGTGGTATAGATAATGAATGGATGGGTGGAAACTGATAGATTAAGAAATTTATGAAATTTTATTTAACAAGTTTTTTTTTTTTCTTCTTTATTCCTCCCAGAGTATTTGTACTTTCAAGCAGGTGGCAGTCTAGGCTCTAAAAATCAAAAAAGTGTGTAGTATCAGTGAACAGCCACATGCATTGTGTCATTGTCTTCCAATATTCTAACTATTATTCAAACTCTGAACCCAATAAGAATTTTAATATTGTTACAATCCAACTTGAAAGGTACATTTAGCGGTACAGACAAAATTTGCAGCCACTTTGCCTTGTGGGTATTAAGATATTAATAGGATTATTGAAAATGCTCGTATAAGAGGTAACCCTAAAGCATTTAACTTTTGTTTCTGCAAATGACAAAAAAAGACATTGCTTCAAATCAATACTTTTTTGAAATTACAGTCTGTGTATCTTAAAGTGATGCATATGAAGAAAGGTATTCTTGAGACTGCTTCTCCACTATCATTCTTCTGTGCAGATTCTTAGCACTGTAATTCATCTTTCAAGCTGCCATGCAAGCTGAATCACCACCTGCCTCGGGGCATGGGGCATAGATGAAGCGTCTGAAAATGTTACCTTGTGTTTCACAGACTTTTGGGCAGATAGGAGATATCCTCTTGAGCCTAAGAGAAATAAGGGTCAAACGCTACGTGTCGACGGGTAATCATGGTCAAAGGTTTCCGTTTCTGGCAGACAGAAATTCCCAAAGGCTGCATCAGCGGTTTAAAGGAATCTGGGCTTGTTTTGTTCATCTGGCATCTTGCTAGTCCTTCACTGTAGGTCTATTTTTTGCTGATGGGATTTCTTCTGCCCTTCCTGGTGCCGAGTATCATTTCCAGTAAATGTACAGGCATTGTTGTATCAGATTTTATGATATTATTTATAAATCTTTTTAGAAACCACTGCTTCTGGAAATGAGAGGTTTGTTCTTGTCATGAGAAAAGAAAAAAAATTAAGCTACTGTATCCTGTTCAAGGCTAAATTGGGCTGAAGTCTATCCCAGCTGTCACTAGAAGTAGAGGGGGTTTCACTCTGAAGTCAGTCCATCACACAGCCAACATATCCATCCATCCGTATATGAGCTATAGCTGATTAATCCAGTTCAGGGTTGTGGGGATACCGTCACAAGTAGCAAAGTACAAAGTGTATCAAATACACACACAAGACACACTACCATCACCACATATAATAACAGCGAAGGAGAAGTTAGAGCCCATTAGTGGAACATTTACATTTTTGGACTCTTGTTAGAAGTCGAAGCACCTTGAGAAAAACGGTGCATGCACCTGGGGAATGTGCCTCGAAAAAAGCCTTAATTTGATTCCAGGATTTTCTTGCTATGAGGCAACAATGCTAATCACTGACCAAGCTTGACTTGGGTTTGAGCTTTAAGCCTAGTGAACAATCTTCATCTCATGCAATCAGGGGGAAACTAAGCCAGATCATTTGAGTTACTGATTAATGTTCAGTTATGATAGTGTATAGAAATGACTGGTTGTCATGATAATGTTGGGTAAAGTACATATAGCTTCAATGAGATTATCCTCAATGGTCTGCGCCAGTCAAAGGAATTAGCCGTAGCTTCCAAGCTCTGTTTTTTTATTTGATACCATCATCTAAGGCAGGGGTTCCCAAACTTTTTCAGCCGCGCACCCCCTTCAGTGTCCCAACCGGCTTGGCGCACCCCCCCCCCCCACTGCCACCACAAAAAAAGAAAAAAATCTGTTGCAGTTACATCAATTCAACCATCTTAACAAAAGTTGTGGGAATAAAAATTTAAGCTTGTAAAAACTTTTGGCCCGAATTCAATTGTCCCTCTACTGACGTACACGACGTGAAGCGAGGAAAGAGTTGGAGAGACATTTGTCAATGGTTTGCAATTCACTCACCTGTTGCCTCCGATTCCCTGGTTTCAGCCAACTGAGCATATTTGCGAGAATGAATGAAGTAGAGGGCACAAGCTGCTTCTTCTACACATTGAGGCACAATGCGTAGAAGAAGATAAATTCATATTACGATGAAGTGTAGAACAACACTTTTTAAAATAAACAGATTTTCATGTCAGTACATTTTATTTATTTATTAAATTTGCTGTTTTGATTTTTGTTTCCACAAAGGAAATGATTATTTACACGTCTTTATGGTGTGGGGGAAAAAACACTGTCAAACCGCCATTACAGATTTCAGCTCGTGCACCCCCTAGTGGCAGCTCGCGCACCCTCAGGGGTGCGCGCACCACACTTTGGGAATCCCTGATCTAAGGTTAACAATGCAAGTCAGCCACAGACCACAGCTTTGAAAGAGATGAGCATATTCTCATTTTAAATGTGTATTATTGGACTGTGGATCATTAATGATTCATAACCATCTTTTCAAGTTTGTTGTAGGATCATGGAAATGACCACACAAATGTTTCTCAGACTGAACTCTGCATTAGATGGTTATATGGCATTTCTGAAAAACAGATGAATAAATCAGAGATCTTAGTCTTGCATTGTTAAGTTAGAATAATTACAAATGCACTTTTTTCAAAAATGAATAAAAGCATTTGCTGTTGCATTCATTGAGACATTTGACATTAACATGTCCCAAGGTTTTTCTATTTTTTAATCTTATTTTGAACTTCAGCTGATATTTTTTATGTGGTATTATTATATATAATTTTTAAATATGAGACTGGAAATTCTAATAAAAGATGCTATATTATATTATATCTTTAAGGATAATCAGTATTATCTACAGCAGTTCTGTGTTTAAGGCATACCAGAAGTCATGTGTTCAGTGCTTGTGTTAATTTTAGCAGTTATACATTTGAAACACAAGCTAGTAGAAATAACATGCATCAAACTCTAAGCCAACTATATATATATATATATATATATATATATATATATATATATATATATATATATATATGCACTGCTGAGAATCCAACGATTGTGAGACATTTCAACTCATAGTTAATTACCAGCACCAGAAGTTGAAGGTTTTTATAATTTTCCCAAAAAACATTATGTTCTGATATGTTTTGGTTGTCAACTCTAAATTGTACACAGTACAGAGTACACTAGCCCTATTTTTTTTGTTATTTATTTAAACTTGGACAACATGACATGTTTTTGGCTTAAGGCTACAATCAGCATAAATACAATACAATCACAGTAACAGTTTCACTTTTTTGTTTTTCTTTTGAGCTTCAAAAGAATTATTAAAGTTAGTGATATTTTGAAAGCTATGTTCAAATCAATGTGGATTTGGTGCATAGTGGTATCAGCAAATGTATAATAATCTGCTCCCTGGGAGACAGCAGTTGCCAGTGAATGGCTTGTTAATGTGGAACTTGTATGTGTTTTGCCTGAGTTTTAAACCCTTTCCTGTCACCTTAGTGCACCATTAATAAGAACAGTGAATACATGTCCGTCAAGAAACAAATGGCAGCATATTTTACTTCTCCAGATCTATGTGACTGCATTTTTTACCAATTAGATCCCAAGGGGATGCTGCAGAATCAGAGTTGCAGACAGGAGACAGAAGGAGAAGCAGATGGATCGTAGTGTGTTTGCAGTGGATGCTCCAGTAAAATCTTTATTCACTGTTTTGGTACTTATACATATTTACATCACAATGCAAATGCAATTTTTAGAAAATTATGTTCAATTATTGTATTTAATTCAACCGAGTTAGCAATCGTATCCTTTTTTTCTGCATTAGAAGTGTTTGGTTTGCTTATAAAGAGTCATAGAGGCAATGCATATTATGAAATTTGGGAAAACCCCAATGTAAAATGCAATGCCTCACAGATGTAAAACTATGTTATTAATTAAAAAACAAAACCTGTAGTGGGTGGTGAGATCAGCGGAACGTCTTGTTGAATCATAGCTACCCTCACTGGCAGACATTTACACCAGCAAACTCTAAAATAAAGCCAGAACCTTTGCAACAGAGCCAACTCACCTAGACACATTCTTTTTTCTTCTCCACTCCCATCTATAAAAAGGTTCAGGACCTTAAAAACCAAACCCAACAGACTCAAAAACAATTTTACCCCAGAGTGGTCAAATGAATCACTTGAAGACACCTTATGGAGAGAATGTATTAAATATCCTGATTGCTCCTATCCTTTGTTTCATGTACTGCTTAGTGTGTGTGTGTGTGTGTGTGTGTGTGTGTGTGTGTGTGTGTGTGTGTGTGTGTGTGTGTGTGTGTGTGTGTGTGTGTGCGTGCTCAAATCTTCTTGTATTTGCAGCATAGTGAGAATATGTTTTGCTAATTTTACTAGTGAAGTGATGATTTTAATGTAAAGTGAGAACCAAACAAAGGTCCTAGCTTTTTTCTGGGCTAGGGGTTCGGGTGAGGACTAAAGTGGCAATTAGATTTAGGGGTAGGGTTAGCTATAAGCCCCCAAAGGTTAGGCACTATGTACATTAAACAAGAATGTGTGTGTGATAGTCACGTTGAGAAATGAGAGCTGGTACACTGTTTTTCATTGTGTGATATACCATATTTTGGAGTATAGGAGTGCTCCTGAAGACCTTTATTTGATTATGTGGTGGCATCAGCCATCTTCAGTGCTCTAGATTGTTGGAACAGCAGCTTTTCTACATCTGAGAAGAAATGGTTAGATAAACCCATCATGAAGGCCAGCTCCTTTCCAGGATGTCCACTGGACCCACTGCAGGTGATGGGACACAGGAAGAATGTGGCAAAAATAGCATCACTGTTGAACAGCGTCTCCCACCCCATGCATGAAGCTATTGCAGAACTGGAGAGCTTCTTATTTGAGAGACTGTTGCATCTTAAGTCCACAAAGGAGCATTATTGCTGATCCCTCCTACCAGCAAGTATTAGACATCATAACTATCAATGCACCCAACAAACTAAATAACTGTTCATGTCTGCTGTTTTTGCATGTTCTTTTTCATTCTTGTGAACAAATAAATTTTTATGCATAATTATACATAAATGCTTTGCACCTTTCTTGGAATCACCCTACTCCATTGCACACTTTATTTTTCTTGTGTTGCAAATTTGCCCTTATTACATAGTGACCTATTGTTATTTTTTGTTTGCTTGTTTGTTTTTGTGTTTTTTACCCTTGAGAGTGTCTGTTTATGCTTCCATTTGCAATTCACTTGGCTGCTGGGACATGTGAATTTTCCCACTGAGGGACAACAAAGTTTTTTTTTTCTATTTTATTCTAATTTTGATGCAGCTGAACAAATGCAGAACACCGGATGGCGTTATCTTCTCACAGTGGGCAACATTAGACCACATGGAATAAGTTGACTGAGACAGTAGATAGTTGACATACCCGCTCATGAGACAGTGTTTACAAGCACATGCCACTGATAATGGACTATAGGGAGATAAGAGAGATGGAAAAAAGAAAAATAAAGGCACCAGGGGTTCAGTTGACATTGAAACCAAAATGAAAAATCTGAGGTCTTGTTGGGAAAGTATCAGACAAAGACAATATCTTTGTTCTTTCATCTGACCAAGGTAAATGGTGTACCAGAAAAGTGTATACAGCATTTAGGATAATATGCTGCAACAATTCATCCATTTCCCAGATGCATGGGTAGGGTTGAGGGGAACATTTTTGTAAATACATTTTAACAACATAGAAAGAAAAATAAAATAAAATAGACCCAACAACAGGACAAGCCACAAAATAAAAACAACAAAAAAGTACAGGGCTCTGAGCTTATATGTGTACAAGCAGTTAACCTAAAACATACAAACACAGCTTCTCCCCAGTTGCTCTTATCAAATAATACATGCCAAGTGGTCAGGCACCTTAGCTATTTCTCAAAGCTAACCTCTGGTAGTTTAAATAGCTTAGTTGGGGTATAATTGTCCACACAAAATTAGAGGCACAGGCTTTGTGAATTTTTAATAACTCCATTCTAAATTGTCACCAATGACTATTATAAAGCATACAGCTAGGTTTATACTCACTGCATTGAACAGGATGTGAGGATGCACGCACCAAAAGTGATGCAATCGCATTGTCCATGCCCCCGAGCACGGGCCCTGTGAGTTGCCGAGGTGCGGAATCGTCAAAGGAGCCCTCGCCAAACAAGTTTGCATGTACTGACATCAAACGTCCGAGAAGTTTCAAACAGCACAACTTTGTTAAATTCTATGCTGTTACTGTGACACATACCATCTTCTTCTATGTCTCTAGCCCTCCATTTATTTCTGTCTAGCTGCCACAAACACACCAACTATTCATCATGATTTTTTACAATACTGCGTACAGCCGTTGTGGAACTGTGAAGTCAACTGCTTTTTCTCTTGTTTACTGCATTTCCACAACTGGGTATGTTCGAGCACTGCTCCCTTGTGTTGTTGGAGAAAACTGGACCCATGGTCGCGTAAACTGCTTATATTAAATGCTTTATTTTAAGTCTGTCTGCATTTTTCTGTCACCACTTAAGTTTTTTTTATTTGGCTCTTGTTGTCTTTATGTTTTATTCAGTGCAATTTGATGATGTCTGCATGTTATATTGGCTTCTCAAGAGTTATTTTTGTACAATATGGGCAATACTAAGGTTATGTTCGGACTCATCATGGTCTTGCCTTTTTTTAGCCCTGTAAATGTCTTAAATGGCTTTTTTATTGGGGAACAGGAAGAAGCTACTCCCTCAAAACATGCACGGCAGCATTGCTGGAAGCAGAAGCTCCAATACATTATCTGTCTCTGCATCAAACACTGTGGTGAACCTTAAAAAAATGAAATGTCATTTCTGGACAGAAACATTTTTGCTATCTTCTTTTGTACTGGAAATTTGAAACACACATTCAATGTGATGGCTCTGTTGTAAATGTTTTATTTATCTTTCCAACTGGAATGCTTCCACATTTATCCAAGGCACAAAAGACGAGGGGAAAAAAGTGCACAAAGCCATGCAACAATGACAGAAGATTGATTATTTAGAAACATTTACTTTAGTCTATGAAACACAGTAGATTTAAGCAGGACTAAGATCTAACATTTTTTTTTAAATAAGCAGGCAAATGCCCCTGAGCTAGTTGATACAGGTCACTAATGTTTAAAGCAATAATTGTGGGCATTAGCAAAACCTGGACAATGTACAAAAGACAACTAAATAAATATTCCTAATGTTTCAAAAGCTACATCAGGAAAAACTGTTACAACAGAATTAAATTACATATGACTTATGTATGATAGCAGAGAGTATAGTAGCTATAGACTAGATTAACCGTGTCTGTATCTCGATTGTTGATCAACTCCTAAAATGTTTATTTTGTGCACATTGCCAAACAAAATCTCTCTCCAGGTTTTTGCTATGTTATCCAATGCCAAAAATTAAGCAATTTTGACTTTTGCTCATGATGTTGTATTTGTCTAGAAAACACGCTTAAGCCATGAGCCATGGTCGACTCTAAGTTGCAAGAAGAAGCACACTAAGCTTCTTTTGTCAATAGTGCAATAAAAATCAATTTCCGCTGTAGTGCATTCCAGAGTGGATACCAGAGTTGCTTGCTCAATAGACCATGTGGGTCAATTGCTCTGTGTGTACTCAACTTGCATTTAGCATTTTGGCTGTGTTTATTGGCTGTAGTCCTAGTCAATTCTGCATAAAAAAACACCAGAGTGGAAAACTGAACAATATGAAATGTGAAATACTTCTGTTTTGTGTTAATAGAAAGTTTATCATATAAATGCTACATTAGTGCATTTCCTGTAATAACTTTAGTTTATTTTTCTTGACATTACCAGTTAATAGTTCACTCATGTCACCAATAACCAACCATTAGCTGAAACACGTTCTCTGTTCTGCAGATATACAGTGCTGTAAAAAAGTATTGGCAGTCACAGATTTCTTGTGCTTTTGCTTTTTGTGATAGTAACATGTTTCATATCATCAAACTAATTTCACTTTCAGCTAAAGGTAAGCTACATAAATACAACATGTAGTTTTTGAATGATGATTGTGTTTAGCAGGGGAAAAGCTTTTCAAACCAACTGTACAATAAGTGAAAAAGGGGTTTCCCACTTTTTATACCATGAATTAACTTTTATTCATTTATAACATTTTGGGAAAGCTAAGTTAAATTCTGCTGGCCTCAGACATGCAATACTATGCCAGGCTAGTAGAATATAGCCCAAAAAAATTCACATAAACAGAACCAGCCTGATAACATCAAGTACATGTAAAAGAACTCAAAAAGGACAGGAGAAAATGCTTCTATCAAAATAAATTTAAGAACAAATGAGAATTATATGATAGACATTTGCCAGTCTTGCCAAAGAGTTCAAATGCCATATTTTGTTCATCCTTTATTGAATCACAATAATGAGAGCCACTTAACACAACTAGAGAAAACATGCAACATTGAGTGTGTCAAAATTACTCCAGGGGTCCGTTCTTCGTACGTCGCTAACTCAGTTAGCAGGATTTCATTGTTGACGATTTGGCATGATCTTGGATCGTTTGGTTCTTCGAAAGACATCCTGCACTTGTTGTCATAGCAACATGTGCGCCAGCAACATGTAAACAAGATTAGATCACGGCTGTATAAGCGGAGGAGATAGGGAAGTCTGCCGTAGCCATGTCCATTTTTACGACTGCAACCTGTTGCGGAAGGTGCAAGAATAATTTCAGAGTTTTTCGAATTAATCGCGTATTGCACAATAGACAGGATCCTTTAGCGCAGCGCGACAGTGTAATTGTAGAGAGATTTTCTTGGTGGCTGTTATAAACAGACAAACACATCATTTAACAGTGGCTTTTAAAGAGGAAAAAGTGGTGTTGGAGCCATAAATCTAAAATATTTAAGTTATTTGTATGATGGTTTGCTTTTTATTTGTATCCTATTCAGTAAGAAGATTTGTTCGGGCCATTTTATTGTGAAGTTTAGTTTACTTTGAAAGGCTTGCTTCCTGTCCAGCCGTATATTGGATTAGAAAAAACTATGGATTGATTATCTAGCCACGGAGCAATACAGTTTTACCGTGTAAACTGTGGATGACTTGGAAAAGGAAAATGTTCATTTTTTATGGATATAGATTTTTTTTTTGTTAAAATTCCCAGTTTGCACATGTCCTTTACTTCCCGTGTCTAAGGAATGACACTGAAATTTGGATCTCTTGACATAACAAGTGCCTATTTAAAATAAAGTATAATAATTAAAGGCTACCATTTTGTAGAATATTCTTGTATTTCACTTTTACTTGTCCCCATGTTCTAGTGCAGACATGGGCAAACTACGGCCCGCCGGCCGTATACGGCCCGTTGAACGTTTTAATCCGGCCCGCGGAACTTGTCCAAATTATTGAATTTTTTTTTTTTTTTTACAAAAAACTCTTATCAATGTTAAGGCTTCTGCCTCCCGTATGCGTTTTCAGCGCTTGACTATCATTAAGGAAGAGCAACCCATTAAATTCTATTATTAAATTACATTTCATATTATCGTCGGTAAACCTCGTTCGTTTCACCATATCCCTGTAATACCGCGTTTCCCCACTACATGGCGCTCATTGACCTTTTTGGCCTGTGGAGACGCGTGACGTCAGCGCTACATCCGGGTCCCGCGGGTAGACAAAAAACAGTACTGTTCTCGTCTACTACATGACAAAACGGGTGATTTAGAGCGTACTTTTAGTTAGTTTATTTTTGGAATCTAAACAATGTCTACGACTTGTTGTGCTCCCGGTTGCACACAGAGGCATTCCAAATCGTTGGATGTACGTTTCTGTCGTTTACCGAAGAAAGAAGAAAGAAATTGATAATTTCAATGAAAAGAGCGCAGGCAGACACTCCCAATGGACTGGGGGAGCCATTATACCCCGACAGAATTTGCAGTCCACACTTCATCTCCGGTAAATACAACTTATTTCTGCTCTAGTCATTGTTCTACTTAAATAGCGGCGGAGGGGAGGTGGCGATCGCTAGACGGGGCCGGAGAAGCGGAGTCGATGCAGCAGCAGCATCTGCTGTCTGGAGCAGCAGCCGCTGACTGCTGCTCCATTACGCCCCCGTTCACGCGCACTAGTACGTCTGTGTTTACGCTGTGTTCGCCTTTTGCCTACCAGTCCGGCGCGCATGTGCAAAAAACCCACATCAAAACAATAGCAGTGAACTACCCTATTACTCCCTTCTTCTCTTTAGCTTTGTGCTGTGAGCCCCTCTGTAAAAATGAGCTTATCAAAGCAAAGAAAAGTGGACAGTGAGTGGCGAGTGTTTAATGCAGAGTGGACAACGAAATACTACTTTACCGAAGTCCGATCAAAGGCTGTGTGTCTGATATGCCAAGAAACTGTTGCGGTTTACAAAGAGTACAATATCAGGCGCCACTTTGCTACAAAGCATGCTAACTACACCAGCAAGCAGTCAACGCAAGAGCGAACAGCCACGGCCCAGAGGTTGGCGGATAATTTACAGGCTCAGCAACATCTTTTTCACCGACAAACTGCAATTCAAGAGTCATCCACCAAAGCAAGCTTTTTGCTGTCATTCAAAGTAGCCAAAGCTAACAAGCCTTTCTCCGAAGGCGAGTTTTTAAAAGAATGCATGGTAGAGGCGGCAGGTATTTTGTGTCCTGAGAGCCAAGTGTTACGTCCCGCTACCTCTCACTCTGGCTCGTTTTATCTGTCTTCTCATTGAGAGAAGATAGGGGTCGTAATAAACATGGTACGGTGAATAAGAGGAAACGGTGAAAAAAAACAAAAAAACGGGCACCTGACGGAACACACAGTGTGGTGGGGGCTTACCTTAGATTTCTGATCAGAGTTCCCCAACCAACTGATCCTGAGGAAGGGCGAGCCCTAGCGATCCTCGTCCATCAGACGCTCCGTTCAATAGTTTATTTTCTTTTTTCTTGTCACAAGAACCACCATTTCCACAGGTGTGACACCACTCCAGCTAAATGCTTGATTGGCAATGCCCTGCCCCCTCCACCAGTGAACCGTCAAAGGTGCAAAAAATAAAATAAAATAAAAATAAAACAACAAACAAGTCGTCAGGGAACGAAGAAAAAAAAATAGCAACATGTAACACAAGGCAAGTTTGAAAAGATCGGTTTATCACGCAGGACTGTGACTCGCCGTGTGGAACTGATTGAGGAAGATATAGCCAGCCAAATAAACAAAAAGGCTGAGTCCTTTAAACTATATTCACTAGCACTGGATGAAAGCAATGATGTGAAAGACACTGCTCAACGCTTAATTTTTATCCGTGGGATTAATGACAATTTTGAAATAACGGAAGAGTTTTTGGCCATGGAGTCTCTGAAGGGAACAACGCGTGGAGAGGATCTGTACAACCACAGACATATATACGTAGACGCGTCATAGGGCGCAGGTTCGCACGTCAACGTCACCGCCATATTGTATGTGGCAGAAAAAAGTTGAGTTCTGTTATTGTGAACGTGGATCGGAGAAGATGCCTCATTCCTGTGCTGCAATAAATACACACACATACATACATACATACATACATATATATATATATATATATTTGTGTGTGTATGTGTTATGAATATAAGGATCAATTTGTTAAATCTAAACATTGTGGTCTTCATTATTTCATAAAACCATGTCACATGTGAACCTTTAGGAACAGACTTTTTGGGTGAGTATTAAAGAGGTAAAATTAATAGTGAGGAAAAAAAGTCCTAGGTCAATAAAGTAAAAATAAACAAACAAACACAAAAGTGATAATGTTATGATAAAAACATCATATTATGAGAATTAAGGGGGAACATTTCCAGAATAATCACAGTTTGCAGAATTATTTCACTCCTGGAGTAATAGGCCAGGTTAGATTATTTTAAATATTTTTATTCTTTAGGAGAATAAATTCAGGAGAATGAAGCTAAAGGGATACGAAAATAAACTTGTAATATTACAAAAAAAATACTACGAATACAAAGTATATTCAGAGATTAAAGTCCCTCTGATTCTGTTTAAGTGACTGAGTAACTGCAGATTTGCCACATTTAAGATGGCGGACGTTCTGACGCATCGCAGCATAGGCAGAACCCGCCCAATGACGCGTCTACTCTTATATTATGTCTATGTGTACAACCATGTGTCTGCTGCCATTGAAAGACGTAAGCTACCTTGGAGTAAACTGGCCAATGTCACAACGGATGGATCACCAAATTTGACTGGAAGACATGTTGGGCTGCTGAAAAGAATCCAGGATAAAGTGAAAGAAGAAAACCCTGACCAGGACGTTATCTTCCAACATTGCATCATCCATCAGGAATCACTGTGTAAGTCTATATTGCAGCTTGATCACGTCATGAAACCAGTGGTAAAACTAGTCAACTTTATACGCGCAAAGGGACTTCACCATTGTCAGTTCATCACGTTCCTGGAAGAAACTAATGCGGATCATCACGACTTGCTGTACCACTCTCGTGTCCGCTGGTTAAGTTTGGGCAAAGTGTTTCAACGAGTGTGGGACCTGCAAGACGAGATCAGCGAGTTTTTGGAGTTAGTGGGGAAATCCACCAAATTTCCTGAGCTAAGCGACAAGAACTGGCTTTGTGATTTTGCGTTTGCTGTGGACATATTTTCGTACTTGAATGAGCTGAATGTTAAACTACTGGGGAAAGATCAGTTTGTGCACGACATGTACAAACATGTACAAGCCTTCAAATCTAAGCTAACTTTGTTCTCCAGACAAATTGCAAACAATTCTTTTGTTCATTTCTCCACACTTGCCACACAGAAAGACGCGACGCAAAACGCAAAGAAATACAGCCAATCAATTGACGACCTGCACGGAGAATTTAGCCGTCGGTTCTCTGATTTTGACAACATTGAAACGTCACTTCAGCTGGTGTCCTGTCCCCTGTCACAAGACCCCGAAAAGGCACCACAAGAGGTGCAATTGGAACTGATCGATCTTCAGTCAGACTCCCTCTTAAAGGAGAAGTTCAACTCTCTAAAACTGAATGACTTTTATGCTGCACTCAACGAAGCCATGTTCCCAAACCTCCGGAAGACGGCACAGAAGATGCTAACTTTGTTTGGCTCGACCTACGTCTGTGAGCAGACATTCAGCGTCATGAACATCAACAAATCCAGTCACAGATCCAGGTTAACTGACCAGCATCTCGGAGCTATCCTGAGAATTGCCACAACCAAACTCACTCCAGACTTTGATGCATTGGCCAAAAAGGGAGATCAACAACACTGTTCCCACTGAAACTGTGAGTTTCTCTGCTGTTATTCTGTGATAATCAAATGTAAATAATTCAAGTAAATCAAATGTATACTGTGAATTTCTCTACTGTGTTTATTCTTAATCAAATGAAATTAATGCATTTGAAAAAAAAAAAAAACTGTACAATGAGCCTTGCTGCCTACTCATGATATTTTACATGTTTGTAGGCCAAATCCTCTCACGTAATGGCTTTTACATGTAATTTATATTATTTCACACAAACACTCCATCCATCTGTTCCCGGTCCGGCCCCCCTGTCAAATCTTAGAACCCAATGTGGCCCTCCTGGCAAAAAGTTTGCCCACCCCTGTTCTAGTGGGTCCTGTGGAGGCTCTGACATAAAAGAACAAAGTAAATATGAGATTATTAAAATGCAAAAATTCATACTGTAGAAAGTGATAGAAACATCTACCATGGACAGTATTTACGCATTAATTTGTCTGCTGCTTTTTGCCAGTCCTCTCTCCTGGCTTTAACAGATTTTGAGGTGTTTTAATTAATGACTCAAATTCAGCATAACCTTCCAAGCTCTTGTTCTGCTTGGGAGAAAAACTGTGGGCGTTCTTTGGCCATGCTGAGCAGCCAATAGCAGCGTTGCTGATCAATGTTTCTACTATCAATACATTTCCCCTTTTAAACAAACGCATGCACGCGCAGTTGTCTCAGATAACTCAATCCAGCCATACTAATCGTAAACAACAGGTGTGTTCGAAGAACCCGATTAGCCGGATCATGATTAGCCGGATGAAATCATCTTGGATGTCTCATTTGATCTTGGATGTTTTAAGCAACGTACGAAGAACGGACCCCAGGACTACATCAGCAACTTATTTTGGAGATCAAAAAAGAAACCATAATAAAAATCTAAAGTCCTACAGTCCTTATTTGCCTCATGGAATGTGTGGTTCATGAATCAATAATAAGAAAATGGGCTTAAAACGTCATCCATGGAGGAAAAAGAAGACAAAAGTCCATTTCACATTTGCATGGAAATATCTTGATGATCCCCAATATTTTAGGGAAATATTCTATGGAATGATTCAAAGCACACCAAAAAAAATGTGAAAATAAAATAATATAGGGGATGTGAGCAGCACATACACAAATGTAATTGACACTAGTAACAACTGATTAGTTGAACATTCCTTCTGGCTCTGATTGGTTGTTTCTGTCTGGGAGCGTTTTATTTCTGCAAATGGCAATAGGACCACTCAGAGGAGCCAGAGAAGCTTGATATTTTTTAACCGATTATATTTCTCATTTCTTTTTGGCAGATTTATTTTCTCATAATTTAATTTTAACCATTTTTTTCTGACTGGAAGCAATGCTAATGTATAGAAGTGGCAAAACCACAGTTCTGAACTGAAAGCAGTTCAGCACATTCAAATGTGCTGGAGCAGCTGTGGAATGAGCTAAAGATTAAGGTGATGGCAAGGAGCCCTGCCAACCTCCAAGACTTGGAGCCCTTCACCAAGGATATTAAAAATATACCAGTGGAAACAGGCAAGTTGGATTGCAAAAATAAGAAAGGTTTGATTGCTTGCAAAAAGGTTTTTCCACTAATTATTGAAATAAGTATGCATACTTACTAATTCTCTATAAATTCTCTCTAAATTTTTAGGAGCTTAAATGTATTACAGTTATTGTGGTGATTATGGAATATGAAGTGCATTACAAAAGTATTTTCACAGTCCATTCTCTTTTGGTTACATAGCAACCACGTACCTCATTGTATCTATTATGATGGGCCAACATAAATTAGTGCATCATTCTAAAATTAAATAAAAACGATACAAGGGTTTGAATGTTTTGCAAACAAAAGAGATTTGTATATTTGTATTTGGCTCCATTAATTATTTTAATCCAACTTTTAATAGAGTATGCATCTGTGTAATTTAATCCCAGTAGGAGATTAAGGTTTGTTAAAGGCTTGTTAAATAAAATCAAGCGCCATCATGAAAATCAAACAAATAACCAGACATAAATCATACATAAATAAAGTTTTATGGTCGGGTAATAAAAAAGTCACTTAATCCATCATCAGAAAATTGGAAAGATTATGGCCCAATGTCAAACCTAAGACTTGGCTGTCCACCTAAACACACAGGCGAAAAGGAAAATAACAAAGGACAGTTCTGGAAGAAAACATGTTCATACAAATGCATTGCATACTTTGTAGATCTTATGTGTAAAAAATATTAAACTTTTCGGATAATTTCACAATTCTGCACTGCTTTGCGGTGGTCTATCGCAACAAATTGTTGTTCTAGCCACACATCCATTGTCTATTGCCGCCTTGTCATGCAGGGATACAATGGGTGGTCAGCAGATGGGATAAAACACTGAGATAGGCAGTACTCATTCATTGGTAATGGTTGCTTTTTGAAAAAAATCTTCATATTCTACGTTTCCACCCATCTGTTTTCTAAACCTGTTTATCCGTGGGGGGGGGGGGGGGGGGGTGCTGGTGCCTATCTCCAGTGGTGTAATGTAAGTTTATCTGACATATTTTTATAGATCAAAAACATTTAATGTCAAAAAGATACTTAAAGCAGCACTGTGTAAGTTTTGACCCAAATATTACCTGAATTTGAGATATATTAAATTTTTTTTGAGGTCAGTATACAGCATTTGCCCTGCATTGATGCTCTGTGCAGGCTGCCCTTCTCAAAAACTCGCCTATGTAACTTGAGACAGTCTGATCCATCGCTGACAGAATCATGTGATCTAGAGCGCTTACGATCCTGTGTGTACACAATTTTATTTTTAAAAAATATATGGGAGAGATATGAATTTTTTAAAGACCCGACTAGGTGTACAAGGCCTGAGCCTGTTGTCTGCTCCACCTTCCTCTATCACAGCTCCTGGGGCTCCCCCTCCCTCTCCCCTTGGCTCTGCCTTGTCCTCTTCCTTTCCCTGTTTCAGTGGGAGACTGATAACAACCTAGAGGGGCGAATGTGGCCTTGTCTTTACAAGTAAATTGATGACTTCTTAATCTGTTGGTCCAAAGTGGTCTGCTATGAGATTTCAAAACAGGGAGGGAGACTTTTGTGACAGTGCAGTGTGGCCAGTGGCCTTCCGGTGTGCTAAAGTTATAGGTTGAGTGCCCATAGTGACTAAAAGTTACATGGTATTGGTTTACAAATAATTTGTATGTGTAAACCATACAAATTAATACAAATTTTGAGGGGAGAAACTGTCCAAAAATCACATTCATGGGCAGTTTGGATCTTTCATTGTTTCATTTTGAGAGGCTAAACTACTAGAACAATTGGCACTGCATTTGTTTGTGAGCAAAAACCATAGCATATTAAGATGAGCTTAACTGCACATTAATCTGAACAAATGTGTATCATAGTGTGGAAACTGCAATGGCTCTGTTATTGTTTTCAAACAGGACTTGTGTGAGTAATTGTACTGCTTTCACCTGTGTCTTCATCCTCTCCTTCTGCAAGCTCATTGGCATGCATGATAATACTTGACTGGGTGCAACATTTCACCATTATTCATGGACAGAGTACACCTCCGAGCCAGACTGACAGATCAAAAGATGATGATGATAGGTTGGGGCTACTGGTGTTTTGGGTGATGAATGGCCCCATCGTTCAGAGATGGCTATGCTGGAGGAAGGTTGAGGATGGAGCAATTTTCCCTGTTTTTCATCTAGTTGTTAAATTTACCACTTTTGATACACACTGCTTGCAAATGTGAGCCTTGCTTATATATGCGTGAATGTGTCAAACACAAAGATAGGAAAATTCCAAACAAATTCAAGTTTTTTACTCCAACAAACATCCCAAAACATATATTAACTCCCTTTTTTTCCCTTTTGTAGTATCCTTTATTTGAACAAGGCAAAGCAAAACCCTCTTCCAGCCCCTCCTCTTTTCCTCCAGCTAGTTGTTTTCGAGTCATTCATCAGAAGGAGTGAGACTGAACAATCAGGGAAAGCGCTGGCAGGATCCCTGTAGAGATGAGGCAATATTGAATTGATGGTATCATTTAAAAGGCAGAAAAAATAGAAGAAAGAAAACAGTGCTCTTTTTTTCTACTGTCTAAATGGGACAGCCTAGCGTGGGTCTCAGTGTATTTCATGTTCTAATCTCTTAACCTTCCTAAAAAAAGAAAGAGATAAAACAAGCTTTTTTGGAAATACTCTGTTTGTATCTGTGTATGGATTTTCACAATGTCTTGAAGAGTGAGTCAGTCTTTACAAAGTGTTGGGGTGGAGAAACTTACCATTTTGACATGACTACCCTCTCCTCTTCTTAGCTATCGACACAAACACTGACTCGATAGAGGATTTGATGCAGAGGTTCCAGGACAGCTTTCGTGTTCACAACACACCAACCAACATGTCTCATTACGAGCATGCCGTGCACAGCTCATCGACAGGCCGGCGGAGGGTCTCCAGCCACACCAGAGGTAGGATAAAAATACATTTAATTGCCGGCAGTTTACTTGGCAACAGTCAAGTAAACAGTCAAAGCTTCTGGATCTGTGGAAACAATCACAGTTTTATTAACCTTAACAATTCTTTGAACCAGATAAAATATATATATATTAAATATAAATTTGTATATACTCTAATTGACTTTTTTTTCTAAACCAAAAATATGAATATTACTACTTACTGTTGTTTCTGTTTAATTGATTACTAAAAAACAGACATGGTTTCATGGGAAATAAGTTCAATGTGGTCAAATTGAAGGGTTTTGCATATTTTGTGCAAATCTTGGGTATAGGGGTATACTCATGTCTTCACTTCTACTGTTTAATGCTTCATCATTGTTTAACAAATATAGACTTTGTGGAATCTGGTGTGGGGGTTTATCTGTTTGAATTTAGATTAAAATCCTTTTAATACCTGATGGAGACCAAATTACTTGTACAATAAAACACTAGAATTATTAAAGGATGTACTTTCTTCTTATACTATGAGTGCATAAAATATATTTAAAGCAGGGCTTTGAACCGATTTTTTTTCCCAATCGGTTCGTTCCGAACAGAAACGGAATTATAACGTTTCCGGTTATGAGTTCTACCAATAAATTGACGTTCTCGAACCGGTTAGAACAACAAAATACTGTTCCCGGAACGGTTAATTTCGTTCCTGTCAGCTGTTTAATGCTAAACAGCTGACAGGAGGAGGGGGAGGGGGGGAGTTTGAAGAAGACAAGTTTTGCGCGGACGACTCGCAAAGCAGGAGGGCTGTTTCTTCCCTGCCAATCAAGCAACAACAAACAACCGCGTGTTAACGTCAAATAAACATGCAAACATATAGAATTTTTTTTTTTTTTTTGGAATTTTAGCGAGGCTGTAGCGTGAGTTTGGCGAGGCTGCCGCCTCGCAAAGATAGCGCTGCGGGAAACACTGCATTTAGCCAAATGTTCGCTAGTCCATCATTAATGTGGATTTGACAAATATAGCTATTGATATTGTGTTTGGAATGAGCGTTTTACTTAACGATGGATCGTAATTTACCTCTTATTTAAGATGTGTAGCTCGTGGAGACACCGCTCTCTCTCCATTCAGTCAGCGAATGTGTGATGTCACACAGGAAGTGAACCTCAGCTGTCATGGTAACGTGCGCAGGAAAATAATTACTTTTTTTTTTTTTTTTGTTAATTAGGCAACGGAAACTTTGAGGAGCGAAATAAAACCGGTATTAACCGGTTACCATTATTTTTAAATAAGTGTTCCAGTTCCAGAACATAAAAAATAATAACGTTTCCGGTTTCGTTTCTGTTCCCTGTAAAATACAAAAAGTTCCCGGTTTTCGTTTTCGTTCCTTGAACCGGTTCAAAGCCCTGATTTAAAGAACAAAGTAACCCTTATTTTCAATCACTGTGCAGTTACTGTACCTTAAAACAGTTTATTCTATTTCATGTATATATGTTACTGGTTTTAAATTGATGTCAGCCATTTTCAAGGTCAAGTTGACATCCAAATTTAATCAGAACTATTAAGTTGGCACTGATAATAAGTCCCTGTTACATATTTCTTCACTTTTTGCTTTTTTTCCCACACATTGATGTTTCAAATCGTCAAGCAGATTTTAATATTACACAAAGATTACTTTGTGTTCTTTTTGGCCTTGTTTAGTTTTATAGGAGCCTTCCAATGGATCCTGTTATTGCAAGTTATTTTTTTATTGTTAAATTATGAACACAGACCCTAACTGAGAAAAGCGAAGCCAACGGTTCTTAAAGATGTTTTTTATGATCTCCTGGAAAACTCGTTGAAGTGAAACTGATACCAACTTTTCAATAACTCTTTATTCACAGTTGTTCAATAATTTAACAAGAAGATCAATAATCTTTTCACACAGGGTCGATGGTTTCCTATTTTATACCCATAGTAAATAAAACCATAATTTATAACCTGCATTTTGTATTTACTCAAGCTATTTCTGTCTAAAAAAACAGTTGGTTTTATGTAAAGCATTTACGTGAGACAAAAATACCGAATGACCAGGTGAATTGGTCATTTACACTGAAGCCATTTATAGAAATGTTTGTGTTTACACTATTAAAGGCATACTATGCAACATTTTTCAGTTAATTAATGTGTTCCATACCGTTTTGGATGATTAAATGAGTCATTTCAGGTTGAACAAAGGTTTTCTCGGCCGCCCTGGTGGTCTGTAGGGGAAATACCGTACTTGCAACTGCAGGAGCCCTCGGCCCGCACCCACAGGCTCAGAAGTCTGGTGCATCGCGAGAGTCGGTCTTGCTTTACGGCGAGAACTGCTACACGCCCCCAGTGAAATGCATGCTCGGTGCTAGCGCAGTGGCGATATTTGTGGAGTTATCATGGCGAAACTGGCGATAAAACAGCGAAAGCCCATGTCGGAGCAGGCAAGAAAGAAGAAAAGGGCTCTGGACAGAAAGAGGAGTCGTACACGGGTGAACATCGGGCAAGCTTTTTCCGAATGGCGAGAGCTAAAAGAAAGAGAAGGCTGCAAGGCTGACGCGGACCTCGCGTTTCTGCTGATGCGATTGTAAGTAACATTGGAATGGTTACTCTCTCTCTCTGTGCATGTTCATACTTTCACTGTGTTAAGCCTGGCATACACTGTACGAGTTTTTCAGTCGTGGTACTTATATACATCTCAAACTGTGCGACGGAACCGTGGGGTTTAAAAGTTCACCGCTCATCTGTGTTCTCAAACTGTCGCTCGGACGCGGCTCGGGAGGCACCGGGCGTCGGGGGGAACGGAGGGGAGAGAGGAAAGACGAGACGCCCCGGCGGCCGCGCAGCATACGGAAACAGACGGCCAGCGCGTCGCGCGGACTGGAACGCTCGCCCTCCCCAACCCCCCCACGAGCCGACGTCCGGGCCCAGCGGGTCCCGGGCCGGGCGGAGGTCGCTTCGGGGACGCCCGCTCCCCTCACTCCACTGGCGGGGACGGAGAGGAGGGGAGGGCGCCCCCTCGTAGCTCTGCTTGAACAGCAGGATGGTGATTCATTGCGTTCGCCTGTCTGCTAAGCTTGACGGAGAAACCAGGAGAACAGCTGAGCATCTTTACGACAGTGCACTTTGACTTTCGCCCTCTGGGGGGAGCCTCGCTGGAAAATCAACCCCGGTTGCATAGTATACCTTTAAACCTCTTGTAGACTTCATCGCCACCATATGGCTCTCGTTGTCAAATATGTGTTGCTAGTGTGTAAACACTCATACTCATGTTCCTTAATCAATATACTATAGTAATTGATAAATTTATGTCTTTTCCTGATCCGTCTAACAGTATGATTCTAACATTAAAGAATCAAAATCTCTTAGAAATGTTATATAATGATTGCTCTGTGTGATACTTTTAAATTTGCATATCTACAAAACCCTTTCCTTTTATTCAATTACCTGACAGCTCATCTACGTTTTAAGATCTGATCAGCGGCAGCACAGACTACAGCTCATTACCTGCTACATTAATTTCAGTCACATATGCTGTAAAAATACACCGTGTCGTTGGGCATGCCATTATGACCACAGTTGAAATTCATATTATAATGGGACATTAACCTTGATGAGTTTACTCACCCTTGACAGCATAACCGTTATTTTTTTTAGAGCAGGATAAAGAATAACAACACAAAGACTTTATTTGCATTCCATTTAACAAAAGATTTATATATGCTACTTCTACATTTCTCCCAATCACAGAAGGACTCAGAGCAACTATATTATAATATAAATAATTTCAATCTGTGTTGTTCTCATTTTCCATGGGGGATTTGACTAGGCATTACTTAAGTGTACCATGTGTCAACTTACTGAGCAACAGAAACATAAGCCATTAATCCCTACAGCCTCAAAACTTGGAAGGACATGACTGAGAAATGTCCTTCTCTAGGTATGTGGCAAAATATGCCCTTTAACAGTTTGTAATAAAAAATAATACAAAAGGTTTCTGTGTTGGCCCATGCTATAAAAGTTAAAAAAAGTATAAACATTTATTGGGAGTGAGGTTAAAGAAGAGTTAATTGGTCAGACTCTAAAGGTCAGTGCTGCTCAAAAGGAATTGATTCATTTCTCATTTCTTGAGAAATGAGCTAAGAGAGGAAAAGCAAAAAGTAGATTGGACATATACATGGCACATCTAGCGAAACGTTTGAACATCAACTGGAAATATAAAATCGCTTGGCTGTGTTTCAGGGCAAAGGTGTGAAGATTTATAAGATTTAAGGTAAAAGAAAGATTCATAAAAATAAATTAATAAATTCAACTTTTAACACCAGTTGAAAAACAGCTCAATGCAATGCATAGCCATGCTTTCAATATGTGAAGGCCAACTTTAACACACATACAGTGGAATAATTAGAGACTGTGACTAATATTACTCAAGGGATAATCTTGCTTTTTATCAGTGTTGATGCTTACTATTTTTTTTTCTTTAATTAAGCAGGCTAAAAGCTATACTAAGAACAACAATTTTAAAGATTTTAGTTTTTCTCTGTGAGCCTGATTCCAGACCCTGGTAAAAGTACTTATTTCCTTTGATGCTGCACAGGGTTGCTGCCAAGATTGAACCAGTTTTTGTTGATAGAGCGTGTATGTTGCAGTGGAAACAGAAACAACTAAGCACTAGCACTGATTTGACACTATAACCAGTTTGGTGGCAAAGCCCTTGATGTAATTTAGATTTGTAATGCACTACAGATTGAAAGAAACTATAAAGGTACATGGCCTGGATAATTAAAGTTACTCTCACTGATACACATTATTTTCTGATTTGCATAACTTTGTCAACCTATTTCTCTGCCAACCTTGTAATTCTCTTGGTTAGTCTGGTTTGGTTTCCTTGACCAGGAGTGTATAAAATGTGGTACTGTTTTTAATCAACCTTTTCTAACCGGCTGTTTTAATTAACTATTATATATGCAGTTTTGGGTTGTTTTTTTGTCTTTTGGTTACAGCTTTTTTCTTAAATAACAGTTTTATTTCTTTTATTTATTTAAACATGATCTTATGACATGGTTCAAAGCTGTCTTTTAATGGCAACCCATCAAGCCACAGGGCGATTGCAGATTGATGGGTTGAGAAGTCATCTTGCAATCGGAAGGCTGTGGGTTTGTTTCTAGCTTCCCCTTGTCACATGTCTATGTATGCCTGAGCAAGGCACTTAATCCCAAGTTGCCTATTGACCTGCATATCGGTGTATGAATGTGTGTGCGTTAGTGAGAGCGATTGGATGAATGTGGCTCTAGTGTACAGCGCTTTGAGTGGTCAGTATGACTGTAAAAGCGCTATATAGGTTCAGTCCATTTACCATTTTATTGCTAAGGCACCGTTATTACACTTCAGCAGTGTTCCTCAATTCATGTCTTTGAGGTCCAGTGTCCTGGAATGTTTAGATGTGTCCCCGGTCCAACACAACTGCATGGATGAATTACCTCCTCAGTATGCAGTCAAGTTCTCCAGAGTCCTACTAATGACCTGATTATTTGACTCAGGTGTGTTGAAGCAGAGTAACAAACAAAGGTTGCAGGACACCGGTCCTCAACGACCGGAATTGAGGATTACTGCACTACAGTATAATGTAATTGTCAGAAAGGTCATCGATTTTCCCAGTAACTGATGACTAATATAGTAAATTATGCCAATTTAAAACCCTTTGATTGTCACATTATAGCTGGAAACAGTTCTAAAATTTGCTTCACTACATTTCCCAACTTTGTACATTTCTGAAGTATAGAAGTTTCTGAATTATAGAAGTATTAATGCAAGTTTTGTCAAAGTGGAGGAACGAAAGTAGACACAGCAGCATAAAGTCGATAGTTGTTTGTGTGATTAAAAAAAAACAAAAAACTAAATACATTAAATTAAGAGTAATAAGTGAAAAATAGGATAAAGGTTGTCTCTGGTCTTGAGTTTGCAACTGCCTGTATGATTTCAGTAAACTTTTTTGTGAGTGACTTTGCATTCCAAAAAAATAATAATAATAATAATGATGTGTTCTGGTTTGAATATTTTTTATTGTCCTTTTCTTTTTTTGTTTAGACAACATGTGTTGTTTCCAAAACCTTTGTCGTTCTGACCTACCCAGAAATAAAAGCACACAGATTCACAATTTTACTAAACAAAACCACCATCTGCACTGTTTTTGTTTGGTAACACGTTGATGGTGTGTTACAATGCGATCTAGGAGTTAACAGACCAATATTGACAACGCTAGCAGCTGGCTTGTCTGCACAAGAGGAAACCTATTGTCTTCAGTATCTGTGTGGGATGGAAAACAGTAGGTTATGTTGGAATATGATGCATGGGGCGTCAGTATACTGCTACACACAGCAATTTTCCAAAAAAAGTTTCTCCTTCCTTCTTTAAAACCTCTGGGGTGGCGGAAAAAACATACATCTAATAGCTAGTCACTGAACCACAAAGTGCTGTCTGTGCTGTGCATTGTCCAGGGATCTCAGAAAGAATCTGAAAAAGAGTCTAAAGATTTTCATGAAATGAAAACAACAACAACAACTTTAACAACAACAATGAAAGGTTGCATTAGAAACAGGTTTGTTTGGTATCTGATATGCTGTCGAAATTACAAAAAGTAAGCCTATTGCTTAAAAATATGAATATGTACATCACAAAACTATAACTAAGATTCAGCAAGATGCAACCTGGCCCAGCCGTTCCTTCCCATCAACAAAAAACTGCAGCTGTTCATATACTCCTCATATACTCTACTGTTGTCCTTCCTACACATAGAAATATGCTTGTAGCAACATTTCTTACTCCCTACTCAGCATATATTGCCCTAGTTTAGTTCTGAACTCTCAAACTGTTTTCAATACATACATTTCATTGTCATGCTGTTAGATAGCATTTCTTTTTCTTGATGACAGGTAATACCACCACTACTACTACTACTACTACTACTACTACTACTACTACTACTGATAGTAATAATGCTAATGTTCTGTATGTCTTCATAATTAGTGTATTAGAATTTAATTTCCCGTTATAATAACATTGTGATGACCAAAACTAGATTAAGCTATTAAAGATAGAATTTATGTGGACCAATTTTTTTTTCAGTAAATGTTAGATGCATTTTTTTAGCCTGTTATCCAACTGTTTCTTTTCAGTTATTACATTTCTTGTAATTACCTGTTGTTTAATGAAGCATGGGTTGGCTTAGAAAAGTGGAAGTGAACAAACTCAATTCATTGATCAAATTAACTGTCTTTCCTGCTTGGTATTATATATTTTACTAGTTTAAAGGAGAGAGATTGATTCAACATTGATATATTATTGGTACTACCACAACTGCCAGGTGCAGTAACACCAACTCAAGCATTAGCACTTTATAGTGACATGTTATATTTAAAATTACAAGCAAAAATACTCTCCTCTGAGAAGTATTATAAAGGCCTGAGGATAGGTTAACTGAAGTAACACATATGGAAATATGAATTATGAGTGTGTCCTTTAAAACATGCTATCTTATTTGCCTACACTTTTGAACATTCTAATCTCCGCTGCAGTGTTTATGTATTTCAATGTTCCAGCTTGGTAGAGTGCTAGTGTTTGATGTTTTGCAACAAGTACTTTGACTTATTTCAACAACGATAACCTTATGGTTAATATCTGGAATTTCTCCTTGTTTAATTAATGCTTTGAAGTAGCACATGAAAGTGTTAGCTTGTGCTGTGTTATGTGCTTGTGTGTGTAAGGGAGAGTGAGAGGTTTGTGTTGCAGAGCTCAGTTTCACTTTCAGTCATCTTCAGTCTTTGGTGCAGACCAAGCACAATCATTACAGCTGTTGGTCTGCAGCCCCCGAGCGTCTCTTCAGTACCACACGCCATACATATAATGATTTTTTTTTCTAATTTCTGTGGAAACTGTAGCAAGTCGGGAGAATAGAGCTCCTCAAACAAGGAGCAGTCTTAAAGGTGCCATGACATCACTGTATAAACCATGTCATGTTGTTGATATTGCTTCATATGCAAATTCTCCAAAGAAGTAAAAAAAAAAAACCTCAGCTTGTTGTTTTGTCAGGCCAAATGACCCACAGTAAAAGAGTTGGTTGTGGTAATAATATGCAGCTCTACTAAATTGACTCTTATTGGCTACAACCATATTTGGAAAACCTGTCAAAGGCGGCCTGCCCACCCCACTTTCCCCCTCTATTCACAACTCCCTTCTCGGCGCAACACAAATCCATGATGGTTTTATGTCTGGTTGAAGTGTTTGTGTTACAGGTTGTCGGACAGTTTAAAGCCTTTGGTCAGCCAAGCTGACAGCCAAGCTGACCAGAGGCTTTAACCTGGCGGCACGATTCAGGACAGTGGGGCCAAAATACAAAGACACATAGACCACGGCACAGCAGTGGAGCTAGCTTCTGCTGCACTTATGCAGCTGGAAGACAGAACCACTGGCGTACCACAGCGGAGAACTCGCTCCCAGCATACCCACAACACAGTTATGTTATCCGGCTATCTGCCAGCTCTCCACAGCGGAGACAGTGACAGTCGCGGTGGTCGTCAGTCAGCTGAATTTTTCAGTTACAAACACACCTTAGATTTGACAGCATTTAGAAATCACATAAACTTATGGGTAATGACATCATTGTGTTTTCTTAATCCATTTGTTTGAAAACCACAACTTGAATCCCCCCACAGGAAACAGTCTTCAGTAAAGTCAACATAAATGAATTTCAGCCACTCTTCTGTGATTCTCCCCTCCTCCGGGAGTGAGTGGAACCTTCATGCGTTCTTGACCACCCTTAGACATATCAGCTCTCCTTTTTAGTAACTGCTGAGAAGTTAGTTTGAGGTTGAAAATGGGATATTTGGGTTCCGCGGCTTCTGTGGTGACTGCCTCCTGTTCGAGCCGATACAGGGAGGCTAATCTGGGGCTGCCGTCTGCTCGCCGCTCTGCCCTCCTCCTCTCAAGTCAGGCGTTGCAGTAGCTGGGGAGGAAGGAAGGGGGGAATGGGAGGGGAGGATGAAGGCTGTTTGCTTGATGGTGTGCTCTGATTGGAGAATATGAATTACGCAGAAAGACAACCTACGTAGAAAGACAACCTGTTGACTGCCCCTAAGCAGGTGCTTTAGTATTCAATTTACACATTCACACAGCCTCATCAGTGCACAACAGGCCATATTACACCCACAAAACCTCAGAAAAACAAAATTTGTTGTCATGGCTCCTTTAATCATAAATATGGTGGTTAATATTAGAATCACAAAATGATTTCACACAATCACTCAGTAATTTAGAAACTATTTCACCTTAACAATAAAAAATACTACTTTTTTGTTTAACTTTATGCCGAGAAGTTTTTGCATTTTTGCTTGCTGATGTTCTGATGGTACTAATTACCACAGTTGACACCAAATCTACTTGTGGTTTTGCTGCAAATATTTTCTACCTTTAAATACCAAGTGGCCCAGCACAGAAAATCAACATCCTCAGACCAAGATTCTTCAATTTATACTCATCTGCAGGCCAGCCGTCACTCTTTCAGGGAGGAAGATGTTTGCACCCTGGATAGAGAAAAGCTGTGGTTTGAAAGGGGAGTAAAGGAAGACATCTTTGTGAAGAGAAACCATCCATCATTAAACAGGGGTGGTGGCCTCCAGGTCAAATTGTCTCCCTCTTACAATGCTGTTATTGCGAGCAAGAAAAATAAGAGGCCATCAGAGCACTAACAATTGGTTTGTATCCTGATGGTTCTCTTTTGCATGTGTACAACCAGTTTTTAATTACAGTTAAACTGGTTAATCCAGTATGCAAAGACACTGCTTATGGGGCTGAGTTTACCTACAACTCTTCAGACTGAAGAAGTCTCTTGTGGAAGAGACAAAACGTTTCAACAAAAAAGAACCCATCCAGAGGACCCATTCAATTTTCCTTTTTTTATTGTATTTTTCTACCTGGCTTATTGAGATGCATCAGCACATATATTCCATATCAATCCTAGTTACTAAAAAATGCAATCAAGTTCAGTTTATTATTCCTACTTTAAGAAGACAGAGTATGAACACAATAAAACCCCCACAGAGGCACTAAACCAGGAGTACTTTCAGTGTGAAAGAAAAGTGAAAAGGCAATGGCAGTAGTTGCTAATTTAGTGACTTTGTCTAGAAGTGAAACACAGCTAAACAAATAGGCTCTGGGTCACTTTTCAAGTCTAGCAGATGAAAGAGAGCACTTATAGTTATTGACAGTAAAAGCTCAGTCAATAGCAAAGTGTAGGAGAGAGACCGGGTTAAAAGCTGAGACAGGGCCAAATAGAAGGAGAACACAGATTTGTTTGCACATGTAGCTCACCCGACCGCTGACATAAAATCATAGAATATAGTGTTGACAACAGAAATCTAGAGATGCGTCGAATTATGATTATTCCAAAATGCTTTGTTTAGGACTTTGAGCTGATACTTGTTATCAGATTGTAGTATAACACTGATATAAAATTAATTTCAGAGAAAGAGGTTGTATTTATGTCGAATAAACTGATTAAAAACATATAGTTGAGATTTGAGTCCTAATTACAATTTATGACTAACTGTATTGGAAAAAGGCCACAGGTGCATTTGGTTATGACCTGTACCATAATCCTAGATGGATAATTTATCTTTATTATCTATTACAGAATTATGAAAAGATCCTGTTATGATTATTACCTAAATGTTGAACCCTTATCTACTGTAGCTTTGTTGCCCAAACGGTTTTACATGTCTTTCCCATTTTTCAGTTCAATCACTGATGTATAATCTATGACGTTTTTTTTTTTCCTCATTCAAACGACAATAATTGTGTTGCCGACAATGTTGGGATTTGCTGTCTTGCCCAAGGACACTTTTGAGCTTCTGAGCACTACTGGATCATGGTCACCCCCTGGAGCGTGCTTGTAGATAACTGTAAAAAATATCTGATCCATTGTGTGTGGAAAAATGTTCGAGCATAGTCAATCTTGATAAATTTCAATGCTTTTCTGTTGTTGACCAGGTATGCTTTACACAGATAACACAGACTAAGAAAAAATCACTTGATGTTTAACCAGTGTTTATCTGACATCTCCATTTACCCCGCGCCTGGTCACTGAAGCTCTTTATATGTGCAAATGTCCGTAAAATCCAGCTATATTGCATTTTGGAACCAGCACAACCTCCACAGATGATTTTCTGCAAGTGTGTCTGTGTATAGTTGTGTTTCCCTTTTTTTTTTTTCTCCGGCAGAGCAAGTCATGAAGCATGAAATTAAACTCTGAATGTATGTAAACTTAATATTTATTGAAAGCTGACTTAAATTTCATTTTAACTGTGCTTTTCATCACTTATTGACTTTGACAAAACAAATTTAAACCAAATTTAGTTTTGTCTTTTGAATTACAGAGAGAGGAATGGAAAGCATGAAGGAGGGAAATAATTTCTCAGGTCGAACTTATTCTTTTATAAAAACACTACAGCTTTTCCAAAAAAACAAACACTTGAATATCTTTGTGTGTAATGAACGTGTTTGCATAAAACTGTTTTCCCAAGCTGTGTTATTGAAGTTCAGTTGAGAGTTTTGCAGTTTTTCATAGCTAATGAACAGTTATGTAACAAAATGTATTGGTTTATTCACAGAAGATTGTAAAAGTTTTACAGCGGTGCTTGGGTCATGGGTCTCCTTCCTGACTGTGAGGAGCTTTGAGAACTGCCGCTGAAGTGATCCTTTGCTTAACAAAGGTCATTGAGATGAAATTAGACTTACCTTTTTTGTTGTGTAATCTAATTATATTCTCCATGATAAAATATTTTAACAAATGAAACAGAATGGTTATCAAGGTCTCTAATTTACTGATCTCAAAATGGAAATTTCCGAGCCTTTAGAGTGCCTTAATGGTTTGAGTTGACATACATTTTGATCTTTGCTAATGCACTTTGAGTGAAAATAAAATCATCTTAGAAAACCTGTGCAACAACAGTATCAAACACAAGACAGTCATTGCAAAAAGAAAAGGTATACTCAGGGTCCGAAATTAACACTCGCCAGTCGCCAAATGCGAGTAAATTTCCCGTTTGGCGAGTGAATTTCAGAGATTCACTCCAGAGTGATTTATTAACTATAATCTGTTATTTACTATATTTTAAAAGTGTTTCAATGTCGCTTTAAGTGTGCAAAATCGCAAACAAGAGCCCTGTGTGAGAATATTTTTTTAATCCCATTACAACCTGCTCCTGCTGACTGTCTCTTCCGCTCCCAGCCAGTCCTGCAATACTAGCGACCGATCCCACCTCCACCCACCCCTTTAATTGATGCACTATACAATTTAAAAAATGTAAATCTGACTGTTTTATATAGACCACATGTCAATGATTTCAATGTGAAAACGAGGAACTAAAATCCATATGTCCCCTTTAATAATGATACTAAGTATTCAATTGAATCTTTTTGTCTTTTGTTCCAACTTCATTTATTACTCAAGACATGTAAAGAATGTTGTGCACTATCTGGATTGTTAAGAAAGTGCTATGAAAATAAACTTTGATTGATTGACAAAGTAGATTTATAGCTCTAAACTATGAGTTCATTGTAACTGTACTAATGTAACAAATGCATGTATGTAGATTTTACAGTAAGCCAACACAATCAAAAGGTAGCCCAGTATGTATTTGGGCATTTTTATGTGTTTGCATTACAGCTAGCAGTGTGTGCATTATTTTTCTTCTGCATACGTTGGCTGACAAGAAGGGAGAAAACAGTGACTAGCAGGCTGCCAAAGGGTTTTGTCAGAAAAATATCAACCTGCCACACCTTTTCAGCAAACACCTAGCTAAAATCCCTAAGTAGTTTCCAGACACGTGTCTATTTGCTTATTAGCTCCAAATAGGCAGATAGACTCTTGATTCTAGTGAGATGCAATAAAAAAGACATTGAAATGAGTGCAGCCAACAAATACTCAGCCCACTGAAGTACACGAGCCAAGTGGTGGCTTGTTAAACCTCCCACCTTTTTAAATCCTTTCTCTCCCTTTAAACTGGTAGCTGCTCATAAATTTTAGTTGTAAAATGTGTCAACAGCACTTATACTGCAACGCTCTCTATAATAATATTCATCATGCCAAGGTTTCATTTTGTATGAAATGGGATTATGCGTGTGCCTGCATGTTTGTGTGTTTGATTCGGTTTGCAGCATGCTTAATGTCCAGTAGCAGGGTAAAACAGTATTGATAAAAAAAAAAAGAGAAACAAAGCTGAAGAAGACCGGAGAGTAATGAGTGAGAGAAGCAGAGGAAAAAAAAAAGCCAAAACACTATTACAAATCACAGCATTCTCTGCTTTAAAAAAAAGCTGAGGAAAAAAAATGAAAAATCTGTTTAAAAAAACAAAGTTTACCTTTTTTCCTCCCTGTCTGTCTGATTTCATGGTCTGGACTTCGGAATCTCTTTTCCTTGTGTAGCATGCAATGCCTCAGGCCTACCTACGTGATCCTGACTCCAGAAGGCTGTGTTTGTGCCTGTTTCCAATTTCAAAGCGCTATTACTCATGTCAGTCTGACTGGCTTACATCAAACCTACAAGGGATTTATACAACTTTTTACATTAACTCTGATACCAGCTAGACTTGTGCAAGTGTCAACAGTTACAGAAGTATTTTAAACTCATGTTCAGACCTTTCAAAAAAATCTTATTTTGCCAATAGAAGTCTGTTATTTTGACTTATCTTGCAGACTTCCAGTACCTATTACGCACTGGTGATGGCAAATTTGCAGTCCTCGTGTTTTATTTGCAATTTAAGCCAATGTTTGTTGTTCAGAAAATTCAGTTCCTAACTAAATACACCTGCAGGTAAAGCCATAACTACTGCCTTTAATCTATTTCATGAACAACTGCAAAACACATCTGACCCAAGCTTGTATCTGATAATCTGTTGTTAAAAATCCTGCTCTTTCCCGTTTCCTTTGTTTTATGGTGCCATACAAAAAATGTATGAATCATCCATAATATCTGATGTTTCAGTCCCTGCAAAAGCATTCAAAAGCCTAGGACTTTTTTGTCATTTTGTCACATTACAAACTTTAAAGGAGTGGTGCCATCACTGTATAAACTATTTCATTTAGTTGATATTGCTGCATATGAAAATTCTCCAATGAATTTCATTAAAGAATAACATCAACTTTTTGTAAGTTAGTGAAAGGGTTGGTTACTATAATGATATGTGGCTCTACCTAGTTGACTTCACTTTGATTGGCTACAACCATATTTTGGAACCTGGTCAAACGCACCTCCACACCCCTCCGCCCCTCTATCCACACCTCTCTTCTCGGCGCAACACTTCGTGGTGGTGAGCTCGATATGCAGATGTTACAGACACATCATGCAGCTGGCAGCATAAGAGCCAGTGGTTTAGCTGGTCACTCAGTGAGTCAACCTGATTTTTCAGATACAAATACATCTTGCTTACATTTGACATTAATTCGTGCTTCTGGAAAAACAGGCATAAATGTGGTTGTTTTTACACTGCTGAGTGCACACAAGACTCATCAAGTCACAATTTACTGAACCATTTTCTCAAAGCCACACATCCGAGTAGACCTTGGCGTTGGGTACATAGAAATATTTTATCTTTGAAAATATATTCACAATAGAGCATTTGAGCGTATGAGGCTATTATATGTTAGCATCACGGGCTCTTCAGACAGTGCACATACACTAATCAGACATGACAGTATTTAGAAATTAAATAAACTGACGGGTAATGACAGCATTATGGTCGCCACCTTCAGTGTTGGTACAGAAGTTTTTGTCAAAATCAGTTTGTTTCAAAAACCCCGACTTGATTTCACCCATGTTCAGGAAACAGTCTTCAGTAAAGTATGCTGAAAATGCTCTCAAATTGGGGTTATAATTGTGTGGTACTTTCTCATAAAGAAAGTTCAGCCACTCTTCTGTGACTCTCACATCTTTTGGGAGTAAGTGGAAACTTCCTCTGTTTTCAGCACTGTCCAATACAGCCCAAATAAACAATAGAACCAATACAGTTGTGTAACAATCTTCACAGAGGATGTAAACATACCTGACACCACAGTTGAGCTAGCAGCCGCTCTTTGATTAGAGCAGATCAGACTGTGGCAGCAAGAGGGGCAAAGATGGAGGCTTAGCAATATACATCCACAACTCTTGGTGCACAGCTGCAAAATTGATCGGATCTGCTCCCCTGATCTTGAATATCTGGCAGTTAAGTGCAGACCATCTAAACTAGTTGGAGAGCTCAACTCTGTGATTATCACAAATGCTAAACTAGCCCTGGAAGAACTATGCTGTTTTATCAGAAGCCAAATGAACAGTAATCCAGAGGCAGCTGTGATTGTAGCTGAATGCTTTAATCAAGGTAAATTAAAAAGCTGTGCTCCCCAAGTTCCACAAATTCATTAAGTGGAACCTTTTGGAAGGTGTGTCTCCTCTACATCTGGTATAAAACTAGCAGCATTTCAGAAGATGAACATCATTGCTACCCAACAAATGATTGTGGTCAAGCAGATTTAACATGGAAAGATCCATGTTAAATCTGATTGAGATGTTCAAAAAAAAGAGAGGAAAAACAACATGGGTGGATAAAACATTTTTCAAAAGAGAGGGCCAAAATTATGTCATGCTGAAGACTCATTTGCGATTTCTTGGTTAAACTATCGTTGCCATAAGGCCAGGTTGGTTTGTACAGCTCTTTTCATTAATATATTAAATCATAATTTAAATTAGTTTCTTTGTCTGATTAATTTGATGATCTAAAACATTTAAGCACGAGTGACAAATGTGACAATAGCGAAAACAATAGCAAAAACAGATGAAATTTGTAAGATGAGAACCACATTTTCTCTGGAGTTTGCCACAAGCCATGCAGAGAAAAGAATGGAAAAGGGGATCTGGTCAGATGAAACCAAAACATTTTAGCCTACATGAAACACTGCGTGTCCGAAGACTGACACTTCATATCACCTTGAACTCAACCCACCACCATGGTGAAACATGATGGTTGCATGGTGTTTGATATGGAGATGCTTTTCATCAACAGAGAAAAGAAAGCTAGTAAGACCACAAAAAGATTTAAAGCTCCAGTGTGTAAGATTTACATCTAGTTTTGCTCCAAATGAACTATAGATGACCTCACCTTTAAGTGTGTAATAACTACTACAGAAGCACCGGAGTGTAAATGTGACAATGTCGACAGGTATGTCCTCCATGTATCTGCTGCCAAGCTGGTGCTAATAGCTATGGTCATTGTGTGAAATAGTTTTTAGTGACCTGCAGACTCTGAGATCATCTGATGAAGGGAGAGGGACGAAGAAGAACAAACTAGCCGTCTCTGCCAGGAAGACAGAGTAGTTGCTGGACTACACTGCCCTAACGCCAAAATAAACTTCATTGTTCTAATGAATTAACTTACCCATCCAGAAGAAAGCCTGTAACCGCCGCATCTGTTTTGAATCCCCGCTCTCTCATGAATTGTCTATATGTAACCGGATCCTTTCTGCGTTGTGCTGGTTTTATTAAGTGATCAGGTTGTGACACGGTTTGTCTTTAAAAGGATGATTTCTTGATTTATTATACCTGACGAGAAAAACATACAAGAAAACAACTGTGTTATAGGCTGCCCGCTCCAACTCCTACACAAAACAGAAGTACGTAACGAAAATTAACTTAATAGATCTATAAATAAAATGGATGTATTCAGATGAAAAATAAACAGCACACACCTCTCCCGCAGGACAACATGACAAAAGGGAAGGGTCTAAGGGGCACAAACAATTTAAAGACAATACCACAGAAGAAGAAATAAAAAGGAGGGACTTCCACTCTTAAAGTAACACAGTTAAAACAATGACAGATTTTTTAGAGGTGTTTCAGTGAGGTGAGTAACAATACAAATCACCAAATAAAAACATGTTGTGTAATTATAACAAAAGAGAAATACAACCAGGTTACATATACACCACCTGGCAATAGAAACTGCACCGATATAGACTCTCGTTTTCTCCCAATTATTACTTATTTTTCTTTTCTTGGTTACTTTCTCTTCCCTCTCACTGGGCAAAGAGTATAGATGGTCCTCCATTTCAACAGAAAACAGCAAGTAGATCTACGATCTAGTCGTCTTTGCTTGTTTTCTACTCCTCCTCCACTGACAGCACGTCTTCATGTAGAAGATGGGTAAGTAAAACGCATCCGGCTAACAAGTTGTCCCCTTTCGGCTACTATGATAATAAATGGTGACGCAACATCGTGTCTTCCATTGGGTGCACCGCCACCTATACATTTCTAAACTCATTCTAAGTTATGAGAATGCTTTCACTTTTGATGTGATTGTTATTAGACTTTGGCAGAATATGTATTTATGAAAGCAATACTTAATAAAAAGCCAAATTAGTTACACATTGGCCCTTTAAGGGCTTGTTTAATACATATGCTCTACTTTGTTGTTCAACTACATAGAATCCCAAGGAAACGGACTGCAACTAGTGGTTGTAAAGTGAAAAAAACAATGGTTACGCTGAACATGTAGGAATGCTTTTGCAAGCCTTTGTAACTCTGATGCTGCATTCAGACCAAACGTCTTTTGGGCGTCAAAAAGGCATCCAATACCTCAACTTGGGCTTGTGCACATAAACGTCCAACGTGTTGTCTACAGCCTCAACGCTCTGATGGCACGTCTGGCAAAGTGACTCCCATGCGGAGGAGCTACCGTGTTCTTTTCCTCTGCCGGACTCTTTAGAAAATTGTGGATGAAATCGAGAGAGTGGCTTGGTTTTATATACTGAATAATATAATATAATCTGCACCGTGTCTGAATTCACAAATAATTCAAATGCGTTCTGAGTTTGGTGAGTTTCACCACCTTCTGCAGGAGATGTGCGCTGGTGAGGGTCGCTTTCACCACTATTTATGTCTCACCCGAGACCAAATTGACAATCTGCTTACCGGCATCGGTGCCCGCATGTCCTGTCAGGACAACTACAGACGCCCCATTTCAGCTGAAGAGCATCTGTCCATCTGTCTCAGGTTAGTGGGCATCATTCAGTCGGATTGATGTTAAAAGTTATCAGTGATAAGAAGTAAAAATATTTTTCTTGTCGGAAAATGCTCCACTACGTCACATAGCGAAGTCTCTCTGATTGATTGACGCCCCTTGTCCAGCTGCAAAAGTTTACATTTACCAACTCTTGCGTCGGCTGCTCTAGAGGTGCTTAACGCACGTCAAGTCAAACGTTGCAGCACAAAATGTGCCGAGAGCTGAAGTATGTAGTTCAACTTAGCAGTGAAACATCAAGATTTCAGAAATAGGGTTGATTTGATTTCTACATCTCTGTTTTGAGTTTAAGCACTATGGGTTACCCTTGTTCACGAAGAGCGAGAAAGGAGGTTAGCTAAAATAAAAAATAAATGTATTTATTTATATTGTTTCTCCTGAGTAATTAGCTGGTCCCTCATGTACAGTCTTGAGCTGAGTTTCCTGCACCTGGGTTTGGCGTGCTCTGTTGCAGAGGTTGGATGCAGTAAGACAGTCATTTAAATATTTTAAAAGATCCTGAAAGAGTTAGGACAGCAAAGACGTAGGTCCCAAAAAAAATATGTGCTGACATGGAGGATCTGGTTGGCTATCTGTGAAGACAGGGGCAGAACCTAGACTCAAATAGGCTTTTAGTGATGTTGACCATGTCTCCTCCCATGCCACAAACTTTCCCGTTTGAACCAAACACTTGATATTGAAATTTCATAGAATGCTTTATTATACATACTTTTAATTTTAATGCTTAGCCATCTATTCACATTGTAGGGGTTTCAGTGTGCAACTACAGGAGGTTAGGTTCTTTTGTACTGTATAGTTACCAGAAATTGGTGCATTATTGTGTTTTCTTCTTTTGACCTCAACTAATTTTATTTTATATTTCCTTTGAATTATCAATTATAACTACTGTTTTAGCAAAAAAAAATTCTTATTGCCTTGACTTGAACTTTTGCTTTTGAAATTGTCTTATTTTAACGCCATTCTCTGAAATCAGACCTGTATAACAGAAACCAAGCTGTACATATTGGAGAGATAAAAACTCCTCTTACCTCAGTTGTTCTGCTGGGGTTCCACGAGGCTCCATATTGGGGCCAGTGTTATTCAGCTTTTTGTGAAGAACATCACATCTGCCTGGAGACAGTTTTGAGTTGCCATTTATAAAGCTTCCGTACACACAAAATGGGGCATGAAACGTGTGTACGTCACATTCCACGCTAAAGTTGTGATCTATTAAAAAAACTTTACTGGAAAGATGTGGTCTGACCCAGGCGTGCGCTCAGTTTGGAGATGGGGAAATTAAAGATGCAGATGGTAAAGTGGTAAATTGCTGCCTAACTGCATCATGATTCCTTTCAAACTTCACTCCATATCAAGCTTTAATCATAGATCGACCTCTTCATAATCTTTCAAAACTGCAGTGTCATTCATGCTGGCACTGGTGACACATAACTATGCAAAAGGACCTTTCAAATAAATAAATAAAATGTCCATAAGCCATCTTAAATCTTAAATAAAATTCCACACAACATTCTATCAGGGTTTTCTACGATCACATCTTTCGATGATCACCAGGGTAATGTGCCCAACAGATTAAAAGATTATTGTGACAAGATGTGAATCACTGACTTTAATTGCTATAAACGGTCAAATACATCCATGCGTAAAGCTGCGCGGTGGATTGGCCAGACCTCATTAGCACGAAACACTGTTTCAGGGATCAAACATTTCCTGGTCAATGATGATGACTGGCCAATATGCCGCTTTAGGCTCCGAGCATTGTTTTCTGCTATAACCTGCAGGGGAGATTGTGTATACCTTCTTCAGGTGCTGAAAGGGCGCTCTCTAACCCCCAGAGCGCAGGTGCGGCTACGCTCACACCCATGCAGCTCTCCTGAGAGACACCATACATAACAATAAAAAAATCATAGATAAAACAGATTTGCTCGTACAGTGTGTGGTGTGCGGTAAACAGCAAGCACAACACACCACACACGAACAGATTTCACTCAGGATCAGTCAGATGTCAGACGAGAAAGCTTGCGAAACCTCTCAAGATTAAACGTGAGTTCAGAGTAAATAAACATGGATGACGAGGAAGAACAATGGTGACAGTTTATGGACTAATTTTAGCAGAAAAAAAGAGAAAAGGTGTTGAAAGGAGTGGAGACAGCGCAAACGGGGAGCTATACTTTGCTGCACTATGATATAGAGGTGATCTGTCTGAGGTGAGGTCACAGTCAGCAGGCTGCCTGCTTGTTTGTCCTCAGGGAATATGGGGCTTAGACAATCTAACATGTTGAATATCCCTGATTTTAGGTCGAAGCAGTACCGAAGTTCTACCAAGCGGACCACATCAGTCTTCACACATGATAGTCTGGGCCTGTTGGAAGGGGAAGATCAGGGCAAAATTGGGGCTAATTAACCTGCCGTGTGAACCAGCCTTAAGGGAATGACTTTTCAACTTTACACTTTTGTTTTTTTCGCCATCAGTCTGGTGGTAGGCAGCATGGGCCCCTTCATATCTGTGGGCCCAGGGCGGCCGCACCTTCAGACACATTCCATCTTACCCTCACACACGCACACACACACACCTCCTCAGACACACAACCAAACAAGATCAACAATCTTGCGAGATAAACCAGCGACTTGCTCTTTGAAAACAAGCCCAAAAGAAGCCCATCAAGCAAACCACCAAGCTGTAATACATAAGCCTCTTCTAATCATTACAAATGCATGTATTTAGTATGGTATTTATACACACTGGGACCTTTCCTGCTTGTAAAGTAGTTGTCAGGGAGGGTGTGGAGGTTAATATTTTAGCCGTCAACCTGCTGCGCAGCCTGATGACCCGATAAAGAGGTTCTGTCGGAAAACAGCCAAGCACTAGTAAGTGACTTCACATTCAAAAACACACCCAAAAAAAGTTGAAAGCGACTTTAGAGAACAGCAATCCCAAAGTTGCTTTTAATAAGTGGTCTATGTAGCACTCAAGCTCACATACACACAGAAACACCTCTGCTGACAATCAAAATGTCCACCAGCCCATTTCCTAGGTTTGCATTGTGTGGTGTGTTTATGACCACAATGAGGAAGGATGTCATTTCACTGAGAAAAAGCCAAATAAACGTACCCTACCTGCACAGCCTTTGCAGTCGCTTGTATTAGGACATTCAATTGTTGGCTCCTTGCCACCGACAAATTGTAGAGAGCATATATATGTGACTTTGGTAAGATTTTCCACTGTAAAACCCTCTCGTTTACAAGCTCGTATCCGACATTTCTCGGCATTCTTCAGTGTTTAAGAAAATTAATGAAAAAAAAACTCTCTTCATATGGTTATGATCATCATATTGCAAGTCTCTCTGGCATGTACTAACGCAGCAGTGTTTTGTCATTACCATAATATGTGCATCTGCACATAATATATGCATCTGCATAAAATTTGCATATGCACAAACAGCATGTCAATTGAATAAAATTTTAAATGAGGAATTGGCCTTAGTCATACAATGAATTTGATCCAACAAATGTGTTATTTATACTGAAAAGAAATGTCCTATAAGTGAAACCTATCTTAAACCTGACTCTAGGAAGTATTGCAATTGAACAAGTAGAACAAGCAAAGGTTTTAGGCATGATAGTGGACTCTAAATTATTGTGGACCAGTCAACTTAATTATGTACTGCAGAAAATGGGAAGCAGTATGTGCATTATTAAACATTGTAGGAACTTAACCCTTTTATGTTTGTTTTATGTGAACTTCCTGTTTGCGGTAAGGCGTATTGTGTCACTTCCTGTTGTTGCTGTGTGAACGACGGATTTTTGCTCCAGGCTCTCTCGCTTTTTATCTTTAAACCTCTTTGCTGTAACACCTGTTTCCAAACATAAGCACTTTTAAAACATTTTCTGTGGCTGCTCATCACGTTTGGGAACTCATCGTGTTTCACACGGTTTGTTCTTTGGCGTGATAACAGGGCGCTAGCCTAGCTTTAGCCTAGCGTTAGCCAAGCCTTAGCCTCATAATGGCTTCTCCGTCTCTGACTAAGTCTCCTATCTGCTGCTCTCTGTGTCAGATGTTCAGTTATTCCTCTGCCTCCTTTAGTGATAATGGTACATGTAATAAATGTAGTATTTTTGTAGCTTTGGAGGCGAGGGTGTCAGAACTGGAGACCCGGCTCCGTGCTGTTGAAAAACCAGCTGATAGCCGCTCCTTTGCTAGCGCGGAGCCACAAAGAGTAACCTCACGTAGCGAACCAACAGCCGCACTCGAACAACCGGTTAAGCAGGCCGGCTGGGTGACGGTTCGTAGTAAGCATAGCTCTAGATTTCAGCCCCCAGATCACCACCAACCCATCTGCGTTTCTAATAAATTTTCCCCTCTGAGCGACAGTCTCGCCGAGGAGCCGACCTTAATTATTGGCAGCTCTGTATTAAGAAACGTGGCACTAAAGAAACCAGGGACTATAGTTAAATGCCTGCCAGGGGCCAGAACGGGCGACATAGAATCCTACCTAAAACTGCTGGCTAAGGATAAGCGTAAATACCGCAAAATTGTTATTCACGCTGGCGGTAATGACACCCGGTCACGCCGATCAGAGGTCACCAAAGTTGGTGTTGCTTCGGTGTGTGAGTTTGCTAAAACAATATCGGACTCTGTAATTTTCTCTGGTCCCCTGCCTGATCTGACCAGTGATGACAAGTTTAGCCGCATGTCATCATTCAACCGCTGGTTGTCTAGGTGGTGTCCAGAAAACGACGTGGGCTACATTGATAACTAGCAAACTTTCTGGGGAAAACTTGGTCTGATCAGGAGAGACGGCATTCATCCCACTTTGGATGGTGCAGCTCTTCTTTCTAGGAATCTGGCCGGATTTATTAGTTCTCCTAAATGCTGACAACCCAGGGTCCAGACCAGGAAGCAGAGCCGTAGTTTAACACACCTCTCTGCAGCTTCTGTACTGTTACCCACCCATTACCCTATTGAGACGGTGTCTTTCCCACGGCCAAAACTTAACAGATCAAAAACTGATCTAAAGGGAACAAATCATAAAAATCTAATAAAAATCCATACGGATCACTTTGAACCAAAAAATAAAATAATTAAATGTGGTCTATTAAATATAAGGTCTCTCCCTCCAAAGAGTTTGTTAGTTAATGAATTGATTTCTGATAATCAGATTGATTTGTTTTGTCTCACAGAAACCTGGCTACAAGAGGACTACGTTAGTATAAATGAGTCAACTCCCTCCAGTTATTCAAATTTCCACATTCCCAGATCTGTGGGAAGAGGAGGAGGAGTGGCAACCATCTTTCAGTCTGATTTATTAATTAGTCCCAGGCCAATTAATAATTACAGTTCTTTTGAATATTTAACCCTCAGTTTCCCTCATCCAAACTGCAAAGCAATAAAACCTCTTCTGTTTATTGTTTTGTATCGTCCACCAGGCCCTTACACTCAGTTTTTGGATCAACTGTCAGACTTCTTATCTGATTTGGTGTTAAATACTGACAAGGTTATTATAGTGGGTGATTTTAACATCCATGTTGACACTGAATGTGATAACCTTAGTGTAGCCTTTAAAACTATCCTAGATTCAATTGGTTTTGCTCAAAATGTGCATAAGCCAACGCACTCTCGGCTCCATACTTTGGACCTTGTGCTGACATATGGCATTGATTGTGAAGAATTAACAGTATTCTCTCACAACCCTGTCCTATCTGATCATTTTTTAATAACATTTGAGTTTAATCTAACTGAGTTCTCCACACCCAAAAGAGGGTTCCATTATAGTAGATCTTTATCGGATAATGCTGTATCAAAACTTAAAGAGTCTGTCCCCCTCTTAATATCCTCAGTATTGCAGAAATGCCCTGTAGATGGCAGCAATGCTGTTTCTTCCCATTCACAAATAGATACATTTGCTAACAGTGTGACTTCCTCATTGCGTTCTGCATTAGATAATGTAGCTCCACTGAAAAAGAAGGTGATAATTCACAGGAAGCTGGCTCCCTGGTTTAATTCAGAGCTGCGTTCCTTGAAGCACAATGTTAGGAAATTGGAGAGAAAATGGCGCTCTACACACCAAGAGGAATCCTACTTAATCTGGAGGGACAGTCTATTGTTGTATAACAAGACCCTTCGCAGAGTTAGAGCAGCATATTTTTCATCATTAATTGAAGAGAATAAAAATAATCCTAGATTTCTCTTTAGTACAGTTGCCAAACTTACTCAGAGCTGCAGCTCTGTTGATCCCTCCATTCCCTTAGCTCTTAGTAGTAATGATTTTATGGGATTCTTCATAAATAAAATTGATGCCATTAAAAATAAAATAATTGGCATCCTCCCAAACATGATTACCTCATCCCCAGTAAGTAAGGCAGCATTGGAGGAATCTTTAGAACCTGCACAGTGTTTGAACTGTTTAGAAGCAGTAGAGCTTTCTGAGCTATCTAAAATCTTAGCTTCATCTAAACCTTCTACCTGTATGTTAGACCCAATCCCAACCAAGTTGTTTAAGGAGGTATTCCCTTTGATCAGTGGTCCTATTTTAGACATGATAAATCTATCCTTAGTAAATGGATATGTACCACAGGTTTTTAAAGTAGCTGTTATTAAACCTTTACTTAAGAAACCTTCTCTTGATCAAGATGAACTAGTAAACTACAGACCTATATCTAATCTTCTTTTCTTATCTAAAATTCTTGAGAAAGTAGTTGCTAATCAACTTTGTGAACATTTACAAAGCAATGACCTACTTGAGGAGTTTCAGTCAGGCTTCAGAGCTCATCATAGCACTGAAACGGCTCTGGTGAAGGTCACTAATGATATTCTCATGGCCTCAGATAATGGACTTGTGTCTGTACTTGTCCTGTTAGATCTTAGTGCTGCATTTGATACAGTTGATCACAATATTCTCCTACAAAGACTTGAACATACTGTAGGGATTAAGGGGAAAGCATTAGGCTGGTTTAAATCTTATCTGTCGGACAGATTCCAGTTTGTTCATGTTAATAATAAATCTTCCTCAAGCTCTAGGGTCACCTGTGGAGTACCACAGGGTTCAGTCCTTGGACCAATTCTCTTTACTATATATATGCTTCCGATCGGCAAAATTATCAGACAGCATGGGATTAATTTCCACTGTTATGCTGATGACACTCAGCTATATCTATCCATAAATCCTGATGAATCCAATCAATTACTTTGACTACAGTCATGTCTTGATGACATCAAAAGCTGGATGACTTTAAATTTCCTGCATCTAAATTCTGACAAGACCGAAGTTGTAATCTTTGGGCCAGAGTCCTCAAAAAATAAACTTCTTAACCAATCACTTAATCTGGATGACATTAACTTGGCCTCTGGTAATAAAGTAAAAAACCTTGGTGTTATTTTTGACCAAGACATGTCATTTAAATCCCATATTAAACAGGTTTCCAGAGTTGCCTTTTTTCACCTCCGGAATATCGCCAAAATTAGAAACATTCTGTCCAGGAGTGATGCTGAAAAACTAGTCCATGCATTTGTTACTTCAAGGCTGGACTATTGTAATTCTTTACTATCAGGAAGTCCACAAAATGCAGTTCGAAGTCTTCAGCTGATCCAAAATGCTGCGGCAAGAGTTCTGATGAAAATCAACAAGAGGGATCATATTTCTCCAATTTTAGCTTCCCTTCATTGGCTTCCTGTTAAATCAAGAATAGAATTTAAAATTCTTCTTCTAACGTATAAAGCCCTTAATAACCAAGCTCCATCATATATCAGAGCTCTGATTACCCCGTATGTTCCTAACAGAGCACTTCGCTCTCAGACTGCAGGTCTGCTGGTGGTTCCTAGAGTCTCTAAAAGTAGAATGGGAGGCAGATCCTTTAGCTATCAGGCTCCTCTCCTGTGGAACCAACTCCCAGTTTTGGTCCGTGAGGCAGACACCCTATCTATTTTTAAGACTAATCTTAAAACTTTCCTTTTTGACAAAGCTTATAGTTAGAGTGGCTCATGTTACCCTGAGCTATCTCTATAGTTATGCTGCTATAGGCTTAGGCTACTGGAGGACATCAGGGTCTAATTTTCTCACTCTACTGATTTCTACTGTTCTTCATTCTACGGTTCTCCAGTTTTGCATTGCATTACATTGAAATGACTGTTGTCATTTCAGCTTTTAACTTTTTGTTCTCTCTCTTTTTTCTTCATAGTAGGTACACCTGGTCTGACGTTCTGTTGACTGTGAAATCATCCAGGGAGGACAGATCACCGACTATTACCATCTAATGTAGAACAGATTACTAGATCAATGTGTGCTTCTGTGCTTTTTTGTCTCTCTTGTTGTGTCTCTGCTCTGTCTTCTGTAACCCCAGTCGGTCGAGGCAGATGACCGTTCATACTGAGCCCGGTTCTGCCGGAGGTTTTTTTTTCCCGTTAATGGGTGGTTTTTCTTCCCACTGTCGCTTCATGCTTGCTCAGTATGAGGGATTGCAGCAAAGCCATGTACAATGCAGACGACTCTCCCTGTGGCTCTACGGTTCCCCAGGAGTGAATGCTGCTTGTCGGGACTTTGATGCAATCAACTGGTTTCCTTATATAGGACATTTTGACCAATCTGTATAATCTGACCCAATCTGTATAATATGATTGAACTTGATTTTGTAAAGTGCCTTGAGATGACATGTTTCATGATTTGGCGCTATATAAATAAAATTGAATTGAATTGAATTGAATTCTGTTGAGGCGATATTCAGGACAAATCTGTCCACTATTTGACTCATGACTATACTATTCAAGCTTTACTGCTGCTCAATGTTTGTCCAAATCTATAATGGTCTTGATGCATGCGTACTGTGCTGTTATGAATTTAGCAATTTTACGTCATTTGCGAAAAAAGCTCTCTCCCATCTTGTTGAGAGGTGATGGGGATCACCTCTCAGGTCTTGGGGCTGAATGCCTTCCTGTGGTATCGGTTCCTGGACCTGGGAGTATAGGATGTGTGTGGTGAGTGCAACTGTGTGTACAGCATGTTTTCTTGTGTGTGGTTATGAGTGTTGGCATGAGTGGTTATTAGGTTGGGAACATGTGAAGGTGACTGCATGCCTGTGTTTATGTTCTTGTCTTTTGTCAGGTTGGGTTCTGATCTGCCTCTTCTCTTGGAACATCTCAGGTCTCCACTAAGTGTGGAGCCCATCCTCCCATGCGGCTCCCTGTTGGTGCCTTGATGGTTCTCGGTGTCTTGGGCTTGGTGCTAGGGTGTGTGCTAGCTCACTCCTGGCAGCTGTTTGGCGAGGCCTGATCTCCCTGGCTCTGTTGGGTTCCTGCTGGGAGGTTAGGGATCGGATGTATTAGGTCAACCTTGGGTCTCTGTACCCATGGCTGGATCTGCTCTGGTGTAGCTGGCTGCTGGCGGAGCCCACGGGCTCACCACCACAGCCCCTGGGGCCGTTCGCACTGTGACTTTTAAGACATTTGGTGTTCTGGTCTCCCCAGCGTTTGCCCCCCTGGGGGACATGATCTTTGGCTCCTGAGTATTTTTCTTATGGACAAACCTTATATATACAAGCACACTCTCAAACACCCACAGGTGCTTGGATCCAGGTGTTTACAGTTTACCACTATAGTTAACTTTGGTTGCCACTAAATACATCTTGTGTTAAATGATACTGCATATTTTTCAGTGATGTAATCAAAGGCGTTGGCTGTTTGTACCAGTGATACTTTTTTGGTTGGTTTTGCTATTCTTTCTATATCTCTTTCTGCAAGTGCGGAAGCAGACTCCATGGATGCTATCTTGTATGCTCTTTTTCATCCACTCTATAATCATCTCCTTTCTCCCTTTTAATATTTTACCTAATCTCTTTCTCTTCCTTTCTTTCTCTTTTACCTTTCTGTTTCTGTGTCCATTGATTTTGAAATAATCACAAAAGTGGAGCATTATAACAAAAGCAACAATGCTCCACTTGTGAAAGTAAATCTGTTCGGTTCTCTTTGGCATTAAGAAAGCAATTATTTTTGCTAGACTGCTAGACAGTACACGTAAAAATAAATAGACAAATAAATAAACCTTTATTCTTACGACATATACCATGATGTTTGTCTTACTTTTAAAGTTTTGAATGGGCTTGACCCAACACCATTAAATTATGTTATTCAGAAAAGGGATAATAGAACAAATACCACAGGACAAACCAGAGGAGACTGCAACACAGCAAGGCACAAAACACCATTTTGTCAGAAGGTGGTGTCTATTAGAGGAGCACAATTCATGGAACAGATTACCAGCACATATCACAGACTGTGATGACTATTTTTTTTTTTTTTTAATTAAGCATTGGTTGAAAACACACCAGTTATGTACTCATTCATAATGTCTTCCATTGCTTACTGCTTAGGACTTTGTATCCTGCTTTTAGATAGCTTCCTGTTTGTTAGCTATTAGTTGTGTAAATGTTGTGTCTATCTTGTCCTGCTTTGTGAATTCTGTAGTGAGATGTTTTATTATCTTAACCTGTCTTTTCTCCCTTTCTGAAATCACCTGCATTAGGACAAAGGATGAAATTTCGGGCATATTTACATTGTTGTATATCCTGGTAATGTTGATTTAATTTACACTGTCCTTATAAAATAATTACTAAATTAAACAAAATTATTAGTAATTTTTATCTACTTGAATTTTTTTCCCAACATTATGCTACTCTGCAGTATCCACTTTCAAATGATTTTTGCACACATAATCAACCCTTTTTTTGTCATTTCAACCCATCTGTCTCTGCAACCTGGCAACTCACAACCCGATTCAAGAGGCATCTGCACTGCTGCTTGATCAGGCAAAATGGCAGCTGAAAGATAAATGAATTAGCTGCTACTAAGCTAGTGCTGCTTAATTTACAAAAAAAAAAAAAAAAAACTGTAATGGCATGTGAAATCAAACTATATATAATACTTATTAAATTGATGTGACAGATAATTGCCGTTCAGCTCTACAGGCATTTTACTTTAAAAATTTGCTACCTTCAAATAGCTTTAAGCTCTACAAGATGCTCATTATAAAAGAAAGACACTTTAAAGCTGCTATAAGTGAGTGGTTTCACTGATCATTGACAGGTACATCTCCTGTAAAAATCTGTAGACACTGCATGTTAATTGGTATTGTATAAGGCGCTAATAATAAAGAACACATAAAAAAATTAAAATAATATGGGACAGAGGAGTAACTGTAAAATGCATTTTGAATGTGCGCTAAAAAGCCACATCATAAAAATGTAATTTATAAACCTGTATTTTAACTCAGAAGAAAAGGCTTTTAATTTTTGAGTTGAATGTGTTTTACATAGCTTCTAGCAATTCAAACATCAGCCCAGTAGATGACAGCTGACAAAATTTCAGTCAAAGATTATCATGTTATTGTCTTTGGGAAACCATAAAAAAGAATGTGTTTTTTTAATAGGATTTTCTTGTGTACATATACTTGTGTTTAGAACTTTGTGGTCTGGCTGTTGGCCTTTTTACTGGGACAGCATTTCAAAGAGGCTACTGCTGAGGGAGAAAACACATTTTATATCAAAACAAATAAAGAAGCTGCTTAGAGAAGAAATAATGTGGTAAAGGAAGGAAAAGCAAATAGGAAGTCAAGGGACTGCAGGCATATTTGCAAAGAGTTTTGCATCTTGTCTTAGATGTGCTCTTGTGTGTTGTATTTAAAACGGCATGCTACCCAGGAACCATAATGTATACTGCCTACAAAAATATTCACTCCCTTGGAATTTTTCATGTTTTGTTGCCTCACAAATTGGAATTAAACGGTATTGTTTGAGTTTGCAGCAATTTATTGCAATAAATGCTTACAACTTTGAAAATGTATTATTTTGTTTATTGTGAAGCAAACAACAAAAAACTGAAGACAGCATTCATAAATGTTCAATCCCCTAAAGTCAATACTTTGTAGAGCCACCTTCTGCAGTAATTAAAGCTGCAAATCTCTTTGGATAACTCTCTATGTACTCGCCTCAATTTGCCACTGGGATTTTTGCCCATTCTTCAATGCAAAACTGCTCCAGCTGCTTTATGTTGGACGTCTTTTACTTGTGAACAGTGCTCTTCATGTCTAACCACAGATTCTCAATTGGATTGAAGTCTGGACTTTGACTAGGCCATTCCAACATATGTACATGTCCCCCCTTAAACCACTCGAGTGTTGCTTCAGCAGTATGCTGTGGGTCATTGTCCTACTGGAGGGTGAACCTCTGTCCCAGTATAGTGGCAGACTGACAGGTTTTGCTGAACAACCTCTGTGTATTTAGCATCATCATTCTTCCCCTCATCTCAGATCAGTTTTCCTGTTCTTGCTGCTGAAAAACATCCCCACAGAATGGTGCTGCCATCATTTTGTTTCCTCTCAGTTTTAAACACACTTGAGAACAACATGCAACAGCATGATATTTGCAGGCAGCAGAGGCAAGCTTGGGTCTTTCTCACACCCCTGTTCTCTGACTGCCATGCGGATACCGGGGTATAGAAGAGGAGCGGGCCACCTAGGGCGGGGTCCTGGCTGGGGGTGGGAGTTGGGTCCTGGGAGTCGCCTGGGGCTGCCGCTTTTGCTCTCCCCTGGAATATGAGGGGGGGGGGGCCCTTTCAGACACTTCAGTTGGCTTCTGATTCTGGACAACCTGAACCATCTAATGACCAAGCCTTTCTGCATCAGCCCCTTTTGGAAACCTCTGCCTGACGTGTGCCTTATTGTGTATGACTCAAGCCTGGACTACGGATTCCCTTTCTGTCTCTGCCCCACACCCAACCTGTCTGAAGTGGATCATTCATTCATTGATTCAGTTCACTCAAACAGAACTCTTGGATCCCCCTCTCAACACCAGTGCAATCTCCTGGCTTCTGAAGAGATTAGTGGCTTTTATGCAGAACTCACAACATCACACTGAGTTGTCTCGGCCACTAACCTTATTCTCTCCATTACAGTATTTTTCACTCGGTGTCAGAATCAGAATCAAGTTTATTGCCAAGTAGGTTTGCACTTACAAGGGATTTGACTTGGTGTTGATGGTGCAGACAAAATAAAATAAGATAGAATAGATATATATATATACAGAAGCTATATACACACAGTAGAATGTGTGTTAATGTAACGCAGAAGCTTGTAAGTCCTGAACGGGGGAGAGAGGCAGTGTCCAGTGTCACAGGCGGCTCTGGGACTTGTTGGTAAGGCCGCAGATGGGAAGAAACTGTTCTTGTGGTGTGAGGTTTTGGTCCTGATGGACCGCAGCCTCCTGCCAGAGGGAAGTGTCTGAAATAGATTGTGACTGGGGTGCGAGGGATCAGCCACAATCTTCCCTGCACGCTTCAGAGTCCTGGAGGCGTACAGGTCCTGGAGGGATGGAAGATTGCAACCAATCACCTTCTCTGCAGACCGGATGACACGCTGCACTCTGCTCTTGTCCTTGGCGGTGGCACTAGGGTACCAGATGGTGATGGAGGAGGTGTCTTGCATATGTTGCAGTTTCATGTTGTACTTGGGATTGGCATTGTTTGTTTTGTTTTTTTCATATCAGAATCGTTCTGCCTGCAAGGTGTATTCTTCTAGCTCCCTTAATTTGGACCGTCCAAACTCTTCTGCTTCTGACCCTGCAACACCAGCACCAGCTCTGACAAAGCCAATCTGCAGTAGAATGCAGCAACATGCCCCTTCTCAAATGTTGCATTTAAGGGACTTAGAAATGTATACAACTTGAGTTACTAACTCCCTGTTGTAAAGGAGGCTGTCCTGTATTCCTTATTGTAAATAGTTTGTTTTTCTGCTGTCACTAATTCAAAAATATATTACTTATATGCTGCATAATCTTCTATTTTATATGAGTGCACAGAGTATGCTAGGAGTCAATAGTACAACCCAAGCAGTTCTCATTGACATTTATCTTCATTGATGGCTCATTTTCAAGAAAGGATAACATAAATTATTTTGTCACTGGGTGAAGTCATCATATGAATGACTCCATTTTTGGATGTACCAGTGCAGAAGAAATTTTACTCTTTAGTGATATCACTTTAATATTAAGGAATTCTGTGCCATACTAGCATCTTTATTTCCTGTTACTGGGTTAGTGTTTAATGTAATTGAATTAGGTTTAACCGACTGCTTCATGGGTAATAATTCTATTAAAGAAATCATACCAAACCCAAAGGGACAACTGTTGTATTATTCTTAGACTTTATGAAAAATTTAATGCTGAAAGATAAAAAAAGCTATGTAGTATGTACAAAACAAAAGCAGAAACCTTTTTAAAAGAGACAAACATTTATTTTTAAAAAGCTGGGAAGGCAACAAGAATTTTTTTTATATCTGCAGCAGCACAATATCCTGCACACAGCTTTGATGCTTGAATATAAAAAAATATCCTCTATTTGGGCCCATAGCTAGATTACACAGTCAACGGGCTCTTAAAAGCACCTATTCACTGAAAGTCATACAGTATCATGCTCCTCCGGAGCTTGATGCTGTTTGTTGCACTGGAAGCTGAACATTTGTTCAGACATCTTTAAGTTCTGCAACCACTGCAATAACATCACACCATGGGACGCTAAGTTAAACACCCAGGCTGGTGATGTGCAATGATACAACAGTACAGCCATCTGAAACACACACAGCTTACATATTATAATACCTAATATCTTAAATCATTAAATAGTTGTACGCTGGGTTTATTGTGTATATGTCCACTATAGCAAGCCAGCATTAGCTTACCCGCACACGTCTAGCTGGTACACCTCGGTTTGATACCACTCTATGGCTTTCCTCACTCTCCTGTACTTATCCAGAGTGTTTTGTCTTGTCACCCGCAGCCTTTTTTTTTCAAATGGACAATGATCCTAATCATCCTGCCATATTAGATATAAAGAGTCTTAAGGACAATAAAGTCAATATTTAAAGGGTCTATCTTGAGAGCTGAAGAGATGTGGGAAAGTAAAGACAGTCACTTATAATAGTTGTGAGATGAGAAATGGACCAAAATTCTGGCAATCTATTAGAGAAGCATGTAGACAGATATGTTATTTTTTCTTAAAGCCTCAATTTACTTCAAACACCACCAGTGAGCTCTGTCCCATGTGCATTAGTTGACAAAACCAAAATGCGTCACGGAGGATGAGGTGAGATCACAGCCACAGATTTTCAGGAAGCTTTTTCCTTCTTTTGTAAACGAAAATTGTGACGAGTTGCCTTGCTTCCTATGTTACCTTTTTAAAGTTAGACAATACAAACAAAAGGGAGCCCTGTTTGGGCCTGAATCAATATGTCTCCTTCAATTAAATACACCATTTCTTATTTTAGTGTCGACCATAAGGTCTGCTGGATCTATAGAGTCAGGTGTTAATCCATTCAAAGTTACAGTATAAAACATGTCCTTTTTCATCAAGAATCAAAGTCTTTTCAGGTCTGAATTCTATCGGAAATCCCATCAAGGTCTTAGATGGTTTTCCAACTGTTTTCAGAGTTAACCATAGCTGTGGTTTAAGGCTGACCTAAATCAGGTATTTTAATCCATTATTTTACTCCCTAACTGAAGGACACAGACTTTTGTAAAAGGGTAGTTTTATAGAAAATAAATTCTAACCATCAAGAAGAAAAGGTACAGTGAATTATTGGCCACAAAACTATTGCTGGGAAAGTAAATAGCATTGTTGTAGGATCTTTTCATTTTATTAGTTAATTCATTTTAAATAAACTTTGTCCTATATGAAATGTAACACTTATTTAACACTTATTTCAGCTATGTGAAACGCCAGCAGGCTGACCCTGTAAAACCACCCATGAGTTTGCTCCTCTTCCCTCTTTTTTTTTGCTGTTGCTCCCACCAACTCTCTGAGCATGTTTTAACACGATGCATAAATTCAGAACCAATTTTACACCACATTGACTGAGCTTCGCTTTCCAAACAGCCGTGCTGGAGCACTTGAATCCAACTCAACTCTCATCCGGTATAAGTGCACCAGACCAGGAGAGAGACTCCAGCTTCCAGTATACACTTTCTACTCAGATTTAACATAACTTTTATTCATTGGCAAAATCTTTATAATGCAGGCAATTTTTATGAGCCATTGTATAACATTAACAGAATAAGTGCAAAGTGAATATTTCATCTGGCATTCCTTAGTATTTGTAAAGGAATTGTGAGTTTTTTTCCTCAGATTGAGGGAATAAATTATATGTATATACAGTCATATTCAATAAATTAGAATATTATTGAAAAGTTAATTTATTTCAGTAGCTTAATTCACCAAGGGAAAGACATTATATAGATTAACACTGACTGATAATATTTTGAAACCTTTACTTCTGTTAATTATGATTTTCTTCACCTCCAGCTAATAAAAACAAACCATTTAAGATTCGAATATTGCATCAGACCGATATAAAAAGCCCAACTTTTCATGGAGAAATGGGGCCTTAATTAAAAGTATGTTTAATATTGACTTAAACTTTTTTTCTTGATTGCCTTTTTTTTGAAAAGATACATTTAATCTGACAAACAAGCCTCTTAGAGATGCATATTATAATTTAAGATGCTTTACTTGTCCGTAGAACAGAGGACACAAAGGGGGGAAAAAAGCAATAAGATAACATTTATATACAAATAGAACAAGATCAATTCAAACATCAAGAATGTAAGACAAAAACTATTAATAAAAATATCCTGATACTCAACTGGTTCGATTTAGTGATTAACCTCAGATGGAAGAAGGTTGAAAGGACTACCTCACTGACAAAGTACAACGAAAAAAATGTAAATGACCAATAGCATTGCTACACAATGTTAACAAGTCAGCTTTCCCAAAAGCTATCATCTCAATCTTCATTCCAATTCAAGTAACGTAAGCATAAGAGTGCAAAATGCATTACGGAAAGTTTCTTTTTTTTTTATCTGCTACCTGTTGACCTTTAAAAACTCACCCTTGGCTGATTTTTGATCCAAGCTTTGCTTGACTAAATCCAAGACATTGTTCATCTGCCCTATTTGAGAGCTTTATACTTAGAATGCTGCGGAGGTAGAGGTGCAGTACATGTACTCATACTGAACCACCATTTTGCATATGTATCAGTCTGGTGCATTCAGTCTGGTGAAAAACCTGTTAGCCACATGTGTTCACACCCTAATCCAGGAGCAGATAGAGACATACCTGCATGTCTTTAATCAGGGGTGTGAAAATATTTAAGGTTCTCTGTGAACTATGGCAGCAATGAAAAGTGAGTTCTGGGTATATAGAATACCAAATGGTCATATGGTGTTTGTGTGCCTTGCCACTCCAGGTGCAGTTTAATAAACAATGATAAATATGTTACCAGGGATGTAATTAGTGCATACAGACACCAAGCGCGACCATAACATATTTTTATTTTTGTTTGTTTTTTCCAGTCGGTAGTTGTTATTCATTTTTGGATTGCTTGTTTTGTATCGGGTTAATTCCGGAATATTTGAATCAAAAGTTAATTTGTTATTTTGTACTATTTTCATGATGACAAACTTTCAGTTTTAGACTTGACTATAGACATTTTTAGGATGTAGCCTTTTATTCTAATACCGTATTTTTCGGACCATAAGGACGTGGGCTGCCTTACATGAATGCACTTCTAGTTTCAACAGTCAGGCAGTCTTGTAGACTGCTCAGGGGTCCTGTTTGGTAGTGACACAGTGTACCGTAATGCTCAGAATATCCATTGAGCGGAGCGGCTTCGTTGCTAACCAAAGTCGTACTTAGACATATTAACAGATTTTTGATTGCATTGTACCACATAAAATTGGTCAGTAAGCACAACAGTAATCATATACAGTTGTGTTCGAAATAATAGCAGTGCCTCAACAGCAGCAAGAAAATCACTGGTGTTATTAACATTTCAAACTCTATACCCCAGATAAGTTTCTGGGGGGTAAAATAAAGGTATAGAAAACCAACAAACCCAACAGGACAGCCATGCATACTGTGGATTCTGTGAAATTGAATGATTAACTGAAAAGGGTGTGTTCAAAAAAATAGCAGTGGTGAGTTCAATTAGAGAGGGCATCAATTAGGGAGGGTATTCTGGGAAAAAAGGGTGTTAACAGGTGATCCGTATTTAAGGATCAAGACAACTGGCATGCTGGCTGTGCATTTGTCCTGAAAAAACAAGGAAAATGGGTCGTTCAAAACACTGTTCTGAAGATCAGCGTTTCCTAATAAAAAAATTGATTAAAGAAGGGAAAACATACAAAGAGGTGCAGAAAATCATTGGCTGTTCAGCTAAAATGATCTCAAATGCCCTGAAATGGGAGCAAAAAACTGAAAAACGAGGAAGAAAAAGAAAGACAACCCCTCGAATGGACAGAAGAATAGCCAAACTGGCGAAGACTCAGCCAATGATGGGATCCAAGAGGATCAAGCAAGACCTTCAGTTGACAGTGAGTACTGTGACAATCAGAAGACGTCTTACTGAGGTTAACCTTCCAGCAAGAAGCCCCCGCAAAGTCCCACTGCTGAGAAAAAGACATGTGCAGAAGCGTTTACAATTTGCCAAAGAGCACATTGACTGGCCTGAAAAGAAATGGCATAATATCTTGTGGACAGATGAAAGCAAGATTGTTCTTTTTGGGTCTAAGGGTCACAGGCAGTATGTCAGACGCCCTGCAAACACAGAATTCAAGCCACAGTACTCACTGAAGACCATTAAGCATGGTGGTGCAAGCATCATGATATGGGGATGTTTTTCATACTATGGTGTTGGTCCGATTCACCGCATACAAGGGATCATGGATCAGTTCCAGTACATCAGGATCCTGGAAGAGGTCATGCTGCCATATGCTGAGGAGGAAATGCCTTTGAGGTGGACCTTTCAACAGGATAATGACCCCAAACACACCAGCAAGCGAGCAAAAGCATGGTTCCAGATGAACAAGATTCAACTGATGGAGTGGCCAGCACAATCCCCGGACCTTAATCCCATTGAAAACTTGTGGGCTGACATAAAAAGTGCAGTGCATGAGGCAAAACCAAGAAACGCTGAGGAATTGTGGAATACAGTGCAATTATCCTGGGCTGCAATACCTGTGGAACGATGCCAGAAGTTGGTTGACTCCATGCACCACAGATGTGAAGCAGTCATCAGAAACCGTGGTTTTGCAACAAAATATTAGTTTAGGATACTCAGCTAGGTTCACTTATCAAGAATTTCTTTGTTTGTACAGTACATTTTTGAGTTTCCAAGGAAAGATGGCAACACTGCTATTCTTTTGAACATGCCATTTCTTACTTTATTTGAAATATTATTATTATTATTTAAGTTTTGATGACTTTGCGCAATTGTTTTGCTTTGGAATAGAATGTACTGTGTCCCCAATGTATCTGTGTTCATTAAAGTACAATTTCTTTGAAGAATTTTGACATTTACTCATTTTTCTAAAGGCACTGCTATTATTTCGAACACAACTGTATAAGGCGCCCCAGCAATTGTTGAGAAAATGTAAGGCTTTTAAGTGTGCCTTTTAGTCCAAAATATATGGTACTGTGCATCCTTACAATCAAGGCTGGTTTGTTTGTCTGCATTAAAAAAAGTTCTTAGCTTTATTACAAAGAGAAATCAACTATTTTACCAAAGATTTTCTACACAAGATGGCTGTATCAAACTGGATGAAATTACTTCAAATCTCATACTATTGTTGGGTATCGTTAAAGTCCTGTTTATAATAGGTGGATCAGTGAGTGTAAATTTAGATGCAAGGTTTGCAAATTAGTAAATGTAAACAAAATAACAATTAGTTTAGATTAAAATTCATTTAGATTAGATTTTTTTAAATGTGCTACAAAGATAGACACATAGGGGTTTGGTACCTATCTCCAGCTGTCGTCGGGTAAGAGATGGGGTACACCCTGGACAGGTTGCTAGTCTATGACAGGGCAACTCTGAGACACACAGGACAAACAATAACACACACACATCTCAGGGCAATTTTTAGAGAGACCAGTTTATGTGTTTTTTAATCACGTTTTTGGCCTGTGCGAAGAAGCTGGGGTCCCAGGAGAGAACCCACACATCCACCGGGAGAGCATGCAAACACCATGCAGAAATGTCCAGGCTGGGATAGCAACAAAGAGTGCTACCAACTACCCCACTGTGAAGTCCGGAAAAAAAATTCATTCTCAAATAAATAATATAAAGACTTTATCAAGCTTCTTCAGTGCAGAGGTAGTAGGTCACTATTTTGTCATTTTTCAGTCTGATAAGAACAGAGCACTTGAAAAAAAAACAATATGCACTGATGTGCATATGCTTTGATAAAAATGTTTGAATGAATAAGCATCACAGTAGTGTGGTGTTCCAAATGAAAGCAGGAAGTAGAGCAGACCAGACTGAGTCTAGATGCTACTGATGGTAAATGTGTGCTCACAGATGGCTGATGGTGATTTGAGATGAGTGGACAAGGATGAGATGCTTATAGAGAGAAAATTGAGTGTTGCAGGAATGACTGAAAGTCTAAAAGGCATCGAAAATAGTGTATGAGGCAACATACATTTTTTTTTAAAGTATTTATTTGCCTCCCTTAAATTACTACCAAGTCAAAAACAGGCACACAGCCAGAATTACCCCTTTAAACCTGTAGCTCTGAAGACGTCCGTTAGAACAGGATTTACAAAAAAAAAGCCTGTCTAAACTGTACCTCAGTGTTATTTTGACTACAGTATCCCAAAGACATTTCAGACACCTGGAGAAACTGTTACAGCTTGTTAACCGAGGGCAGAAAATGTTCCCTTTGAAAAACGAGAACTGGGAATTGATTGACTGTGAGAATGCAGACAGAGACCTCCAGAGACCAGAGTAGTTGTTGCAAAACTGTGAATAGGATGAGTTTGAGAGTGTGACAAAAGGAAAGTTGCAAACAGAAAAGAGCAGCACTCTGACACCAAGAATTCAAGACAGACAGGAGTCGACAAATCTATATGAAATTTATGAGAAAATGTCATAAAAAGGGTTGACATCTGACCTATATATTAAATTGATTTATGGTAACTTTAAGGCATATACAAATGACCCTCTTCAAACCTGAGCAATGCATGAATACATTTATTCTCCAACTAAATAATCTTTTTTTTTCTTTTACCACATTTTTCTTACTATATTTGATACTGGAAATATTTATGTTGCAAAATTTAGTTTAATAAAGATTTCAGTCTTTGTACACATAAAAGTAGAACGTAAGATCAATCGATATACAAGTGTCTCAATGTGAATGCATGGTCCCAGAAAATGTTGATAAATGAGGTAAAATGTTTCAACACAACATCTTTCTATTGTCTATAACCCACACACTAAAGGTTCCCGAGTCTTTTCTTGCACCTCTGCAGTTAAAGACTGGAACGCAAATATAAACAAATTCACTCCTTTGTGGTTAAGGTCGAGATTGTGATAAAGTATTCCAAATATGGCAATCAAAGGTGAGTGGTAAGGACACTTTAATAGCCTCTGAAAGATTTGAAGTGCAAATTCCCAGAAATTCTTAAGTTTGCATCCTATTTAAAGTTTTCATGATTGGCTCACGCTAATGCTGCCTCTCGGGTTGTTGGCTCCCATGTGTTGTTTCAGTTGTTCTCTGCGACTGTGAACTCGAGGGGGCAACCTTCGGTTATAGTGTTTGTGGTTGGTGAAGCTTCCTTGAAGAAGCATAAGCTGCAGCAGCTGAAATTATTCTATCGTTTATACTTCTGGCTTTTCGAGTGGCTATGGATAGAGGAGACACATTTACACTAGATTTCCAAAATTATTTGCTAGTCTGCTTTCTCACACATACTCTGCAGGGAATTGAGAACCTCTGTGCACTTTGTGCCTCAATATGTGTCTGACCCCACTATGTAATTTTACTTTCTGATTGAATTTATGTCATTCCAGTCACTCCCACTTTGTTAAAACACCACAGACATTCGACTGTGGAAGATTTACCATTGCAAAGATTTCATGACTGGACCTTTTACATAAATGGCAGCTTATCACAATGTTGTAATTCAACTTGGAGTGACTCTCTCTTTCACAAATGTTTGTAGAATCACTCTGCATGGAGGTCTTGGATTTTATCCACATGCATCACTGGAAGTATTTTGAGTGCCTCTGTTAAATAATTTGTATGGAGAAGTGAATATCTTTGGCAACATAGTGAAATTCCTTGTCTATTGCAACTTTTATTTGATTTGTAATTTTCTTCTATAATTTGTAGGTAGCAAAATCATTATTATTATTATTTATTTTAATTCCTTGGTTTCCCATATCCTCTTGTCATTCTTTCTTATTTGTCTTTCCAATTATCATCACCTGTCTAGTGTTTTGTCTAATTAAGGTATGGGGTGTCACACCAATAATTTTATTCAGTCTACTGTGTGGCTTGGTGAGGTTGTATCCCAGTTAAAAGTAATGAGAATGTGCACATTACTTTTAAAATGTTGCCTATGTCTGACTTCAGTGTGAACACTTTGCAGCTAGGAACTGACCCGCATGTGCAAAATGAACAACACAGACTTCAGGTCCACCACGCTTTGTTCCAGGAAACAAGGAAAAAATAGGTGTTGTGGTTTAAAGTGTCAATGCAATGCATTTATTGTGTCAAATAAGAGGGTGATGATGCTGTGTATTCTGGCCTTTTGCGAAGCTTTGGTTGCCAATTTAGCACAAAGGTATGTTTGGATGCAAGAAACAGTAAGGAATGGTGGGGCAGAGATGTTTACAACTTCATAGAGACTAAGTTCATTTTACCTTAGGATGTCAACGGCAGCTTAATTATATATATCAACACCTCTCCCCTTGATTCCTAAGGCAGGACACTCATTGCAATGGCATTGCCGCGGGGTAGATTCCGACTTGCTGCATATGTTAATGAGGTCTAACATCTTGTTGTTTCTTCATTGAGCAGCGTTGTGGCATACAGCTGCTGTCTGTTATTGAAATGCTAATTGTTATCACCTCTCACTGCCGCTGGTGCAAAGTTATGACAAATGTGGATGGAAAATGATGTCAAAGTTGCATCAAATTTGCCTTGGTTGTTCCCACTGGAATCACTTTACAAAAGATCTGATATGAGTCAGATTCTGGGTCAAATATGGAAATGGCTCAAATTTGACTTGGAAAAAATCTGATATGGGCCAGATCTGAGCATTCCCACTAGCTTTAAAAAGTCTGGCCTGGCCACTTGACCCCCACAGAAAATTTGGATTTGGGTCACATCAAATGCAGTGGGAATACTGTGGGAACGGGGCCTTAAAGTATTCAACCAAGTATTCTCCAATAGTTTAATACTCTCCCAAGTTGTGAGTCTAATATTTTAGCCTATAAAGGCTAAACAAGTAAATGTTCCGTTGGACCTTTTGGTACATTGTTTCAGTTATAAAATGGAGTATAAAGCAGAAGCAGGTGGTTTTCACCATACTGCTTTTGAAAGAGCAAACCGTCATTGATCGTTTTGTGTTAAGATAGTATTGAAATTTGATTTACAGATTTACAAAAAGCAAGACCTCTCAAATGGCCCTTCATACCTACAATAAAGGCATAAATTATAGTATTAAGTCCTTCATTTCCCTTTGGCTCAAAGAGATTAGCAATAGTATGGAGTCATATTCAATTAATATTATTATTAAAAATGTTCATTTATTTCAGTAACTCAATTCACTAAGTGAAACACCGTATTTTGACTGTTTTCCACACAGACTGATGTTTTCAAGTCTCTATTTTTGTTTATTTTTCAGTTTTTTTAATTTCTTTTAATTTTCATAAATTAGTTCATTATGGTGATTTTTCACTTACAGCTAATAACACGACATTTAAGGTGACCAATAAAAACATTTTTGATACAGAAATGTGGGCTTAATGAAAGTTATGTTTAGTGCCTGCAAGGTGGTTATTTACAAAAGTTACTTGTAATCTGACAAGCGAGTCTTATCGGAATGCATATTATAATCTTCTAAATATGACTGCTTGTGCTACTGTTGGTTTCAAGGACAACTGGGTCATAGATAAATAACAGAGAATTTGATAATCTCACTCTAGGGTATTTTTTTTCTTCCCCACCTGAAATAATGTTTGAAATTAATTTAACCTTTACTACCACTAGGGTATATTTTGTTTAAATCAGCTTTAGAAAGCCTTTAAAATGTTTTAGAGAATTTAATTATCTAACAGAGGCTTAAGCGTTTGCAAATCCTCAGTATGGCAATTATCACTTTCAGGCAACCCCCTGTGAGAATCAATGAAAATGTGTGTTTTGATGCTTCGCTGGCATATCAGTACAAACAAAGATTCCCACATCTTCTGTCTGGCTGTCACCTTATCACGGATGTGCTCTGAGGAACATGAACATACTCCAAAGATGTGACACAATTTGAATAGAAAACTGAGCGTCAGAGACAAAAGACACCCCAATCAAACTAGGAGGGATTTGGGAGTCAAAAATCCAACTTCTTAATTAATATGCCATTTTGTCATACCAGTACACTGTAATTATGCAACGTAGTTCCTTTGTCAACATGACACCTGACTGAGGAAGCATAGAATATTTTCTCATGCCAGCACAACCATCCAGTTAAGCAAGAAATATGCTAAGAACGGCATAGTAAGAAATAGAAAAACTATTCAATGATTGGGTCTAAATTAATAATGTTCTTTTTTGCCTGTTTTTGTCTTACCTTTTCTTTGGCAGTGACTGGAGGGGTGTATGGTCCCCAAGGAGAATCAAGCTCAGAGCCTGAAGATGACAATCAAATGAAGTTTTATACCGAGCAGAATAGAGGACGAAGGCGCAGCAAAGGTAGGAAAAAATACAGGTGTGTTTCTCAGAGCTTTGTGATGAATGTGTCACATGCTAAACACCTCATTGTGCACAGGAGGGTGGTTTTCCTTATCCATTGCTTACTTGCTGAGAATGCAATAAAAAGAAAAAAAGAGGAGGAGTAAAAAACAATGAAACATATTTGAAAACAAATTAATTCTCAAGTTAGCATGGCTGAATATAAAGTGAAATAAAGCTATATATGCCATAAAGAAAAGAGAAATGAGCCAAGACATTTTTGGAATTGTCAGCATAGCTGGAAATAGGAAGGAGTTGTGCCTGCTCCCTGCAGTGTGTAAAGTGCTATTTTATAGCACATCCAATGACACTCAAAGGAGATATATGAGCTGATGTAAATGGCGTCTCTGTGGTAAGGAAACTTAAGTCAAATCACTTGGACCGTAAACGTGTTTTTAACTTCAATAACATGTAATTTTGAAAACTGTATTGGATATGGATATTCATATGCGAGACCTAGATGAAATGGAACTCAGCCTGTGAGCGTGTCCTCTTGGATAGCAACATATAAAACAATATTTTAAAAAGATGGGTTTCTACTCGTTATCGCCTTGGTCACAGTCTGCCTAACAGTTCCACTATATTTTCACGAGTATTTATGCCAGTGTTGCGTGTTTTGTTTAGTTCCTGTACATTATTTTGAGCCCACTGACCTAATTCAGGGCTGCCAATGAGAAATATTCCATACTCCCAGATAGAAAAGTAGAGACATGGAATTGAAACAACAATAAAGAACTCAGTATTCCTCTCCACATTTACTCTCATCCGCTCAGTCTTTGGAATCCCAAGGCATTCTTAGGCCAGAATGTGTTTTTTCCCCTCTCCCATGAGATCTGGTTTTCCTTCTCAAGGGCCATGCCTGGAAAAACCCTTAAAGTTCAAGGCATCCCGAATACATGTCTGAACCTACAGAGCTACTTCTTTTGATGCTGAAAAACAGTTTCCCCATTCCTTCCTTGTTGTTTCGGCCATAGGTCATGGCCATAGGTGGAGCAGAGTACATGTTTCTGCAGAGAAGGTCCCCATCCATCTGTCTGTTTCCTGTTTAGTCTAACCAGCACTTAACAACGTAAGCCACGGATGTTGCTAGTTTGTTACTGATCACATCCTCACATTGTGAAATATTTATTGTTGCTTGACATGAAGATTGGTTGAATATGGCTGCGTATTGAACTATTCACCTCAATACAATATACTCTGTTATATATATATATATGGTGTTTTTTTTATGTCAGATTGATTGTGTTTTATTTTTCTTCTAATGAAAGACCTCGCCATGGAACTGTTAATAACATATTAGAAAGACCAATGTTGCTGCAGCACCACTGCTCTTCAAAATAACATTGAGTTGTAACATTTGCTGCTACAGTAGATAGTGCTACAATGTAAATGGATGGAGAGGTGGTGGTGTGCAGGAGTAGAGCACACAACCCATGTTCGGAGGCCTCAGTCCCAGGTTCAAGTCCCCGCCATGGACCTTTGCCGCATGTCTTCTCGCTCTCCACCCCATTATCTGTCAGCTTACTGTCAAAGAAACGCCCCATGTGCCAAAAAGTAAATAAATCTCAAAATAAATAATGATTCAATAGTTGTTTCTCAACAGAAAAAGTATTCTAGAACTATGATAGTACTTAGTGAGCACTTTCGTGTTAATAGAGATTTAATTATTGGTCGATACAATTAACTGCTAAAATTTGGTAAATGGCTTGTACTTGTATAGCACTTTATCAAGTCCTACAACCCCAAAGCACTTTGCACTACAGTCAGTCATTCACTCATTCACACACACATTCACACCCTGACGGTGGTGAGCTATATAAATCAGCACAGATCTTCAAGCGCAAATGATACATAAATCCAAGACTATTCCAGGCAGTTTTGCTTCATCTAAGTCCGGACAAAATGTCTTACTCTAAATCGGTAAAAGTATATTGGCATAGGATAGACTCAGTTAGATAGATATAATTAGCTGGCACCTATTGAATGAGACATAAAATGTATATAAAAGGTTTCTTTGTACATTGACCTGCGTGGGATTAATAAAAAAAAAATCTATTCAACCATACTCATTTAACTATTTATTAAAAGTGGTTTATTAAAAGAAGTTAGCTTGTCCTGTTTTATCCACGACTTGAAGAGCATGGCAAGGCTTTGGCTACTTTCTCACCATAGTGACTTTCATTACATCACTAAAAATTTTGCTCTTACCTCTTACATGTTAACTATATATTTATTTATTGTGTGTGTGTGTGGGGGGGGGGGCTTGATTTATGAGCCAGTCACCCATTAAAAACATCCTCAAGAAGACTTAATAATGAGTTGACAGAACCACGGTGGTCTCTTCTCATTGACATTCTGAACATCTTTGGAAATCTAAACACCATGAATTGGTAGTTGTGTAGACACAGGCATTTAGCATAACGGACGGCCTGTGGCACAGAACTTAAACAAGTATAAAGTTCGTCCTTGGGTTGTTTTAATTTAGCCTTTCCAGACAGAGGGCAAATATTTTAAGCCAATGTGTGTGGACACAGCTAATTGGCTGTGGTAGCCTCTACATATATTTGCCCCGCATGCACTTTTTGCCTTATTTCTTTAACTTACATAATTCTTCTTTTCCTGAGGAAGATTCATTTAGAGGTGCTTATCAAAACCCCAAATTCTCAAATCCTGCAGAACCTCTACATATTGTTTTAGATTAACAGACATTAACACCGCTGTTCTAAGTAAATCGTTTTTTATTTAGGGCAGATGGAACAAGTTGAACATGGCATCATTTCTCATGCTTATGCATTTATCATCGTTCTTGTTTTTCATTTGATCAAAGATATTTAGTGTTGCTTCAGTAGATAACTATGTAAAACGATGCCTTGCTGTTTATTTGTCTACAACCTCCAAAAGTTCTTTCGGTTTCTCTTCTTCTCAGCCTACTCAGGGGGCCCTCACAGCAGCTGTGGGCAGTAGGAGAGGTGGACAGGAGGCGAGACAGAGTGGAGCTGTCTCCCTGACTTTTTAAGAAAAAGGAGAAAAAGCTGAAAAGAAAAGCTAAATAACATTCAAACTACAGCTAAGATGAGGTCCAAAAAGTACGGAAGTGTGTACATTAATCGATCATTTAAAAAAGTTAACGACATTAAAGAAAATTGTGTTAACGCCCATTTATATGTTCATTTTGAAAGCCCTAGTTCCTTTTTTTCTATGTTACCGTAATCAAGCACTTTTCCATTCATCAGCTCATGACTTTGTATGCTCCTTTGTATTTTTCTTGCTGTTCTTCATTTCCATTAGCATGTTTTTCATCAAAATCCTTAAAAAAGATGCTTACTTGTGTTCTTAACAACTTTATAAAGAGTTTGAAACCAAATGCAGAAACTGTGCATGGAGTTTTGAAGAAAGAAAAAAACATCTAACAATGAACCGCAAGGGACCAGTTTGCAAAGAAGACCTAGGTATACTGGAATGGCGAGCTTTTATTATCATCGGTCTTCAGTGGTCATTTTGATTTCTTCATAAACCACCTGCTCTGGTTGATGCGATTCCTCAATGTAATTTTCAAGTGATGTTTGTTCCAGCACTGCTGCATCACCCACCACTTGTGCCAAAAATGATTACCAGGCAGACAGGCTGGCAATGAGTGAAACGGGGATGATTTGAGCCAAACTATGGCTCAAACACATGAAATTCAACCCCTTGCAGCTCAAATGCAACTTGAATCCTTCAGCATGTATAATGAAATCAGCGTTGCTTCTCTGCTATGCCAGCTGATCAGTTTGATTTTTGTACCTTTTGTGACGTCATCCAAGAAACACTGAGAAGAATTTTTAGTGTGCTTTAACAAGATTGGCATTTGTGTTATCTTGCATTAAAAGGTCATGGTTTATTAACTGGCAGTGTTGCTTATTGTAAGTGCACAATAAGGTTAGAGGAAAAATATTCAACAGAAAACATATTTTATAGAAAATACTTAAATTTAGGAAGTAAGGGAAGTGAGAGTGCAATTAATTGGAATACATACATTTTAAATAAAACATTAGTTTATTCCTTATTAACACTTAATATAGTAGTTGCAGATTCACAGTCCTTTGTGTTTTACCCTGAGTGTTTGAGAGGATAAACTTGTTTGGTTTTTGCCCATATTGGAAGTGTTTTGCCACCGTGAGCATGCATTCTTTACTCCACTCAGTAAGCTTTTACGGTAATTGAGGGACCCCTTCAGAAGCCTATTGACAGCGCCCTGACCCCAAAGGATTAACTTCACAGCCTCTTTTGCTGAAGACAGCTGCTGTTTTTGTAATCTTAAATTTGTCTCTGTGGTTTTAACCTTGTGCTGCACTTTACCTCTGAACTTTTGTCAAGGTTTCCAACTCTATGAATTTAATAGGTTATCTATTAAACAAAACAGTTGTTTATGTGTTTATTTGATGTGCATTTCTAATTCTGTTTGAAGAGCCTATTCAATTATTAGTTTAAGTTATATTTTACTAAGCATCTCAATATGTTAGACCTTGAAGAATTTGGAGTAATACAAACTCAACACTTACCGTCAAGTTCGACTATTATTTCCAAGCCACCCTGTGATATCCCAGTAAACCTCCTTTAAAGCTGTCACGTTTTGTCCCATGATAGATATTAGCAAGCAGAGGTTAAGCGGCTAATTTTGTTCCCTATACTCCAGCTTGGAAATATGACGCCTGACAGAGCCAAAGTGCCACAGTAACTACCAATCTATAACCCTGTCAGTGGCGATAAAAAAATTTATCACACTTGCAAATAATTGTAGACTACTCTGCAGACGCTGTGTTGTCCTCAGCAAAGCACCATATATGTACGTCAAAATATGAGTCATTGCTGGTTTTACAAGACAAACATGAAATGAATTCCCTTCTGAGTTGAAAAGGGTTTGGAAAGCTCCATGTTTAAAATCAGCGAGGTGGATGTTATGTTCTTTTCACCTGTTAAAGGTGCAGATAAAAAAAACATATTTTGTTCACCTTTTAAGAAAAATACTAAACCCATCTCTCTAATTTTTCTTCTCTTTCTCTGTTTTTCCTCTGTTTGTATCTTTAGGCCACTCACAAAGTCCTCTGAATAAGGTCACCCTGACACTGATTACCATCAGCACATGTGTCATTGCCATTGTCTATGCTACACAAGACTCCTGCCCCCTCACCGTCAAGGTTACTCTCCATGTGCCAGAGCATTTTGTTGCAGATGGTAAGTACAAGTCACACATTAAACCTTAGCTGACTGGTGAAAAGGTGCATAATCCAAGTCATTGTACATTTTTAGCAATACACTGTAGAGTATAAAATGTTGCAATGGTCCTAAGGCCACATTCAGTTCTTGAAGACACAATACACAATATTGGTTTCATGAGAATTAAATCAAAAATGAGATATTGGGGAAGACAAAGGCTCCCCATTCCTTTTCAAAATAGTATAAAGGCTTCATGAATCACAAACTGTATTTCAAAGACTCTAATCAGTGTAGTCCAGGCTTGAGTGGTTGCAGTTTTCATGTTTTTTTTTCATTCAGAGGTTGTCTTTTTGCAAAAAGAGCATTGCAAATGCTCTCTCAAAAATGTCCTTCAAATTCTTCAATTTATTTTTTGTTTGTTTCACATTTGACCAGTCAAAGTTTTTTTTAGAGGATCAAATGTGGTCAAAATTCCTTTAAAACAAAACATTAAAATAACTATTTCGTTTTAAGCCAAATAGTAAACAGCAAAGTTTTTAGCTGTCTCATTAGTCAGTCGTAGCATTTTCACAGTGACAACAAATTGTTCATCTTTTGTCTCTCACTCAGTCACTGCTTCTATTTTCCTACTAAGTGCCATGCATGTTCCAAAATAAACCAAGTTCTGGGTGTTCTTTAATGCTCATGTAATAGAGTGCCAATCAGGCCGATGGACAGGCTTTATTAGTTGACTCCTACAGTACAACAGGGCAACTCAATATCTTCTTCTACTTTTCTTACTGCAAAATGAGTCTCAAAAGTAGAGAAACAGGTTGCCAAGTCTTCGCATCACATTTGCAGCTCAGAATAACACTTGTATTAGTAGACAAAGTTATACTGAGCACCACTAAATGTAATGCTTCATGAGACAGATTTCTCTTGGATAAGACATTTTGAGCCGTTTTCTGAATTGTCAGATCAAATGTGAAGAAATATCATTAGACCCTTTTATATATATAATGTTCAGGCCAAAAGTATTCACACCCCTTGCAGATTTAGATTTAAAATGTTCTCTGGAACAAGAACTTTATTTCTGATGGGAAATAAGTTATGGATCTCATAAAAAATTATAAATCTATGGAAAAGACATATGCATATATATATATCCATATGTCATATATATATATATATATATATATATATATATATATATATATATATATATAAGAAAAGTCCTTTGTTTTTTTATGTTCAACAGTTGGTGAAAAGGCTGAAATTAAAATTGGGGTTTTATTTTAGGATCACATTTTGTCTCTCTTTTAAAGCTATAAAGCGACAGGTAAATTTAATTTTCATATCTCTATTGGAATATGGTGACATCTTATGCATGCATATTCCTTTTAAATGTCTTCATTAACTGAACACTGTTAACTCTAGCAGGTTTAAACGGTTTCACACATTATTGTACAATTTATGCATGGGTTGGGTGGATAGCGTTAGCCACCCGTAGACTATATCATTGGCACACATATATATTGAAGGCCATACTTGGACAGCTTCCTTCTTATTTGTTGGCCTACATAATTGGAAAAGCCACTGGAGGTGGAACTTACTTTTACTTTCTGTGCTTAAAGCCCAAACTGAACTTGGAAAGAAATCTTTTCAGTGGTGTGCTCCAACTGCATGGAAGTAGTTACAGAAAAACTTGAATTTAAAAGTGCTGCCCTTAACTAAATGTTTTTTTTTTTTCAAAGGTTGCTCTTACTTGTCTGTAAATGTTTTAATTGAGGGAGGTTTGATTATGCTATTTGTGATGGTGTTATATTTATTTTCTTTGCATGCTGCTCACTCTGTGCTGCTGCCAGTCTTGGCCAGGATTCTTTTGTAAAAGAGATGCTTAATCCCAGTGGGAATTTTCAGGTGAAATAAAGGTTAAATAAATAATTTTTATTACATTTTATCAAAACATAGCATGTTAAATATTATTTATATCCTTCTCAATAATCAAAAGAAAAATGTGTAGTGGCATCTACAGCAATCAAACCCTTCTCATATTCTTAGAATTGCTTACCAGCTTTTTGCATGTTACCTCTGGTATTTTGAAGATTTATCGTTGGTCATAAGCTCAAAGTCTTTGAGGATGGATACTCTCCTTACCATCACCCTAACCCTACACTCCCTCCACAAATTCAAATCAGGACTCTGGCTGATAAACTCCAATAGGTAAAATTGTTTCTCGTCAGAACAAACATATTGGAAAAGTTAAAACATTACTTTAAACCTAAATCTGCCAGTGCAAACAATTTATGGCTGAACTGTAAATCAAATGACCACATTTAGGAATTAATGATTACTGCAGCCATCAGACCAATGAGATTGAACTCAAAATCTGACATAAAACACAAAGAAACAAAAAAGTTTCATGTTTCACTCCATTCTTACACAACCAATTCAAATTCCTTTCACACTACCAACATGGGACTGAAGTTGAAGAGGGTGGGGTTGCCAAACTGTGTTTTACTGACCAATTTCATTTGGAATAGTATGTACCGTTTTGAGCCAGTTTAGTTATACAAATGATTTACCTGGTTTTCTGTGCACCTTCCTAATATTTCTTGAGTGTATGCTAGGGCTCGACAATGAATTGCGTTTGCAATATAATCTCAATTTAAAAAAAACGCAATTTCCAAATCGCAGACTTCTGCAATTTGGACAATGAATGGATAAGACGCGTCCTTTAGGTGTCGGTAATATGTTTAAAGTGGGTTTGCTTCCATGTGGAAGGGGAGAATTGCAGCAGTGAGATAATGTAATTTTATTATTTTTGATTGAGTCTGTATAAACAATAATTTTTTACCATAAACATTTAGGAATCTCACCATGGCATTAAATACTGGTCAAACTGTTTAATACATAGACTTGTTTGTTGGTTGCACTTTGCACTTTATGTTGAACAAGGATTAATGTCCAACTCAACAAGCTATTCTCTTGAATCAGAATATTCTGATTAATTAAAACTGTTACATTTCTTGTTTTAAATAGTCCTTGTTTGAAAACATCTTCATCTACAGAGCATTTTATTGCTCGTGGTTAATGTAGAGAAAAGTCAAAAGGAAATCGCAATTATGTTTGAAATACATCGCAATTTTGATTTTTGGTAAAATTATACAGCCCTAGTGTATTATGCCGCAAGCATTTTTTTCCAATTACTGCAAAAGATAAATGGATTGCTCTCATTAAATAGCCAATGTTTGAAATAAAATGTGTAATAAAAGGGATAAGAAATTTCATAAAACGGGTACAAATGAAAGTAGTACTACATAGTATGTACTTTTTTCTGTCTCTAGATAGGTTTCTTGGGGTCTATTAAGAGATGTTTTTGGAGCATGCTGCAGTTGTTCAAATGAGAAACGACAAATAGTCCAGGGACAAATCAAGTTATCCTTTTCTTTACATATTTGCATTAAAACCTCCAGAAAGTCAATTGTGGATTCCACTTTAACATTCAAAATCTTTTCAGTGCAGCCATTAAAGCAGAATAGATTTCAAACTCTTCAATAAAAATAGAATCCTTCACTAGATCTAAAAATATAGCAAGCATCGGAAAAATAAAACCAATGTGCAAAGAGCTTCTAATGGAAAAAAAAAGAAAAATGATTCACTACCTCAACCAACAACAGAAAGATTTGCAGTCATTCAACTGATGAAAAGCAACGTGCTTGAAATATAAAAGGCTTTTTTTTTCAATTATTTTTGTTGAAGTCAGACTATTCATTCTGCAGACTGTCTTATATGGGGCTCAGGACTTTAGACAGACATATACTAAACTATGCTTATGACAGAAATCAGCCTTATCTGTCGAAGCAAAATTCAAATCATTCAGATACATTATGTCAATGTCAATCACATTCTTTCAGATTTCATACATAAGCATGGATGGGTCTGTAAGCATCTTTGGAAACTTATATTCTATAACAGTGGATCAAAATGCAAAATCAGTCTTTTACTCTGGGAAGATTTCATAGTATAACAGCAAGGGAGTAAAGGATATAGAGTATGGGTTAAGTAAAGTAAGAGCAAGTAAACAGCTAAGGTAATTTATCTAATGATTGCCAATATCTCTGAGAGCCCACATCTCAGATGATACAGTGCCCCCACAACTGGTCCCTTATTTCTAGTCCACCCACCTTCACAATACACTATTCAATATGGGTCTAGTGCATTTTCTGCTTTCAAGATAATATATTTCTGTCCGTTAATATATATTGTAGTCAGCCCACATGTGTACACTTTTCCACAGTATAAACCCATATTTTCCCAAGCATCCCTTCAAAATGGCCAAGACGCAAATGCATGCCGGTCCAGTACAGTATAGCTGCTACAAGAAAATGGCTACTCACCTAAACTTAACCACAGTCAGAGCAATAATTAAAATGTTTAAACAACCAGAGCTGTACCAGACAAGAGTGAAGGAGGACAAAGGTACCACCACACAACAGGCAGTGGGCAGGATAGTAAGGGAGGTGAAAAATATCTCCAAAGCACAGTAACTGAATTATTTCCAGTGTGAGAGTATGCTAGTCCAGTCATTCTCAATTGTGGTCCTCGAGAGCCGGTCTCCTGCAGCTTTTAGATGTGTCCCTGATCCAACATACCTGAATCTAACAGCTGAATTACCTCCTCAGTATGCAGTCATGGACCCGGTCCCAATACTCACTACACCCAACTCCCCTCTATGAAGTGTGTACTTGGTCGAAGTGCACATAATAGTCAGAGTGTGCAGGTTACAAAAGCGTGCAAAATTGGAGAATTGGGACACTACAGATTATGTCATTGACTTGCACCTCTGTGTCATTACTGCGACATCAAAAATGATGGGCCGTCATTGTTTTGCAATCTATTCTGCTAAAAATTATAAAAATTGCAACAAGCAATCATTTTGAGGAGAATAAAGTGAAAGAACCGATATTTGAGCGGATTGGGCATTGCAGAGCTGATAAGCAAATGAAAAATGAATGGAAAACAATGTTGTTAAAACATACCTAAAGTAAATCTAAAATAACTACGATATTTAATGTTGTGTGCCATTAATTAAATGTAGCATCTTGCTGTGACATTGTTTTTTTTTGTTACAGAAAAAAGTAAAAAATAATAATGACATTTGATGATCTTCATTAATTGTTTGTTGTAATTTTTACAACTTCATCGACAACTGTTGTGGGGTAAAAAAAACAGACAGAGCAGACAAGAAGCATAACTGGTTGCTTACTTTTTCAGAAACAGCCACTTTCACACAAAACTAACTCAACAAATAGACATTGCAAAACATCACTTGCTGCTTCCAGACGTTTTAACATACAAGACATTTTAAAGTGAAAATGCATCAAACAAATTCAACAAACAGAATAAAACTAAATTGGCTTCTTGCTATTTAGGAAACCCTTTTTAAGGTGGTCAACAAGTCTCCCAACCAGATCTAGCATTTTATCCATTTGTCCCTGAGAATTGTCCAGCCAGGCTCTGTCCCGTTCATTGTTATCTTTTTGCCTCCTCTCTGTTTTCCAACACCAATCCCAAAGGCCCTCTTCTGTGCTCTCATCACTCTTTTTCTTCCTTTTCCCCATCATTTTTATTATTTCACTGCAAGAGAGATGCATATATTAAATACATATTTGCAGTTTATTTATATGGTTACTTAAAATTAGTTTAAAATTTACAGCTGTTAACTCACTCATAGCCTTGGTAGAGGCATACTGTGCCCAGTGAACAGATGGTCATTTTCAGCTCTAAATTGTGGAAGGTTAAAAGTAATTTCATCCATTCCAGTAAAATATAAAAAAGTAAAATTTAGTAAAAAATAACTACCATATTTGTTTTAAGAAACGGAAACTGGTGATCAGACATTTATTTAAGGAGGCAGTATGATTTTAAATGACGAGCATAGGTTTTTTTTACACTCAAAACTAAAATATGCTGTTTTATGACTTGTATATTTGGCATATTTTCACCTTTCTGCTCAAAACGTCACATGCAGCATTGGATTGTGGGTAATCTACTTCAGCAAAGCATGGATGTAGAACGCAAAGGGGGCGGGGGAAAGACCAGTCTGGAGAACCGGCACACACTACGCACTCAAACCCTCAGTGGGAACAAAATGATTGATGCTTCACAATCTCTCTTTTGAGATGATATAATTTCACTGGTGATTGAGTTTCAGTTTTGAAAACTAAACGTGTGTGGCATCCAAGATAAAAAAAAGACAAGCATATGCACTGCAGATGTGAGTTAAGGCAAAATTACCCGGTAGTCTACATGTGCAATATACAGTCAGCTCGCAGTCATAGCAAACAGACAAGTGCAGCAGGTAAACAAGCAAAACCTAATGAAACGGGCAAGCAGTGCTCATGAGTTAGAGCAGAGAAGGTAATGACAACCAAGGAGGAAAAAAAAACTTTTTACACATGATCTGGCATATAATGCATGAACGTTTTTATACAGCGTATATGTTGGAGAAAGAATGAAAAAAGGCAGCTGTACAGACAGGTTATGAGGTCAGGCTTCACTAGGAATGGTAAACAACACAAAAGTGGTGGGTACGCTATCAGACAAAGATAAACAGACCATATACTCAATAAAGCAACTTTTATGGATGTAATTAAAATAGAAACTAGAAGCAGATATTGAAGAGCCAATAGAACAAATCTGCCTATCAATATAAAGTTAAATTAATCTGATAGAAGTTATTTTACTTGAAATCCAATTACATCAAAGCTACACTCTAATAAGGCTTATACTGTGTTACAGAAATAAACTATTAACTATAAATATTTTCCATTTAAAAGTATAGTCGGTGTGTACTTGGGCAGATATTTATATTGACTAAAGGCCAAAAGAAGAAATTGTTAATTAAATTCAAGCTGGAGCTCAGAACCTAATGAGGTTAATATTTGATCATAAACTGCATATTAATTATATATTAAGTAGGAAGTAATAAAATATCAAGTCATTAAATAATGAGATTTATTTTATTTGTCAGGGTTACAGTGCATTAAGTAAAATATTGATTTAAATGTTCATGCATGTAATCTTTATTACATATATACACTGCATTCATAAAAAAAATTCACAGACTTTAGTTCATCTGTTCTCAATAGAACAGTAGGACCAAGTCTAAGAAAATAAAATGTGCACAGTAAAATAAACAAATCTCCTACTGCTTAAGTGTTTTCTTTTTATATCTGAGAGAAAAGAAGCGATAATGTTACAATAGCAACTCCACTGTGTGGGTGGAATACTTTAAGTTTATCTTTCCTCTCGGTGGAGTTGGAGGAGCTAAACTGTCTTCTTGCAAGAATGGGTATCAGTATGGTTGCCTGTATTCACTCTGACCTAGCGGATTGCTTTAAGAGTCTGCTCTGGAAAGCACATATCTTTCTCCTATTTTGTCGGGTAGTTTAATTTTTCAGAGCAGCAGCAACAAAATCTCTAAATTCTTGGAAAGTCTAAAGGCAATTTCTTTGACACTTCCCAATATTGTGACTGAAAATTGGCCCACATGTAATATGTAACCAAAACTTATATGTATGCTAGAACAAGAAATAGTAAATGTTTCAGGTACCATGTTTAATACCAAAGTCAAATCTGTACTGCTATAACAATGCTTTTTCATGTCTGGTAAAAGTTATAATTTGAGACCTATTATCCTTTTTCCATACGAACAGGAATAGTCCTGCAAAAACTTTTATACCCCTGTAACGTTTTCACAAATCTTAAAGGTGTGGCCTGCATCTGAGTCATGCTTTTCTTCAGTAGAGAGAGAGAAGTGCATCAAAGTTGATGAAAGAAAAAAACAACATGCTGAAAACATTGCAAATGACTTAAGACTGAGTGAATGTTTAATTTCCAGCAGGACAGCAAGTCAAAGCATAAAGCTGGAGCTACAATGGCATATTTAGATTAAAGCACATCTATGTGAAAGAATGGCCCAGTCATACAACATCCAATTGAACTACAGACGCTCTACATCCTGCCTGACTAAGCTTGAGCTATTTTATAAAAGAAAAGGGTAAATAGCTCAGTCTCTTGATGCACAAAGTTTACAAAGATATATTTCTGAAAAGCTTTGCACCATTATTCATAACAAAAGGAGGTTCTCCAAAGTATTGACTCATGGGGACTGAATCTAAATGCATGCTACATTTTTCAGGTTTATTGTTGGAAAAAAAAGAAAATCTTAACCCCAACCCCATGTATACATTTCCTTCCTATTTATACTTATGTGTTGCTGTGTTTTTGTCTATGGCATGAAACCCTAATAAACGTATTGGAGGTTAGGGTTGTAACATGACCAAATGAGAAAAAGTTCTCATCTGGTCATGTTACATAAAGGGGTGTCTCACAAAGGGGTGTGAATACATTTGAAAGGGTCTGCCCAAGCAGATGCAAATGGGTGAGAAGGCTTAAAACATTATTTTATTTGCTCTCCAAATGGAAACATTCTCAGTGTTGCGCATCTCCCTGCTGGAATTTTAACCTAAAGGTTCAGCCCCTAACTAGTTTTGTTAATGTGAACCATTTTAAAGCCATTTAAACTGCCAGAAACAGCACTGCCATTAAGTCTGTTTGGGTGCGTTATTGGCACCAAAATACTGGCAGCTGATTCTTTCAGTCCTGTGGGTTTGACTGTGGATCCGGTCCGGTGCATCCCACGGATGCTTTATCAGATGCTGATCTAGGGCATTTGGAGACATAGTCAGAGACTTTGGCTCATTGCACTGTCCAACAAGCTGTTCCTCAGCGGTGTATGCAGTGTAACTGAGTACATTGTCTTTTTGGAATAGGCCACTGCTGTCAAGGAGTGTTATTGCAATGTAGAAGGTGTATTTTGTCTGCAGGAAAGAACTAGCACAACTGAAGGTGACAGTCATTAATCAAAAATGATCAGACCTAAGGTTCCCTAACTGAAGATTGTTTTTTTTAAACTGGATTCTATTTTTTCGTTTATCTCGCTTGCCAGTGGTTTTAATTTTGTAGTTATTGACACTCAATACAGCTGCATAAGACTCTGTTAACTAGAGGGCTAAAGCACAATCTCCTCACAGCTCCCCATGGAACTTAAACTCATTGGCGTCAATTAGGAATAGTCTTGTTCAGTGATCAGAGTTTAATGATTGGTCTGAGAGATGTAAGAAAGAAAGGTAAGTCAGCGTCTTGGAGAATAGCATTTACTGATTGACTTGTGAAACCCTTTTATCCCATGTGCTGCAATTAACAAGGAAATACAATCAATACACACATTATGGGTCTTAATTTTCTGATTGAAATTCAGTCCAGTCAGGATGAGAAATAAAATTACAGTGAAAACAAAAGAATTAGCTGCTTTCCCAATTGATTATTCAGTGGAATGTGGAACAAAGCTTTTAAACCATGCCAATTAATCTAGTTATCTCTGTTCCTTTAATTATTTTTTCACTCAGTATGGTTTTTGCCTGTTTGAAAGGATTTTTCTTGTCTTTTTGTTTGTTTTGTTTAATCCAGGAAGTAGTTTTGTGGTGAGCATGGGCAGCTTCCTGGATGTCTCCAATTGGCTAAATCCAGCTAAGCTAACGCTTTACTATCAGACCAATTCGTCAACGCAGTGGGTGCATGACTACTGTGGCCAAAGAACCACCGAGCCCTGTGAACAGATCTGTGACCAGGAAACAGGTTGGTTCACACAATACAACACATACTCATCAAATAGAAACACATACAAACACTGGGGTCTGCAAAATGTGTTTTACTTCCTTTTCCTACTCCCTAATTAGAGTAGTTTTTTTAGTGCATTGTCTATTGTTATGTGCTGGTATGATATTGTTCTTGTATAAATTTTTTTTTACAGAAAATACAACAAAAATGTATTGTATTTTCTTTAAGACTGAGATGAAGGAATTATTCCTACTGCTACTCGAATGTATGTGTGTGTGTACACAGTTGAATTTCACTTGGAAATATAGAAATGTGGGGAAAAAAAGCCTGTATTACTTATTGCAGCTGGAGAATATCTCCAGCACTATCTTTGCATCTCATTAAAAGTCTTTAAAACCTGTGATTAGTATAAACAAACTTTAGCATTTTTGAAACAGTAACATTTCAAGCCATTGTTGCACCTCGATCCCGGCAACTGGCCCACGTCAAAAGAGCAGCAATGTAAATTCTAAGGACATCTTTTTAGTTTTTTTGGTGTTGTTTTCAGGTGAAGGCAAAAGTCCTCTTTAGGTCCTGTCCTGATGCTTGGTACAGAAGCCAAAATCTAGCACGCACACTGAGTAAGCAGAACTCACAATGTCTTTTGCCCCGTCTCAGTAAATAACCACCGGCTGCAGTATGTACACATTCAGCACAGAACGCTTTGCACCTAGTGACATTAAAACCGTCCCAACAAAAGCTGAGCAGGCAGCTTGATGATATTTATCTTACCTTGAGTGGTCTGTTTCCCCAGTGTTTTCCTGCCCGACTGGATAAAATCTAAGCTCATTAGAATGGATTACATCTGTAATGTATGTGAAATTTATGTAACCCAAGTCAAGGACATGCTGAGGGTTGATGCATAATGTATTAGAATCCCAGACACTCAGCCCAGTGGGTACACACGACAATGCCAAAGATGCAATTGGCACATATGTGTTTGGAGATTCTGGATGTGTGCAGACACCAGTGCATCCAACTGCAGTTCATCAGTCCCTGTACGCTGCTGCAATGTGAAATCATTAAAGGTTGTAATTCAATTTTCATGTCATTTATCCAGACCCCAATGCGTTCAACATTTTCACTGTGTTGGTGCTGCTGTCCTATTATCACTGTGCTTTTCTGTCTCTTTTCATCTGTCCTTTTCAGGAGCTAGATTATTTAATCAGTAGTTTGTCTTAAGTATTTTGGTTGTCCTTAGTTAATAAATGTCCACAAAGGTGCCAAATTAAAGGTGCTCTTAAAAAAAGATTTCTATTACAGAGCCTGTCCTCTTTATTGCTTGATTGCACACAGACACGCACAATGAAACATCTTTTACACATTTAACGTAGTGATTAATGTTGTCATCCCTTACAGAGGAATGTTATGTTAAATGTTATGTTTGCAGTGCTCCAAAAACATACACACTGGACATGTGTGTTGGACTGGAGGGGAATGTAATATTTGGCCCAGTTAATTTTTTGCTGAATAGTCAGAGTATTTAAAGCTTCTGTACATCCCAAAGAACACAGACACAGACACACAGACACAGACACACACACACACACACACACACACACACACAAACACACACACACAAACTACGTAGATGCTACACCATGAACTGTAACATCAGGAAATTAAAATTGTTCATGAAAGTGCCTTGAAAAAGTACTCATACCTCATACTCCTTGGCCTTTTTCCCATTTTATCAAATTACAACATTGTATTTTATTGTGACAAATTAAGACATAGTGGTGAAAATTAAGGCAAAGCAACAGAAAATTGAAAAGTGCTTTTCAAGTACATTTTTGTGATTTAAAAATCCCCCTTTTTCTTAGCCCCATTCAGATTGTAGTTCCAGAATGAACACACAACTGCAGACCCCCCACTCCTTTTATGGGTCACTTTCTCTTTTCACATTATTCAAGGCAATCTGCTAAAACCACATTCCTTTGAGATTTCAGCACATAGTCCTGCAGATTATGGAATCAAAGGGCTGTGGCTTGTAACTCTCAGCCTTCACCTGTAGAGGATTTTTTTCCAGAGCTCAGATGTATGACTGCATTTAGTGCTTTAAACGCGGGCAAGGTTGTTATGCACCATCCTCGGCATCCTCGGTTATTGTGTGCATCAGATTAGACTGATTAGCATATTTCTCCGATTCGATTGACGCTAAAGGATGATACATGTCTCTTTTCTGTGCGCATCCACGTACTCAACAGCTGCTGTTGCTTTCTGCTTTTGTACTATGTCTTACTTTTTCTGCAGTCTTGAATTGCTCCTTGCAGCTCATAGTGGTTACAGGTTTATTACTACCTCCTGATATGGATCAGGGGTGTAATATTGGTGGGTCAATTTCAACCCCCAATTTCATGTCGGGACCTTTCAGCTGATTTCAGGCATTATAAATAATGTGTAGAACATGGAATCATGTTATTGAAAAAGGGCTTTGATACCCTTACATAAATTCAAGTGCATTCCAATGTCTTTTAATATTAGTAAGTAATAGTAGTAATCAACCTGTCTGCAATTTCATCTCAGTATAAACGCAGGTGCTCTAATGAAGGCCTGAGAACTTTGTTAGAAAATATTGGTGATCAAACATAATCATGAAGACCAAGGACCACACAAGACAAGTCTAGCATTAAGTTTTAGGGATGTTTAAAGCAGACTTAGATTACGAAACATCCAAATATCCCAGGCTTTGATCAACTCATATAGCGCTGTTTAAGCCATCATTCAGAAATGACAGGAGGATGAGACACCTGCAATGAAATGGCTGTGTATCTAAACTGACAGGCAAGGCAAGGAGATCATTAGTCTGTGGCAAGACCTGACATTTGAAGATCACAGACAATATGTGGAAAGGTTTAAAGGCTATGAATATTTTAAGAACTATGTACAGTCATTTACTTAATCCATTACAATGCAGTGGTCTTCCAGCTCCTTTCATAGTCATCCTTCATGTATTTCCTATTTGGTATAGTTGCAGATTGCTGTCTAAAATGTTCAGTATTGCACCCAATAAAAATGCATACAGCCAATACTGCTTATTGTGGAGCAAATACTGGTGCAACAAAACATAATTATTTTGGTTTTTCACATGGTTGCATTACAAAATGCTTCTAATAATTCATTTGTGTCTGTATTTTAACAGGAATCTCAAAGTTCGTTGCACAAACTGTACTGTAGTTGCATTGGTTGACATTTAGACCTGTCAAGTCAGTCAGTTTTCTGCAGACATTCATTCTCTGGCCTCTATAATCACAAGCAGGGTCGTGTTCTGGTTGGTTCTGAACCTGCTTCTCCATCATTTGCCCCTCCAATAATGCCTCATTGTCAAGCTCACTGACAGGCACTGCTGACTACCTGTCGCTGTATCACTGTGATTTGATCAATCCTCTGTGCCTTCACAGTCACTCCATGGCACACCTTCTAGCTTGGAGGTCATTATACAGGCATGATGCAATTGTTTCTGCTGTCTGCTCAAGCCCTGACTACCCAAAATAATGGAGAAATGCTTGTCTGAATGCAAGAAAAGTGTCACTGGAAATAGTTGATCAAGCAATTTACATTCGAATAGGCTACATTTGTCAGCTATTTTACTCTTAATCTTAAAATTGGGGCATTTAAGATATTTAATTTCAAACAATTGATATAGTTACAATAATGGAACACAGTGAGGAAAATTTTTATATTCAAGTGTCAAGTTTTATTGAAACTTGCAACCCATTTCATATAGTAAAAACTTTATGAAAACAGGTAAATGGAATCTGAATGTTAAGATCTTTTTCAAGCGAATGTTTTCATTGTACTTTATTGGACTGATTTCTAAAAGATTGGATTGATTTGGCTTGAACTGGACATTTTTATTTAGAATGAATGGAATAGAAATCTATTTAAACAACCTTGAATTTATATGGATTGAATTGTATTGTTGGATTAATTAGAATTGATTTAGATAATTAGGATCATTATCGGTGAAACACCGTGGTCAATATTATTTTTAAATGCACAATTAATTTGACAGTGATTTTTGACATTTAATCTGAATTACCTGGATAGAATTGGATCATAGCTAATGGAATATGGTTTTGTTAAGTCTTCTCTGATTAGCCTCATGTCGTCTTGTACTGGGACTATACAAAAGTCTTAATAATCCTCAAACTCTTGACATTTTGTCCTTCAAACTGGCCATTGTTGAGTTTTGTGCGCAGTTTCCCACAAGCCATGCAGGGGACATAGCCAGCAGGTGGAAGAAGGTGCTCTGTCAGATGAGACCAGACTGAGCTTTTTGCCAAATGCAAATCATTGCGTGGGCAAGAAAAGTAACAGTACCTCGAACAAGTCATCCCCACAGTGAAACATAGTGATGCCAGTGCCATGCTGTTGGGATACTTCTTTTCACTAGGAATAAAAATGATGATTAGAGTTGAAATTCAGTGAAATCCTGGAATCAGACCTGTAGGAGGTTGAAAAAAGCTTGAGACTGATGTGGAGGTTCACTTCCCTGCAAAGCACCCTAACATACAACTAGAAATGCAATGAATATTATCTGAATAATATGCTTTAAATCAGACTAGAATCATGTATTGGATTGGCCAGACTGGTCCAAGTCCAGTTGTTAATCAGTTTTACTCTCTGGCAAGAAAATTGATGTTTACAGTCAATATCTGTCAAATGTGACTGAGCATTAGCGATTTACATGGAAGAATTGTCAAAAGTGTATATGCCAAGTTTGCATTGATATCCCCCATAGACTTGCACGTCCAATTACAACATACAATGGTTTTATAAAGTAACAGCTCAGGGGAGCTGGATTCAGATGCACCCTACATTTCTCAGATTTCTGTTTGCTAAAAAAAATGGAATCTATGTTTCATTGTTACAATACAATACATTAGTGGCTGCATGTGACAGATTGTGAAGACATGTAAGGGGTATGAATACTTTTGTAAGGCACTACACATATAAAACTGAAGTGATGTAAACAACCACTCACTATATGACCACTCAACATATAGTGTACATGTGTGCCCAAATGCTCACACTCTTCGGAGAAAAACATTTTTATTAAATCTGCCCAAGGTCTTCAAAAAGAATGACTTCTCCTTCTGGAAATATCATTACAAGCACATATTGTCATCCGTTCAACAATAAATCTTTTCTCTTCCAACACCATGAACCTTGAAATGTGAAAATCATCCACGGAGCAAGAGAGAGATACAGAAATTATTACGGTGACGAACATCATTTTCAGCATGATGTGAAACGGAGTTGCTTTGTGCTCTCGATTGATTGCCTCTGTTTAACTGCTTTGGCCTCTTAATTTAGAACAGAGGAATGGTTGAAGTGAGGGACTAGAGAAAGGAGCTCAAACAAAAATACTGGTCTTATTGGAAATAATAGACTAGTCTAGATAAAGTATCCCACTTTTCCCATCCATATATGTGTATGTGTTTTCCTAGAATCTTAGATGGTCTGGATGAGCACAATTTTACACAGCGTTGCTCATCTAATGGTGATTTGCAATCACAGGTGATTATCTCTAAATTAGACCTAGAATAAGTTCTAACCAGGCGGCCATATCTTTTAAGAGTCCATAAATTACTGGTGTTATGCAAGCCTCTGAAACATGCACCTTACATATTTATAAACCAGGTAATGAAAATAGCTAACAGGAAACAGTAAGATTTGTTTTCTGAAGGGCTGAAAAGAAAATTAAACACTTAAAAAAAGCTTTCGCTCAAGTTATTCCAATTCTAAACGGGGCACAGAATGGAACTCAGTGCACTGTTTTTTTTATTGCCTTTACTGATGCCTGCCACTGGTAATCAGAGAAGCGAATGGCCCAATCGGATGTAGTGTCCCTATGAATAAAAACTAATTTCTTTCACACACATTACAGTCTGCTAAAGTTGAAGCTGAATTTTAGGGATTTTGGAAAGGGACCCAATCCAGATAAGTACATGTTGTTAAAACATTGTGCTGCCCTTGGATCTACCTCAAAATCATCCTAATTATCTAAAGCGAACAATTCAGTTCAAATGGCTGCATGCATTTGCTATTGTCCTAAAAAAGGAGTGCAGTTGTCAGAGTACATGACCAGGTAGTTATTGTCAAATCCGGTCTGGGGAAGGTGTTTCTATTGCATAACTCCGCCGTAAGAATACTTTTTAACCTCCTGTCACATTTATTTGGCTTATTAGAGCTCTGGAAACAAAATGAGCTTTGCTTCTCAACCACAATATCATTTTTATGCACCTGAACAGCACGTTTTCATGCAAAGAGATCGACACGTCAAACACATGTTCCTGACTTTGTTTAAAGGTTAACTCTGGTGGCTGAGTAATCAGCCAGGCATAAATCTTCTTGTTAATTGCTTGATCCCAACTTAAACGTGTTTGCAGTGAAGAAAGAGCTGCACTTCGCTGATTACTTGCTAGGTCTATTTCAAATTAGAGCAGGAATGTGCTTCTAGGCTAGTGCATCTCATCTGAAACAAAGTGGAAAGATGTATGGAACAGGTCCTTTGGCAGCTTCCTGCCTACACATAGGGTTGTGAAAACATGTACTTCTAAACATACACTCAGCTCAGCTGCTATGTACAGTGGTGACAAAAAGGAAGTACACCCCTTTAAATCCAAATGTTTTATGCATTCTGCATGCATCTAAGGTTGTACTCAGTTTCTACCAGATTTTTAATTTAATAAATCAATGAGATAGCGGAATCAGTGGGTTTTTACACCTGATGTTTTAGTTAAACAACTGCAGAGCCTTGTAAAGACCAGATCATTTGTAAGGTAAAACTCAAGAATTCAACAAGGATGCGTGTCTCTTTACAAAATCTATAACAATAACCATACAATAATAATAACCATATCTGCAATCTTTAAAGAAATTTATCTGAAGCAAAGTTGATACTTTTCATAGTATGTAAGTGTATCTCATGTAAGTGTATCTCTTGCATTCATTCTATAAGGGTATTGAGTAGCTGTAAATACAAAACTTATTGTGCATTTTCTATCCCTTTTAATGTCTAAAATGTTAGCAATACATATTTTAATATATTAGCGTAAATGTAAAATTTACTCAAGTTGTGTACAATAATGTTTTTTCCAGGGCTTTGAACCGATTTTTTGTTAACGTCAAATAAGCATGCAAGCATATCGAGTTCGTTTGTTGGTTTTTTTGGTTTTTTTTGGAATGTTGGTGAGGCGGTAGCGTGAATTTGGCGAGGCGGCTGCCTCGCCAAGACAGCGCTCCGGGAAACCCTGCATTTGGCTTATTAGAGGGCCGAGAGATAATGTAGGCCTACAATGAACAGGGTGAAAGGGGCCGCGCACACCCGACGATCATGCCGAATGCCAGACCGTCCAGTCCGTCACTGATCGTAATTTACCTCTTATTTAAGATGTGTGGCTCTAGTGGAGACACCGCTCTCGCTCCATTAGTCAGCGAATGCGTGATGTGATGTCACACAGGAAGTGAACCTCAGCCGTCATGGTAACGTGCGCAGGAAAATAATTACTTTTTTTTTTTTTAGTTAATTAGGCAACGAAAACTTTGAGGAACGAAATAAAACCGGTATTAACCGGTTACCATTATTTTTAAATAAGTGTTCCAGTTCCAGAACATAAAAAATAATAACATTTCCGTTTTCCTTTCTGTTCCCTGCAAAATACAAAAAGTTCCCGGTTTTCGTTCCTTGAACCGGTTCAAAGCCCTGGTTTTTTCCTCTTGTCATGTCCAACTTCATTGCAAGCAGAATGGTGCTCTGGCTGCGGTAGTGATGCCAAACATATTTGCGTTACCAAGGGAGGCTTTATACCTATAAATCCTCATTTGATACCCAAACCTCGATAAATAATTTTATTGCTGTTAAGGTAAGAGAAATGACAAAGACAAAGAATTCACACAGTATAAACAAAAATGACAGAACCTGAAAAACCAGGTGCTAGAAAAACTAAAATGCTCTTCCGGCCACCATGGGGAACCGGGGAAAGACATCCACCAACACCTGCAAAAGATACAACTAACAAAGAGAAAACTAAAACAACAAACAGAGACAGCAACAGCAGCAAGGAAATGGAACAACACTGTTAATGCTGATGGAGAGAACTGCAAGGCAACCCAGCTACTGTATTATGAGTGCATAAATGTGTGTGTGTGAACATGCAAAATATGTGGTGTAGGCCTTATATGAAATGTGCTCAGTGAAGGGTGCAGAGGGCCATTGCCAGCAATGATAAGTTAATTAAATGCAGAGGTCAAATTTTATTGGAATTTATGTTGCAATGACAAATAAAGATGATCATTATTGAATATACATTTTTTAATGACAAAAGCACTTACTTAAATTATAGATTGCTTATAAAAATTAAAGTTTGGCAAGTTTATTTGTGTAGAATCATTCATACATGAGGTAATTAAAACATTTACAGCAAAATAAAGGTACAGAGAATTACATAAAACATGTGAAGTACATTTTAACAGTAATAGCAAAATGCGATCAATTAGGAAAGAAAATTACAAAGATGCAAGTTTAAAACAAAAAGCAATGGAGAAATTAAATATGACAGAACATGTAACAAAAACCTTTATTTCTAACAATATGCATCATTCCACTTACCTCACTCAGTACATAAAAAATCTTCGATCTCAACATCCCGTAAACCCCAACTTAACTATCTGTCAAGTCTTGTCAAGTTTGGTTTATTGTGTGATTCCCTACTTGAAAGGGATAGTCTCTACTATGAAACTTAACTGGATTTCACTCAAAGAGCCTTCAATTTAGCTAATCCATCTTTATTTTTGTATGATGGTCATCATAGTTTTTAGCCTTCCAGTCATATAGGTGAAAAACCTTAAAAGAAACAGAAGCACATCTATTGCATTTTGAAATTAACAAGATAAACACATTGTGAAATAATCAAACAGATTTCCACCCCTTTAAACAAATTATTCCAAAAGTATGATAAATGTCAAATATTTTATAGTAAAATTCAACACCGATAAATAAATTAGCATATTTATCAACATTTTGTTAAATATATTTTTTGTCAAAATTCTATTCAACATTTATTCATTTTCACTTTCTACCATAAACAATAAACACCAAGTGTATTTATTTTTCTTTTTAACTCACTTGATTTGATTTGAATATTAAAACTGTTCAGTTCAACAATCAATCAGACTCCATGTGCTGCACCAATGAGATTCAGGAAATAAGAAACAACATTGTGAGGCTTACCGGCTGTCCTTCACAGTTTGTAGAAAACTTTTGCACAGTTCTCAATTCAGATGTGCTACCAGCTCTGTTTGCTTCTCATGCTGTGGCACTTCTTCAAACAGGAGTGACAGGTCAGTTACACCAAAGTACTTGCACTCTCTGATGGCTAGGGGTCCACCTGGTTCTTATCACTTACCAGCAGAAGCCACAGAAAGGTGCAGCAGAGGGGAGTGGCTACCTGACAGTTCACCGGAACACTATCCTTCAGATTTCTAAGTTGAAAAGATAGCAGGAGCATAATGATTAGGCTAAATCAGAGGTCACCGATTAGCGGACCACGGTCCAGATCCGGACCCACCTGCTGGCTAATCCGGACCCAACCTGATTTAAAACATTTATAAATTACTGCATGTTGTGTGACGACAGTGTCTAACTCAGGGGTTAAAGTTCTCCGTCGCTGCGACGGATTTCCGTCATTTGGAAATTGAGCGCAAAAAGTCCCGTCTAGACTTTTCTTTCAAGGTTTTACACTGAAGCTGCTCTCAACCAATCAAACCTGGCAGAGCCGGGACATTAGCCAATCAGAAAGAGAGCAGGGAGGGTCTTTGTAAAGCGGACATTAACAGTGTGAGGTTTATCGGTGTTTAATCATTTTAACCTTTGGAAGAGCATCTCAAACTGACCACAGATGACATGAATGAAAGTAGCGGTGGTCAAAGGTTTTCTTTGGATTTATGACAACGCTGACAACAACTTCCCTCGGTAAGCGTTTCTGTCGCTGCTCCAGCAGTTAATTAATGAATTATTTCCACCTGTTGCCATGTCGTCTGTCAGCGTTTATTCCCTCGCTGATAAACGCGGCGACCAACCAGGGATCTCCTCGTGATTCGCTATTATGTTTCATTTAAAACACAAAGAAGAGTAACGCGCTAGCTCAGGCTAATTTAGCATGACCCTTGAAGAAGAGTCGGAATGTGAAATAATGTCCCGCATTTGACTGGGTCTGATTCGGAAAAAGTAAAAAAAAAAAAAACTGGGCTGTTCTGAAACAAAGAAGGCAGAGCTGCATCTGCTGTCGGTATGCAGCAGTGTTCACCTGATGAGCAGCTGCACCCCAGGACACTAAATAAAATGACAAGGATTTTGATGCTTACAGATTGTTAAGAAAACTACATCAAAAAGATAAAATAAACTGCAGCTACAACATGGACTGGAGAACGGGTTCTAACTGGGTGAGGCCAGAAAAAGGCGATTCTCTGAGTTTTTTTATGAAGTTAAAGTGGAGCGCAGACACAGGGTTCATCCTGGACAGGTCTCCAGTCACTGGGCTAAAATATAACCATATTATTAAACTTCAAATAAGTTAAATCATGCCTTTTTATAAACTGTAATGATTAATTGGTGAACAATAACAGGCAAAGCAGAGACTGATTATTGTCATGTGCAATCTGTGTCAAATTAAAATGTATTATGTCATGATAGTGGTGGTGATGTGTCCTGCATTTCTAAGGCTGTGTTTGGCCTTGTATGATCATAGGATTAATTTATATTGAATGTGACAGGGAGCCAGTGGAGTTAATGTACAGGTGTGAAGTAGATGCTGTAATGATGCAAGCTGCTGTCTTTTGAACTAGCTGCAGTTTCTGGAGGTTTCTGGAGGACAGGGAGGGAAGGGAGCTGGGATTGTAAAGTGGACTGTGGACCAGTTTGTCAAAAGTGTGAAGGAAGAAGTTGATGCTGCAGAGATGAAAGTTAACCAGATGATGTTGTGGATGTGGAAAGTGATGGAGAGGCTGTCCAGGATGACACAAAGGCTCTAAAGCTGAAAGGTGGCAGAGATACAGGAATTTTCAATGGATATTTTAAAAGTACCAGATTTGGTTGACTTTGCACAATAAGCAACTAATGCGGCATGATGTCCACGGCTCCGGGAAAATATGGGCTGCACGTGATCCAAATTAGCCAATGAGCTGTGTCAGTCAGGTTTGCTGCTGCTGGCTACTTTTTAGAAAAAAAAAAGCAAAATCAAAATCGAAAAGCACTTTGGATTTTAAAATAGAAAAACGTCATTTTTTTGTTTAAAAAGTCAATGTATAAGGTGGATGCATAAACATTTTATTTCAGTGTTAAATACTATGTGAAGTAACGGATTGTAATTAAAAATGTGTTCGGACCTTTACTGGTTGTTGATTTTTGTTATTCGGACCCCGCTGATTTTTAATTAGTGACCCCTGGGCTAAATGAATGTCCCTTAGCACTGACTTGATCAAAGTCTGAAGAAATGTCCATCATTCTAGCGATCAACCACATGATATGTGCTATTTGGATTTTGAGATCAGGGTTGATGATCTCAAAGTCAGAAAAAAAATTCTGACTTGGAACTGTGAGATTCTGACTTCTGAGGTCAAATATCACAAAGCAATACTTAATATCTGTGCTATATTAGAATAGATTAGAATAGAATGGAATCATTTAAACCTCTGTTTGTTAAACGCTGTGCCATATTTTAAAAAGATAGGTTCTGTAGATATTGCTGCTCATTTAGAAAGACTGCATTAAAGAACCACGATGGAAAAAACCTTTATGTTGCTACTCCTCTCTACTCACGTCAGTTTTAAACCTATGGGTTCAGTGGGTAATTTAGTAAACAACTGATTTTATGGTGTTGTGAATTAATAATCAGCATGGGGCAGTTGGCTTCATATAGGCCCTTAAGATTTCATGATGGCATTCATCAAACTACAGAATGAGACACATGCAATCTTTATTTATTTTCTTGTGAGCAGGTAACAGCTGCTGAAGCGATGCATCTGGTTTTCATATTGTCTGTCCATCTGCCTCAGAGTTACGCTTGGCATCAAAGATGAGCTGAGCAACATCCCTATTTAAAACAAAGCATTGTGTTATTGCAACTGCAGCCTTGTGTCTGAATCATTTTAATTGGCCAACTATGTGGCCGTATACCAAACTTATATAACAGCTTTATAATTTGGATTCTACAATGTCCACGGTAAACATCATCCACTCTCCTTAGAAACTCATCTCTGAGGTAAATAGAAACTGCTTAGGGAAGGCTGATAACCTTAATGTAGCATAATGCAACTCTGTATCAATCCTTCCCCTAAAGCTTCACATGTCAGTCTTTTTCAGTGCATGTAGGTTCATCTTGATAAATTAAAATACATTTCCAAAAATCAAACTGATTTGAAACTACGTTAAAAATAGCTATGTATTTCAAGTTCATATTTCTGAGTGTGGCAAAGAGCTGATTAAAACCAAAGTAAAATAAAGGAACAATATATAATAATGTTTCAAATTGGAACAAACCAACCCTGCTCCTTTAACTTTCTCCCGAATTTGGGAAATCTGCTAAAACAATAAAAAAAAGGAAAACCAAAATATCCGTCTACTGAAAAGCAGGCATGTCTACTGTAAGCACTCTAAACTTGGTCGGGGCTCATTTTGCATGAATTTCTGCACCTGTTCTGACATAGAGGAGCTTCACCTCCTCTATGTCAGAACAACAATGTCCACATTATTCTTTTTGAAAACCTTAACTCCATAGATTGTCTATGGTACTGAGGACAGGTAACTTTGTCTGCAAATTAAAGAAGATGGTCCCATGGTCACAAACCAAGTACTACTACTTTTTGGTACTCTGGGTACTCTTCTCAGAAGGAGGAACCCTGAAGGGCTCTAAAAGTTTCTGGTAGAACACTATGCTGACTTTGGACTTGATAAGGCACACTGGGCCAACACCAGCAGATTAGATGGATCCCCAAATCATCTCTGACTGTAAAAATCTTTGGGTCAAAGCTAAATATGTCTTTCCAGTCTTCAGCCACACTCTGGGACATTGATCTCCCCATAAAATGTAAAACTTGTTTTTACCCAAAAACAATGCTTTTCACCACAGTCCAGTCCTGTTTTTCATAGCCCAGGTAAGAAGCTCCTGATGTTTCTGGTTCAGGAGTGCCTTAACAAAGGGGATGGACCAGTGTAGCCCATGTCCTGGATCCATCTGTGTGTTGTGGCTTTTGAAGCACTGGCTCTAAACTAGACACATTGAAAATCTCTTGAAAAAGCTTTGCTTCACAATTCCCTTCAGGCTGTGGTTATACCTTTTTCTCGTGAACTCTTTTCAAACACACTTTTTCCTTCCACTCAAATGGCCTTGAACATGATTGGATACAGTTTATTTGGCAAAGGCCTTCAGTGGCTTACCATTCTTGTGTTGGGTTTCAGTGACTTTCAGCTGGATAACTATCAACTTGTCAGCATTCGTCCAGATTGAGTAGGCCATACCAGGTTCACAAACAAATTTAACATAGCTCTATGTGATTTGTGTAATCTTTATACCGAGTTTCACTTTTTTTAAATCTAATTACATCATTTTTTTTTCTGATGATCTAATTTATGGAGATTCACGTCAGTGATCACCACAGTGACCTTTTAAAGGATGATCCTTAAGTCTCATGATTTTTGTGAATGAAATATGAAACACAATGGGCCATTTGACATTTAGCTGCTAGCAGGATGGAGCAGCACCCATAAAAAAACCAACACCAGTGACACAATTGGCTGCTTTGCTGCCAGCTAAATGTCTCTGTTGATTCTATGGTGTAGGCTGTCCTGTCAACTGGACAGGATTGAGCCAGGATTCTGTACAACGACACAAAACTCTTAAGAATGTTTAGGCCTTGTGAGGATAAAAAAAAAAAAAAACTTTGATGGAACGCTAATATGAAACGGAGACTTGGCTACTTTTTTGTCAGATTTTCTGCAGGATCCATTTTGACTTAGAATTGTAGACGTGTGTATTGGAGTAATGTTGTTTTTTTTCTCTAAAAGAAAAAAAGGGGTCATTATCTAGGAAGTATCCTTTAGTTAAACAACTAACCAGCTGTGGAAACATGGGTGTCGTATATCACAATGCTTTGTTTCAGCAAGACCCAAGAGAATAATATGCACTACATCTAGGTAAATATTTCAGCAGATCCCTGCTAATATGATTGGTTCCACTTTAAATGTGCGTCATCTTTATCTCGGTGAAGAAAATTGATACATCTTTAATGAACGAGGGAACCTTAGCCAAATCAAATGGCAATGAATTCCCTCTGTAAGGGAAAGTAAAATTTGCCTCTGTGTTTCCCCCTGTACCACAGGAGAATGCAGCTGTCATGAGGGTTATTCTCCAGACCCTGTCCATAAACACCTTTGTGTTCGTAGTGACTGGAGTCGCAACGAAGGGTAAGATCTTTTTGCTCATTTCACTCACACCTGAAAACTTACTTCTACCTGAACACCCTTAGAAATGATTTTAAGGTTCATAGCTTCAATTCTCCTGGCACCCTTTAGCTAATATAACAAGGCAGTTTAATGATTTTATTTCAGCTAAAGCAAATTCTAAACTTGTGTACTGTTATATTACCCTGTTGTAACATTAGAACAATTTAAAACCCAGATAAAAAATGTATCTACATTTTCAGAGGAATGTAGGAACTTGGAGTAAAGTGTTAAAAAATATTTCAGGAATGCGCAAAGTGTACAAAGAAAATAGGACAGACATTATAGTGTGTAATTTGATAAATCAGCAGGGGAGGAAATAAAGAACATGATGGAAAAAAGTCCCTGAAAAGTAACCAGATGGGAAGAAAGATAAACCCCTTCTCTTATTCTGAACTTGCTTGACAATTTGCTCCTTTTCCCAGTCACTGGTCACATTTTAGTCCCGCTTTGCTTGTCACTAAATATTCTTCCCAAGTGTAATATGACTCTGCCCATTCACGTACACAGCTCTCTATCCGTCTCTGTCAGGAGGATAGAGTAGTTGGACTACACTGCCCTGTTTCTAACATAAGGCCAAAATAAACGTAACTGTTATATTGAATTAACTGAATAGGTTTATTACTGCTAGAGCGTACTCCGGGTGCGAGCTAGGGTTAGTCCTGTGCGGAGCAGCTCAGTGTATCAAGCTTGGTGTAACATATAAAGCAGTTTGATGTAAAGACTTCTTGCTGTCAAGTCGTAAAATTTAGCTGTGTACACGTGGACCTCCGTGGAGTGAACTACGTCCGAGAATGTGGGGGTCTTTACATGAATGCACTTCTAGTTTCGACATTACAGTCACGCAGTCTTGAAAAGTGCTCAGGGGTCCAATCAGATAGTGACACAGTATACCATAATGCTCCGAATATCAATTGAGCGAAGCGGCTTTGTTGCCAATGTCGTACTTACACATTTTAACAGATTTTTGAGCGCATTGCACCACATGAAACCAAACAGTAAGCACAACGGTAATCATATATAAGGATCACCAGATTACAAGGCTCATCATCATTTTTTGAGAAAATTGAAGGATTTTCAGTGTGCCTTATTCTCCGAAAAATTTGGTAGTACTGTTCCAACAAATGGCAAGAAGAAAGCAAAAATAGCCCCAAGAATTCCAAATTCCAATTCACCACAAGCTATGTAGGATACTCCCCAATTTTGTGAAAGGAGGTGCTCATTTAAGACAAGTCTAAATTTGTTTTTAGAACTGCACTATGTGAGGCAGGAAACTAATACTGCACTTCACACAGAGCAGACCATTCTCACAATGAACCATAGGGGTGGCAGCCTCATGCTGGGGGTATGCTTTTCTTCAGTGGAGACATGGAAGTTTGCCTGGTGAGGTTAGGAAGACAGGCAGAGCTAAACACAGAGGAGGAAAACTTGTTGGAAAGTACAGAATAGGGCTGTACAGTATATTGGAATGTATCGTCATCTCAATAAACTAAAGCACTTTGAGTGGTCAGTATGACTAGAAGGGCGGTATAAATTCAGCCCATTCAGTCCATTCAATATCAACAATTTCAATTTATCAGGACTCTTTGGAGTGGAATAATTGTTTGCTAATATATTCTAAGAGTTATGAACTTGTATTTTACATGCCAACATAATATTTAGCCAGCTGGATGGAATCTCACGAGTGAAGATGCTCAAACTGGGAAAAAAGGACATTGCTCAAAATGCTCAAAAGGTCACAGAGTGATGGAAGTACAGATGAGAAAGAAGGAATTAAGCATATATCACAACTCATACCATCATTGCAATATTTACCAATTTTATCTTTTTTTCTAAAAAAGCTAAGTAAAAATGCGTAAATAACATGATAGCTGAGAATATTGGCTTGACAAAAAGTTAACTAAGAGGGGGGTGAACTAATACAAATGCCGAACTACTTTCAGAACTGTTCTCTTTTTATTCTTATTTCCCAGGATACAACTCTGTGTTGGTCGATTACATATATTGCCAATAAAAAACAAAAAGATGGCGCTGCAAGGGCAGAAAAATGTGTCTCATGTATGTAGGCTTTGTCACATGTCATTCCCTTTCTCACTTCTCCCATTTCCAAATAAAAGCCACTAGAGTCACAAAAATAAAATAAAAAAGACTTGGGATTGCAGCCTGGCCAAAAATTGAAGAGGTTGAAGGAGCATGGTCACCTTTTTAAACAACTGTATAACATAGGCCTCGTTCCCACTGCAGGGAAGTGTGGCCAAATCAGATTTTTTGCTTGTCAAGTGACCAGGTCATGCTTTTTAGAACCACTGGGAATGCTCGGATCTTTTCAAGTCACATATCGAGTCACAGATCTTTTCAAGCCACATATAGAAGTGGCTAAAATTTGAGCCGCATATGAATCCAATTCATATTTAATCTTTTTAAATGTGACTCCAGTAGGAACAACCAAGGTGGATTTGATGCTTCTTTGACGTCACTTTCAAACGAAATTTGTCACAACTTTGCACCAGCGGTGGCAGAACGTGATATCAGTTAGTATTAGCAAGACAGATGACAGCTGCCTGCCAAAGCACTGCTCAGTGGAGGGACAGTCAGCTGTTGAACCTCATTAATATATGCAGCAAAACTTCTGCTTCAGCCAAATTGGGCGCCCCGTATATAAACTATTTGGATGAGTGACGTAGCACACGGCTGTGCAAACTTTGTGTACAATCCTGCACAAGGAGGACTTTGCAATGCCAAAGAGGTTTTCACTCGTTGTAATCCATTGTATCGCATTTCAACAGGGGTAGTGTGTGACAATCTGCCCCTGTTGCAATGCGATACAAAGTTATACAACAAGTGTTCTGTCATTGGATTAGAGGGGAGAGGTGCTGACATTAAAAGTTGCCTTCACCTTCCCAAAGCTGTGAATGAACGGTCTCTGTGAAGTTGTTAAAATCCCTGCCCTTCCATTCATGGCTGCGTCCCTGCATCCAAATAAACCTCTGTGCAACCAAAGCGCTATAGAATGCAAGAGTTTCAGTCTCTTTTTATTTGTGTGGTTCCCCCTCAACACCCGCTGACACAATAAATGGCTTCCGTTGGACACTTTAAACCATTAAACCCATTTCTTCCATCTTTACTGGACCGAAACGTACTGGGTGTTAAGTCATTATCATTTGTCTTTTGTGCGTGCGGGTCAGTTTGGAGGCGCAAACAGTTCAAACTGGAGTCGGATATCGGCAGCGTTTTCAAAGAAATGTGAACAATCTTGCAAAAAAAGAAAGAAAAAATCAGAATTGAGCATTAAGACCTGCAGTGGGAATGTAGCCATACTATCCCAGCATCATATGAGATGGCATGTACAAACTTCACCAAAACTAGATTATACAAAAGAACAGAAGCAGCAGCAATCTCAACAGAATAACTAGAAATTCTAAAAAAAAAAAAAAAAAAATAGAACTGCAAGCAGTTATGATAGGGGTCCAAGCTATCCTCAGCAAATCTGCTACTGTACATGTACCTCCTGAGGGAATTTCCTTCCCATGAACTGCAAATCTGGCAAATATCGTCTCTACCACTGTCCCTCTGAGTGGGTTATTATATCAGAAAAGCACCCCAGCAACACAATAAGATCTTTGTGTGCCCAGGGGTTTCACATTCTTGGGATAGCTCAGATGTTTTTGAGGCTGGGTAATTTTGAGGGGTTATGACTAGTCACCGTTATTGTTACAGAAGTGAAACAGGAATTAGGATCCCAGCTGGAGGTTAGTGATCGCAAGCCCAAGAGCCAAGTGGCATCTCTCCTTTGTAAAACAACTCTAGTCTCAGAAATGTCACTATACTTCATGAAATATTGTTTTAAAAACCTTTATACTGCTGTCATATTTGCACTTGATGGTTATTTACACAGAGGATTGGAAGGCTGTAGTTCATCAAAATGGCCTATTCATTTTGAACACATCCTTTAACACATAAGGATGTTAGCATGTCCATGTATGTCATGTAAGAGTTATGCTGTGTAATACTCTAAACTAAATTGTTTCTCTGAATACCAATATTACATTTCTGTTCTTGCTTCACTTTAACCTGGTTACAAATTGTAGTTATAATGGCCAAATACTTATTACAAGTCTGGAGCTTTTAACTTGGCAGAGATCGGCTATTCTTCTATGCTGGTCTTCTTATAACCAGTTATTTGGGAAACTAAACTCTGTTTCATAAAAGTAAATCCCAGGAGGCAACTACTGTATGCTGCAGTTAAGGTGTTGACCAGTAATCAGCTCTTATAAGAACCCCCTTCAAGAAATCCGAGCTATCCTTTAAGAGACCAATACATTAATTATTTTTAGTAAATAATGCCTTATGCAGTTTCGTTTGTATTTTTTTTCTTACTTATGTTCAATCAGTTGACATCAAATATTAAAAGTCTTGGAAGCCTGAAAAAATCGTGCCAGCTGTAACATATAGATGTAACAGCATCATTTTGTGTGGGCCTTAGGCTACAGAAGGTAATGGTGCACTTCACAAAATAGATGGCATTATGAGAAAAAAACATTATGGGAAAACACCGAAGCAACATAACAAGACATCAGCCAGAAAGTTAAAGCTTGGGCCCAAATGGGTCATTCAAATGAACAATGACCCTGATCATACCACCAAATTAATTACTTGTGAGAATATAGTCCATGTCTAGAGTGACTGTCATGAACCCTTGATGATCATAATGTAATTTAAGATTTGTTTGCCGGGCTCAAAAGCTGTATGTGAGCAAGACAGCCTAACTATTTCTAGTTATTTCAGGTGAAATAGGTCAAAATTCCAGCAAATTATTGTGAGAAACGTGTGGATGGACAGTCAAAATGTTTCATCCAATCCATACAGTTCTACCAAATACTAAGGAAATGGATGTACAATTCTAATTTGGAGAAAGTTTGCCAAATGCCAAAATAATAAGTGAGAGATTTAGTTTTAGTTGATCTAAAACTTGAAACAATTAGTCTGATCTGACATCAGTGAGGAAAAACAGCTATGTGTTTTTTATACAGTGTGTTTAAATAGCTAATATAAATGTTTACTTTAGAAATAGGTATTCTTTGAAACAGGCATATAGGGGATTTACTGTCCATACTTTTGACTGCAAGACTAAATTACATTTTAAAGCATCAGGACCTATCCATATCATTAGTTTATGTTAAGGTAATGTGCTTGAATAAACTTTTAATGATGCAGCTAAATCACATATCACTGTGAAATAATAATCTGTAAAGTAATGTTTTTCCTTGTCCTTGTGTCCCTACTTTTGTGTCCTCTCATAAGTCCTTGGCCATATGCTAACTTGGAGAAAGGTTACGACCTAGTCACAGGAGAGCAGGCCCCAGAGAGAATCTTCCGGTGAGTTCTACGCCTCGGTGCATTTCTTGATCATATGACTTGTGCTAGCCATCTGTGGGTCTGTGGATGCACAGGTGCCATGTTCCTGACATGAATTCACATGTGACTTGCATGTGTGTGACAGAGTATACAGATAAGTAGCTGGCAATGCATATAAATACAGCTGTCCTGACAAAGAAAGACACCTCATGCTTGAATAAAGCCTTGCCAGAGGGGTTTTTGTGTTTTTTGCAGAATAGCCCAAGGAAGGCTTGTGGAAGGACTCATTTCAAATGCTTTTACTGCCATTTTTTGTTTCACTCCGCGGTCTTGATGGGGTCATTCTGTTTGACATTTTTCATGAAGTGTAAAAGACAAGGGACCCTTTCTCTGTTGCCTTGCTCCTTTTTTTAACCAGCCAGCCCCCTCGAAAACACAGAAACTGGTGGACATCGTAAAAAGATGATAGATACTGATTGTGAAATCGAACTCCTATTTAATGCTCCCTAGACCTTCTTTTTGTAGGTAGGAGGGACTCTTTGTCGCCGTAGCCTCGCTCCTCTGTATGCTGACCTTGCAGGCATGGCTGTTCAGGTGGAGTCCATTATAAGAACCGATGCACTAAATTCACAGCCTGTCTTCTGCACAGAGACACACTTCAATGTCTATGGCTGCACTGTCAGTTAAAAGCACCACAATATGTTTGGGATCAGGTAGCACACAGAAATTCAGGCAGTAACCAAACACAAAGATTCAGTTGCAGTGCAGAATGCATTCAGCCTTGAACACGGCAGCACAGATAACAACACGAGCAAGTTAAGTTGCAGCAGTAAAGTGGAAGCCTGCATTCGTCTCGATTTGGACCCATTTCATATCAGCGCTGCTTAGAGTAGGAAGTGAGAAGACTGCGATGCTCCTTAGCATAACAAACTTAGTACTCTATGTCAGTGAGGAGAGAAGATTTATCGAAACAGGGATTAGATTCACAGTTGGTGGGCTTTCAGTAAAAGCAGAACTGCATGAACAGTGAGAAATAAAAGCATCTTTTGATGTACCAGCTCCTCTCAAGGAATAGATTTATATCATTTTTTGATCTGTCAGATATTGAGCAGAGGTCAGGATAAGAGAAACGTATATAAATTCTTTCATTTAAATCAGGGGATTAGCAGTATGTTGAAGATTTCTCATTGCAGGGTTTGAGGTGGTGGAGAACATTGAAACTAAGTGTCCTGTTGACCATTTGTTCTACACACAAAGGCTATTTAGCTAGTTCAATTTCAGCCGACACAAAGAAATCAAGGTACAGAAATCCTTCTTTGTGGTTCCAGCGGTAGCCTTCTGCAGTACAATCGCTGTACCTTGAAAGTTGGCAGACTTTGCAGGTTTGCCTCTGTATCCTCGAATTAGTGAATATGCATCCCTTGTGGCAAAAGTTTAGCTGCATGTCCTGGTAGAAAAATTAAGATATTAGACATAGCCATACACAGTCATTATATAATCAACTGTCAATCTCTCATCTATTTGGTCTAGAATGTCAAACCACAGACACATGAAGGCATAGAGACCGCATTCTCACTTCACTGAGACCAGCTCTAGCCCAGATTTTGGGTTTTGGTTTTGTATAACGTTAAGTTTTTAATGGTAAAGTGTGTATACTCAGGAGTGTTTGCTGAATTGTACTTTAAATAATAATAAAATAATACCATTTTGGTAATTCATTTAGTGCTTTTTTTCAGAACTTTACCTTTTGGCATAGAAATAAACCTGGGTTCTTTCTGTTTAAAGATTTAGAGAGAAATTGAAGTAAGTGATTCTTTCAGAACAAAGTAAAGACTGATTAAAAGCATCTCCAAACAAGATAGAGAGACATCTTTAGGTTTGATAGCTAAATATCAGCTCTTCTTCTTACTGTTTGTGCAGTATAAGTGCATTGTGTAGCTATTCACGTTGGCTTGGCCGCCTGCTAAAACCAAATAATTCTCAGGAAGAAAATCACTTTTTGCATATTGACCAGTGGATATCAGCATGCATAACAGATGCTGAACCATCTAACAGCTTCTTCTGATGTTTCAGTCACTGTTACTGCTCCACAAAATTGTATTTCCAATTTTGTGCAACATGATCATTCATCATTCCCAAGAGGATTTGCAAGGCCTTTTTTTGTGTGTGAAATGCACAAATAGATTAAATGAGCTGTATATATTTGATGCTTCTAAATCCCAAGTGAAATCAAACGTGTTGACAAAAGCAAAAACAAGACAAAAATAAATATATAATAACAGGCATAATCTTATTTTACTTGTTAGATAAATTTAGAGATTATGTAAAATATAAGTTTCTCTATATACAGTAGATAATAAAAACATGTCTAAGTAACCATAAAGAAGCAAAGTTAGTTTTAATCTTTATATAGGATAACATTTAAGTTTAATTATCTGAATTACATTGTTAATATTAACACTTTAACATTTAGTTTATTCTACAACATATAGCAATCAAATAAAGGTTATGTTTTGTCCCTTTTGTTTGATCTCTAATGATTTGTAATAATTATCAAAATTATCAGATTTTATTTTATAGTTTAGACATGTAAAATTTACTTGTAAGATTTTTTTATTATGATAAATGTTGATACACCAATTTTAAAGAAATACACCATAAAAAGAAAACAAGAAAATTAGGCTATAGGTTCTCCTAGCCATACAGCTGCAAAATCATTTGTTTTTAAAATAAATTATGAAAAATATTACTGTCTTCTAAATTGGCTTCCTGGTAGCTCACTAGAGATTAACTATATTGACAAAGGTCTTTGCTCGTCTGCCTTCATACAAATGTCAAATTGAGGGTCCAACCTTTGAAGCTGAAACAGCTCAAACTCTTGAGTGAAGAATTTACACAAAGTTTAGGATTGTGTTTATGGGACTTTATGACCATTCTTTCAAAAACACATTTGTAGGGTCAGACGCTGATGTTGGGTCAAAAGGTCTGACTCACATATTCTGCTCTTATTTATTCTGAAGGTGTTCTTTCGGGTTTATGCCATGACACTGTGCTGGCCAGTCAATATTTCCACACCAAACTCACTCATCCATGTCTTTATTGGCCTTGCTTTGTGCACCAGTGCACAATCACATTGGAACAGCAAGGAACAATCCCGAAAATGTTCCCACAAAGTTGGCAGGAGAAACATTTCCAAAATGTTTTGATATGCAGAGTTATGAGTTCCTTCCACTGGAACTAAGCGGCTGAGCCCATCTTCTCACAAAGGGCTCTACAACATAATTCCCTCAGCCCCAAACTTTACTCTTGACACAACACAGTCAGGCAAGTGCTGTTCTGCCAAACCCAGGCTCAATCATTGTATTACCAGACAGAGAAATGGGATTCATCCCTCCAGAAACCAGATCTTTACTGCTGAGTCCAATGTTGGTGTGCTTTGCACCACTGCATCCAATGCTTTGCATTGCACTTGTTGATGTAAGGTTGGGATGCAGCTACTTGGTCATGACAAACCATTTCATGAAGATCTAAACACATTCTTCTTGAGCTAATCAGAGAGCCACGTGTAGGCTGTATGTTTGGACCTCTTCATCCTACTGAAAGTTGGTAATCTCTACACCTTTTGCTCCTCGGTACCCACTGGTATGTTACGTACCACTTTAAGGCTTGAGTTGCTATTGCTCCCATTCACTTCCATATTGCTATAATACCACTAACCCATAACTCAGTGCTTAGTAAGAAGTAAATTGCATGACTGAACCTATTGCACAGGTGGCATCATATCCTATGAGAGAGGATTCTTTCACAGATTTTTGTAAGCAGCCTGCAGTCCCAGGTGCTGAATTTTATCCACCTGTGGCTATGGAAGGGATTCAACACCTGAATTTATTGATTTAGATGATGAACAAATACCTTTAGCAATATAGGGGATATCCAATTTCAAGATTAGAAAACCAGATCTGAACTGAATATAAGCATGTCTAACATATCTTATAAATGCACATTGACTAAAGCAAACATGATTCGGACGTGTTCTCCCATAAACTACACAAAAATAAGGGAATAGATTTAAATAAAAATACACAAAGCTATACACATATTTCCGTATTCCCACTCATGACCTGATTTTTCTCATTCGCTCACTGTCTGTTTGCCATTTCGAAACCCAAAAAAAGTAAAAAACAAGGCAACTGGACTTGTTATCCGTAGTAGAAGACGTTTCGCTTCCTCTCCAGGAAGCTTTCTCAACTTTATACCAATGCCAAACAAAGGCCTTGTAATGGCTTAGATAACATGCACATTCAACCGAAACAGGTCCACCCCTTAGTAATGGGCGGTCGTTAAAGCCATTAAGCCAGCAGATTGGAGAAAGCTTCCTGGAGAGGAAGCGAAACGTCTTCTACTACAGATAACAAGTCCAGTTGCCTTGTTTTTTACTTTTTTTGGAATGACCATGACCTGGATGACTGAGAATCTTCATCAGCATTTAGAAACCCCTACTACAGGCCACATTGTTTAAAATGCAGTAGTTCACACAAATGGTAGAGGCAAATTTAAAACAGACATGGCAAAAATATTACATACAATATGAGCTGAAAGCCAAATGCAACCCCAACTTTGACCCTGAGATAAAAAAACAACATATTTGTATGTGCCTTTATTTGGAGAAAGCAAAGATTGTCAGCAATTCTTTTTTATTACTGCCTCACCACAGATGAGCTACTTGTGTCAAAATGCAATTTACGTGTATGCACTGGATAAGTTATGTTTTTTTTTTCTAGTTAATTCTGTCAAAATGTTCACTTGAGCTTCTGTTTCCATGCTTGTCCAGATCTTTCTACAGTTTGGGGCAAGGATTGTGGCTGCCAGTAAGCAAAAGCTTTGTTGTGCCACCAGTGGAGCTGTCAATCAACCCCATCGCCAGCTGTAAGACAGATGTGTTGGTTACCGAAGATCCAGGAGAGGTCAGGTAAGATGGAACCAGCTCAGAGCACAACCATCCTGGGAATGGAAGTATACAGACGTTCAAACAAGTAAAATTTGTGTTTACAGAGCTCTAAACTCTTCACTTAATGGCTGGGTTGACAAATAAATGCTGACACGGAGCATCCAAGCTCCAACATTGTTGCCGTTTAGACGACGTGTGCTGCTTTCATAACTCACGGATTAGTGTTGATATTTCTAATCTGACATTAAGGCAGAATTGCATTGCCTATTGCAGCCCAGCAGTGCTGCATATGTAATGCTGGGCTGAACATAATAGAAAAAAATACCATACAAGCCGTAAACAATTCCACAATTTTCTTTAATGTCTAAGTCAGCCATCAGTTAAGGTGTTAAATCAAACAAAAACAAAAAAGATTAATTAAAATACTAAGAATTGTTTACACGTTATGGGGATTGGAAACAAAACCTGCTACAAATAGTGCAGCTGTTCCAACAAACTTAGTCAACCCTAGAGGGCAATAACAAAATATTTGCAACATAAAACGTCACGTGGTCCAGACAGCCATAACCCACTGGCATTCACTAATCTTGCTGAAATTCCCAGAACACGTCTGAGAATAAATTAAGGAAACACATAATCATCTCTGTGTGGAACACATAATAAATTCTGTGATTTTTAAAAAAAATCTATAAACAAAATGTTCTGTCAGACATTTTTTTCCACTTTTCACACTTTGTAATAATAAGAAATGTTTTTAGGTTTGCAGTGAAGTCCTGTGACTCATTTCATTTTGTTTTCTGGAGCTGATTTTGCAAAATGGATTTGAAACTTTCATTGGCACATGAATGCCCATAATTCACACTCTTAAAAGCCTTTTTTCAAAAGGCTTTAAGAGGTTGGCGGTTTTAAAAGCCTTGCTTTTTTTGTATCTGTGCAGACAAATGGAAATTTTAAAGGAAGAAAATGTAGCTGCCTACATCTGTACACTTACTTTTAACACTAGGCACCATAAAATTGGAGTTTGGTCCAAATTCAGTTTCTATCAATCAAATGCAATGATAAAGTCAAGCTGACATCAAATTCCTAATTTTAAAACAGAGCAGTCAAGTTCAAGCAATCATATAATGCCAACTGGTTCAAATTTATTATAGGAAGCCCAGCCAGTTATATTAATTCATGAACTTTGCAGCAAACCCTCATCCTGGGCAAGCATGTGGTGACAGTGGAGAGAAACTGCCCCCTTTTTAACAGAGATAAACTTCCAGCACAACCAGTGAGAGGAACAAGACAGACACAGGAATATAAAATTAAGCAATGATCTAGGATTTCATTATGTGCAAAAGAAGAACAGTGTACACATAGTTAATATCTCCATATGTCCAGTGAAAAAGCACATTTAAACACTGAGTCAGTAGAACCTTCTGTGGAAGAGAAAAACAAACGGAACACATCAAATTAATTATAACAGCTGTAATACTGGCAGCGATAGTTCCTTTAATGCCTCTGAAAAGAGAGTTAAAAGAGGGTGCTAAGTGTATCTTAGAGAGAGGTAAATATTTCAAAGTTAATGGCTGCAATAAGTTTTTATAATGCTTGAATAAAGAGTAGCAGGAGAAAACAGATGACTATGGAAAAATAGTTAGTACTTCCCCCAGTAGCCAATAGCCTAACTATATGCTGTATATCCACTCACTCCCCACTCGATGAGGTACTTCATGGCCTAGTTTCAACAGAGACCAAAACATTGATCAAAGATTTTGGAACATATTGAGATGCTAACATTACACAATTTCTTATGCCTTTGCTTTAAAGAGTGGTTATATAAGCTATTGTGTCCTTTCTATCATCTCAAAGCAGTATTGACATCAAGTCGATGCATTTTCTTTTCCCACTGGCACTCATTGGATGTTTTCTCTTTTTCAGATATGTATCTGTATACCTGAGAGATAGTTGTGTGACAAAATCCCAATAGATCAGAAGTTTTCTGAAATGCTTATGCCAGCCCATCTGGCACCAACAGCCACATCATGTTTAAATTAATTTAAGTCTTGTCTTGCCCATTCCGGTGCTCTGCTAAGACCTCAGCAAATCATCACATTTAGACGTCTAAATGCATTTAGTTGGCCATATGACTGGTTGATTCACCATTTGTGTTAGCATGCATTTTAAAGAGGTATTCCTGATAAAGTGCCTGGTGAGTGTATATACAATTGAAGAAAACAGTGCAATTGTATATTTTGAACCTTGAGTAAAGTAAGGCTGCCAGCTGAAATACCTCATTCCACACTTTATTATTGAGTATATGTATTCTGGTGGAGAAGAGCTACATTTCTTTTTTTTCCCTCCTCAGCCAATTTCCCTCCTCTTTGAACACCCTATGGAGAAATGAGAGAGTGCACAGTCACAGTTGTATACTGTATGCTTTCACATTATTGAGTTTCTTGGAACAATCACGCCCAATAGTCACACTCAGCACCAGCAAAACAAAACTGTACACAGTGTAAAGTGACAAAGGCCACACTTGAGCGGTGATTGCAGCTGACCTTTACTGATTGGAGGTGCAATAAGTTGGATAGGTTTTATGCTTGGATGAAGTCCATGATCAAATTTTTCAGCTTTATCAGTGGAACAAATGGAACGATGAATAATAATGCCTATATATTTTAGTAGATTTTAAATCTAGATTTTAAATCAAATACATTTCTACAATTTTTCCAATGTTAACTATATATATATATATATATATATATATATATATATATATATATATATCTTTAATTCATCAGATTCAGCAAATCATATAAATGTAAGGCAAAAATTGCAGAAACAAAAGAGAGGAGTGGATTTTCTAATGAGTATTATATATATTTTTATGTTGCAAATTTACTATTTTGCTGCATAAATATAAACTCTTTAGAGGCCTAATAAAAATGCCTCAGGAGCACTACACGCCCAGGGAAAGTTGTATGCTTCTGATGTACAGTAAATAGGACTATCATCTGCCTCTAGATTAATTATCCCAGGTATTTAATTTACTTGGAGATAATTTAACAACCAGGAAATGGTGAACTACAAAAGGAGGATGCATTGTGCAGCAGCTACAATAATAATAATAATCCAATCAGGTCATGCATATTCATAAAAGAACTCATGAAAGATTACAGTCTCCCTATTTAACTAGGAAGCAAAGAACTTATATAAATTATTGCTCATGTGGTTTTAATGTGATTTACTGTGATATCATGGATGCTTGATGGATAAGTCTTGCTAGTTTAGGTCACAGTTTCAGTTTCTAATGAAACATCTCTGCAGATGGTTAGAAGATGAGTACGCGTTTGCAGAATGTGTTTAGGTTACAGAACCAGCTGTCAGTGGAACAACGCTTCAGGAAAGTATACTATTTTCAGCGCCTTTTAGCACATGATTAGTCTTTGAAGGATCCTTTTTTTTGCTGCTTATTTTATGATTGCAGTTTAACGATACCATCTCAGAGTACGATGCTTGTTCTTGATTATTCAAATGGTTTTATTGAGAGTGGTCTCTTGGAATAGTGCAAGTGAAAATCAAAAGCATTCAAAATCTTCAATGCAAGACATTCTTCATGATGCTGTTATATGGATAACATTGCTCAATGTATGACGTTCGTTTGGAATACTAACTTAATGTTCTGTATTAAAGTGATGATTAGTCCCTGTAACTGTGAGGCAGATCTGTCAGATTGTCATGAATAATGCAGATAGCTCATTATCCAAAGCATTTTTTGCAGGAATAAGTCCCATGGGAGCTCATGGTGATTCAGTCTGATGCTCTCTTCAAAAATGTTTATCTGCACATTTATGTCGACAGTTAGTCACGATAGATGGGCTCTTGTGGTGAGTGTAAAAATGCACTGTAGCTGGAGCTTTTAAAGGGACATCTCAGTCTCAGTTATGCCCTTTAAGTTATATATATATATATATATATATATATATATATATATATATATATATATATATATATATATATATCCCTCGCACCCCAGTCACAGACTATTTCAGACACTTCCCTCTGGCAGGAGGCTGCGGTCCATCAGGACCAAAACCTCACGCCACAAGAACAGTTTCTTCCCATCCGCTATCAGCCTTATCAACAAGGCCAAGAGCCGCCCGTGACACTGGACACTGCCTCTCTCCCCCGTTAAGGACTTACAAGCTTCTGCGTTACATTAACGCACAGTCTACTGTGTATATAGCTTCTGTATATATGTATATACTGTATGTATATATGTATATATACAGTATATATTCTATTTTATTTTGTTTTGTCTGCACCATCAACACCAAGTCAAATTCCTTGTAAGTGCAAACCTACTTGGCAATAAACTTGATTCTGATTCTGATATATATTCTTGTGACAGATTCATGCTGTCAGTGATTTTATAGTCACCTAACTGCAAAACAAATCTTCTTATCATGGTTAATCAGATTAAGGAAGGCAAACACTGAGACTCAGATAAACTGAGTCAAAGTCAATATTGTAAGCATTATTATTTTAGTTTTTTCTTCCTTTATTTGCTTAAAACAAGGTTTTTACACTGAAACCGCCAAAAGGTAATTTGAGCTCCCTGGACATTTTAGGCAAGGTAAGTTTATTAGTATAGCAGATTTCTGCAACAAGACAAGTGATTTACATGAAAAAAAACATAAAAAACACATAAAAAGGGCATTGCAGTGGCATAGTAAAGTAAAGAAAAGGTTTTACTACAGAATGACAGCAGTGATTTCAGTTATTAGTTTAAGGAGAGCAGTCAAAGGTAGCTCTAAATGCATTGGATTTTAAACTTTTGATTTACAGTCAAAAGTTTTGACTCACCTTTGTTATTTAATGGCATTTCCTTATATTTATAACTTTCTACATTTCAGATACATAGTGAAGATATCAAACCTATGACTCAAAAATAGATAGAATTATGTACCAAAGACAAAATTGTGAAATAACTCAAAGCATCTTCTATATTTTAGCTTTTTCTAAAGACGTCAAAGCGGCTGGTCATTGTTGTCAGGTCATTCTACTATTGAAACACAGCTTTTTCAATAACCTTTATGATAAATGGAAGATTTGAAACGGGCTTGCAATTTTGCAATAGCCACTAGCCCAGACTGTTCTTTTTGAACAATATAAATGTTTATAATTGTTGTTTTTAAGGCCTGGGGGAAACATCTGACAAAAGGGATGAGTTGATTATTTGAATCAAATCAGACACTATGATAGATAAAACTTTCTTTAAGAAAGCTTGTGGGTAAAATATTGAGCAGGAGCCTAACTGATGTATGATTTATTTTAACCTTGTGTTGTTGATTTGATAGAATTGTTTCATTTTGTCCAAATTTGTTTTGACTGAACACAAAATTGGTACTGGACGTGATACTGGCTACCTTTGTTATTTTATGAAATTTTTCAGTAGGTCTTGAATGTCTTGGTAGAGTTGAGTTCAGACGCTACAGTCACAAGGCTTTATTAACTTGTCAACTGTGGCAAACAAGTCAGGAGCATTCTTAATGTTTTTGTTTAGAAAAGTAAGATTCCCTTGCATTCTTCATTTGTAAGTTATATCTGTGAAGTTTCTCTTTATAGACGTCACAGTGAATCTGGAATCTAGTCTTTTTTCACTTCTTATCAGTGGATCATTTCTCCATGGATATTTCTTCTTATCAGAGACATCATTTACCTTATTGGGAGCAATAGCACCAACCATTTTGAAATCTTTGAATGGAATACATTACCTTCTCATTTACCGGGTTACAGCACAAAGTGAATGCTGACAAGTAAACTTGGCTAAAGGTTTCAGTTATACTGCCCTTTATAACTCTATGCTTTTAATCTCCATGCCTTATGCTGCTTTTAGAATGTGATTTGAGCATCAAAAAGAAGTCCCACTTCTGAACTTGAAAGCTTGTGCAGAGCGATTTTGATAACCTGAGCAAAGTGTGGACAGACTCCTCTGACACACAGTGGGAGGAGCTACCCCATTCTTTTCCTCAAATATGGGGGAAATATTTACAGTGGTAAAAGTTTTGATAACTTACCAGAGATCCGGACTCCCTCGCTAATCCACCTCCAGGCAAGGTCCTTTCTATTACTGTATTAGCTCAACTGCTCATAGATAATAGGATGGGCACAAACAGCGATAATGAGTCTGTCTTCCGTTGTTGACTTCCCGGCTTTTCATGGTCATTCTGTCCTGTCAGAAAATGTGTCACTACATCACACAGAGGGGTCTCTCTGATTGGTTGATGCTCCGCGTCCAGCACCAAAAGTTCAGATTTTTCCCCTCTAGCGTCTGCTGCTTTGGATGCTCAGACGCTTGAAATCTCAAAACGCTCTGCACCAACGGGTGAAACGTGTTGCAGGACCTCCAGGAAGATTACATGGCACAGTTGTGACATACAATATCAGAATTAGGACAATGTATAACTGGACATGCAGCAGTACTCATTTGGACTCCTTCTTAACAATATAATATATGGTTTTGCCGACAGTGGCGCAGGAGCTAGGGAGTTCATCCTGTAACCAGCGAGTTGTAGTCGTTATGTCCCTGAGCAAGACACTTCACTTGTTGGTGGTGGTCAGATGGCCTGGTGGTGCAGATGCATGGCAGCCTCGCTTCTGTCAGTCTGCCAGGCAACTGTGGGCACAAATGTAGCCACAACCATCAGCATGGGAATGTGTGCTTAAATAGGTGAATTACTGAATCTATTGTAAAGTTCTTTGGATTTGATAAAGCGCTGTACAAGTCCATTTACCATAAAATGCTGCATGCACAGCTGTCATATTACCATGATTTACCAGAGGTACAACTAACTTGGATCTTGACTAACAAAATAAATCTTTTCTGTTTTGGTTTACCGGCTGAATAAAAGTTAATCTTAAAAACATGTATAAAGTATTTTATTGGTTTGACTAAATTGCTTATTTCCAGGATTGAAGGACTGTTGTCCCAACGAGATCTAGAGAAATTCATCCATGCGTTTATCTTTAGATTACTGAAACGGTGTCATCACAGGTCTGCCCAAAAAACAATCAGACAGCTGCAGCTGATCCAGAATGCTGCTGCTTGTGTTCTCACTAAAACCAGGCAGTTAGAGCACATCACCCCAGTTCTAAAGTCCTTACATTGGCTCCCTGTAGCTCAGAGAATAGACTTTAAAATACTTCTCTTAGTTTATAAATCACTGAACGGCTTAGCACCTAAATACATTAAAGACCTGTTATTGCTGTATCAACCCTCCAGACCACTCAGATCTTATGGTTCTGGTCTACCCTGCACACCCAGAACCAACTATGGAGAAGCAGCATTCACCTTCTATGCTGCTTTTTTCTGTAACAAACTTCCAGAAAACTGCATAACAGCCGAAATACTGACTTCCTTTAAATCAAGACTGAAAACCCACCTGTTTAGAGTTGCTTTCCGACCCATGATAACAGGAACATTGGCCAACATAGTTGATGTGCATTGATGTTTTCACGTAATACGATTTAACGTCTGTTACTGGTCTCACAACCGGTGACTGTTTCGATGTGTTTGATGATTTTATGTTTTAATGATGTAAAGCACTTTGAACCGGCTTGCTGCTGAAATGTGCTATACAAATAAACTTGACTTGACTTATAATCATCATATAACAAGATATCTGGTTAAGAACTTCCCATTTAAAGGCATCATCTCAAATGCACTGCTTAGAACCTCTGGAGATTATTTAACAAAGGATTTGTCATAAAATTAACAACATCATGGACAACCCAGAGCATCCTTTTTATCCAACTGTCGTTCAACAACAGAGTGTGGTCAGTCAGTGGCTTCTCCAAAAGGAGAAGCCTGTGACTGAGAGGAGATCAGGCAGGAGATCCTTCCTTTCCCCTCCGCCATCGCTATCTACAACAACTCATTGAAGAAACCCTTATAACATGAGTTACACCAGCTTTTAATTTCCCTTTGGGATTAATAAAGTATTTTTGAATCTAATTGAATTGCATTACTTGTTAGACATCAGGGCAAAAATTCCTTTAGACCTTCTATCTGAGGAAAAACATCCACACTATGGAGGATGGCGGTGCCAGCATAAAACATTATGTTGAAATAGTGAAGCTACATTTCAAGACAGCAGCAAAGAAGCTAAAGCTCGGGCCCAAGTGGGTCTTCTTCATGGAAAGTGATCCTCAACATATCACCAAATTAGTTACAATGTGGGTTAAAGATAACAGAGTCAATGTCATGGAGTGGCCATCACAAAGCCCTGATCAATCCCAGAGAAAATTTGATAAATAACAGGGATATTTATCCTTATTCAATGGATTTATTACATCTATCTGATGTCAGTTGTATATGAGCCTAGACATATTGCATTGGAAACAAGACTATTTGTAGGACTCCTGCATATTCTGGAATGATGAGCTTGATGAAATGAGTGAAAGTAAATTAAGTTTTGGCATCACTCCTGAACATGAGTGCAGATTTTGGATTGGAGAAAATTATTATTTTTTTCCCGTGAGGAATCCAAGGCAAATTAAGTCAGTGATCAATATTAAATAAAAAAAAGGCTAAGATAACCTTGAAAATATGCTGAAGAAATTTTCCAACATGCCTGGAACTGGAAGATGGTAATTGCATACCTCAGCATTTGATATTGGACCAACAAACACATGGGTCTTCTGCTGCAACTTTGTGATTTAAGATTATGACTGAATTTACTCTTCATATTAAGTCTTCGTATTGATAAAAAAAAACTGTTTTAAAATTGTTTCTATAGTAAGTGAATGAAAGGGTAAAGAGTGTGGAATAAGATGGCAAGTGCAAGGATTATAGAACCAAAAAATATATGCAGCGTGCCAAACTGCAAGTGTTGGCCATCTAAAGCACAAAAGTGTTTTGTCCTTCGATTTAAAAAAAAAAGGTTTTGTCAATGAATATATAACTAAATCCACAAGTCACGACTCCATTATTCAGTATGTTGTTGTATCTGCTATCAGTTAAGACATGAGACATGGCAGCATTTCAATATTAGCTATTAACTTACTGTAAAAGTACAAAGAAGAAAGAAGACAGCTGAATTATTGTTGGTTTTGAATCTTTTCTTTTGCCTCTTCTTACTTGCTGATTAGAATTTTTGCATATAGATGTAATCTAAAACACCCCAAGGTAGAGAATTTTTATTACATTTTCCACAAGAATTTACAGACCTCTTGAAAATAAGCAACAGTAGCATTTTTAAAATGACATGTTTGTCATTAACAATCTTTCTTATGTTACAGACACAGCAATTGACATAAATCCAACTTAAAATGTGGTTCTTAATACTACAAGCTGTGGGACAGCAAGTTTTATTCAGCCATTCTAAATCCATAAAGTGATAATGCCCTATAATAGAGACTAAAATAGAATCACGTCCTTTTCAAGTTTCACAGTGACTCTATAACTTGCTCTAAATGTCATCTTGATATGGAATACAAAAGGGCAATAAAACAGCTTCCTGAAGTAATTCATTCATGAAACAATTGCCTTAAAATGTTTCAAAGCGCAGTCAATTATAAAACCACCATCCTATATGTCATAGTTTTGTTTCTTTTGTTCTCATTGTAGATACTTTGATTGTTTTTCTTGAGTTGGCTGTGACATTTAAAGCCAGACAAAGTAAAGGAAATTTATTCCAGAAAGTCCCTAGATTGTGCATTAAGGAAACATAAAATGAAGAAAAGAAAAAGAAAATCACTTAGTTGTTTTTATAAATAAAAATGGCATGTGTGTTTAAAACGATAAAAGCAAAGAAACTGCTTTGATCATGTTGAGCTCCTAGAGTGGTTTAATAACATGAAAAGGATTTTATAGAACTGTGCCACTCGATATTGAAGCACTACGTTATAGAAATTAAATTTAAGAATGACTGGACAGACACTTAGGGACGGATGCAAGAGTGTCCTGTCATACTAGTGGAGAAATGGCTGTGTGCACATCTGCAGCAGCCTTTCTTGCACCAGGAAATGTATTTTTATTTTATTTATTTATTTTATTTATGCTCCAGTCACTACAGTGCAGGGTTTTTTTTCACAGTTTTCTATGAAAATATGGATAACGTTTGAAAATGTGTCAAAGATAATAGACTGCTGATTTGGGGGGGAAGAATTTCATGGCCAACTGCTAAGGAGGCAGCCGACTGGCCGAACAGACAGAATCAAGGCGCCCTGAAGGTGGCGTAATCGGAGACAGATGCTACACAGCAGAGCTGTTATCCAGCCGGGGGTTACAGCCAATCCATTGGAAACATCTGCACCACTGCACTCTTGCTACTATTGTACAATTGACAGCAGAATGGATTATTTACAGTTGTAGGCAAACACACATAATGTAGTACCACAAGAAAAGGTGTGTTTGTTTGCGACTCCCCCTATAAAAGCCCCTCTAAAGGTACTATCAGCGTAACCGCTTTGGAATCTTTACATTTAGACAATAAAGAGGTGAGTATGCTGTAAAAGTAATATCATTAAATGTGGTGAATATCAGAGTTAAAATCCCAAACAGTAATAGTAGTACGTTCACACCGTTGCCGTAGTTCTTGCTGCGAAATTCCATTTTTTTTCTTTGCTGAAATCAGACTTTTTTTTTGCCTGGTCGTTCATACTACTACATCAATGAGGCCGGCATCAGACTTCTGTCTGAACAGTTCATGGCCCCGAAGCGACTCGTATACGCAGATATAGAAAACAGACATCACACAGCAGCTGAGTGTTTAAGGAAGTAATAACTGATGTAGTTACTAGAAGTGTTCAATAAAGCTTTGTTCAAAGAAAATTTTAATAGTGGATATCCGGTAGCCATCTCTGTGTTATTATGAAATTGTTGAGCAATGGGAGCCGACAATATTAAGACCACATTATAACAAGATGAAGTAAGGTAAGAGAAAAAAAAGCACAGCTATGAACAATGACCATTTGTGGATCTATGGTAGCTACTGCTGTAGAGAAGTGTGTATGGATGTGTACTGATAACCAGGATAGTGGCGTAAACGATGCTGAAATGCGACATGACTGCTCAGTCTGCCGACGCTTTAAAAACTACCAGATACATATCCGATTTAGTACCACATATGAAAGTGGCACAAATTGGATTTTCTTTTTTTTCTGTGTGAAAAGATCAGAAATAGGCTGTTTCACTGCCATGGAAAAAATCTGATGTGGGTTGTATTCAGGCAAAAAAAGAGTTTGGTCGCATTGGCTCGGCGGCTTATCATAGAAACTCAATGCCAGCTGGTAAACAGACCTTTCTAACAGGGAATTCCCAGTTATTGTTGTTCTTTTATGTGCAGGTACCCCTGCAGTTTGGGTGTCAGATGTGTCTCCTTGATCTGAAGGACCTGAAGTACTAGCCTCCATACAAGAAAAACACAGTTCTGTTTCAATGTATGCTTTTCATATACAGATAATTTAAATTATCATCGCCACAACAAACAGGCTTAAATCCGAGGCAACTGGACTTTCGTTCAGTTCTTTCTGAAAACGTTTCAACACCTTTCCAGGAGTCTTTGTGAATTGTGGTAGCTTACACTTGAGCAACCTGCAGTTGGTGTACTGCTGTTTTAAAGGACATGGAGACCCATCCTCCTAAGTGCATTTGAAGTGAGACGCAAATCAATGACCCACCCGTCACTGTCCTGGGTTGGGTTGTTAGAAGCTATTGCTTGGTGTGAGTGGAGTACTTGGTCACTTGAATCATGATGAGACTGTTGATGTAATCTCTTTGGAATGTGTTGGAGGATCGAGCTGTAAACACTGGGGAGTTGGAAACGCAATCCTCTCCCTCTGTTTAGTGATAGATTTTCTCTTTTGACCAAAATGCTTTCAAACCATCAGTTTGAAAGCATTTTATTTAAAACTCAAATGCTTTTGATATTAAACAGTAAAATATGTAACCCACATGTTTTGTTAAATCTATTTTTAATCAAGAATTGTCATTAACAGACCAATAGCAATTTTCTTGTATGGAAACAAGTCAAGTCAAGTTTACTTGTCTAGCACATTTCAGCAACAAGGCGGTTCAAAGTGCTTTATATCATGAAAACATAAGAACATCAATCACATCGAAACAATCACCAGTTGTAAGACCAGTATCAAAATGAAATTGTATCAAGTGAAAACATCAAATAGACAAGAACCTTTTCTTTCATAAGTAATTTTGAAACACAATAAGGTTTTGTAATTTCAAGTAATTATTATGATGCATAAAACTTAGGATGCACTTTTCTAACTTAAAGAATCACTTCTTTGTCTTTGCAGTCATTATCTAAAAAGCTGAGCTGTTATTTTATTCAAGTCTTTATATTTTTTGTTTTATTTTGTTATTATTATTAAAATGTCCTGAACATAATGGCATACATTTTCTCCGTAATATTTGTATCATTGTGTTTTGCTGAAGTAATTAACATGATAGTAGCCTTTTTTTGTTCGGTGCTAAGTTTTAAACCAAAGTTTTCAACAAACTGATCATGTAGTTCACAATGCATAGTTAACATTTTTCAAACTGCATTAAAAGAAAAAAGGCTATTTACAGCGAAAACTGTAAATAGCCTTTTTTTCACTTGTGATTAATGAGCCCTGATCTAGTGAACCGCATTCCAAATGCCCCATCACAAATAAAAAATAAAATAAAAACGATACCAGAGGGGCTGGAAACCAATGAAAAACCTACATAAAGCCATTTCCACTCACTTTGATATTAACAGGTTTTATGGTTACATAGTCATAAGGAAAAACCGGTGCATCACTCTTCACTTTATCATATACTTTTTCCAGCTTTTTTGTTGAACAACACATTTTGCTCTGTGATTATTGAAATTCTAAAGCAAAGGTGCTCCATTCAGTGACAAAAGTGCTTGATGAGAGTCAGCATATTTGTGGGGAGCGGGAATAAGAGCATTAATCAAGTGCTGGAGCAGACCAATAACGGGATCTGTAATCATGCTGGAGCAGCGCTCTAACTTTGGGCAGTGTTGCGTGGTCATTCATCATCTGGAAAAGGCAGGAGGCAGAAAGGGAGATTAATAAAAATTACTTTAAGTCAGAGTTTAGATGCAACCAGTATGTGGCTGGGTCATGCAATAGAGTCAATGTGCCAAAAGTGCTGATCTTAATTAGGCAGCGGGAAAAGAGAAACTACTTTTCTAGAATACAATAGAATAGAATATAAATACCCCTTATTATCCTTCAGAGGGAAAATTCAGGTGTACCAGCAGCACATAAAAGGCAATTAGAAGTATGCAGATAAACACAAAGGTAAAAATAAAAAATAAGAATTAGACAGTACAGTAAGGGCAAATTCAGCACACACAAGAAAAAAATATATGACTCTGGCCTGTCTGCTTTCTCCACCCTGCTCTGTTGTCATTATTTCCTTCACTGCACCTGGGAGCCTGCCTATCCGTTCCTCCGCAATCAAACTAATTTCACACACCTGTTTTCTGGTCTTTATAAGCTCACCACAGATATCAGGGCGCCAGATTGTCAAAAGTCTTTTGCCAGTGTTTCTCTCATGCTTGCCTGCCTTCTTAGAACTCTGATCAGGGGCCTCATTTATAAACCTTGTGTTTGCACAAAACAGGACCTGAAACCTCTGTATGTCACTTTTCATATAAAAATTGTGATTTATGAAAAAAATAAAATTTGACGGGAAAATGTGCGGTCCTCACGACAACTCTGACCCATGTGTGTGTTCATTTTGGAGACATGGGGAAATTGGCAACACCTTTGGCAAAGTAGTGAATTGCAGCCTCACTGCATCCTCCCTCCAGGATGCTGAGGCAAACGTCAGGGAGACCAGAACCCCAGGTGCCTGAAAGGCCCCCCAGAGCAAAGGAGACCAAGAAGGACCAACAAGACAGCTGCATCTCCCATCCCAATGAAGAGTAGCCCCATGAACCCCGCGAGCAGCCCCCGGGAACTGCAGCAACGAGCCTGCGGGCCCTGCTGGCAGCCAGCTATGCTAGAGCAGATCCCATCCATGAGCCCGAGACCCAAAGGCACACCACCCAAGCCTGCCTCAGCCTGTTGTGTTGTTGCATGTTGTTCTCAATTGCATTTAATCGGGGAGGAACGAAAAGGGGATCACCCCCTCCCCTTAATACCAACTCAGAACCTTCAGTGTCTATATGGATTTTACCATTGGAGGCAGGAGAAGACATCAGGGCCGACACAATATGCCAACCGTGGCTCTGTAGGAGAGCTCTGCAGGACATCCAAGTCTGGTTCAAAATATAGGTAGCTCTTTCTCATTAGATCTCCACCACTTCATGGCATTTTCATTCAAAGGCAGTGCATCTTTTGCTCAGTACCTTATCACCTCAGCTCTGGCTGTATCGCGTGTGGTTTTGTTTTTTCTTTGGGTGAACGAACCCCCAGGCAGTGCATGTAGGGCTTTCTTCTTACAAGGAGGAGACTCATTTGGAGCTACAATATAAGATATGCATTTAAATATAGTCATGATTCTCATTTCCTATTAATACAAAACTACAACAACATTTTGTTAGTATCACATGATACACCAATGGTCCCTTTCTTGAATCATGACAGCTTTGTGCTTGAGCCTCCATCTTCTTCCTCCAGATTTCCCATTGCTTGCATCGATAGATGTAAGAATGTGTGAACTGTTAACATAACTGCTCTGTAAGACTGAATACAGAAATTTTGAGGAAAATAAAGAACAGATGAGAAAGGACACATAAAAGAGCAGAATAGAACACGACAGTGGAAAGAGTTACCTGGGGGGACAAAATTTAAATGTGACATTTTACAAATGAATATAGTCTAACAAACAAATCGTACCCAAACTTAATTTTAATTAGGAGTCCAAATTAATGACCAATGCTTGGGGTCCACTGTAGCTTGTAGACAGATCATCGGTCATCACCCTCTTAATCTCTGCCACCAGGGTTGAGTCATCTTTACATGGCTGTAGGTGTTTCAGTAGTTTTGCTTGAAGAGAACCAATCAGAGAAAGTGTTGGCTCGTCTTCCTCACACATCACAGTGGTTGTCATTTTGACAAGACCTATAAACTGAACTACGTCCTCCATGTTGGCAATATCAATATCACTCTCACTCAACGTGCCTACATCTGTGGCCCCCTTTCTTCAGGTCCTTGGACATCAGAGTTGGCAATATAGCTGGCTGTTGTTCCAAAAAATGTATGCACATTTCAAATGAACTGTTCCACCTGGTTATTATGTCTTATATCAATTAATGTTGTGGTAAATCCATTAGATTTTGTTTTTCCTGTTGTACATGGTATGCAATCGGGTCGTAGTGAAAATATCCAACAATTTGTTGCACTTTCTCCAATAACCTGGAAGTACAGTCCAACCCAAAACTGTTTTGCGAGGAAAGGTGTAGTATATGTGCAAAGCAGGTAATGTGTGGACTTATCTGGGCTTCAGCACTGGCCACAATCAAGTCCCTGGCATTATATGTGATGATGGCAGGCTTCTTGTCAGAGATGTTCCACTCTGTGCTGGCTTCACACAGTAACCAGCCAATATTTTTACCAGTATGGGCTTCATTTAAAACCCTGGTTTGTAGAACAAAGGTTTCCATTTTACACTTTGGCTCAATGTAATGAGAGGTAATCGTCAAATACCCTTGATTTGAGCTTCACCCGAGCTGAGTTTTGGCCTGGTTTCTGGTTAAACATGTTGGCAATGCCTGAGGCTTCTGCAGAGCTGGCATTACCTTGCACTGTTCTTCTGCTGCAGTCCGAGTGCTTCAAGAAAAGTCTATAGAGTTGGCATTGTGTGAGATCATAGTAGGTGGTTGAAGAGATTTTTCATGTTACCGTAGTATTTTACTTGACCTTTACATATCCCACAAATAGCGTGCGATTTATTTAGACAATTTCCGTTTTTGCAAAAGCCAAAGTGTTTCTACACACTGGACCACAATGGTGGCTTAATTTCTTGCTTGCAGGCTTGTTCTTTGCCATCCGCTATGCTTTGTTTTGTGGTCTACTGGCATGTAACAATGACATCACAGACAGATCAAATTGAGTAATGTTTAACGTCTTTATCATTAAAAGGGCTATAAAAAAATCCCTAAAAACTCTGGTTCTTAAATTCAATGCAGTATTTCATTATATGGACACAATCCATTGATTACATTTTAAAATGATGTTAGATCAATATATGTCGTCCTAAAGGCCAACTTCCCAAGCACAGATTGATGAAGTTAGAACATAGAAATATAAATTGACACATCAATGTAATAGATTAATCATTGCACCGCTAATGTTTATGCATAAAAACAAACTTTTTACAAGAATGACAAAAACTATACAAAAACAGCAGGCATGTACAAACCTATTCAGTTTGTTGCGAGCAGTGATGGTCATAAAGAGTAGATGCTGCTGGGTGGAAGGATCTGTGATAACACTTCTTTTGTATTTAGGCTGCAACAGTATGCCACTGAAAGAGCTCTGCAGCTCTGTGATGGCATGCATGGATGGTGAGACATTGTCTGATAGTGTGGTTTTTGCTAGAGTCCTTCTATCTCCCACCACCTGCACTGGGTCGAGGGTCCATCCTAGTACACCTCCTTGCAAACCTCTGGCCTTCCTGGTGAGCTACTTAACTTCTTCCTCTCAGCTTTAAATTTGTATGCTGTGTATAACATAGTCATTGCCTGACACTACCACAGAGTCAAAATAGGTTTTCAAGGCAGCCCCCAGCAATCCATACAATATCAGTCTCCTTTGCAGGTAGTTACTGCTATGACCATTCCTGTAAAGAGTATGATTTTTTTTTTTTACTCCAGTCCAGTTTGTTGTTCAGGTGTTCACTGGAGTTAGTGGGATGGGTCTGCACTACCTGCTCCTTGGTTTTCTCTTCATAAAAAGCTTTGGAGAATTCAAAGAACGTGATCATAATGGTGCTACTACGCTACTCTACGTAGGTCAGAGATCCCCCTGTTTCCTACTGTGATGCAACTACAAACATTTCTACAAAAAACAAAAATAGTGTGCATGGCACTATATAAGAAGGAAACTCATCAAGAAACTGAGCAATGTACGGAAATCTATCAGTACAATTCTGCAACAAAAAAACAACAGAAACTAAACTGAAACAGAGAGGTTCAGTTGAGCTTTAAAATATTTTATATTTCCCTTTCTTTAGTCCCTGAGCAGCATTGTAAGGCAAATCCTAAGCTTTCTCAGTATCCCTAACTATTTCAGCATCTTCAGCCCCTTAGCACCCTAAACTCCACTGTCAATACATATGGCATGTCTCAGGCTGGCTTCACACTGACTACGTTCCTTGTGAGCTCCGTCCTTTCATTGCAAAATGTGCCGTGCAGCAATGCAAACTGGATCCATGTAGGATCCGTTCATGTATCCAGACAGCCCCCCCCCCCTTCCTCTTTTACTTTGAAATAATACTGGATCCGCATTACACTTGATGCGGGTGACTTCTTGTCTGGCTCATCTGTTTTTTTTTTTTAGAAATTGACGCATTCCGATCCATCCTCCCTCACAAATAGACTCAATCTGTATTTCAGACAATGGAGGAGGGTTCTCTGTCATGCCATAGCACCATAGCTCCTGTGGGAAATACCCTATTGACTAAAATGGCTTTTATTTGTGATGGAACGGAGAACACACTGATGGAGTCTGTGTGAATGAGGGTTCAGTCTTTTCTGACATCGCTAGGACCTGTTGTTATTGGGATTATTAAAGCAAAATCACCCCTGACCTATTGTCTTGGAAACATGTAAGCAGCTGTACTCAGGAAGAAGGCGGCTACACTCTACTCTGGTTAAAACAAGGTCAACACTATTTTCTGTGTGAGACGGTAAATCTTTGGGTTTGAGATGTTTGTATTATGTCTGCTCTGGTCAGCCGATATAGCTGAGTATAAGAAGGAGGTAGGCAGAGATTTGGAGGAGAACAGAGCTCAGGGCTGACAAGAAGGCAGACTGCGGCCTACCCAGGGGTGTGATTACTTTGTCTCTTCTCTGGTTCTCAAAGTGCTGGAACTTGATGGAATCACCATTTCATTTTATTCAATAAGTAACTGGGGAATCAGTTTTCTTTATTTCCCACAACACCTGTGAATTTTAGTGACCGTTATGCATTCAAGGGTTCAGTATACTATACAACTTTCAGTAGTTTTACATTTTTTCTTGAATAATCAATGATTTGATGATTTACTTTTCCAAACATTTATAGGAACATGAAAACTACATCACAATTCTTACACAAAAGAAAGCTTTACAAAATGGTTTAACTTTTTTCGTTCATGGTTGCATCACACTTTAATAAACTTTTTAATAACTTATGTCTGGGAGGTTCCTTTTTATATGACTGCGTGTGTGTTATTTTAGTCAGCCTCCCCATCCCGATGCTCTAGATTGCTCTAAATTAAGGATTCATTTTTCACTGCTTTGAATACTTGACAGATGAAACAAAAATGGCAGCTATATAATTCAGAAAAGATGAACTGCTATATATAAAAAAGGAAGAGGCATGCAAAGAGAAGACACTTCGGTTAGTTTTGGTAGAGCACAATGGCAGGGCATTACTCATTTGTGGCTCTGCTAAACAGGGGCATAAACCAGAGGCGGCGGCAAAACAAGAACAACAACCAAACATCAATAGGCAATTAAGAACGATGGGCACTTAGTGTCTCAAAGAGGGTGCGCTATCCTCTTTGTGTTTCTCCACTATCCACTTTGTTACATAGCATTTTATTTTGTTTTAAAGTACATATACGTTTTTCTTCACACTCCAAAATCCTTTTATTTATTTACTTTATTTCATCACTGCTGATAAGAGAGGTAGAGCAACTATTCTTTTTCTAAAACAATACCCACCGTATCAACCAATATCTATGTAGGAAAGTGTGTGATGCATAGCTGTTACTTTTAAACGTTGCAATTTTTGCAATATGATTACATCCAGCAGTCAGTATTATAACTTAGCCAATGCTGAGTCACATTGCTCTTATATGTAAAACATTATACGATACATTCATTACTACTCAGGTCTCTCCATCCAACCATTTTAAGAAGAAAAAGCTCCAAAGATATAGAAAAAAATGTGTTCTTCTACATTAAATAGCCACATCATTGTAGTCTCATTTAAATATGCCAGGAAAGTGAAAGATCCAGCTTGGCACTATGAAGACAGTGATTTGCCTACAGTACAACCTGGGCCCACCTTAATGTAGAAAATAAATAGATATGAGCTAAACATTAAGCAAGTGGCTGAGTATAATGATGAGTGGCTTGACATTCTCTTTAAAGTAATGCCTCCTTGTTTTATCCACAAAATAAGATGTCAGCACCCCAGCCCTAAAGTGCATCTATAGTTCATAGTCTTAGAGGTAATTCTATATACTTTCTATGACAACCCCCCCCCCCCCCATCAGAGAGAGAGAGAGAGCACTCTCCAGCGGTTTTCATCCACTGAGTTAAAGGTATACTATGCAACCGGGGTTGATTTTCCAGCGAGGCTCCCCCCAGAGGGCGAAAGTAAAAGTGCACTGTCGTAAATCAGCTGTTCCCTGGTTTCTCCGGCAAGCCAGGCGCGGTTGTTTTGAGCTTAGACAGGCGAACGCAACGAATACAAAAGTCGAAAACACGGCAGTACAAACAATGACTAACACAGTGAGAGTAAGAACATGCACACAGAGAGAGAGAGAAACCATTCCAATGCAGTGTTTCCCCTAGGAATTTGCTTAGCGGACGACCGGCGGAGCGGGAGGGAGAGAGACAAGCTTTGCGTCCCCGAGCGGCGAGGCGGGCGGGCGGGAGACAAGCTTTGCGCCACCGGAGCGGCGAGGCGGAGCGGGCGGGAGACAAGCTTTGTGCCACCGGAGCGGCGAGGCCGAGCGGGCTGGAGACAAGCTTTGCGCCCCTGGAGCGGCGAGGCGGGCGGGAGACAAGCTTTGCGTCCCCGAGCGGCGAGGCGGAGCGGGTGGGAGACAAGCTTTGCGCCACCGGAGCGGCGAGGCGGAGCGGGCGGGAGACAAGCTTTGCGCCACCGGAGCGGCGAGGCGGAGCGGGCGGGAGACAAGCTTTGCGTCCCCGAGCGGCGAGGCGGGCGGCAGACAAGCTTTGCGCGCATATCGAGTTAGTTTTTTTTTTTTTTTGGAATGTTTGCAAGGCAGTAGCGTGAGGGAAACCCTACAATGTTACTTACAGTCGCATCAGCAGAAACGCGAGGTCCGCGTCAGCCTTGGAGCCTTCTCTTTCTTTTAGCTCTCGCCATTCAGAAAAAGCTTGCCCGATGTTCACCCGTGTACGACTCCTCTCTCTGTCCAGAGCCATTTTCCTCTTTCTTGCCTGCTCCAACATGGGCTTTCGCTGTTTTCTCGCTGGTTCTGCCATGATAACTGCACAAATATCTCCACTGCGCTAGCAACGAGCATGCCTTTCACTGGGGGTGTGTAGCAGTTCTCGCCGTAAAGCAAGACCGATTCTCGCGATGCACACGAGATTTTGAGCCTGTGGGCGCGGGCCGAGGCCTCCTGCAATTGCAAGTGCGGTATTTCCCCCACAGACCACCAGGGTGACCGAGAAAACCTTTATTCGACCTGAAATGACTCATTTAATCATCCAAAACGATATGGAACATATTAATTAACTGAAAAATGTTGCATAGTATGCCTTTAAAATTTGAGATCATTTGCCTCAGCCATGGCGGGGGCGAGGAGAACAAGTTAAAAAATATACTGTGCAGCTTGACTGAGCTCGAGCTCCTTTCAGCGGGACTCTGCGAAGGCATGTATTTGGATTTGATCCACTCTGTTCTTAGTGGTCCTTAATATTGATGTTGTTGCTCTTCAGTTTTTCTGGACTTCCTCGGAGAAAACCTTCTTGTTTCTCCTTGCCCCACGGCCAATCACTGAAAAGAGGGGTGCTCACTCAAAACTCCTCTTGAGTCAGCGCAGTTTGACCCTGCTCTTCAGCAGAGCCACAGAAATCCAGGCTGGCCCTGAACAAAACTGCTCCTGAAACACTCGTAGGTGAGCGGAGCCGTGCAGTGTGCAGGGTTGAGGTGGATGGGACTGGTAGGCACCAGTCCCATCCACCTCAACCCTGCACTGACAAGCAGGTATAGGAGATGGATGGATGGATGTGACTATTCCAAAGTACAGTAAACATTGCATAAACAAAGGAACTGTAACACAAGCTGTTTTTCTCCCTGTAGGCGCTGATTTTCTCACATTCAGAATGTGATGTGTGATAACAGCGATTTGTTAAACTGAACTGTGTTAGACATGGTTTTATTGCTTACTCAAAATACTTCACCAGAAGAGATGCCATGAATTTCATCTGAAAATAATATTGTTTGGGCTTTTTTCATGTAAGATTTAACCAGTGTTTGTAAGAAATGAATGCAGGTATATACTACAGAAATGTACATGACACCATTTTTATTAGAATAGTATAATCTAATTAATCCATTAGTCCATTGTAACACTGATTAATTCAAATGTTCATCCATAGTGTTTCATAAAATCATAGTGTACAATCATAGTGAATCAGTTTTACTTTACTTCCTCACTGCCATAAGATAAACATTTGCTGCATGGTAACCTTGAGATGTTTTAATCCCACTTTAAACTTGATGGTTTTTTAAGGGGACAGTTCAATCACATTTTCAGTAACATCGATATGTGCTTAATTTGTTCAGTAGCAGTTTTTTTAGAATCTTCCTTGAAATGACTTTGCCAAACAAGAACTTCAAAGCATGCAAAAGCACACATAAACAGAGCTGATGCTCTACAATCCTCCTTACACAGCAAGTCATCTGTCTTCCCCATCAGTGCAGACGTTCCTGGTGCTTTTAGTCTTGAGCGGCTCCTCATAACATACAGTGGTCCCTCTGGTCCCATGGCTGTGGACAGAGTGCCTTACCCTTTAAGCCGTTTTGACAGCCAGCGCACGGAAGACAGTGTATAGTCATGGCTGAGTATGTTCAAGTGAACATGGATTTGAGATAAATTTGCAATGTCACAACGATTTATTCCCTTTATTGGGCTGAACCCTCATTACAAAAAAATGGAAGCATGGGTTTCCAATCTTTTCTTTGTTTTATTTCCAATCAATGCTTGGCTTTGATGAAGAATTCGATTTGAAACATGTGAGACCTTACAGCAAGTTTTCATTTTGTTCAGTTGTGTTATTTGTGTGGCCGCCAATTAGTTTTAAAACTGCTGTCCAAAAACAGCCTATTTATGCTTGACTTGACTGTGGAGAACAGTATAAATGAGTTATAAACTATGCTGGGAAAAGAGACTTTCTGCTTCCCAAGTGCAAGATTTGAAGCAGCCTTTTAAGGGAGTGTGTCTGCCCTTTGCATGCATATGTGATTCTAGGTGCACAGAACTGTCACAAGCATGTTCTCAACTCTTGCACTGCATGGCAGGTTTTAGCAACAGAGGGTCAAGCATCTGCTTATCACAACTGTGTGCTTGCTGAACTTTGCTGAAGTGATGAAATGAAATGCTGTCTTGATCGTGCAGTTTCACACACAAATAATACTCTGTTCCCTCATGGAGCTGAGATACTCCCGCGCCAAGATAGTTTACTGCCTGCTAATTTTCTTGTGCGTGTTTGGATCATGCTGGCTTGTTTTTTTTTTCATGCCCTACTTTTGACACTAATTAAACACCATGTTTTTGCTCCTTTGTCTCGCATCTCTCATCGTGTGAATTTGCATCATGACATGAAGATGTACAAACTCGTTCATGATTTCCTGTTTGTAGATGTGGGTGTTGGCAGTCAATTTTACTTAGCATGGTTTGAAAAATTTAATTTGTGATCTGTAACATTATATTTGTGTGCACCTGTTTTTTGGAGTAACTCTTTGGGGATTGTTCAGTAATGTTTTACTTTTGTTTTGTTACTTTTCATCACCCTTAAATAATTTAGATAAACAATGTTTTTATATTATACAAACCTGAGTGGTAACAGTGCAGTTTTCATGTGATAATTTCATTCATTATAGGAACAAGGCTAAACCAACATGATCCTATCCAGAAAAGTAATTGTCTCCTGTTTGTTTAGGATCGCTGCGTTTTCCATATACAAGCCCAATTACTGCTATAGCTGTTGAATCAAAAAGATAATACTTCAAAAGAAGCTCTCTATAAGAAATAGCCTACTATAGCTTAAAGAGCAACACATAATACCTAGATCTAAAGAAATTCAAGAACAGATGAGGACCAAAGTCACTCACATCTGTCAGACTGGGAAGAAATATAAAGCTATTCCTAAAGCTCCTCCACAGTAAAGCTTTGGGACTCCTTCACAGTGAGAAAGTGAGAAAACATTGTACAGTGGTATACCTGTCAGGAGAGGCTGACATTCCTAAATTAAGCCCAAGACACACCAGATCCAATTTAGCATCTGATCTGGCAGAAAATTGGATCAGATGCAGTCGTAGCAGTTACATCTGGTTGAAGTAAATGGGGCTGGGCGGACCACTTGTGATTCTTTGCAACTGTGAGCAACAGCTCAATAAATAATTAATAAAACATTTCAATAAACAGTGTACTTACTCATGGTAAGTGAAAGATAAGTGAAAGATAAGTGAAACAGCAATTTTCTTTGCCGTTAGATACTCACGAGTGAATACTCAATCTTGTGAGTCCAGTCGTCCATAGAGGGACCCTCTATGCAGTATATCAGAAGAAGAATTTGGATCAGAGAGGGAAGGATTGGAGGCAAGCAGTGTCTTGGCTTTAAGAACATATTGACAATTCATCAAGCAGGTCATGAAAGGACCGAAGATAAAATCTCAGTAATAGTGTTTTAATTATTCAACAATTTAGAAGAGACTGAGTAAAAAGTGGTCAGAAAGAGGGGCCGATTAAAGGCAACTTGATGGTCCCCAAGACTTTTGGAAAATGTATTCTGGGGATTGACAGAACAAAAATGAAAATTATTGGAAGGTTACACCTGAAGTAAAACTTATAAAACATAGAAATGCTTTGTTGCTTCAGATCCAGAAAAAAATTGCCATAATGGACTTTAATTAATATGAATTTGCCACTAGAAAATCCTAAAAGAGAATATCTTGATTGTGACTTCAAGCCAGATGCACCAGGACAATGATGCAATGTACTCTAGCAATTTACCTCATATGGGCTAAAAAAAAAGGCAAGACGAATAGAGGTTTTGGAGAGGCCTAGTCATAGTCCAGGCTTTGATCTGCTTGAAATGTTGTGGCATGATGTTTAAGACACCTGGAAACTTATGATCAGGCTTTGGAATATGTTTAAATAAAAAACGGAATTGCGCACAATGAAGAAGGATAGTAAACAATGTTTTCCAGATAATCATTGAGAATGTTCATTATTTAATCAGATAATGTTCATCAGAAAAGGTTGTTGATTATTTGGGTTTGACAACCTTAAGGAGCTTATTTTATATTTCATATTTAAATTTGTATTTAAATGTATATATCTATATTTCTTTTCTTCTCCTTTTTTTAACCAGAAAAACCACTGGAATCCTAAAATGTCATTTATGGGGTTCCTACAAATTCTGGAAAAGTATTGAATTTGATAGTATTTTTTTCCCAGCTCAGTGAATGCCCTTCGGACAGTCAATACGTAGACGCAGACTACGGAAATGGACATAGTAACCATTTGTATATTTTGCTAGGAAGTATGATTTTAAATATGAAGGGCAAAGGCCAAGAATAGCTTTGGATAGTGGATGTAGATGTGCTACAGTCCCCTGGTAAAATGGCAAGTTTTTGATACAAAAAACTGACGAAGTTAAATCATTTTGGTTCTATTTCCACTTCTAATGTGGAATATGCCCTGTATAATTTAAATAAAAAAACAAAACAATTAAAACAGGATAAAATGTAATCAAAGTAATACAATAAAAGGCTCAAATACCCTGGTTGCATTAGTGTGCTCACCCTTAAACTAGTGTTTAGTTTTAACTACCTTTCTGGGTATATACCTACCATTCATTACATAGAATCTGATTAAGAAGCTATTTTTCATAAGTCTGGACAAATGGATGCCAAATGGAAGCCATTTCTTCCAAAGACAACATCCAGACTTCCCTAAAATCTTCCAAAACCTTGTAGATTAAAAACAATGCACATGACCCAAAGAAAACCATACCCACAGTGAAATATGATGGTGGCAACATCGTGATCTATTGCTATATTCTTCTATGTTTACCCAAAAGATGGTTCAGTATAGTGTAAGACTAATATGTATGATTGATCAATAAGTTTCTAGGATTTATAAAGAATATTAATATTCTGTTGACTGTATGAATGTATTTAAGCATAATGCAGTTACATTTAAATAAATTGTAATTCATTGATCAAGCAAATACATAAAAGAAGCAGATAACAAGATAAGTAATTCTTTAGCCTCAAATACATTATTTGTTGTCTTTCTTGTATTCTGTTGATACAAAGTAAACAAGAATAAAGTTATGAGTTTGTTAAAACACGTCAACATTTCTCAAAACTTCCACTCACTTAAATGAGAGCCAGTGTCCGTGCTGTTATTTCTGTTACGCCTGCATGTTCCCTGGTCAAATAGAAAAGTTAGAAAGAGAAAAATGTCACAAAGTTATTCCTCACCCTCTACCTATCCTTTCCTCTTCTTTGCTGTGCCTTCATATTGAGATCTAAGGAGTCATTGGCACTGGATGCAGAAGCTATTCATGCAGCCCCAACACAGCATAAGCTCTCAATTTTGGTGGTCAAGCCTCCAGCTTTCTGCTTTATGTTTAAAACAAGGATTTGCATTTGACCCATAATATGAATCCACAAAGATACAAATTTACTCTACAAAGGTAATATGTCTGAAACAGCATGACCACACAGCATGCACACAGCAGGAAATACTCCCAACAAGACGATTTGTTTTTTTGGTTTGTTCTACAATTCAAACTTTTTAAAACCAGAGATTGTTTATATTGAGTGATATAAACTGAACACAATCATTCAAGTTAAAATAGAGTCTCTTAGTCTTGTCCAAAATATTTCATTAATGTACTCATAAGACATTTTACATTAAGAGCTTATCGCTGAAATGTTATATTCATAGGAAAAATTAGGGAAACCTGGCACTCATAGAATTATTTCTGATTTTTTAATTTTACTTCAGGGCTGCATGTCTCATTTTAGTATGATGCACAGGCAATGCAAGAATAAATATTGAACAAAATAGACAGAAACACATACACAAAGACATAAATTGTGTCTTTTACAGCAAAATAGCTTCAAAGCATCTTAGGATATCATAACCTCCTCAGGTTACCATTAATGCACGGTGAATGCTTATTCCCCAAAGGCTACATATGAGTGGAAGATGGCAGGCATGTCTAGCTGCTACCAGTTCAATGCCTAGTCCCAGACATGGTTCAGCATAAATGAATGTGAACGACATGAGCAGATAAATCCCAGATAGATTTTTTAACAGCAACAAAAAACGCAGCCGAAGTTTACATTAGTCACCTTTCATTTCTGATCCTATGAATGTAAATTCATGTGAATACACAAGATATACCCTGTACATGAGAAGGAGAAAAAAGGTCATAAATTGTAGATGGATCAATTAAAACTAATAAAAGATACCCCCTTTTTGTCACAGTATATCCGAGAATGAATGGTTTCCTAATTGCAGTAGAATAGAACAAAAGGTTTTGAGAGACTGCTTTCCAGGTGGTGAAGGATTATGCTCAGCTGCTTATGCATTCATCTTAATTAGACATTACTCGCTCTTGTGTATTTGTAACTGCTTTGTGAAAGAATATGCAAAATGTTTGATACTTTCTCAGTTAAACCTTTTTATTCCTACATTTCAGGGAAGAGGCATTGATGTCCACGTACTTTGAGTCAGTGCAGGACCTGTTGGCATCTTTTGGGCCTGTCCGTGACTGCTCCAAAGACAACGGTGGCTGCAAAAAAAATTTTAAGTGTGTATCTGATCGACAGATGGACTCCTCAGGATGCATGGTAAGCCGATTTCTGTGTACGGTACCTTATCTTTTGTCCATACCAAACAGGATTTCAAATGAGGAGTGTGTACCCTTAGGTTTAAACAGAAATGGAAATGACTGGCCAGTGTTGCCCGCTCAGGGCAGTAACAAGCCCGCCTCAACCTTTTGGCAGAGGGTTTGTTTTTTTACATGAGCTATGTGACTATGTATCGCAAACAGTACTCTCCTGGGATTTTCAAGTTGAAGTTTGTGGTTTCAGAGGAAACAAGATTCACCTGCAATTTTAAAACTGTTAAATTTATCCATACAACAAACTCAAATTCTAGAGTTCAGGCAGCACCTAGGAAACAATTTCAAGGTCTCCTTGTCTTTAGCAACTTTCTCCAGCACCTCCAAGTAAAATCCCCAGCCACTCTCAGGCCAGCTCAGACTTATAATCCCTTCAGCAAGACCTGGCATGCCAATGAGACCCTTGAATGGAGATGCCCAGCAGGCATCCTTGTTAAATTTCAGATCCACCACAAATGGTTCATCATAGTGTGGGTATCTTCTAGATTTCCAAAGACTGCCCTGAACTGTGAGAGGAAACGAAGGAAGCATTGTTTTACTCATATATTAGGGTGCCATTTTAGTGCTGTAAGTGCCCAGGGCTTGTGGTCACAGGCGGAAATTTAGGAAGAAAGCCATACCCTTAAATAAGGAGTGGAGCTTTATTTCTCACTGGTGTGGTGAAATTGTAATACTGGAAGGATATTTTGGAAACAACATGATGGTGTAAATAAGCATTAAAACTTTGTGTATTACAGGCAGTGCTTTTAAAAGTATTCCTATCCTTTGAACATTAAAATGTTTGTTACATTTCAACCACAAACGTCAATATATTTTATTGGAACTGTATGTGATAGTTGTGTGTTATTCTGATCTACCGGGAAAAGGCAAGCGAAGTTGGCTCCACAGCGCAACCCACAGTGTTTTAAAGGGCATCAAAGGAAACCTGAGAAAAAATAACAAAGCATATGCATAAAAGCATTGTATAAAAGTAAAAAAAGAAAGGTGGCTTTGAAACTTTGCGAAAATAAAACCCTTGAAGTTGTGATGTGGATACATTTTCTGTCCCCTTTAACTCTGATAGCCTACATAAAATCCAGTGCAAAAAAAAAAAAAAAAAAAAAATCACATAGTCCGTATAAATGCACAAAATGGACATAATCAGTAAGTAGAGGGTACTTGAGTGTGATTCAATCTGAAGGCCTCTGAAGTTCATTAGAGAGCAGTGGAGAACAAACTGTGCCGTGATGACCATGGAAACAAGACAGATCAGGGATTAAGTTGTAGTAGAGGATTCAAGGCAAGGTTGGGTTATGAAACAATATCCAGCTTTAAACATTTCACAGAGCACTGTTTGGTCCACCAACCTCGCGTCCCACCCAACGACTGCCGGGATGGGATAACCACAAATCTACCGAGACACCTACACCTAAACTGATAAACAGAGCTGCTGCTTGTGTACTCTTTGGCAATATACATTATCATGCCTTTTGAAAAATATCTGTTTCATTGTAAAAAGGTTATGTATACTGTAAATCAATTGGGGGACATTAAGACTGACCTGTTACGTTATGATCTCATTTTATTTAGAATTCTTTTAAAAAAGATTGTCTGACAATCAAGGAATAAAACTCTGGTGCTCTTTGAGTACCTATATGTTGTCAAAGAATTATTCACTTTATTCATAAGAATCACAGTTGCATTACTTCTGCTGCAATGGTGCACATGCACTGTGTACATGATGAGACATGTTGCACTCATGTTGCAGCAATGTTTAACATAGTCAGAGGATCTGCCGGACTGGTTTATCTGGTGATCAAAGTAGGTATGCCGTTGTGTAAAATGTGTAAGATGTTATGAATCAAGTTTGCTTAGATGGACCTGATGGTTGACCAAGAGAAAGATGTACATTTATTGCAAAATTCTTTCTAATATACAGATTGGACACTGAGACAGAGAATAGATCGCCACAGCGAGGGCTCAGAGGAACAATCCTGAATCCACAACTGAAATCAGAGTAAAGAGTTCGGAGTTAGGAGCAGAGCAGAGAGCAATCCTTCACTTACTGCAACAGTGGGGGAAAAGTTGGGGATAGAGTAAGGGTTAGCAGAAAATTTAATAATCCACTCAGTTGTTGAAGAAAAACAAAATCTAAATGGATGAGAGGCTAAGGGGGAAAACAGAAACAAGGCTTTTTAAGCATGAACAAGCAACACTGTGACCCAAGGCTACAAACGATCTGGCATGGAACACAGGAAACCCAGGCTATGTAAAGGATAACCATCAGGTGTGGGCAATAAGCTAATCAGCTGAAGAGCTGCAGTGCAACACCAAGTAGCCTTTTTGGAAGTAGGGAAAAAAGCCTGAACTTAGCAAAACATGATTAAATTGTGACATACGAAGGTGATGTGGGAGCATAAGTTTCCTGTGGCATGATGGTTTTAAATACCATTAAAATGAAAAGCTTATATGCAATAGTGTGGAAGGGGTATTAGTCATACACTCCACAAATTTGACCTTTGTGGAAAAGTAGCAAGAAGAAAGCGATTGTTGAAAGTAATAAGGAGTCCCACTTAAAGTTTGCCGCAAGCAATGTGAAAGACAAAGCAACATGTGGAAGAACATGACCTACTCAGGGGAGATCAAACTGGAACCTTGTGGCTTACATCCAAAATACCACAATATGGGTGGAGAAATACTAATACTGCAGGGCCCATGGTAACATATGGAGCACCATCATACTTTTGAGTTGCTTTTATTCATCAGGGGACAGCGGGCCTAAACACAATTAAGAGTTTGTGACGAGACTTTAAAACATTGATGTTATCAATTCTGACTCGGTTTTAGATTTTGCAAAAAAAAAAAAAAAACTTTGGTGTTCTCTATAGATATGCAGTTGTGCACTGCTCTGTGTCGGCCTAGATCAAATCTCAATGACTTAGATTTAAGTCTGTTGTGTAATGTCTAGTGCGTTTAAATGTCTTTGAATGGCCCTTTCAAAGCCTCTCAATCTGAAAAGCTGGGACCTCAATTTGGACCCCCTGTATACAGTAGCACTCTCCCAAAGTTTAAGAGTTCAGTTCAATTCAGTTTATTTATATATACATTTTAAACCAATTTTAAAAAGTTTTCTATTTAAGGAAACCCAGCAGATTGCATTAAGTCAGTTAAGAATAAAAATAGTAAGATTCCAAGAAAAAGTAAACAAAACTTTTAAATACATTAAAGTAAAACAAAAAACATAATCGTCTATCTTCATAAACACAGTATCTTTCAAATATAGCAAGCTAAACTAAATGTTTTAAATTATTATTATTTGTATAATTATTTTATATGCTGTTTATGAGTGATCACAATGCAGTTTATTGTGTTGCATTCACTGTAGACAGACTCACCTACAGCGACTGTCTTCAAAAAATCTGGTTGGTCCAAATAAAATCTGTTATCCAATTTGGCACAGATAGTAATTAACCTTATAGGGATAAACCTTACAAAATATGAATCAATAGTTTTAATCCTATCTTTACCTGATTTAGATAAAGATAGGGTTCCTGGGAAAATGTTTTATGTGATTTTATTTCATTTAAACTTCACGAGAGTGTTTTGTATGAAGTGTTTTGACCACTTGCTTTATGAAAATTACTTTGACTTTAAATGTAACATTGTAAACTACAGTGCAAATGACATTGGAACCTGCCATATTTTATAGTGCAGGGTGACTGGAAACTTCAGGTTCTGGACAGCAGGGCAGGCCTGCGTTGTAAATTAATTAAATTGATGAGCCATCTTAATTACTGGATGACAGTTCTCTGCGTCATTAAGAGCTTGGAAGCGGCTTTAAATCGATGAGTCTTTTGGTTGTTTGTGACAGTCAAAGACAAATATATGAAGAGCTTTTTTTGCTTCTGTATTATTAATATTCTTTATTAAAAAATGTATCCAGCGTCTTGTTACTACACTCACAAAGCTGTTGTAGAGATACCATTGCTGGTTTTGCAGACCTGATGGGACAACTGTCCTAATGTATCTGGGCTGGCAGTGACCATATATATTATATTAATCATTAATTATTAAATATTATGAATGACAAACATTAGGTGATACGTCGCTTATATGCGTTTTACAGCTTTTTAGTGTTTCTTCCCCAACCATAACCTTAAATCATAGTTATAATTAATTACATCTAAACACATCTCATTCCATTTAAATATAATCTGACCAAAATGTGTTGGCCCAACTTCCTTTTTCATTTTATCTCAGTTTTTCTCTAATAATTTGTTATTATATATTCTTCCCATATAATAAACTCCCTGAATAATAATGATATAATATGATAGTGTGACATATTTGCTATTTTAGGAGTGTGGAAACAGGGTTTCTACTTCACTGTATTTTATCCTGGCAACATCTGTTTTTATACTGTGGACTGCTTATGCATATTTTGCTCACTGTAACTAAGGGAGAGAGTGAGCTTGTACACCAGATAGGTTGCTGTTGTTGAAATCAAATCTTAGCTTGGTTGTGTTGCAGATGTTAGATTTTCTTTCCTAAGGCAAAGGCTACAGGTGAGAGAGTTAGAGTTGAAATAGAAGCTGTCCTTTCTGCAGTCAAATGAACCTTGTGTATAAACAAATTATAGTGGTAAAGAGGAGCTTTTTTTCAGGCAGATCTGCAAGCAATTTTGAATGTATTATTTGTTTTCTTTTTTGTTACAGAAACCTCTTTCTTGTGGGAAATCCTATAGAAAATATATAATCTCCATATGCATTTCTATCTAACCCGGATATGTAAACTAGGGTTGGAAACCAAGTAAGGTGCATGTGGGTTGTCTTTCTGTCATTAGTGCTATATAGCTCTAGGTTTTTAATGAACTGCTGCAGCAGAAAACAAAAGAAGTGATTACAATAAATAAATAATACGTATACTTGGCCTCTTAAATACCTTCACTCATTTATTTTTCATATCAAAAATAATTTCTTTGAGCTTAAGGCTCAGACGGTTTTAGGTCCTAAAAACGCTCCTGTTAGGGCACTATGTTATTCACATACCCAACAACTTACTGTCAACAGTACTTACCTATGAGACAATATGATCCCTAGATTCAAGCGTGCACTGCCACCATCAAGCAGCATTTAACTTCTTCCCTATTTTCCCCATGCTTATGCAAGAATTTCCAGTTGCTGTCCAGCTGCCACCTCTGGGTTTGGACAGGAATGTCAGATTACCCAACCAAGCTTGGTACCAACTGGTAGACAAACTTTATGGTTATAATCCCTGTGCTGTGTCGTTTTTTATTTGCATAGGGTTTTTTTTTTATAGACTTGCAACTGTCCAGTTATTTTCTTACTCTAAATGTATTTCTAAGGGTGGGAATCATTTAAATGAACCATGTTCTACCATTTAAAACACTCACTTGTTTAAACTCACTTAAACAAGTCATTCATATTACTTTCTGCCAAACTGTGGATACATCTTTTTTTCCTCATTTTTCTTTGTTTTTTTTTCGTCAAGTGGGTGGCGGGGGACTTCAAAAATCCATTATCAAAGTCTGTTCCTCAGAGCTCTCTGCTGCCCTTAGGACAATTGATATTAGGGTTGTAAAAATCACTGATATTTCAGTGTAATTGATGCTAAAACAAATAATTATTCAAAGGTACTCATGTGTCAAACAAAATACATAAAAATAACCTCTTTAGTGAACAAGGCAAACACTAAAGCATTGTTTAAAAGGACTTTCCCTATGAGGCAGATGGACAAGACATGATGAAAGGTTGAAGGTAGCTACTAGCTATGCTAAAACTACGTACTAAAACCATGTGATAGATCTTTGAGAGCATCTTAAAAAGGTCAGTAAAGGGGTGTGGCATTGACACGGGGTAGAGTAAGCAACCCGTGTTCGATGGCCAGAGTTCTCAACATGGCCATCCTGGGTTTGAGTCCCGGCCCATGGACTTTAGCTGGACCCCCCCCCCCCCTCTCTCTCTCTCTCTCTCAACCCAATTTCTTATCAAGCCTACTGTTAATAAAGACCACTTGGTCAGTAAAGCTCCTGTAGCTGCAACAGACAAGTAGCGAACCTCCCAGATGATGTAAGCTAATGTTATCTGTTTAAATATTGACTTCACAAGCAGCAACAAACGTAACAAAATGAACCAGTGCACCCCTTTCCATTAATCCTGTTTAATTGTAATAGCAAGTTATGGTGGAAACAGCCCAAAGCTGGAAATGTGTGCAGAAAAAAGTAGGGACCCATCGCAACCTACTCCTCTGCTGTAGTTGATCACTGAAGAAAATGTGCAAAATTAAAAGAAAGACTGAAATTGTACAGGGCTGCTCCTGAATACCTTTGCATAGACCGGATCCTTGTTTACACTGTAAAAAATGGTATGCGCCAGATCAACGTTTGTATTGAAGCACGATTTTTTTTTGATTAGATTGATCCTGTCTTTTTCCCTCAGTAGTAACATTTATTTGCATTAACAGCAAATTGACAGGCAAATGGAAACACACAATTGCACACTAAAGATAAGCAGTCATATTAAAATAAAGTAAAAGCATAACTGAATCAAAGGTGCACACCTCAATTAAGGATATTAACACTTATACGATTACTTTTATCTTGCCAAATAGGAAAGAGACAGTTTCAACATATATGTTTCTTTAATTTGGTTGAACAGCCTCCTAGTTACTAGTTTTGTCCTAATAAAAATGTTAAACTTTTGTCATATTGCAATAATCATATCTTCTGCTCTTATAAAGAACTTTGCGTCTTCAAAAAATGTTGCCAAAGTATCGAAGATGGCATCGAGTAGTTTTCTTTGTATTGGAATTACATTTGAAATGTTAGTATTGTGACACCCTTGTTGATAGTATTTACAATGGATTAAATTAGAAAAGTTGAAGTTTATTCTATTTTGCCTCTTTTCTCTTTCCACTTCTGCTTCGACAGAGAGGCTGTCAGTTTATTCTTGTGCCATCTGGGTTCAGCAGGCTGCATATGGGGATCTTAAAACCTTAAGGTTTTTGTACAGGCAACTTCTTTTTTCAGTTCCCTGTGCTTTATAAAGTAGAGTTGTGATTTTTTAAAATTTTATCAATAAGTGGTATTGTGCTGTTTACACTGCAGACTTTTAATTTCATTACAAATTGCTTGATGAAGAAGTTGCTTGAAGGAGGTGGTCGGAGGAGGCTTATGAGGCACTGCAGGCCTGCTTTGAGGTGACTGACTGGCCTGCACTCTGTGAGCCCCACGGGGAGGACATTGATGGGCTCACAGAGTGCATCACGGACTATATCAACTTCTGTGTGGACTGTAATGTTCCAGCTCGGACTGTCACCTGTTACGCTAACAATAAACCGTGGATCACCAAGGACATAAAGGCCATTCTGAATGAGAAGAAGAGGGCATTCAGAGATGGCAACCATGAGGAGGTGAGGAGAGTGCAGGGGGTACTCAAACGTAAAATCAAGGAGGCTAAGGACAAATACAGGAGAAAGCTGGAGAATAAACTCCAGACCAACAACTTGAGGGATGTGTGGAGTGGGATGAGAGCCATCAAAGGGTTCCAGAAGTCCACTGGCATGGGGTTGGAAGGTTGCGTGGACCGGGCCAATTAACTAAACCTATTTTTTAATAGGTTTGATACTGCGGCCCATCCCCCACAACTCTCTGCAGCTGGCTTCCCTACAACGACCACTCCACTTTCCCCCACTCCTCCTTCTTACAGACCCCCTGTCTGCTCCTCACCACCTCAATCCACATCCACCGACTCCACCCCTCCCCCCTGCTTCACATCAGGTCCTCCACAACATGAGGACCTCACTCCTCCCCCTACTGTTACCTCTACAGTGTCCTTCACTCCTGACCTGGTGAGAAGACAGCTAACCAGACTCCACTCCGGCAAAGCTGCTGGCCCTGATGGTGTATTCCCCAGGGTTCTTAAAGCTTGTGCCTACCAGCTGTGTGGCGTACTTAGCCTAGTCTTCAGCCTGAGGCTGCACCTCCAGAGAGTCCCCATGCTGTGGAAGATGTCGTACCTCGTTCCTGTGCCAAAGACGCCGCGTCCCAGCGGCCCTCAGGACTACAGACCGGTGGCACTGACGTCCCACATCATGAAGACCTTTGAGAGGCTAGTCCTGGAGCAGCTAAGGCCCATGGTCAGGCCCTTCACCAATCCACTACAGTTCGCCTACCAGCCCCGCCTGCTGAACAGAGTCTACACTCATCTGGACAAGCCGGCGAGCACTGTGAGAATCATGTTCTTTGATTTCTCCAGTGCCTTCAACACCATCCATCCGGCTCTACTGGGTGAGAAGATGACTGCGATGCAGGTTGAGGCCACCATCGTGTCCTGGATTGTTGATTACCTGACGGGTAGACCACAGTATGTACGCCTACAGAACTGTGTGTCTGACAGGGTGGTCAGCAACACTGGGGCCCCTCAGGGGACTGTCCTCTCCCTATTCCTCTTCACCCTTTTCACCTCAGACTTCAACTATCGCACTGAGTCCTGCCACCTTCAGAAGTTTTCTGATGACTCAGCAATAGTTGGCTGCATTGAAAAGGATGATGAGAGTGAATATAGGACTGTGGTGGGCAACTTTGTCACTGGGAGTGAGCTGAACCATCTGCAGCTCAACGTGACAAAGACTAAGGAGCTAATAGTGGATCTGAGGAGGACAAAAACACCTGTGACCCCTGTTTCCATCCAGGAGGTCCCTGTTGACACTGTGGAGGAGTATAAGTACCTGGGAGTGTACTTTAACAATAAGCTGGACTGGACTAGAAACACAGAGGCGGTCTACAAAAAGGGCCAAAGCCGACTCTTTTTCCTGAGGAGGCTGAGGTCCTTTAACATCTGTGGGACGCTGCTGAGGATGTTTTATGAGTCTGTTGTTGCCAGTATGATCTTCTTTGCTGCCACATGCTGGGGCAGCGGGCTGAGGGTCGCTGACAACAACAGACTGAACAAACTGATCAGGAGGGCCGGTGATGTTGTGGGGGAGGAGCTGGACACTCTGACGACCGTGGCAGAGAGGAGGATGCTGTCCAGGCTCCAGTTCATCTTAGACAATGTCTCACACCCTCTCCATGACACACTGGCCCAGCAGAGGAGCTCCTTCAGCAGAAGACTCTTCTTACCCAGATGCACCACAGAGCGCCACAGGAAATCATTCCTGCCTGTGGTCATCAATCTCTACAACGCCTCCCTCAGTGATTCAGACACCCCCCCCCTCTGTAATTGACATTTATTCATTCTTTGCACTGTTCTTGCACAAGTCACTATCACTTTACTTGGATTTATAGTTATACATATGTATATATATATATATATATATATATATATATATATATATATATATATATATATATATATATATATATATATATGTATAATGTATATACATGTATATGTAAGTCAATATATGTATATATATATATTGACTTATATATGTATATATTTATATTACTTGTGTGGAATGTTGTAAATATATATATAAAAGTGTGTGTATATCTGGTGCATGTAACAAAACTAATTTCCCTCTGGGATTATTAAAGTTTCTGTGATTCTGATTCTGATTCTGATTTTGGTGGAAGCGGCTAAAAAACATTTAGTTTCAGAATCTATAGATTGTTTTGAGTCTAACTTTCTGAAATGAAAAATAAAGTGCAAAAAAAGAACGATCAGTGCTTTGAACTCTGGGAATGTCCTGTGTTCTTGCACAGGATCCTTTGCTTCACATTGGGTGCACCCAAGTGCTTTGAGTGTTTGGGGAAATTTGTTCATAACGTGCATGGTCTGCAACACTTTCACGTTGAAGTTAAAGGTCAAGATTTTAATGACATCAATGCAAGGACCCAAGTTTGTCAAGCAAAAAAATAAAATAAAATGAAAACTCCTCGGACAGGTTTTGCTGTGTGGTGGGTTTGCTTAAAAACTTTGTTATCTTAGGAATAGAGTTTTTAAAGGTGTTAGCTTTTTTCGTCGGCTTTTAAACATTTTGCATACCTACAAGGCCGGACTTGCAATCTGGCACTCTCCCAGGAGGCCAAAATGCCTTCTGGGCAGAACAACTGTTTTGTTGTTTAACCAGCCAACAGAACAGGTAGGCAGATTTTCTTCTTTTTCCTGACGATGAGCTGGTCCCAGTCAAACATTTAACCACGTGGGCTTTATTGAACTGCACACATGCAAAAACAACAACAAAAAACAGTTACATCATGGAAAAGTGGATCAGTTAAAATGCTATAAAGGCAAAAAAGACAACTCACAAAACAATGGGACCTTCAGGTAGAGGATGCTAAATATATAAAACTCAACCTGCTTCATTGTGGCAGTGTCAGTAGGAGTGATTAGAATCAGGGAAGGAGGTCAGGGCAAGAGGGAGAACAGCAATTGTAGAAGACAAAAGGAAGCACTGACCTCTGCAGTATAAATGTGTTTGATTTTAGATGTCTCCGTTTTAATTTCGACTTTACCCACAAGTGTGGAAAAATGTATTGATAATTTAGCTATTACTGGAGAAAAAAATAGATTATGTTTAATTTTAAGTGCCTTCATTAACACACATATTGCAGAACAGGCTGTGTTCTTTAAGATGCCTACAGGCTTGATGCCTTCCAAAAAACATGTGGTTGCATATATTTTCGTGGTTATTGTTTCATCTAGTTATCATTTATAGCTTTTCTATAAATCTGACTCTAAATACATGCAATGTTTTTTGTGTGGAATAACTGCAAAGATTTTATGCTTTTATTTTATGCTAAGGAGAAGGAGAAATAAATTAAATAGCAATTCATTACATGTGTTCTTTTGGATATACTATAACAGAATGTATAAAGTCACAATGTAATTGCTGTTGACCCAGTTGATTAGTCATAACATTCAAGCCAATTTCCTCATTGGGGCTTTTTCCCCTGCAAGAAAGAAACTTTTTGATAGTTTTTCTTTAAAAATAATCTTTTAAATTTTGACCACTTTTATTTAGCAGAGATTCACATGCCTTAAACACTCGGTTATGGTTTTTGAAACGTTGCAGAACCAGTGGAAGAAGACAAAGCCATCTGGATGACATGCAGAGAACTAATGTTTTGTTTTTATTTTGCTTTGTTTTTCCAGAAGATTGTGCCTTATGCCTCTATTGGCATTTTTCTTCCCTATCATGCTTGACAAAACAAACAAAAAATAGTCAAAAGAGCCAGACTTTGTTCTTTGGCCCTGTTTTATTTCTGATTCATGTGACAACTGCTGTGACTTTGTGACAAAAGTCAGTAATTAGGGAGTAGTCTTCCTTCATTATGACGTCCACTTTTTTACAGTGTAATAATACCACTGGCAGCTGCATAGCCATGGTGGTAGTAGCATCATGCAGAGGACTATATGCAAAGTGCTGACTCTTTCAAACATACTTTTTAAACAGTAACTGCCCTGCAGCTTTATGGTCGCCTTCTGCTAGGATCCATGTCATACTTTCACATACATTCATTCTTTTAAAAAATGTGGCTTCCATTGACTCTTGAACTAATAGACTTTGCTGTAAATGGCTTTTTGCACCAGCAACTAAGACCTTTTAGTTTGACAGGAAATGCATTTTTCTACATGCATGATTTCTGTGTAGGGCATTGATGCAGTAGCAATTATCCAAAGGAATATCACATGGGGCTTAATAGATGAGAGTACGGTATTGGTAGCATATATTCTGAAAGTCTATGTGTCATTTGGGAAATTTTTGGAAGCTGTTTGGCTATAAATGTGACACTTGAAGATGTGTTTGTTTGTTTTTTGTTGTTTTACTTGAACCACAAACCCAGAAGAAAATTTGGACCTGTCAAACGCAATATGTTGACGACTCAGAAAAGACACAATATTGTTTTTCATCTTTTTTACACTATTGTGGAGTGCTTGAGTTTATTGAAATGAGTTGCAGACTCCAGAAGTAAAGAATGGGACTTCAGTTTTGCTTTTTTCATCTCGCATAAAGAGACAGCACAGAGGCAAAATACTGTTCCCCCATAGTGTGCATTTTACCCTGTTCCTATGCATCTGTGTTCCTGACAACTGAGCATTATGACTTCTTCTGCTGCAGAACACTGCTCACGTTTCATCATTACAATTGAATTTCAGTTCTTTGTAGTTAAAGGCGAATGCATGGGAACAATTTCTGATATTTATTGTATTTCGGATTAAAAGTTTATTTTAAAGCAATGCAAAGATACACAAGGCACTGTTTAAGCCATATAAGCTAAAAAAAGATTTGTGTAGACCGGAGTTAATGAAAAATGGACTTAAGAGGGACAAGCAATAATGCGGGTTCCGACAATTCAGTAACAGTAAAAGTACAGCCAGAGACATTCATTTAAATCATTTTTGTCTGGCTCAGTTACAAACACAAGTGAGTATTAGACGGATTGACCAAATAACAGCATATATAACAGTCACTTCTAAATGCCTATAGCGACCAAGCTGAGTTAAGAAAGGCACAATGCAGTCGGGCTGCAGCACAAAGCTATTATTCACTCCCATAACCATCTGTTTTATAGTCACCACTAAATAAAAGAGGGTGAGATATGGAGACAGCATCTTTTAAATGGGCTTGTTACCAAAGTGCAAAATGGGTTTGTCCTGATGAACTGAAAGCACATATTAAGACTTTTAGCAGATGGATATGTGAAGATGAGAGGCCACATATTGTCCTGTCAGTTACTTAAGACAGTTAAGTGAAGATGTTAAAACTTTTTTTTTATTCTACAAATCATGCAATATTCACAAACTGCAAATTTATACTGGCATATATAGTGCATTTTGGCTTTTAAGCAACATGATATTTAGTAGGGGGACAAAGCTTATTTATGATTTCCTAATTGAAGTTTATGATATTTTGGCTTCAGATAACATTATATATATTTCTCGTTTTCAGATGTATAACCACATTAGCAGGGTTTCACCTCTAAAGTATGATCCAAAACATTGGATTAGCATTATAAAGACACACAAATGATAGCACTGAAAAGCATTAGCAGGAAACCAAATAAGTAAAGGCTAAAGGTGGAATCTCTTTGCTACTTAATGTTTCTGGTTTCTATGGATGCTAAATAAAAGGGTGTTTAGTTGACATCTTTTTGGTTTTTGCAGGCAACCCTTTTAACCTTTTGATGACGTTTTATACATTTTGTTTTAACATCCAACTAAGTTTAAGATGAATACCTGTTTCTAATACCTCTATCCTGCTACTGCACAGCTGCTTTTCTTTTCAGCGGCTCAGGAAGATAAGCAGCTTTTAGTCTATAGCACTCCTGCAATCCATATATGGTTTTGACCCTATAGCATACACAACCTGATCACCAGCATATAAAAATTTCTCCAACATGAGCTTTGGAACACTGACACACCGCGCATACTGCATGCATGCGCCACTGCCACATAACCAATGCAAGTGTCAATCAAATCTTAGCCTTATGAACAAATAACTTTATTTTATTTATTTTATTTTTTTTTCTCCCAGTGTCCTGTCTAGCAATATGGCAATAGGAATTGATGTCTCAATGCCAGATAGAGCTCGACAGATTTTGCTTTTACAAGTGGAGCAAACAGCTTTCGCCATAGTGCTCCACTTGATTTATGCTTGTAAATAGCTTTATTGTGATTCCTGCAAGGAGAATTTCAAATTATATGGACATGACAATGGGAGAGTAAAGGAAGAACAAAAAGTGAAAGAGAAGAAAAAAAAGAGTAGAGGTGAAAGAAAGAGGAGATAAAAGGGAGAGAATGATAAAACCTTCTCTGTCTGCTCCATCACCTGGAAAGAGACACAAAAAGAACAGCACAACCAACAGACATAAAGCAACAGATACACTCGAATAACACCTAGATGCCATTGCTAAATCATATATATTATTATGTAAGCTGACATGTGTAATGTGATATTTGAAAAAAGAAAGTGAAAAAACATAAATAAATAAATAAATAAATAAATTATAAGATTACTGTATATAAGTGAACACTTAATACCTGGGACCCAGCACCTGTGGGAGATGTGAAAGTGCACTAGTTTAGGTGAAGATTATCCAGAAATAGCTTGATAGGGATTGTGGAGAACCGAAGACCCACCTTCCCCGAGCACAGAGGCAGGCGTCAGGGGACCCGTAACCCCGGACTCCTAAGGGGGCCCCTAAAGCAGGTCGCCCAGGAGGGGCCGACACAGGATATCTGCAACCCCCCCCCCCCCCCCCCCAAGGAAGGAGCAGAGACGACCCCGAGGAAATCCCCCAGCCACCGCAATGCCGACGCCCTCAAGAGCCGCGGAGACGAGCCCGTGGGCTCCGCCGGCAGCTAGCCCCGCTGAAGTGGTCCCGGCCATGGGCCCTGAGGGCCAGAGGCCCCAGGGGCGCCCCGCCCCCGCGACGAGGGCCCCGGCCGCCCCCCGGGGGGCCAGGCCCCGCGAAGAGGCCGCCGGGAGTGGGCCGGCGCACGCCCGGGAACCCGCCCCAAACCCGAAGCCAACCAATGCGCCAGGGGGCCAAGGCGCCCGCCAACGAAGTGGAGGAGGGCAGAACGTGGGGGGATGGGCTCCGCACCTAGCGGAGACTTGAGATGTTCTTGGGAGAGGGAGCGGACCACACCCATACCTGGGAAAAAAAAAAAAAGAGAACTCATTCACCCCATCCCTCCCTTGTGCCCCACTCACCACACACAGAGAAAAATAAATAAATAAATAAATAAACAAATAACTTTATTTAATGTCATGTTATGCTTTGGAGACGCTCTGCCTGCACTGGTGAAGGATTTGCTTGCCCCTGGATGCTCAGTTGCCTGAGCAGCTCTATCTGATTAAACCGATTTTCTGATTAATACAGTAAATATTAATTTGACTATTTGGCGGTAACTTACCCATAGATTGTGTAAAGGTCATTGAACTTTCATCTCCAGATCATTAGTTATAGAAAAAATATAAAAATAAAGACGGTGACGCCACAGCAGTACGTAAACAAAAATGCGTACCAAACAAATACAGCATAGAGTTTGTATGAATTCAGGGCTGCATCCTTCAAAGGCCTTATTTGTAGGTCCATTACGTCACAGCACAGCGATGAGGCCTGTCCATATTCATGAATCCTTGTAAGACTTCTTCAAATGTGGCCGATGAACGTGTCCTTCTTTTCTCCGATTTGAATGATGGGTCCGGCGTATCATTCGTGGCTAATGCTATCCCATGATTCACTGCGAGTTGAAGAGAACAGTTTAACAAGAGACAGCAGTGACGGAGAGGAGTAAAAAGCTGTGAATAAAGTTGGATAAATTACGCTTTCTGTGTCATAAAAGTAACTTTTAAAAAGTTTTTAGGTGAGAATTTAGCTGTGTAAACCTTGAATATCTGCTCGGTGCATTGTATAAAATGCAAGTTGAAGCATTACCCGTTGTTGAGAGGGCCTTTTCCCAACTGCTGCGCATGGTGCATTCAGGTGCAGAGGAGACGCTAGGTTGTCAAAGTATCAAAACAAATCCAGAGGGATTTAAACATTGTTTTAGTCTTAATTATGGGCACAGTCCTATTTCAAAATTATTACACATTGACAATTACTGTATTCAAATGTTTAAAATGTTGAATAATCTATCTAGCTATATCTGTTTGTACTTAATTATTCACAGAATTCCAGCCAAATGCCAAGTCAGTCCTGTACATTTGAATTCTTTAACATTCAGAACGTAATCAAATCCATTACTTGAAAATATTCTTTTGTTAACTGTACATCAAAGCAAGAAAGAAAACTGACGTTTTTCTTTATTTCTCTTCACTGAAGTGTACTGAAAATATACCTTGATACCTACCATCCCATGACTTTTGTCTACCATTACATCCCTAAGTCCAATGCTTAATATAGAAATCATACTCAACTGTGCAACGGGAGTTGGTACCTTTTTTTTTTTACCATAGAGAGATATGCACTACTACATTTATCTGTATTTTCTGAGTTGTTAAATCCCTGATTGTTTCAAATCCAACTTAACCTCCTATCTGGGATGGCCAGTGTAGATATACTTACCGGGAAAGGTTTTGCTTCTGCAGCAATAAAACTGTTTTACCTAATTTAACACATCTGAGTAGTTCCTGAGCTTCAGGCCATGCATCACAGCCACTTCTAAATTCGATTAGGCTGTCAAATATAAGTATTTTATCCCCCACACCTCGTCTGTCAGTGTGATTTAGAGCTGTGCTGTTTCCAGAACTTTTATTTTGTGAAAGACTCAGCAGCTTTCCGAAGAAGTTTTCTCTTATTATCTTCAAGCTTTTACTGTTTGTCGCATGTGCCCTACCCACCATTCTAGGGCTAACACTAGCATAAAATTTTGAACAGGTCATTGTGATTTTAAAATCTTTTCAACAGATTGCACAAAAGCTAAGGACTCTTGGGATAATGAATAGCATTGATCCTGAAAGTATAATTAATTTGTACCAACAATAAAGGTCCATGTGTAAATAAAAAAGAAGATATTTTAGTGTATTCAGTATAATTCTTACTGATTTTTTTTATTCGATTTTTTTCGTGCAAGTATGAATATCAACGTTTTCCTTGTTAATCTATATTAAGTAAACTCTTTTTTATGGTGCCATAAATATATACATTTTCAACTGCCATATTTTTTCATATGTCTTCAATTAGTGTCAAGATTGTTAATATACTAACAGAACAGCATTCAGCTTGATAAACAATTAAATCAAATGTTTTGACCTGTTACCGTCATGTCCCACCACAAAAGCAGAGCTGATGGATGCTAATAGATGGTGCTAACTTCAGGAATATTCATTCCACCTGAGAGCGCAGTATGACAATCCTATATTACCAACAACTGTAACAACAACTCCACCTCATTATGATGAATGGCTTCAACCTCTTTCTCCTGAGAAGGCTCATGTTACATCCACGAAATATTATTAATGGGGCAGAAACAGGAGAGTTTTTTTCTTTTGATGTCAAACATGACGGGCACTGTTTAGAATACAAAATGAACTATATGCATGCATTCATTAGAAGGTTCAGAACTTAAGTTATCACTTTGTTTTGTTTGATCTAAAACTGTCTCCAGGAAAACAGGCTAACCCTTGATTTGATTTTAATTAAGTTTTGCTTTGTGTTAAAACCAAGTATATTTCACTTGTCAGGATCTTAATATGATTATATGGTATTCTTTTGATCAGGAAGCTAATTAGAATAATAAATCTCCAGTAATTACCAGCAAAACTATATTAATGCCGAGTGATGTGGGAGAGTCTTGAAATAGTGCTGTTTAACGTTAATAAAATTATTAAAAAAGACTGCCAGTGTCACAAAAACTTCTCAATTCGATTAGTTTACAGCAAAAAATAAAATGTACATATACGACTGCCTATTTATAAACAGAATTGCAGCTAGTGTTACCACTAAAGTGCTAAAAAACACTATGATACTGACTATTACTGAAGACTCAGTGAGCGGTTTTGCTGGTGCTTTGAGTTACCATTATTTTTGCATGTTGTCAACAAACTCCAGAAATACATCCATCATCAACGGCGGTTTCACCATTTATGTTGACATCTTAATTTCAGTTCTTCTCTAGGGTGTGTCATGTAGGTATGTCAAAACTGAAAGAATTAGGACAATTGGCACTAAAGCCACATCATTGTGCGAGTCTTATCTTAAAGCTGAGTATGAATTTTATTTTTACACAAAAAGGCATTGCTGGTTTCCTGATGGTTTTTCATTTATTTGTAAAATAAATAAAATAGTGTTTATGTTCTCAGCCAGAACATAAAGTTGGAAACAAGTTTTTGTCTCTTTAAGACCTCAATGCAAAGATTGAAAATAACCAAATTATAGACCATAAAATATTTTTTCAGGAACAACTATTTTGCAGTTCCTCATTGTGAATCTTTGTGAATTTGCGAAATTGAAGCTTGAGCACTGTAGTTACATAATCCATGTGCATTCTCTAAATCTGTTGCATTAAGAACAATGCATTCCAATGCTTTAGTTATGGCACATGAAATCTCTTTATTTGACCAATAAGACACTTAGAAAGTTGCAACTCCCATATTTCTGCAGTCAAACATTAACCCCTAGCATACCCATATATTGGACGTGTTCCTACCAGCATGAGTCACATTTATTTCACAGTACTTGGACACAGTGACAGGTTTATCCACTGTAAAAACCTTCTCCATGGTAGGGTTAAATAATGATTACACAAACTTGGAAAAATTGGCAGTACCTTACTTCAATGTGGCATACTGCAAGAAATACAGTTCATGACATGTATACGCTGGGTATCAGGTCACCATGAAAACCAATTTTTTATGTGGAGTATTGTACCTTACATGGAAAGAACGAATATAATCTACAAAAAGAAGTGATGAAATAAAAAGATGATTAAAGAAGATCATTATGTATTTAAATAATCTACAGTTAGTTAAATATAGTTGTTTCTGGCAATTCTCAGTCTATTATCAACATTTTCTTCTGCATGCACATTTGTATTTTGTAACCCATGCCATCCCTAATTGTTGTCATAGCTATCACAATATTATTTATATTTACCATTTATTTTATTTTGATAGAGATATACACAGCAGAAGAGTAACAGAATAGAGCTGTGTTAACCATTATGTGCTCTATAAAAATCAACATCCGTTATATCTTGTAGTACAGTGACTTTGAATTTGTGTTTGCTATAACGATATATCATAGGAGCCAGTTCAGGTGGTTTGGGCATCTAATCAGGATGGGCCTTTGGGGGTTTTCCTAGGCAGGTCCCTCTGGGAGGAGACCTGGGGAACACCCAGAACTTGATGGAGGGACTATATACCCTGTCTGGCCTGGTAACGCCTTGGGGTCCCCCAGAATTACTTAGAGGATGTTGCTGAGGGGAGGGATGTCTGCATTTCTCTCTTGGAGATGTTGCTCCCGCGATGCAATCTCGGAAAAAAAAATCGTTACATTTTTTATTTAATCTAAAGTATTTATGCTACATTTGAAATAATTGTCACTTAAAACACCAGAAATCCAACAAACCATTTAAAACGTTTGTCCAACTTACGTAAGTCCTTCAGTTCCCACATTTCAGCTGTAACATCTGGTGTACCTCAGGGCTCTGACCCCTACTCTTCATCAATTACCTTCTTCCCCATGGCAATATTTTCGATAGATTTGACATTCATTTGTTTGCTAAGAGGATGACACCCAGCCCCTCTTACCCTGTAAACCCAATTCTGTTCTCCCACCCTGTTCCCTTCCCCCCCCCCTGCTTCTCTGAAATAAAGTCTTAGTTCACTTTAAATTTCCTAAAATTAAACAAAGATAAAACTGAGCTTTTGATTGGAACAAAATCGATATTATCCAAATTAAACTGTTTTTTTCTCTTTCCATTGGAAGTCCCTCACCTCAGGTCAAGAGTCTTGGTATCATCCTTGATAGCTCCCTATCTTTCACCTCTCACATTAATAACATCACCTGATCTGCATATTATCATCTAGGCAACATCCTCCCATTTCCCCTCACTCTCCCTCAATTCTTGTTCACAGCCTTATAATAATGCTGCATTCACAATCTCTCTGAAATAAAATGTTACGTTTATTCCTAATAATTTTTCTCTTTGCTAGTAACTGGCAGTTCTCACTAGGGGTTGGTAGTTAATCAACTGTTCACCCTGGTCCTGGAAGGTGCTTCAAGTCTCATGCTGGGTTTGACACAGCCTCAGAAATGAATAAATTAGCTCACATAATTTAAAAAAAAAGGTGCTGATTGATAAAAATTTATTTTAGAAAAAGTATGAAAAAGAAAGAAATCCACATGTAAAAAACCTACTTGAAATAGAAGAACTTGCCTTTGGGCTTCTAGTATTTGCTGTTTGCTGTGGTAAATGTATGCATTCTTATATAAAAAAAGTGGTATAAATCTTTGGGAATATTTATGCGAAGTGAAGGTTTACAGTTCATATGGCCAATTTGTTTATTTTTTGTTCAATTTGTTTACTGAAAATCAAGGATTCAGTCATTTGGGTTTAGACTAGGTATTTGCTAACCTTGCCTGCAAGCTGAATTCTCGTAGCATTTTTGCATTCACAAACACACGAAAATCCATCTTGTATCGCTCCCAAACCAAGCCAAAAACGGTTCAGGCCAATCATGTTGCAGTATTGTAGCTTAAGGAAAGACATACCGCTGCGACAAACGCAAGAGCAGCTTAGCCCACAGCCGAAGTAATACAAACATGGCAGCGCAGGCGAATGCACGCGTAGCTGCTGCAATCACATCCGTTTTGTAAGAATCCATGATTTCTTCTTTGATAGTAGAAGAGCAAGAAGTGCCTTGACTAGCTTACCTTGTTGTGGTTTCTAATAGCGCCTGCTGCTTATGCTTTAATTTGATACAATTATTGGCTAAAACCAACCTTTGGTAGGCGAGCACTATGTGCCGCTTCGCCCAATCAGCTCGCAGAGTTCTGCTGAATGTCCCTCCTTTCCCCAAACAGATTCAGTGGGAGCAGTCCCAGATTGATAATGTGCAGAACAAAGAATGCTGTACATTATCAATCTGGCTGCCCGGGTTAGGTATTAGCCTTTGTGCTGAACGTGTTCTTGTCAGAGTGATGAGATCTCAGAGGCTATTCATACATTGTGTCTGGGAGCCTTCAGCTTTCCATCACACAAGTAGCTCATTCCACAAGTAGTTGTAGATGAAAATTTTGTAGAATCATTTATTTAGAATATTGTGAAATTTGGTGATGGCAGTATGATACTGCATGTTTCACAGTGACAATGTGCAGAGTTAGTTTTATGCCACACAGAGTGTTTTACATACAGGCCACAAAGAAAGATTTTGGTCTTGTCTTCTTCCATATGCCTGTGGCTCCTACAGTGCATATGGCAAACATAAGCAGAACTTCTTATTGATTCATTTAAATACTGGTTTTCTTCTTGCCTCTCTCCCATAAAGGCCATATCTTTTAAATGTGCAGTTGATTATGAGAGTTGTTCTGTCAGCTCTACTACTCCTCCAGACTTACTATAGGGTTTTACTGCTTCTCTGAACAATTCTCTCCTTACTCAGTTTAGGTTAACTATCATATATTGGTAGGTTAGCAGCTGTGTAATATCTCCTTGATGAATTGAACAATTCTCTGTGAAATATTTATGAAAAGCTTGGGATATTGTTTCTAGCCTATTTTAAACGTCCACTCCACTTCATCCCAAACCTGCCAGCTATGTTATTTAATGCTTTTGATACTCTTTACCAAAATATTCTCTAACAAACCTCCGAGAGCTGTATCAGCTGCCTCAATACTGAGGTTAAATTACACATATTTGTGCTTAGTTTAGGTGATATTGTTTAGAGGTCTCAAAATCAAAGTGGCTGAATAGAAACTGTCTCATGAAAAGCATTGCTAAACCATGTATAATTTCCCTTGCACTTCTTAATAAGGCGTGTTAGTCGTTCATATAAAATACCTATAAAATACATACATCAGCATTTATGGTTCTAAATTGACAACATTTTAAATAATTCAAATCATATAAATGCTTATGCAAGACATTGTGCATACTGAAATGAAAAACAAGGCGTGTTGGTAAGGACCTAAACATCTGGACCCAAAGATCTAAAGCAGATGGTAATGATAAAAGTGAAGCCCCGTATTGCACAAACCATTTGTTCAGCTTCCAAAGCAAGATTTAATCAGTGAATAAATGTGCAGAAAAGTTTTACCCTTAGCTGTTTTATAAATGGTTGCATCAGTTTCCTTTTTGTTTTGCAGAAATACATCAAAACCAACACAGAACATTAACTGTAGTCATTACACGCCCACAGCCAAGCCCACGCAAGGCACCAAGAACTTGAGGAATCACAGATGAGTCAGTGGCCGTCAGCAAATGTGGTGAACAATGCTCTTCAAATTGTGTCCCCAACATAATTCATTTGAAACCCACAGATGTGTTATATTAATATTAGCAAAGAAGAAAGAGCAGCAACAGCTGCAGCTCTAAGGAAAGTCCTGATTGACAGAAACTTAAAACCTTTTCTGCACGTTGCTGGAAGCATTTCAGTGGAACTCAGCTCTAGCAGGCGACACTGCCAAATATTCAAAAGAGTCTTCTTTCTGTACTGTGCATATACTGTTTACTATTTCTGGTTTTGTTGACGGTATATGCATCTATCGGTTTGTATCACGTGCACTTTTGTTTGTTGTTGCTTTGGATCTCATATAACACCAAGTAGGAGACAATACATGCACCGTCTGACACATTAGTAACCTCTAAAATTCAGACCTTGCAGAGGGGAGAATTTACATTAAAAGCACAATCACCTGCTACTCCTTATGTACATTTTTTTTTCGAATAGCCTGGATGTCAAATTATCTGAAGGAATAAATAAAGAAATTGTTATGGATAGTTAAACAGCTCAAAGACGAATCTAATCTAAAAACATCACAATATCAAAAAGTCATTTGATATTTTTACCATCGGTCTTGTACTTCTATAGTTTCCAGTTGTCAATGTCATCACTTTGTGTGCAGCTTTTTCATTTTAATACTTATCTATAGTGTCTCCCTCAAGTGTTTTGCTTGCACATAAGTCAAGCCAACCGATTTTGTGTGTGCACTAATCTTTTGTTTACTTCTGAGATGGATGAGGCAATTCTAATCATTATAAGTAGTCTATTAAGTCTAAAGTTATTAATTATAAGTAAAATTGCATTTTAATGGGGTCCCTGTTTGTTAAGTATGCATTTGCTCTTGTTGCATTCAGACAAAATTAGTGTTCTTTAAGCAGGAGGAGTCATAATTTATTGAAATCCACTTCATAAATAAGTGGCAGTTCTGTAAATTAGCCAATCTAAAGTTAGAACATTGTGCCTATTGTTTCATTAAGTGTTTTCGCGTTCTGCGTGTTTAAGCTCAATATAATGTGATTTAAAAGCGGAAGCTTACTGCTGTGTAATTTGTCAGTGACTCATCACTGATTTTGTTAATGCATTCTAGTCTCATTTGACACAGCGTATTATCAATGTTTTAAATGTTAAACTGTGGTAAAACCTCTCCTCAAAGACTCTTCAACAGAATATACCCAACACTGATTATTTCCTAAACTTGAGGCAGAGAAATCACTTTTCAATTTTTCACTTTCTGTTTCCCAGAGTCAAGAATTTCCACTCATTGCTCACACTCCTTGGTTCGGGGACAGACTACACATCCACCCCTCCTCTGATAAACATTAAAGCTTCCTGCACTGCCTTTCCTTCTATCAGTGTGCAGCTTTATCGGAACAACACAACGCTTGGAGTTTTGCTCCTGGTACAGAAAAAAATAAAAATAAACACACACAAACACAGATCTCTCTGCCAGTGGAGTGTCTATCCAAGCAAGTAGAGAGCTGAGCTGTGTTTATGATAAGAGCCACCGGTTTACAGTGTTTTATTATGTGACACATGAAATCCTCTATATTTTACATTGTATGAAAACCTTCATTGATTTTTAGAATTCTTTCTGGGTTCCAATAGCGTCTATTCTATGTCTGTCCTATCAATTCATCTTTGCCTTGTCATTGCCCTCTAATCCTGATTAAAATGCACAAACTGACCTCAGTGCCTTTCTGTTCTCTTCCCTGTTCCTAATCTATCCTTCCCCCTTCTCTACCCCTCCATATGTCTCCCACCTCTTCTCCTTCTTTCGCCTAATCCATTTTTCTTGCAGTGTCCTGAGGGGCTGAGGCCAATGAAGGATGGCTCAGGTTGCTATGACTACTCCAGCGGCATTGATTGCACGGATGGCTTCAATGGAGGCTGTGAACAGCTGTGCCTCCAGCAGCTCGTACCCCTTGAAGATGACCCAACTTCCAACAATGTCCTTATGTTTTGCGGGTAAGAATGCCTACTTATAAGAACATTTCAGTAAAAGTGAAAGGGGTAAGAATGCCTACTTATAAGAACATTTCAGTAAAAGTGAAAGAAAGATTCCATTATTGTTAATACAGCCATAACGCTAACCTGGCAAGCCACATTGATAATGTGTTGCACTCTCAGTTAAGTTCTAGATAATATCAATTTAGGACAGCTCCAATCAAAGCAGTTAGGAGAAAGGTTGGACATTCAGCAGAACTTTCTGAGCTGATTGGGCTGAGCGACACCCAGTGCCTGCCTGCCAAAGGTTGGTTTTAGCCAATCACGGGATGAAATGAAAATGTAAGCAGTAGACGCCATGAGAAACCACAACAACTTACTGGTCAAGGCACTTCTTGCATTTCTCTTTCAAAGATGAAATCACGGATTGGGACAAAACAGATGTGACAGCAGTAGCCTACACATGTGTCCTCCTCCACTGCCAGGCTTATTTTGGGTTGGCTCTGGACTCAACACTTCTTGCTTTTGTCACAGCTGTATGTCCCGTCTTAAACCATGATACTGCATCATGATTGGTCGACCCGTTTTGGGTTGGTTCTAAAACGGTTTAGGTGTGAGTGGGACAAGATGGATTTCTGTGTGCTTGTGAACACACAAATACCACACGAATTCAGCTTGCAAGGTTACAATACCTCAACTACAATATGGATTGAACCTAGCACACTAATACACAAGAAAAATATATGTCCTACAAAAAAAAAACAGTAATTATGAATTCCCTGCTCTTGTTGTTTCTTTAATTTAAACACGATTTGTGTTAATAATCCTTTCCAGGTTCTATCTCATTTTAAATCTCTATCACATTGTGCTTTAGTTTGTGTTTATAGTGACAAATGACAACACATTATATGTTACACATATCATTTTTAAATGCATTACAGTAACACCATTGTAGTGATATATTTCAAATGGTATGCAATGTTTTAGACCAGCAAACAACCAAATCTCCTGCTTGTTCATTGTTGGCCCCACCTGTCGATAATCTGTCAATCAAAGGGATTTGATTCACAGCTTCTGGCTGCTGCTCTTCTTTTTTAGAGCATATCAAAGCAACAAGGTTATATATTGCTTTTTTTCCAGGGCTCTATCTGAATGGTGTCTGCTAGGAGGAAACATTGCTTCCTTGTTTTTTAGGTTTTAACAGCAACATTTCAATTTAGAAATGGTTCTTCAGTCTAGTACCCATTTGGAAGGTAAAACAAAATAAAAACAATCTGCACACACTGTACAGTATATGACTTCTGGACAACAGAACTTCCCTTTCTGTGCTATACATCTTCACCTTCAAATCAGTTTTTTAGTGTTATCTTTTTGCCTTTAATCTTTTTTATACATTGGTGCAGTTGGACACACTGTAGCCTTGCAGCAAGAAGGTTTTGAGCTCAAACCCTTTCTTTCTGCATGAAGTTTGGATGTAGTCCCTTTGCATGTGGAGGCATGTATTCTCTCCGGGTACTCTGGCTTTCTCCCACAGTCCAAAAACATTCTGTTACAACAACAACAACGGTTAATTGGTCTCTCTAAATTGTCCATAGGTATGAGTGTGTGTGTGTGTGTGTGTGTGTGTGTGTGTGTGTGTGTGTGTGTGTGTGTGTGTGTGTGTGTGTGTGTGTGTGTGTGTGTGATTGTTGTTTTCGTGTGTGTGTCTCTCTGTTGCCTTGTGATGGGCGGGTGACCTTTCCAGAGTGTACCCTGCCTCTCGCCCAATGACCACTAGAGATAGGCACCAGCAATCAACACCCTCCTCCCCCAACCTGCAAGGATCAGTGGTTATTGGATGGGTGGATCAAATTACTTTTTTCCTTTCTCTCACATTACATCAAAATAAACCTTTTCTGTTTTAGGTAAGTTAGGATTCATTATATTTAATTCAATGTATTCAATTCCTAAATGCCAGAAAAAATAGAGGGTATCGTTTTTTCACTTTCTTCAAATTAAGTAATTAACATACACCTAGAATATCACTTTTAAATAATTTATATTTATAAATTACAAGGTCATATTTTTTGTCTTTGTTGTTTTTTTTTTTTATCATTATCTCAAACTGGTTAACACAGAACATTTTAGTTTAATGGATGCAAACCTGTGAACGTATTTTAAGCCATCACCTCATACATACTTCTGTGACATTATGGTAAAATCAAAAGAATCAGCCAATCTATGAGTGGCAGAATGATAGACTATTATAAGTGTAACTCATCACAATCACAATTTCTAGATCCCTGAAGTGACCACAGTTCCAAGTACACTCAAGTATAAACAGCATGTCAATGTTCAGGAAGAAGACAGGCTTTTTGTTTCAGAGATGACTATGTTGTGGCACAAAATGTGCATTTCAACCCAAGAACAGCAAAATCTGTTGTGAAGATGCTGCCTTGATGCTGGTAAGAAGAAGTCATTATTCATAGTGAAACAAGTCCAGGCTAACATAGGCAGAGAGGAACAAGCTATTTCTCCAAATGCAACAACAAAATGGTCACAGAACAAATGACCTTAGATTTTGGAGACCTGTTCTGTGGTCAGATGAAACTAACGTTAAAGTCTTTGAACATAATGATCATTATTACATTTGGAGTATGTAATTATGATCATTATGGGAAGCTTGCAAGCCTGAGAACACCTTTCCAAGTGCAAAGTTTTAGAGTGGCAGCATTGTGGGTATTTTGCCTCTGAAGGGACTGATCCATTTCACAATAAAGTGAAAATACTGTATTAAAGCAACATCTTAGACATGACCCAGGAATTTAAAGCCTGGGGTCCTACAAATGGACAGGGACCCTAACCATACAGCTAAATAATTTACAGCCAAATACTAATGTATGTAAACTTCCATATGTGAAGGTAAAAATATTTCTAAAAATTACCTTACTAATTATTCTGACATTTAGCAAATGAAATCCATTTCATAACTGACCTAATCTACCACAAGTTCATTGTGGTAACAATGCCAAACAATGGGGAAATCAGGTTGTGTGTTTTCATATAGCTTATAAAAATATTCAGATTTAAGTGTATGCATAGTTTTACCTCATATTTCATTAAGAACCCAATTCAAGACTTTCATATGAGTTTCACTGTTCAGTCTCACTATATATATATATATATATATATATATATATATATATATATATATATATATATATATATATATATATATATAGTCCATTACTTAGATCTCTTGAAACCTGTAACATTTGTTCTCTGGAAAGGACCTTTCACCTTGTGTGTGTGTATGTTCAGATATCTTGCCTTGCGCTGACAGTTTGTGCCTCATCCCCAGGTGCGTGCAGGAGTACAAGCTGGCAGGAGACGGGCGCTCCTGCCTCCTGCAGTCAGAGAACTGTGAGGGACCAAAATGCCCGAGGCAGGGTGTCCACTTCAATGACACTCTGTTTGGTGAGATGCTGCATGGGTACAACAACAAAACGCAACAAGTCAACTTGGGACAGATATTCCAAATGACCTTCCGGTAATTTATGTACAAATACACACATGAACACGAACACAAAGGGTTGCTTTTTGATACGTTTCAATCATGTATCATCTTTTTTTTAATCATTTACAATGTTTGCAAAGACAGATTTCTTTTAAAGATACCTGCTATTGACAACTTAAGGATTTTTCTCATTCTTAAAAAGATATCTAAAGAAATAAGCTGTCTCTTGCTACCTTACTGAAGAAGTTATAAGAGTCAGTCGTCTGGATTGGTTGTTGGTTTGCAGCCTCTTTGCTTGAACAGTGTTTATCGTCCTTGTATTTTGAGGCAGGGAGAGTGAGAAGTGTATGAGAGTGAGATGAGTGAGGATTGAGACTTATCCTGTGGCAGTTCTCTTTAAACTGGCAGCCTCCTGAAGATCTGCCGCACTGTGATAAGTCACATGCTGTCTGCAATGGAAAGCATAATACAGAAACACGATGAGGGCCTATCTATGCATGAATGCAATACACACAGAAAAATATGCTCAAACCCTATCTCACATTTGTTGTATATCTTATACTCACTCCACTTGCTGTCTGTTTCATTCCTCTATTACACAGAAGTTTTATATTAGCATTTTCCCTCAGTGTTGTTATCATGTTGTGCTTTTCATCAGTTCTGCCTTTTGGGTCACAGTGTCTCAGCTCGGCTAATAAAAAGATAATAATTATAATAGCTGATACCATTATCTACCTGCTGTAGGTCCTTAGAGACCCAGTGTGAGATACAATATACTTTAATGAGACAAAGAACAGTCTCTGACTGTGAAAGGGAAATTAAACAATTCCTTTTACGATAAAACTGACAGTACTTTTTTGATGGGTTAATATTTTGGGAGCAATTGATTGTGTTTCATATTAAAATGTTTTGAAATTAAATAGCATAACAATTGCCTTTGAAATACACTGTAACCTTTGTTTAAAATGCTGATAGGAATTGAATGTAAATACAGTTAAAGTATGGTACATTTTTACTCACAATATAACCTGTACAGAAGCAAATTTCAACCAACTAAAACAACTGAAATTCACAAATTTTCCAGACGTTTCGGCTAACAAATGCAGAAGTGCATCTCAGGAAATTAGGACATAATTGAAAGGTTATGAATATGACTTACAGATATTGCAGCCAGAAAATTAAAAGATAATACAAAATGGATTTTACAACAAAAATGATTTGTTATGGCCTAGAGCATCCCAAGGAAGAAAGACCACTTGACTCTAGTCCAGCAGACAATCAGACACCCTCTTCAGGGAAGGATAGCCACAAAAGGTGTTTTTCTTTCTAATTTTTTATTAGACATTTTTAATAATTATACAGAAGAAAAATGAAACAGAACCAATACAGCACAAACACAGATAATACCAAATCACAAATCAAGGGCATGTGCATGCTATACAGCAAATATTTTTCAGAGGTAACCTGTTTATATATAAGCCAAATGTCATTCCAGTTCACATTTTTGACCTTTTAATTTTAAGATAGTCTGAAACACTTTTCCATTTTTAAAAGCCTGTGATTTCCCACTGAGGCAATATATTAAACTTAACTAAACAGAAAAGGGGGTAACAACCAACCTACTTAAGCACTATGGACTTTCTAGCCAGCATCAATAGGAATTGTGTGTTTCTTTGTGAATACTGAGGTGCCTGGGTATAAGGCCAAGAAGACATAGTATTGGACTAGGGAGGAGTGTCTGCCCTATAGCAGAGCTAATTTTCCTACATACTGTCTGCCAGAATGTCCCTATGATTTTACACTCCCATATACAATGGCATCTAGTCCCCGTGGCTGTTTGAAGAGATTCCTGGTGTGTATTTGCTATGCATATTTGGAAATGTATACATTATGTAGAATTTTATATTGATGTTCTTTTTATCTATTACATACTGATATTCTAGAAGGAAGCCTCGGAATGGCCTCCAATGGTACAGAGTCAATTGTGGTTTTAAGCGTTGTGTTCCAAGTTAAGTTTTCCATTCTATGTCATGGTGCAGCCTTGCCTGCTGCACCATGGACATTTCATGGCACTCTCCACCTTCCATACAGCTCCTGATTCCATGCTCAGTAATCATCTACACCTGTCAGTCACTAATCAGTCAGTACTCAGCACACCTGTCAGCCTCCCTATTTAAGCTCCCTGCATTCAGTCCTCCCCTGTCGGTTCGTTCTGTTGGTTTCTGATTACTCTTGTGGATTTTGCTCTTTGCTGCTCACCTCATCTTGTTCTTATCCAGCCTGAGTTCTCCGCCTGTCTGCTGTGACTCTGGTCCTGCTCTCACTCCAGTCGTGCAAGTATTCATCCAGTCATGCTGCTGATCAAACCTGGTTCCCAAGTCTCCATTCTGCTGTGCTGTTGATCAAGTTCCGGTTCTCAAGTCTCCATGCTGCTGTGCTGCTGGTCCAGCTGTCTTCATGCTCCGGCTCCGTCCTGCTCGCCAGCTCCAGCCATTTACAGCTCCAGCCTGATCTGAACTCTGGTCATCTTCCTCCACAATTCATCATCTTCAATAAACTTTCTTTTTAACTGTACTCTGTGTGTGGTTACGTTCGGGTTCATCTACAAACATGACAGAACGAACCGACCATTTGAACCCAAAACCCACACAGAGTTTCACTGCAGGAACCGGCAAAATGGATCCTGCTCTGTTCCCGGACAGCAGTGCAGCGGAGCACATTCTCCAGGAGAACGCGGGTCTCCTCATGGAACAGGTTCGAGGTTGTCTGGATATGATCGCCACGCTCAGTCCACCTTCGAGGCGGATGAGTGCAGTGGCTCAGGTGCAGAACATGCTGAAGAGTAAAACAGAGCTCGTACCATATTTTGAATTCTCGGGGGTGTACGAAGAGCTCGACTGGAATCAACGGGCTGCAGTTGCCCAGCTCTTCAGCAGGCCACTTCCACCCAGACCTCCGCCCTCCAGCCTGTCAATCTCGGCAGCTGTTTTTGGCGCTGCTGATTCGGCCTCCTCCACCTCAGCGGCCCCTGCTGCACCTGTTGCTGAAGCTGCTGCTAAGTCTGCCGCTGTTCCAGCCACGGATCCAGCCTCTGTCCCTCTCGCTGTTGAGGCTCCTACTGCTGCTGTCTCTGCCGCAGCTCCTGCTGCCTCATCACCACCCCGTCCCTCCCGGCGCAGACGCCGGGTCCGCCGGCACATGACCTCTCCCGAAGCCCAGCCAGATGCTGCTGTTGCAGCCGCACCAGCTGAAGTTGACGTCACCTCTCTTCCCCTGCTCGGTCACCACCTCCATGACACTCAGCTTGCTCCCCGGGTGAAGTCTTCAGCCGCTGCTCGGAGGTCCACGCCTCGTCCAGCCAAAGCGCCCCAGATCCATGAGACCCAGCTGTGGGACTTCTTTTACGGGCATAGGGATGACCTGCTTCCCTATCGGGCCGCACCAACATCAGAGGCTGAGGTCTCCGTAACCCCGCCACCGGCTTCATCAGAAAGCCCTGCACCTGCTCAGCCCGCAGCCAAAGCCTCTGCACCTGCTCAGCCCGCAGCCAAAGCCTCTGCACCTGCTCAGCCCGTAGCCAAAGACTTAGTTGTTGCCCAGACAGCCACAGAAAGCCCTGGTCCTGCTTCGCTGGCTGCATCAGAGAGGCCTGGTACAGAGAATCTGCTTGATGCCAGTATGGCGTCCGACGCGGGCTCAGAGCAAGCCTTTCTGGCATCCGAGGTGGCTCTCGAGCACGGCAGTCTGCCGTCCAACGTGGGGACCCAGGAGGGTCCGTCGCCTGTCTGCGACGTGGAGACCCAGGAGGGTCCGTCGCCTGTCTGCGACGTGGAGACCCAGGAGGGTCCGTCGCCTGTCTGCGACGTGGAGACCCAGGAGGGTCCGTCGCCTGTCTGCGACGCGGAGACCCAGGAGGGTCCACCGCCTACATGTGACGCAGTAACCCAGGAGGGTTCACCGCTTACCATCAACACAGAGACCCAGGAGGGTCCGCCGCCCGCCATCGACGCGGGGACCCAGGAGGGTCCGCCGCCCGCCATCGACGCGGGGACCCAGGAGGGTCCGCCGCCCACCATTGACGCGGGGACTCAGGCTGGTCCGCCGCCTACCATTGACATGGAGACTCAGGAGGGTTCGCAGCTTCCTGAAGTCTGTAGCCAGGCGTTTCCTGAAGTCTGTAGCCAGGCGTTTCCTGAAGTCTGTAGCCAGGCGTTTCCTGAAGTCTGTAGCCAGGCGTTTCCTGAAGCCTGTAGCCAGGCGTTTCCTGAAGCCTGTAGCCAGGCGTTTCCTGAAGCCTGTAGCCAGGCGTTTCCTGAAGCCTGTAGCCAGGCGTTTCCTGAAGCCTGTAGCCAGGCGTTTCCTGAAGCCTGTAGCCAGGCGTTTCCTGAAGCCTGTAGCCAGGCGTTTCCTGAAGCCTGTAGCCAGGCGTTTCCTGAAGCCTGTAGCCAGGCGTTTCCTGAAGCCTGTAGCCAGGCGTTTCCTGAAGCCTGTAGCCCGGTGCCTCTTGTATCTTGTAGCCCGGTGCCTCTTGTATCTTGTAGCCAGGCGCCTCTTGTATCCTGTAGCCCGGCGCCTCTTGTATCCTGTAGCCCGGCGCCTCTTGTATCCTGTAGCCCGGCGCCTCTTGTATCCTGTAGCCCGGCGCCTCTTGTATCCTGTAGCCCGGCGCCTCTTGTATCCTGTAGCCCGGCGCCTCTTGTATCCTGTAGCCCGGCGCCTTCGGTAGCCTGTAGCCCAGGGCCTCCGGTAGCCTGTAGCCCAGGGTCTCCGGTAGCCGGTAGCCAGGATTCTCCTGAACCCTGTAGTCTGAGACCTTCTCCAGTGTCCTGTAGCCCGGCGTCGCCTGTCTCCTGTAGGCCGGTGTTTTCTGAAAGCCGCAGCCAGGCATTTCCCGAAACCCGTAGCCCAGGGTCTCCTGAACAGTGCAGCCCGGGGTCTCCTGAACCGTGTAGCCCTGTGGCCTCCGTAGCCTGTAGCCCTGTGGCCTCCGTAGCCTGTAGCCCTGTGACCTCCGTAGCCTGTAGCCCTGTGACCTCCGTAGCCTGTAGCCCTGTGACCTCCGTAGCCTGTAGCCCTGTGACCTCCGTAGCCTGTAGCCCTGTGACCTCCGTAGCCTGTAGCCCTGTGACCTCCGTAGCCTGTAGCCCTGTGACCTCCGTAGCCTGTAGCCCTGTGACCTCCGTAGCCTGTAGCCCTGTGACCTCCGTAGCCTGTAGCACTGTGACCTCCGTAGCCTGTAGCCCTGTGACCTCCGTAGCCTCTAGTCCTGCGACCTCCGTAGCCTCTAGTCCTGCGACCTCCGTAGCCTCTAGTCCTGCGACCTCCGTAGCCTCTAGTCCTGCAACCTCCGTAGCCTCTAGTCCTGCAACCTCCGTAGCATGTAGTCCTGTGACCTCTGAAGCCGGTAGTCCTGTGTCCTGTGGCTTGACGCCACCCTTAGTCTGTAACCCAGTGTTTTCCAGGGTCCTCTTCCGCCGCTGGCCACAACAGACCATGTCACTACGTCAGGGTCGCCCTCCGCCACGCCTGCATTCAGCCCTGCCACGTCGGGGTCGTCCTCCGCGACACCCCTTTCGGGCTTGCCGGCTCCGCCGTCGGGGTCGCCCACCTCGACGCTCACGTCTGACTCTGCGTTGTTGGGGTCGCCCACCGCGACGCTCACGTCTGACTCTGCGTCGTCGGGGTCGCCCACCGCGACGCCCACGTCTGGCTCTGCCACGTCGAGGCCGCCCTCCTCGAGGTTTCGATCGGGTGATGTTGCTCCGCCGCCTGCCACGTCCTGGCCGTCCTCCACGACCACTCTATGTGGCCTAGCTGCTGCCGGTCTCCTAGCAGCCGTCACTGCCTGTGCCCATAAGGCCCCAGTGCTCTCTAGTTACATTTGTTCTAGTTCTGCCTTAGTTCTCTTTACTTAGCACGCCTTTATTTTTGAGTTATTTTTCACTCCTTAGTTTTTGAGTTACGTGGCATCCCTTAGTTTCAGAGTTATTCAGCGGTTCTTAGTTTTCCTAGCGTTCTTTAGTTTTTGAGTTCTTAGTGTTCGTTTATGTTGGGTGTTACCATAGTGCTTGCTAGTGCTCCTATGTTATGTTATGTTAGATTACCTTTGTTTCTCTGGCGTGTTTGGACGCCCTCTGTTCCCTGGTGTTTTGGATTTTCTGTTTCTTGGTATTTGATAAATCTGTTTCCCTGGTGTCATAAAGATTCCTGGTTCCTTACGTGCTGGCGTTTTTCTTACGCTCCAGCTTTTCCCCTGGCGTTGTTGTACGCCTGTTTTCCCCCTGGCATTTTCCTTTGCCCTCTAGTTGCCCCCGCCGTTTCCTGGGGTTTTTACTGCCAGTGTAGTTTAAACGCTTTCTTGTTTGCCTACGTTTTCTTCTTTATCTTGGTTTGCCCTGGTTGGGAAGTTTTGGTTTAGACTCTAGCCCTCCATCCAGTACCTCCCTCCGCCCACCCTGGGTAGGTCGTTTTTTTTTTATTTTTTTTATTGGATCCTTTTTGGGCCGTCTGAAAGCCGGCCTTAAGGGGGGGGTGATGTCATGGTGCAGCCTTGCCTGCTGCACCATGGACATTTCATGGCACTCTCCACCTTCCATACAGCTCCTGATTCCATGCTCAGTAATCATCTACACCTGTCAGTCACTAATCAGTCAGTACTCAGCACACCTGTCAGCCTCCCTATTTAAGCTCCCTGCATTCAGTCCTCCCCTGTCGGTTCGTTCTGTTGGTTTCTGATTACTCTTGTGGATTTTGCTCTTTGCTGCTCACCTCATCTTGTTCTTATCCAGCCTGAGTTCTCCGCCTGTCTGCTGTGACTCTGGTCCTGCTCTCACTCCAGTCGTGCAAGTATTCATCCAGTCATGCTGCTGATCAAACCTGGTTCCCAAGTCTCCATTCTGCTGTGCTGTTGATCAAGTTCCGGTTCTCAAGTCTCCATGCTGCTGTGCTGCTGGTCCAGCTGTCTTCATGCTCCGGCTCCGTCCTGCTCGCCAGCTCCAGCCATTTACAGCTCCAGCCTGATCTGAACTCTGGTCATCTTCCTCCACAATTCATCATCTTCAATAAACTTTCTTTTTAACTGTACTCTGTGTGTGGTTACGTTCGGGTTCATCTACAAACATGACATTCTATCCTTCTTTAGGACTTGCAGTTTAGCACAGAATCTTGACACAAATCTACCACACTTATAGCAATCCAGAATATTTTTTCAAGCAAATAACAGCCCCCTGAGAGGTGATTTCTAAGGATGGTGGCAGTTCTCATATTGCTATATCAATGCATATATTCATATACAGGTAAAAGCCAGTAAATTAGAATATTTTGAAAAACTTGATTTATTTCAGTAATTGCATTCAAAAGGTGTAACTTGTACATTATATTTATTCATTGAACACAGACTGATGCATTCAAATGTTTATTTAATTTAATTTTTATGATTTGAAGTGGCAACAAATGAAAATCCAAAATTCCGTGTGTCACAAAATTAGAATATTGTGTAAGGGTTAAATTTTGAAGACACCTGGTGCCACAAACTAATCAGCTGATTAACTCAAAACACCTGCAAAGGGCCTGTTAGGCACCTGTGTAGGCTTCAGAACTGGACTGAGAGACCATTTAAAGCCCTTTGCAGGTGTTTTGAGTTAATCAGCTGATTAGTTTGTGGCACCAGGTGTCTTCAAAATTTAACCCTTACACAATATTCTAATTTTGTGACACACGGAATTTTGGATTTTCATTTGTTGCCACTTCAAATCATCAAAATTAAATGAAATAAACATTTGAATGCATCAGTCTGTGTGCAATGAATAAATATAATGTACAAGTTACACCTTTTGAATGCAATTACTGAAATAAATCAAGTTTTTCAAAATATTCTAATTTACTGGCTTTTACCTGTATACATACATGGACATACAGCATAGGAAAGATCTTAGCTGGGCTAAGGTAAAGAAGTAATGGGCTGTGGCTCAGTGATCCAATCATCTTTAATGTGGAATTAAAGCCCCAGAGTCTGGAGGAATATGGATAAGCCACAGATTCTAATGCTGCATTCAGACCAAACACGATTTGACCGGCAAAACTGTTTTTGATGTTAGCGAAGTGTGGACAGACTCCTCTGACATGTGTTGGGAGGAGCTACCATGTTCTTTTCCTCAAATGTGAGGAATATTTATCATGGTAAAAATTGTTTTGACTTACCCAAGACTTCAACATTCTCTCTAATCCTCCTCTAAGTAAGGTCCTTTGTATTACTGTCCCTGTAGTGACAGCTCAACTGATCATAGATGATAGGATGGACACAAACAGTGGTGATGAGTTTGTCCTCCATTGTCAACTTCCTGGATTTTCATAGTGTTTCCGTCCCTTCGGAAAATGCGCCAGTCTGTCACATAGCGGAGTCTCTCTGATTGGTTGACGCTCTGCCAATGCCGGCAGAAAGGGGGATGGGGGGCCTGAAAAGGGCTATGCCTCCCCTCCCGAGCCCAGCATCATTGATGATTATTGATTAATATTTTGTCGTTGGTTGTTTATTTGATCTAAAGTCAAATTAAATTGCAGCTTTTATGCCTGCTCTGTGTGCTCTCATGTCTAGCAAACTGGCCCTGGATCTGCGCCACATGTTTGGTAGAAAAAAGCATGCCCATGGACTTGTGGCTCCTTTATCATGCAATTTGATTCATTTGGATTACAAACTGTGCTTTACTCGGTGTGCTGGCCAGAATCTAGCTACAAGCCACTGGGAAGAGTGAATAAAATGGACCGCTTTATTATACCTATCGGCTCCACCATGACAATGAGTCAAAAGGGGAAAGAAAGCCAGAAAAATAGTTATTTGTACACACGTGGCCCTGCAGCTGCGCAACTACGTGTGGTTGTACAAAGGGATGGATGCACTGGCAGTCCAGGGCTGTCAGCCTTCCACGTTCGTTACTCGAACAAGGCTGCAACAAAAGGACGCAGCACATTTTAGAGCTGCTACCGAGCCATGAGCGGAGCCTGGTGCATGTGTGCACACATGTGGAAGAGGTGACATAACTCTGACTGAAGTTGGCAGTAAAACCTGAATGCTGACTGAGCATAGACTGATTGTAAATTACAGCTAATCACAATTATTAAAAGTTTCATTATGGTTACAAAATGACTATAAAAACCCTTGATTCTTATATTCACCCAACAAGGAATGAGGTGGATGTTTACTCTAACAGACATCAGCAGGGTCCTTAGAGGAACAGGGTAGAGGGACTTTCACCTGATATACAGGTGGGCTTAAAAGCTCTATGATAAAAAAACAATAGCAACCCTCTCAGGGAGCTTCTAGTTTTGCATCAAGATGTGAAAATTATGGTACTTGGTTCAGTGAAAACCAAAGCATTTATTCCTGGAGTAGCTAAAAACATTAAAAGGCAATTTAGATCACCATATTTCTATTACTTTTCATTCCTGCAGCCAGTCCAATTCTCTGCTGATAGAAAACGTTTTGCGCAATAAACTGAGAAAATGTACCACATCTACACAGTAAGTTATAAAACTGAGTCTACCTCTTCTCAACCACATTTTCTATCCTGGTACAAAACATACAGCTCTGGGTTGTTTAAAGGTGCAGTAATAAAAAGAAATGATCCATAGCAGTTGATCAGAAATGCAAAGAACTATCACAGACTAATTAATGTTTTTTTTTTTCTGAATAATATGTGTAATGTTATATAAATAAATTAAACAAAGATACAATTTTATTCAAAATAAAACAGCATTTTATCTATACAGTATTAGTTCCTGAAACATTATTACTGATAACAAGACAATAAATGTGGGTCCAAGGAAGGTCCAGGATGATGTTTCATGTAATATTTTCCACTCTGGTAAAGAGGTTTTTTGGTGTTTGTTTCAACTTAGTTTGAGCGTCTTGTTTCATAATTGTTGAATGATTAAAAACAGTTAGCAGTCAGTAGCATGCATTACATGTTTTTTTTTTTACCCATTTTAGCCTGAGATCAGTAAATCCTTAATATCTACATATATCGCTATTATTTGCTGTGTCAAATTTCATTGGATCCTCCTATAAAGACTCCGGACCCCCCTTTGACCCCCCAAATCGTCCTCGGTCTGTGCTTAATTCAATTAAGTTCTATTCAATTTTATTTATATAGCACCAATTCACAACACATGTCATCTCAAGGCACTTTACAAAGTCAAATTCAATCATATCATCCAGACAGATTGGTCAAAAAGTTTCCTCTTGAAGGAAACCCAGCAGATTACTGTGTATCAAGTGTAAAGTCTACAAAGCTGTCCATTGGTGAATATTAGACCACTTAAACATTCCCTCTGCTGACAAACTTTATGAAGATCATGATTTCATTTTCCATCCGTGCTTGGCACCTGCCCTCACCACTAAATGTACCAAACCAAGCAGTATGACACTCTGCTTGTTTGATTAGTAAGCTTGCCTGGCCTAAAACCCACAGTCTCGAAGGAAGAACATTAGAAGATGAGAGACACTAAATCTAACAATGCAGATGAGCTGAAAGCTGCTATAAAGCTACTTAGGCTTTAAAACATCAGCAGAGCCAAAGGCTGATCACCTCCCTGCCATATACTACATACATTGATACAGTAAATCTCGCAAATCTAGTTCTGGCCTATACTATACATAATATGGAAATATTTATCCATAGGCTGAATTTTTTTTATTGGTCCTATAATAATGTTATTTGTTATGAGACACTGGATTTGGAGGTTTTGCTAGCTGTAAACCAAATTCATCCAGATGAAGGGAAATCAAAACCTTGAATTATATCATTCTATTGGTAAGTAATATACTTGTGATATTCTATTTTTCAATTGAATTACTAAAATAAATTATCTTTTCAATGATTTTCTCATTTAGTCAAATCCACCTGTATGTAAAAATGCATGCTAATGATTTCATGTTTCCCAGTCAAAAATTATTGTCTATTAAGCCTGTTGAATGTTAGGGCAAAGAACCATACAAAACACAAGAGCCTGAGACTGAAATGAAACAATCTAAACTATTAGATTTAACCTGTATCCTCCACTGCTTATTGTATCAAGCAGTACAAATGTAGTTCAAATGCAAACTGCTCTGGAATAGTGTAAAGGTAGGAGAAGGAGCCGAGATTTTTGGGAAGTGCGTTGGAGTCCTTCAGTTTGTATATGAGTGATGAAATAAAACCCAAAGGGAAAAAAAAATCTTTCCCTAAAGTCAAACATATTGGAAAGTCAGTTTTTCTTAGAGCAAAGTGCCTCCAGTGCTAGATATAAATGTATTAGAGGGATGACGAAATCAGAGGATTACTGAGCTGTTTCAGAAAATAATGTATCCAGGTGTCTAAAAATGGTTTCATGTGAAGTAGTAAAGTCCTTTAGAAGGATGATGAGCAAAGACACACATTCAGCTCTGACAGGATATCAGTCCAAGAAGTGGATTGGTTTAATCGGACCAGCATAGTTCTGACCTAAATCTTGCTTAAAACCTAGAATGGAAGCCAACATCTGCATAGGAGCAATTTTAAATAGCTAGAATGAATATCATTAAGACTATAAAAAAAACTAAAGGTAATTGTGAGGTTGGGATAAAACCATTACCGGCTTTAATAGTTATTATGGTACACTTTCCAGGTGTTACCATATCAACATTAATTTACCATTAGAACTTTATTCAGCTGTGGTGCTTTTAAAAACTCTGGGTAAGCCTTTGTGCTACAGATGCAGCATCACAGACCCAAGCAAAGGACAGCAAGAGTTCATTTGGAGATTTTTCAGCCTCAAAGAAGCACTTCAGTCCACAGTGTGACTGTATTATGGATGTTACAGCTACACTGAAAGGCTTTTTAAAAATGTTTTTCTGTCCACTGTACATGCAGAATGAAAGGACACTAGTACTACTAGTGTAAAGTGCTCTCCTTCTACCAACCACTCGTTCTTCCTGCAGCCACCACTAAGTAAGCTAGCTTTCAGCCAGACATATGAACTCTAAACATCAAGTTGCATATTGTATAACTTAGGAAAGTAGATTGCAGAATCCTCACTTGACTTTTTAATGCTGGCTGCTTTGCACATTTGTCCTGCAGAATGTGAGTAACGCAGAACATCTTTCCTGATTTGATCAAGGGAAGATGTCAAATGTGTTGGTCACTGCATGTAATTATGATAGGTATTGGTTTGGATTTTTTGTAAATCTTTGTAAATTTTTTGAAAATCAGTACCTCCAAATCCGAGACCATGGTCTTGAACCGGAAAAGGGTAGAGTGCCTTCTCCGGGTTGGGGAGAATGTGCTGCCCCTAGTGGAGGAGTTCAAGTATCTTGGGGTCTTGTTCACGAATGAGGGGAAGATGGAGCGGGAGATCGACAGGCGGATTGGTGCGGCGTCTGCTGTGAAGCGGGCGTTGTACCGATCCGTTGTGGTGAAGAGAGAGCTGAGCCAAAAGGCGAAGCTCTTGATTTACCGGTCGATCTACGTTCCTACCCTCATCTATGGTCACGAGCTTTGGGTCGTGACCGAAAGAACGAGATCCCGGATATAAGCGGCCGAAATGAGTTTTCTCCGTAGTGTGTCTGGGCTCTCCCTTAGAGATAGGGTGAGGAGCTCAGTCATCCGGGGAGGACTCAGAGTAGAGCCACTGCTCCTCCACGTCGAGAGGAGCCAGTTGAGGTGGCTCGGGCATCTGGTTAGGATACCTCCTGGACGCCTCCCTGGTGAGGTGTTCCGGGCACGTCCCACCGGGAGGAGGCCCAGGGGAAGACCCAGGACACGCTGGAGGGACTATGTCTCTCGGCTGGCCTGGGAAGGCCTTGGGATTCCTCCGGAGGAGCTGGCCCAAGTGGATGGGGAGAGGGACGTCTGGTCCTCCCTACTGAAGCTGCTACCCCCGCGGCCCGACCCCGGATAAGCGGAAGAAAACGGACGGACGGACGTACAGTTTGGATTTTTTGAAGTTACGTTTAAGTTATAATTGTTAATACTTTCTTACATGTAGTAGAAAGATATATCACTGTGAGCTTGTTGGAGAAGTAGGTAAATATCAACAAGGCGCCAGGCCAAGACATGGTGTCAAGTCGGACCCTGAAATCTTTCTATGTCTTGATTCTGTTTTTTACTTCTATAGTTGATTCACCAGATGGTACACGGTCATATGCAATAAATCAGAATGTGTATTCCCATGAGGCTAGTTTGTCAAATAATAAGTACTTTTTGAAAACAACATTTAACCAGGTATTAAACATACTTTTCAATAAGCCAACATTTCTGTGTTACATTTTTTTTATTGCTCTGATGTAATATTCAAATTTTAAATGTTGTGTTTTATTAGTTGTAAGTGGAATATTACAATAATTATCAAAAATAAAGGCTTCAAATTATCAGACTATGTTTAATTAATCTATATAATGTGTTTCATTTAGTGAACTGAGTTACTGAAATAAATTAACTTTTCAATAATATTCTAATTTATTTGAATGGGTCTAGCTTATTACCCGTCTACCACTTAAATACTTAAAGGACTTAAATACTTTCCAAGCTCATGGTGAAATTACATTTTTACTGTTATTAAACTTCGCAAAACCTGATTTGAAGAATTCAAACTTTGTCATTAGATTATATTTTTTACCCACTTAGACTTAGACTTAGACTTTCTTTATTGTCATTTTGTATACACAGAGTGGATACAGAACGAAATTTCGCTTTCACACAGCTCAGAAAGATTGCAGTAACTCTACAGGATACCTTGCGGTGAATTACAGTACAGGATAAAGTGCAGTGATAAATCGCAGTCACTTACAGGATAAGTTTCAATTGACTTCCGGATAAAGTGCAGCAGTGAGCAGTAGGCAGTTGAAATGTAAACAGTGTAAAACAAATGTAAACAAATACGCAGTAAGGTGCAGCAATGATTTAAAAGTAGACAGTTGCATTGTACACAGTTTTGCAGTACGTTTCCCGGTAAGGTGCAGCAGCAATTTTGCAGGATACGATACAATGTGCAAATGTGCAGATGTGCAAATCAGCGAATCGAATGTGGTACACAGTCCGTTTTTATACTTTAGCAGTTCAGCAGTTCAACAGTCTGATGGCAGCAGGGAAAAAGCTTTTGCAGAACCTAGTGGACCTGCAGCGGATGCTGCGAAACCTCTTTCCAGAGGGCAGCACTTGTAAGGGAACCACTCAAGACACGGAAACATTTTTGAAAGGTTTATTGATTAAACGTTGATTGTTCTCTGTGGGGAGGATTATGTGAATTTATTTAAAAAATTATGACTGAAGGTGAAGTTAGAATAGAAAGATTTTAAACTTACTGTGTCAATAGGGCAGAGATTGCTTAGAAGGAAAGGATCTAGTCTGGTTTTGGTGGTGAGAAGCTTGCCTCATGCTAGTTATGTGGAAAGAAATTTGTATCGTCTCCAGAGGGATTTCCAGAGGGATTGGTGTTGTTGTGTGTTGTGAATGGGAGAGCAGGCAGGCCGAAGACTCGGAGATGCAGGAGCTGTGGCTTGGAAAGAAATAGTTGCTTGAAGAATCCCACCAACAACCAAGCTCTTTGGTTCTGAAAATGTAGATAACAGAAAAGCATTAGAATGCTCGAAAGGATTTAGAGAAGGTTGGTTAACCATCAGGCTGCTTCCTAAATACTCAGAGGTGGTTTAGATGTTGGCAACACTCAGACCACACCCCCCAGGTGGAAGATCTGCAACCCAGACAAACACCTTAAGCACACTCACACTCCAACCCACAACCAATTTATCCTTTAATGCTGGATGCATCTTGATGCTCTGCAGACAGAAATTAGACAATTGCTTCATTTAATATACAGCTACTGTTGAACTCCTTTTGTATTTTTTTAAATGAAAATATTAACTTTTATACAAATTTCAATAATTTTGGTCGTTTGTTTACCTAATGGAATTTTAATTTAAAAACAACATTGCATGCAAAGATTTTGCTAATATGGAAGTTAATATTACTATCACTGCTACTATAACTAATAATATTCATACAGTAGAGTACAACATTGAAAATTTATGTTAGTGTAAGGGACCAGACTGAAATAAGGACAAAAGGGGTTCCAAATATTAGAAAAACTTCAATTTAATAATGTAATGGTTGACAAAAGGGTCAAATTTCAATACAAAATAACTCAAATAATAAATAGCATGGATTTGGGCCCAACTCAACTGAGGTCAACTAAACAGTAACAAAGCGCAAAAAAACGGACCTCAAGACAAAGACCAGAGGCTGCTCAAATAGGGGTGGAATAACCTAAACTTTCCACATGAGGGAGGCACAATATAACAGAGGAACAACAAACCAAAAATATGAACACAAAAACTACCATAAACAGATAAAGCAAAATCATCTTTAACTTAGCACAAATAAGTGATTCTTAAAATAAAATAACTAAGGTCAACTACAACAAATAAAGTTCCTCCCCCTCAGTCTTTTGGAGTAGTGCTATGTTCCTGGCTTCCCCCTCCAACATTTCGTATTTGTAAGTAAACCATTCAGACAGATATTAACTAAAGTGTGCACCCATTAGAAAATATATGTCTAAATAAAATAACTTGATCTTAATTTATATATAGTGTAATCTGGAACCAATAAATGTAAATTATGAAACAATACACTTGGTGATTCCAAAAAAAGTAAAAAAACAAGGCAACTGGACTTGTATTCCGTAGTAGAAGACGTTTCGCTTCCTCTCTAGGAAGCTTTCTCAATTCAAAAAGTCTGGAGTAATGTGGAGTAACCAGCTTTATACCAATGCCAAACAAAGGCCTTGTAATGGCTTAGATAACATGCAAATTCAACCGAAACAGGTCCACCCCTTAGTAATGGGCGGTCGTTAAAGCCATTAAGCCAGCAGATTGGATCGAAACTGGTCCGGTCCTCTGTAACGAGGAGTCGTTAGGGTTGTTATTGGCTTGGCTTATAGGAACAATGTTTTGATCAGCCGAATGAGGGTGAGAGTTAAGGTGGAGATTGGCCGGAATTAATCCAATTGCTGTATTGTAAGTTTTTGAGAGTTAGAACCTAAGGCCTCCTCCTCTGTTTAAGGTTGTTTTTTCTCTCATAACGTAGATGGCTTCCTTCACACCCCTTTCAAACCATCTGTCTTTTTTGTCCAAAATGTGAACATTTTGGTCCTCAAAAGAGTGTCCTTTGTCCTTTAGGTGTAGGTGGACAGCAGAGTCTTGTCCTGAGGAGGTAGCTCTCCTGTGTTGAGCCATGCGTCTGTGGAGAGGTTGTTTGGTTTCTCCAATATAAAGATTAGAACATTCCTCACTGCACTGAGCTGCATACACCACTCCGCTCATCTTAGGTTTGGGGGTTTTGTCCTTAGGATGCACCAGCCTCTGTCTGAGGGTCCTGTTTGGTTTGAAATGTACTGGGATTTTGTAATCCCAGTACAAAATCCTCTTGAGTTTTTCAGAGACTCCAGCAACATATGGGATGACGATGTTTTTGCGTTTATTCTTCTCACCATTATGTTCTGCAGTGGGTCTTTTGGATTTTCTTGCTGATTTGACAAAAGCCCAGTTAGGGTACCCACAGGTTTGGAGAGCATCTCTGACGTGTTTCTGTTCCTTGTGCTTCCCTTCTGTTTTAGTTGGGACATGCTCGGCCCGCTGTTGTAAGGTTCTGATGACCGAAAGTTTGTGCTCCAGTGGGTGGTGTGAGTCAAAAAGAAGATATTGGTCTGTGTGTGTGGGTTGCCTATACACTTCAATGTTGAGGTTTCCATCTCCTTCCATGTTCACCAAACAGTCGAGAAAAGGTAGCTTGTTGTCATTGGCATCCTCTCGAGTAAACTTGATGTTGTTGTCCACCGAGTTGATGTGTCTTGTGAAAGCTTTCACCTCTTTTAAAAGAGGTGGAAGCCCATTACTAAGGGGTGGACCTGTTTCGGTTGAATTTGCATGTTATCTAAGCCATTACAAGGCCTTTGTTTGGCAATGGTATAAAGCTTGGCAATCCACATTACTCCAGACTTTTTGAATTGAGAAAGCTTCCTGGAGAGGAAGCGAAACGTCTTCTACTACGGAATACAAGTCCAGTTGCCTTGTTTTTTACTTTTTTTGGAATGACCATGACCTGGATGACTGAGAATCTTCACCAGCATAATACACTTGGTGGTGGTGGTGGGAGAAGCTCACAGAAGAATGTGAAGCTCCACCTTGTGTAATAATTTTATTAGTAAATTATGTTGATATTTTGAAATAGAAGTTGCATTTTCAAAATAATTTACTTGAAAATATCAATAATGACAAATCTGTCAACATTATTATGGAAAATTAGTTTTATTATTTTACAAATGTTTATTGTTTGCACATGAACCTGGGAAGAATGTTAGCAGTTGTGCAACCAATGCATTTTATGTTCAATTTGAAAAGTGTAAAGAAAACAGGAAAATAAAATATATATGGTTTAATATGATGGTGTTTGTGATTGCATGTTTTGCATACAATGGCCCTGGGGTCCGTTCTTCGTACGACGCTAACTCAGATAGCAGGATTTCATTGTTGACGATTTGGCATGATCTTGGATCGTTTGGTTCTTCGAAAGACATCCTGCACTTGTTGTCATAGCAACATGTGCGCCAGCTTAAGCCTGCTCGAGAGCAAGCTTATTTCATGTAAACAAGATTAGATCACAGCTGTATAAGCGGAGGAGATAGGGAAGTCTGCCGTAGCCATGTCCATTTTTACGACTGCAACCTGTTGCGGAAGGTGCAAGAATAATTTGCAGAGTTTTTCGAATTAATCGCGTATTGCGCAATAGACAGGATCCTTGAGCGCAGCGCGACAGTAGAGAGATTTTCTTGGTGGCTGTTATAAACAGACAAACACATCATTTAACAGTGGCTTTTAAAGAGGAAAAAGTGGTGTTGGAGCCATAAATCTAAAATATTTAAGTTATTTGTATGATGGTTTGCTTTTTATTTTTATCCTATTCAGTAAGAAGATTTGTTCGGGCAATTTTATTGTGAAGTTTAGTTTACTTTGAAAGGCTTGCTTCCTGTCGAGCCGTATATTGGATTAGAAAGAACTATGGATGGATTATCTAGCCACGGAGCAATACAGTTTTGCCGTGTAAACTGTGGATGACTTGGAAAAGGAAAATTTTCATTTTTTATGGATAAAGATTTTTTTTTGTTAAAATTCCCAGTTTGCACATGTCCTTTACTTCCCATGTCTAAGGAATGACACTGAAATGTGGATCTCTTGACATAACAAGTGCTTTTTTAAAATAAAGTCTAATAATTAAAGGCTACCATTTTGTAGAATATTCTTGTATTTCACTTTTACTTGTCCCCATGTTCTAGTGGCTCCCGTGGAGGCTCTGACATAAAAGAACCCTGTGTCATTTTGTGAAAGAAAAAGAAAGGGTGAAACATGCCTCATGCAACAAAAGTAAAAAGAACCTGTTTTTTTCAGGCTTTTCCTTGGTGGCTGATATAAACAGACAAACACATCATTTAACAGTGGCCTTTAAAAAAGAGGAAAAAGTGTCTTTTTAAAATACAGTATAATAATTAAAGGCTACCATTTTGTAGAATATTCTTGTACTTCACTTTTTCCCCATGTTCTAGTGGGTCCTGTGGAGTCTCTGACATAAAAGAACAAAGTAAATATGAGATTATTAAAATGCAAAAATTCATACTGTAGAAAGTGATAGAAACATCTACCATGGACAGTATTTACGCATTAATTTGTCCGCTGCTTTTTGCCAGCCCTCTCTCCTGGCTTTAACAGATTTTGAGGTGTTTTAATTAATGACTCAAATTCGGCATAACCTTCCAAGCTCTTGTTCTGCTTGGGAGAAAAACTGTGGGCGTTCTTTGGCCATGCTGAACAGCCAATAGCAGCATTGCTGATCAATATTTCTACTATCGATACATTTCCCCTTTTAAACAAACGCATAAACGCGCAGTTATCTCAGATAACTCAATCCAGCGATACTAATCCTAAACAACAGGTGTGTTCGAAGAACCCAATTAGCCGGATCATGATTAGCTGGATGAAATCATCTTGGATGTGTCATTTGATCTCGGATGTTTTAAGCAACGTACGAAGAACGGACCCCTGAAGTGCAAACCACACCAACAAATCTCTAAATACAACTACAAATTAAAAAACACGATATATTCAAAACAACATCTTGAAAAAACACAACTAACTAAGCATATGTACAAATTAAAAACACAATATATATAAAAAAATGACTACAACATTTTCAAACCCACAGCATCTTAAGAAACACAATGACATTAATCTATCGGAAGAGGTAGATACCAGAGGGAAACATGATACGTCGCTGATTGGATGACGGCACTGTTCGGCTTTTGAACCAGAAGCTTCTGATATCATTAATATTTTCAAAAACCTGCTATAGGCAGAATAACTTCCGGATTCAAAAGCCAAACAGCGCCATCGTCCAATCAGCGATGTTATATGTTTCCCACTGTATCAACATTTTGTTGTGTCTCTCAAGATGTTGTTGTGGTTTTGAATATGTTGTTGTTTTTTAATCTGTACATGTGCTTAGTTAATGTCATTGTGATTTTTAAAGATATTGTTTGGAATATGTTTTTTTTTATTTGTGGTTATGTGTACAGATTTGCTGATGTCGTTTGAACTTCAGGGCCACCGTATTTGCAAGTTGTTTTTTTTTTGTTTTTGTTTTTTTTTTGCTTAAAAGAAACCAACTATTAAAAGCCTAACAGTTAGTATTATCCAAAAAGTTTGTACACTAATGTACAGCGTCCCACTTAAAATGGGATCTGACCGTAAAACATTTAAACTGTCACATCTTGTTTCTTTTAATTGCAATAACTTAGCAATGTACTCCTTTCTTTGCTGCCTTTCATTCACAATATTATAAATCAGAACAGCATCTTCTGCCACAAATCACTAGATCAAATTTGTATTTGAAGTTTCACATTTTCTTTTAGTCTGTTTGTAAATATTAGTTGAAGGTGTCTGCAACTGAATTCCTACTTTGAGAGTCTTATTTCATGAAAATGTGGTTAGCGTTTATCCCCCTACAATCTGTTAGGTATTTCCAACATACAAAGTTAGATAATTTGCTCTGTAATTTGCTACAAAATACATTCTGACTTTGACTTCAAAATTGTGACTTAAAGTTAACATGCGAACTTTGCATAACAATGAGCTTCTTTTTGAATAGGAATTTGACACCAGCCCAAATGAGCCTATTAATGGATTAAAGAGATTTCAAACATTTAGCAGAGCTTAGAAAACATTGTTAAAGCTTGCATTGTTTTAGCTTTCTGACTTGATTTTCTATTGGTTTGTGCCAAAGGGCCACATGTCAAGAAATCTAATGCTTCTGAAGCAGTGATAGGGATGAAGAGCTGTACTGGGAATTGTTATCTTTGATCACCTCAAGAGCTGTAAGCTAAACGGGCCCCGACATCCTTCTTTAGAGAATTTTTTAACATGATTGACATGTCTACAGCCTAATATGGGAAAAGTACTAAAGACCAAATGTTTTCTAATGGTTCACAAGGTTTAATCAGTTGGGAACTGCCTCTGATACACTGACAAGGCACAGTTTGACAGATAAAAGAACGGCACGGTTTAGAGATTTCAACCACGGGAGAGAGACAGTCTTGATCCATTCGCCCTTAAGCAGTGGGGAGCACAGTGGTTCCCTTGCTTCTGGACTGCAGGTCTGTACACCAGGTCAAATAAAACTCAGAGAAGCAAAGAGATTTGTACTGAAGCCAGGACTCAACTAGGCTTTTACAAGTGCCAGTTTCAAATTTACTTAACACCTTTGCAGCCCTGAAACACGTGCAAACCACAGTAGACCTGTCTGTCTGTCTAGCCATCTACTTCATATAGTGTCTGAAGTACTAATCTACATATTACGCACAATAATAACTTAACTATTTTCAGCTATTACATCAAATCTCCGTATAGCTGAGATGTAGTTTCTCAAATAACGAGAATATATAGTAAAATAGGACAAAGAAAAAAAAAGTTACTTTCAATATGGAAATATATGAAAACCAATGTCCATGTATTTGACAGTATAAGCACTCAAAACTTGGACAGAGCTCCTTTTTGGAGGTATAGCTGATTCAAAAATTAAAGACAGGGAGGTAACCAGCCTGTTGCACCACTGAGCTTTCAAGGAAGCACATGTTTATCCCGGACATTCCCCCTCCACTGAACTTTCCAATAATACACTTGGATATGGCACTCTTCTGAACACTCAGCTTCGTTAGCAATGACACTTTGTTGGTTATCTTTCCTTTGGTGTCACTTTTCTAACCTTAACATTAGCTGTCAAATCCACAGTATTCCAGATGATGTGGGCTTTAACTTTACATTTCTGTTGTAAAGTTGTATTGGTCTTACCTAAAATTGTAATGACCTCAAAAACTGAATTTTAGGATTACAATACCTACAAACCAGTTACAAAGACTAACACAAATAAACCTTCAGAATGTATCATTTTATGTGAAATAAATTTGTATAATATATTATTTTCTCTTTTTTAAATTGAACAAATATATTTAGAAAAACACATTAAATTGTTTGTTATATTCTTAGTTATTGAGATACACTGATAGGTGTCCTGATTACATGCATGCAATTCCAAGAAAGGGTTCCCAGAAAATGTTAAATTTCAAATAATATAGTCAAGGAAGTATGACATTCCCTTATAGCCAATGTAATGGCAGGCAAATATAGTTGTTGGATATCCTTAAATAGATCTAATGAATGTCTCATCATACTGTGGCTGTTTCCTCTTCCTGAGCTTCAAATGACTGCTCAACCACAGCACTCCAGCCACCATTTCCCTGGCTTTATAAATTGGTCATTTGCTGTGGTTATTTATCTTTCCAAGAATGTTGGGTACATTTTGTCCGCCGAGAGACTTCTGTAATTTGCAGAGAACCACATGTTCTCTTTCTCATCTCAACACTCTTCACTTTAATACACCTTTGCAGTTTGCACCTGCTCCTGGAAGCTCGAAAAAATTTCCATACTAATTGTGAGATGCACACACGGCTGTGCTTGCATATTGCCTCGCAGTTAAAGGCGAACAACACAGCTGATTACATGCAGATGACAGGCTAAAGACACTTCCAGGCTGATGTGGCTGCTTCAATAAATAACACCCTTCTCCTGGTGTAAAATGCATTTGAAGCTAAGTGCAAAAAAGATAATACGAACTAAATACGGATCTACTGCACACATTTGGGTCCTTTTCAATTAAAAAAGAAAATAAGAAGATACTGATGAATGACTTAATTTGACTCCGTTCTAAAGGTAGAAATAATAGATTTAGAATCAGCAGATATTTTGTTGGCAAGAACATTAAAGTTATTTTTCAAACAAATTGATTCCATCCATTTCATTTAGGATAAAGTATTAAAAATCACTTTTTTTCATCAATCATTGTAAGTGTAACCGCACAAGCCAAACACACAGGAGTGTAATACTTGACTCCCACTGCTGCTAATTAAACATGTGTATTACGGCATGTCATCTCACTTAAATCCTTATCCTGCATTTTCAAATCCACTGCGTCATTTGTCAGAAGAACAAAAGCTTTGTCTTCTGAAACACTTACTCCCATTAGATTCCAGTTCACACTTTGTGTATTTATAGCGGAACTTTGCCAGTTTTATTCCTATTTTTTGTGTTTTTTCTCATAACATCTTTGAAATGCAGATGATTTTCACAGCACTACCCCCTCCCCCCTTTCCTCAGCAGTATACCGATTCCCTCTCCCTTCACCCAACACTTCATTCCCTTGCATCAACAGCTCAAAGGAACATTTTTAAAATAATTGATATGAATCATATTATTTGTATTGCATCCTCTCAGGTAGTGTTTTAATATGAAATAGCACACCATATTTACAGCTGTTTTTCATGTATTTTGTCTTACTCTCACTGTGCATCCTGTTAACATTTTGAAGTCAAAGTTACTTATTGCTGTTATGAAATGACAGTACTTGGGGTGTGTTGGCACCATCCAGCTGCTGTCAGTATGTGATCTCTTCTACTGATTTTTTTTTTTATTGGGTATTGTTATGGGTCCTGGATATGAAGATGTTGTTTTTAAACTTGAAACCTGTTTAACTTTGTCCCCAAAATATTGGTTGCAATAAACACACAGAAAAAAACAAACAACAAAAACACAACAAACAACAATAACAAAAGTAAACTATAAACAGGAAGAATGAAGTGTACATGATATACAATATTTCCTTTACGGGTAATACAAGGGTTTATACATATTCTTCACCTGACTCCCACCAGATGGATGTAGTTCCGCAGAGCTCCACACATCCATCTGGGATTGCTCCATTGGACATGTAATTCAAAAGGAGGGGCCTTATCAAAAATATTAGCATATGATAAAACACTTGTCCGACATCTTTGCTGACGTGCTACTTCAACCACTTACACCAAAACCAACATTGAAACGGAAACCATCGTTTCCGCTAACAAATGCCTTCGAAGCCGTTCTCTGGTGTTCTTTTAAATAATTAATATTCGGCAGATTGGACAACACTGATGAAATAGCATCACCAAGGTTACCAGGTGACCAGATTTCTCTAATGAAAACCGGGGACGTCTCTGATTTTGCTAAGCAGGTGTGCGACAGTGGCGCAGAGGTTAGGGAGTTCGTCCTGCGATTGGCGGGTTGCCAGCTCGATCCCCTGCTCCGACTGTCAAGACTGTGAATGTGTGTGTGTGAATGGGTGAATGACTGTTGTGCGAAGCGCTTTGGGGTTGTCAGACTAGTTAATATACACGTACAAGCCATTTACCATTTACTCCATCGTGATACGCTGGTCACTGCTTGCTTCAGTAGCTTCTCTGATACGTCACATCCACAAAAATTGGTGTTGTCATACAAAGAGCTACCAGTACTAACCTTTGAACTAGAAGAGTCAGAGTTCACCTTAACTTTTTGTAAACTAAAAATATTTTTCATGCTTTTTTATATATATTGTTGTTTTTAAATCTATATACATGCAAGTATGAATAAACAGGAAGAGGAACAGAATAAAATAATGTTTTAGATGCAGCTCACTGGCGGGGGCTACCTGGTGCCCGTGGGCACCGTGTTGGTGACCCCAGAACTACATCCATCTGGTGAGAGTAAGCTTATTATATTCTGGCTGCCTAGGTGAATGAAGTCTTTTATGAAAGTGATTTGTTCCATGGTATATAATGAATATACAAAATTCTACCAATCAACCAGGTTGTGAGATACAGAATTAATTGTTTTGTAATTGATATTCTCTCATGACTGAAACATTCGGATTATATCATTATATAAATAAGTACAGTATGATGTTAAGGCTTGGCTTGACCAAATTTTAAATCTATCATCCGTTTTTCCAGGTGCAAACTCAACCACGAGAGGCCCAACGCAATAATTGAATCTCTTACTGCAAATTATTTATTTTTATATAATTTAGCAATATTTTCATGGATGCATTAATCTGCTGATTATTTTTGCTGTATCTGCTCCCTTATGAGCCTTATACCCCAAGTCTAGCTTGCATTGGGTAATCTCCAGAAATATTCGTTTCATTTTCTTTCCATTTAGCTCGATCATCTGGGTTACACCACCAAACCAAAATTCCTAATTGGGCTAAGACGTAATAATACTTGAAGTTAGGTAAGGCTAGGCCACCTCTCTCTTTTACTAACTGAGACGCACTCTCTGCGACTTACCCTGCCAAATAAACCTAGAGATGAATTTATCCCACTTTTTGAATTGTTTGTCAAGAACAACAATATGAAGTGTCTGAAACAATTACCTAGACAATATACTGTATTTATTTTAACAATTTCTACTCTCGATTCACAATTTAATATTGGTATTAAATCCCACCTTCTAATATCATTACTAATTTGTTGAAACCCCGTTTCATTTATTTTTTTAGACTTTATTCTAAAACAATAAAGGAAGTAGTTATTCAGTTTCCCTTAGTTCTTCATGGAGTAACCTATTGTGACTCCTCATCTGGCCAGTAAACAACTCTCGATTACAAAAGCATTGCAGAAACTCCCACATATTTTTTATCAGTTATCAGATAACATTTTGGGTACATGGTAGAATAAAGAATTGTTAAAAGTGCAATGGAAAAGCGAGCAGTTTGCAAACACTTTCAAAATACCGCAATGAATGCAGATGGTGGCAGATGGTGGCAACTTCTACTGTCGTTTCGACAGACAAAGGGACAGTCCTGCAACCACCCCCCACGACTCCACCCAACAGATCATCTCCACCTCCACCTCAGTGACAACTCTTTCCATTCACGAGAGAGACGTTAACAAACTATTCAAAAAACAGAACCCCAGGAAAGCTGCTGGACCAGACTCTGTCTCTCCATCCACCCTGAAGCATTGTGCTGATCAGCTGTCTCCAGTGTTCACAGACATTTTTAACACCTCACTGGCGACATGTCACGTGCCAGCCTGCTTCAAATCCTCCACTATCATCCCTGTTCCCAAGAAGCCAAGGACCACAGGACTTAATGACTTTAGACCCGTCGCTCTGACCTCTGTGGTTATGAAGTCCTTTGAGCGCCTTGTGCTTTCACACCTGAAAGAAATCACCAATCCCCTCCTGGACCCCCTACAGTTTGCCTACAGAGCCAACAGGTCTGCAGACGACGCTGTCAACCTGGCCCTCCACCACATCCTCCAGCACCTGGACTCTGCAGGAACCTACTCCAGGATCCTGTTTGTGGATTTCAGCTCTGCCTTCAACACCATCATCCCAGCTCTGTTTCAGGAGAAGCTCTCCCAGCTGAATGTGCCCGACTCCACCTGCAGGTGGATCACAGACTTCCTGTCTGACAGGAAGCAGCACGTGAAGCTGGGAAAACATGACTCCGACTCACAAATCATCAGCACTGGTTCCCCCCAGGGCTGTGTTCTTTCTCCTCTGCTCTTCTCCCTGTACACCAACAGCTGCACCTCCAGTCACCAGTCTGTCAAGCTCCTGAAGTTCGCGGACGACACCACTCTCATCGGACTTATCTCTGATGGTGACGAGTCCGCCTACAGGTGGGAGGCTGACCATCTGGTGACCTGGTGCAGGGAGAACAACCTGGAGCTCAACGCTGTAAAAACAGTGGAGATGGTTGTGGACTTCAGGAAGAACTCAGCTCCAACTACCCCCATCACTCTCTGTGACTCCACCATTGACACTGTGGAGTCTTTCCGCTTCCTGGGAACTATCATCTCCCAGGACCTAAAGTGGGAGCTGAACATCAACTCCCTCACCAAAAAAGCCCAGCAGAGGATGTACTTCCTGCGGCAGCTGAAGAAATTCAACCTGCCAAGGACAATGATGGTGCAGTTCTACTCTTCCATCATTGAGTCCATCCTCACCTCCTCCATCACCATCTGGTACGCTGGTGCCACCGCTAAGGACAAGGGCAGACTGCAGCGTGTCATCAGGTCTGCAGAGAAGGTGATTGGCTGCAATCTTCCATCTCTCCAGGACCTGCACGCCTCCAGGACTCTGAGGCGTGCAGGGAAGATTGTGGCTGATGCCTCGCACCCCAGTCATGGACTATTTCAGACACTTCCATCTGGCAGGAGGCTGCGGTCCATCAGGACCAGAACCTCACGCCATAAGGACAGCTTTTTCCCATCTGCTACCGGTCTTATGAACAAGGCCAAGAGCCGCCTATGACACTGGACACTGTCTCTCTCCCCCGTTCAGGACTACAAGCTTCTGCGTTACATTAACGCACAGTCTACTGAATGTATATTACTTCTGTATATATATTGATTTTATTCAATTTTACTTTATTGTATTGTATTCTTATTTCTGTCTGCACCATCAACACCAAGTCAAATTCCTTGTATGTGCAAACCTACTTGGCGATTAAACTTGATTCTGATTCTGATTCTGATTCTGAGAGACTCGGACCAGAGTCATGCAAGATGAAAGATCTTTATTCGATGGAATCAGAGTTAAACCAAGCTTTTATGTATGTTACAGACTGCAGCTCATGCATATATTTTATCGTGAAAGGATGTGTTTGATTTGTTAACCAGTGACGTTCATGGACTGTGGGCTGTTAATGGTTTAAAACAGTATGATCATGCTGTAGCTGTTGCTTCATATTATTGACCACAAATTTGACTTTGAGTTGTTTCAGAAGAAAATGTAATTAAATTACCTCCAGCGTTATTGTCTTTTACTGTTAAGCTACCTGTGTCACTGCAAGGACACTTCCTACTAATCAAAATAAATCATTTCCTTTTCTGTTCCTTTAGAAGTTTGACATTCTTCGTTCGCTTATTATGTTATGTGTAACTTGCAAGAATATTGCTTTTCAAGCTAGACAAAGACAAAATAAAAATGAATTAGTCTGATTCATTCAGAAATTAAACATTACCAGGTTGTGGTGTCATTCTATAATTTTTATTGAACATAAATGCAAATTGTATTTATAATTTCATGAATATGATGCTTTTTCAGTTTTTAAAAAGATTATCTGAAACCCTCGCGACCCCAGTTAGTCGACCCCGACTTAGTTATGTGTCAAATTATTCTTAAGAACAAACAGCATAAGTTACATTTACTAACATACAACAATGCATTTATAGTCAGGCTGACATGCATTTGATGAGAAAATATACATTCCAGTAGAGACTTGAAACATGAGTTGCACTAAAGGGTCCATTTAACTGTTTTCAATGAGTCTGGATATTTGAACTGGTCAAATTTGGATTAAGTGATTTTACACTGAACATAGAGTCTTAGAAACAGTTGCAGATTAATGAACCCTTTATTTTATTTGTACAAACACAAAAGGGGGAATTTTAATGTTTTTTTTTGCAACAGAACCTCCTTGTCAAACCTGTACCGAATTACTTTGCACTGATTACATACTCTTAAAAACCTTTGTGATTTGTATAAAGTTACTTGTCTTAACTGGGATGTTACAAAACAGATGATAATCCTTACAATGTCACTGCATGTATAAAAGTGCAACATACAATTCTTATATAGGTATCCAATTTCAAATGGAGACCAGCATTGTCAGCCTATCATCATAATTGTATAATGCTGTCTGGGTTTCCTACATTCTCATGTTTGTTTAATTTTGTATGCAGAGTGCCATCTTGACTCTCTCAGAAACAGGAGTGATGGGCCAACCAATAGTTGGAAATATGTATGTGTGAAAAAATGTGGGAGCAGAGTGGCAGGTTGTCCATCAGTCCACTGAGGGGAACATGTTGCTGTCCAATAAATCACCTCACCCCTCTATTATACGTGCAAAGACATTCATTGTGTTGAGGACTGTAAGAGGGTTAAAATTGAACACGTGAAAAACTAGCTGACTTGAAACTTTTAGTTTGAGTAAATCACTTAGGAGAGACAATCCATCCCAATTTTATTTATAAAGCACTTAAAACAAACACAGAGGCCAACGTTCTGCACTGATAAAAGTAAAATATAGAGGGCACCAGGAGAACTAATAAAATTTTAGATTAATAAAATAAGAAAATACATGAGAAAAACATCCTGCTATTAAAAGCAGAAAAGATGTGTTTTTGAAAGAGATTTAAAAATGGCCAGGGAGGATGTCTGCCTTATGTACAGCAAAATCATTCCAGAGTTTAGGAACAGCTTAAGAGAAGGCCTGGTTCCTTCGGAGTTCGCGCTTGGTTCTGGGTACTGACAAGAACAAAAGATCAGCTGACCTAAGAGAACAAGGTGGCGTGTACTATAAAAGTTCAGCGATGTAGAGTGGGCCAAGGTAATTAAAAGCTTAAAAATAGATATAAGAATATTTAAATCCTAGAACAGCACTTTGAATCATCTTGTTACTGAAAAGTGCTTTATAAATAAACTTGCCTTGCCTAGAAAGTACAGGCAGCCAGTGATGTCAAAACTGGTGGAATGTGCTCAAACCTGTGTGCGTTAGGTAAAAGGGACATATCATGTTTTTATTGCCTTCCTTTTCATATTTAAATCATTCAGTTGTGGTCTGTATAAAGTGGGACTGCAATGCTTTGGTCTGAATTCATCGTTATTGTTCCTCCTCTTTTGCCCCTGTTCTGAGGTTTGTATGAGAGCAACTTGTGTCATTAGGGACAACAAAAGGCTTCAGTAAAAAAAAAGAAACTCAATATGAAATGAAAGCTAAACTTGGGGAAGAGACGTATTGGAATGCAAACTGCTAAATATACCTCAACAATAATCTCCATCATTGTGAAAAAATTCACTGAGGAATAATGTTTTATAAGAATAAGCAGTTTTTTAAAGAGAATGACACATTTCATGATAATGAGCGTAGAACTTCATATGCATTCAGTTATTTCACAATTTCATTGTTACATTATATGTTAAACTATGATTTAGTGGTGGCAGAGTGGTGGCCTAGTGGTTAGAGCAGCGCCCTTGCGCTCTGAGAAGGTTGCAAGTACCCAGTTCGATCCCCACAGCCTGCACTCTGGGTATCCTGAGCAAGACCCTTAACCCCAGATTGCTCTCCGGGCACCGCACAGTGGCAGCCCACTGCTCCCCAAGGGGATTGGTTAAAATGCAGAAGTGAATTTCTCCATTGTGAGATCAATGATGTTCAATTATTATTACTTATTGCATAGTATTCGGTTTATTTATCTAATTGTGAGCATTTAGCAGTTCTATATAAAAACTAGCAACCTTCAGAGTTTCAAAACGGGTCTGAGTTCTAACAGTAGCTTCTTATTACCTGATCTGAGGCTCTGAGTTGATGTGTAAGACTTTAACAGGTAAGGCAAGGCAAGTTTATTTGTGTAGCACATTTCAGTAACAAGACAATTCAATGTGCTGTACATCAACAGAACAAAGAGAAGAAAACATGACAGAGGAAAGTTCATTGCAGTGGAATAGTAGCAGCAGGTCAAGATATAAGACAAGTTGAACTACAGACTTCAACATTAACATTCAAAGGCAGTTCTAAACAAATAGGTTTTAATCTTGATTTAAAGGAACTCATGGTTTTAGCAGTTTTTACAGGAGATGTAAGTTTCCACCATTTTATTATCATTCAACTCATCTAATACTTGCTCCAAGTTAGCAGTAAATGCATGTATACTAGAACCTAGAGTTAAATATAAGAAAATAACAATGACATTTCGCTTCTTCATTTCAATTTCCACAGTTATATATTCCATATTTTTTTTATTGCAGTTGACATGCATTTTGTTTTGCATTTTAGTTCACTACTAACATAGACAGCAACTCCACCTCCACTCTTATTGATCCCATTGATACAAAACAATTCATAGCCTGTTAAAACGAAGTTCAGCTCCTTTCTCATCAGTTAACCAGGTTTAAAAAAGAGCCGTTACAGTAAATTTGTTCTTTAATGTCTTCAAATAATCATACATTCTGTTAATTTTGAATACAAGCTTCTACAGTTCAAATGAACTAAGGAAAACAATTCATCCACTTCTATCTTGGTTTCAAATTTTGCATCTGTATAATATCTGCATTGATCAATTATGTTTTGATACAAGTTGCCGTCAGAATCCAGTTCATAATCATAGTCATAGACACGTCCCTCTAAATTGTGGACTTAGACTGGAGTATGTTCGCACACTGCAAACATTGCACTTTATAGTGTAGATTTGTACTTCCCAAAAGGCTTTCATCTGTGTAAAGCCATTTACTTTATTCATCTTTTGTCTTATCCCTTTCGTATCTGTCCAAGGAGAGGCGAAGAGTTTTGACATTGGCAGTTATTTCTCCAGCAGGAGCGCATTTGTTCCTGCTGTGGGGGGGGACTGCCAACCAGCAGCCTGCAGAGCTGACTCCCAGTCCAACTCCTTTCTTTAGAACCTTAATCATTATGCCATATATCAAAAGTCTTTGTCGTTCAATCCTGTACAAACAGCTTGAGTTTTGCAGGATACACTATGCAAGACTTTATGTTTTGCTCCTTTAATTGTTTTCTCGCGCTCCTGTACAATGTCTTTATCCATATGTGGTAATATCAATTCCGTTTTAGACAGACGAAGCTGCAACAGCTTTGAAAAGCAATGGAAATACCAATTGTGATTTATGCTTCAAACTTGCAAACGTTTAGGTTCTTCATATGAGGTAGGGTTTCTGACAATGAAAAACTGCATTCAGAGAAGTAATTTTGTAAATACAAATCAAAAGATGTGCAAAAATCTAAGATTTGGATTTCTTTTATTTTCCTGTCTTGCGGGATACATTGCTGAGTCAAGTACGCATGTGCAGTACAATAGAATAAAAATATCATTACTGTTGCACCGTAAGCTGTTCGATTGATGTATATTGTGTTCCATAGATGATGCCTGTGACCTCTTGATGTTATTTCACAGTTTAGTCACCACTGGTGATTCGTATTCAAAGTGAAGAATCCACATCCATGAAGTTATGATTTATTACTATATTACTGAAACACTGTACAATTTCAGTTTGCATTCTCACAGATCAAATGCAGATTTTCCAGTTGTGTGTGATTTGACTTTAAGGATTGAATAAACATCTTATATGTATGCACGTCTACGGACTAATATTTAAAAAATTACTTTTATGAATATGTTTTTTTTTTTGTTATTGACAGAAACCTTACCTCTTAGTTCTATCTCTAAAACATGATAGAGTTTTGCTTCTGGAGAAGTAATAAAGAAGTGTCAGGAAGAGGCAGAGGAACATTTTCGTTCAACAAATTTATTTCAAAACAGGAAATAAATTTAGCAAATGCACATAAAGTAATAGCAGTGAAAGGAAAGAAAATACAGTAATCAAAGAGACCAAATCACTTGTGAAAGCCATTCTGTAAAACCTCCTCTTCACTGTTCACCTCTAAAATGAGGATGACACAACAACATGAATAATTTGTGGATCTGGCAGCCCTCAAGACTCAGGGGCATTCAGTAAACACAGTTACATTTCCATGCTCCTTAGTATTTTTCTGTAATTATCATCTCATTGGTGCACACATGATAGCTTCATCTGGGGAGTTGAGTCAACAAATATCAAAAGGCATTTTTTTTTACTCATAATGAGTACCCAGGAGCTTGGGTTTGTTGAGGTGAAGGGTTAAGCTTTTCAGGGTTAACCTAATCTTCCACACCTCAACAAAAGATATATAATATATTACAACTTTTGTCAATGAAACACCATCTTTCTAAATTGTAAGCACACAGTTAATAGCTCTCAGAGATATAATTTTAATATAATTACCATGTGTGAATCAGAACAATTTGCTACCGCAAACTGCTGCTCTGAGCATTGAGACAAGCCTTATATTTTATATCTGATATTTTTTTATTCTGTTTTAGGGGTAAAAAAATTATATGGCATTAAAATACATTTAAAAGTAATCAATGAAAACAATTCAACAAGGAGGCATTACAGTGTGATATCACACTGCACCATTATGATACAATGCAATACTATATAATGCAAAGTGGAACACAACGAAGAGATATGTTTTCATAAATTTGCACATAATAGTTTAGAAAGGATTTTATTTTGTTATTCAATCAACATCCTTTGTAATATTCCTTGTCTTACTTTTATTGTTGTCTGAAATTAGGTGGCATGCCTTTATCCTATCAACATGCTCCTTAGTTGTCTCCTCCCCTAAATGCTGATATTGCCCTCAGACACATATTTCTTTGCAACTTTTCCTGCATCTTTGGGATAATTGCCTTATTGTAAGATGCAATTCCGCCGAAGGCCAGGTTTTTCTGATGAATTTTAATAGCCATGTTTTCTTTTTGCTTTTTCTCTGGACAAGACGGGCTTATGAATTTAGATCTGTGCCCATACAGCCAAACAACTACAGGTGCATCTCACAAAAGGGAAGGCTGATACAGTGCATTGCATATATTCACTGCAAACTGACATATGTAAAGTGTTTATATTTATTCATTTCCATCAATATGTCTATCATCTATTTCACTCAAATACTACATAAGACTAACACAGATGGGATTTTATTACAAAACTGTTAGGTTGTGGCCTACAGCATCATGGGGAGGACTACTTAGTCGACAGTTGTCAAGCAGACAATCATTGACACCCTCCACAAGTAAGGTAAGCCACAAAAGGTCATTGGTCTAGCTATTCATAGAATGCTGTAACTGACCACATCAATGAAAAGTTGAAATGAGGAAAGGTATGATAGAAAATGGTGCACAAGCAACAGGGATGGCCACAGTTTTAAGAGTAATGCGGAGCAAAGTTGGGGGGGGGGGGGTTCACAAGCCATGTATTGTGGCTGGAAACAGTGCTTCAAGAGCCACCACACAGATATCTGTCACATTCCTCAAGTTAAGCCAATCCTGAATAAGAGAAAACATCATAAATCATACCTGGACTAAAATATAATGAAGTACAGCAACGTCGCTCATTGGTCAAAAAGAAATTTCTTTTGGAACTCAAATTCCCAGAGTCTAGAGGAAGAGCATATAGGCACAAAATTCAAGTTGCTTGAGGTCAAGTATGGAGTTTCCCAACACAGCAATGGGGAGCCATATCTTCTGCTGGTGGTGGTCCAACATGTTTCTTCAATCACAAAGCACAGCCATATACCAGGAAATTTTACTGCACTTTCCCTTTTTTGGCTAGCTTTATGGAGATGCTGATTTTGCTTTCCAGTAGAAGTTGGCCCCTGTCCACACTGTACTAAAAAGTACTAAAACCTGTTTTAATGACCATGGTATCACTTCATACAATACCTATGCAGGGGCGGATCCAGGATTTTTCAAAGGGGGGTGCGCACGTAAGGGTCATGTCAAGACAATGTGAGGCTAAATGACCAAAGAATGCCATCTTTACTCTTTCACACTACCCTAATTATTCATCTAAGGGTTTTTTAAATTGATAATCACTTTAATGGATGAAAATAAGTGGAATTAGCAAGATTACATTATTGTAATTGAAAAAGCATTTTAAGCCAAAATCTCTTGGTTTTTACAGCATGCACATGGTTAAAAAGTAGTTTGAAGAAAAAAAATATCCTTATCAACTATTAATCAAACAAAGATTTTATTTATTTCCAGAAATGACATTTATACAGAAAATGAGATAAAAAGACCCAAGGACTTAAGAACAGTTTTGTATGGTTCAAGTGATAAAGGAGTTTTGAATAGACATGTATTTTAACAATATGTTTTAACCAGATAAACTATATTAAGAAAAAAAAAGACTTAAAAAGACCCAAGGACTTAAGAACAGTTTGGTATGGTTCAAGTGATAAAGGATTTTTGAATATATTTTAACAAGATAAACTATGTTGAGAGAAAAAACAACTTTAAAGTAAGTTAAACCAATGAACATGTATGGTGAAGTTAAGCCATAAGCCTATAATAGAACTGTAAGACTTGACAAAGAATATTGTTCTCTTCTACAACACCTTCAACTTCATGATGACAATGATAAATGTCAACCTTCTGGGATGCTAAATGAATGTCCTTGTGGACATTCATTTAGACATCAACAATGTCCTTGTGGACATACATAAGTAGCAAAGCCACAAACCTTTCCTGTCCCATAGTCGACCTTAGCAAAGTTTTTACTGCTTTAAGGCCCGAGTTAGCACGTTCCACAGAAGCACTCGTAACAAGTATAACTGACAGAAGGGGAAGAATCATAGAAATGTTTGGGTAGCACTTCATATTTGTTATCCATGCTACTGTCATGCTGCAGACAGTAGCATAAAACAAGGCTCCACCGGCTAATTGCTAATTTCCTAACAAAACTACTTAAAACTCGGCAAATTTATACAAACTCAATATGGCAAGTTCTTCGAGAGGCAAAGGCTCAAAACAGGATCTCACGGGCGACAAAAACAAAAACTTGAGGCAACTAACTTTAAGGCAGACCTCGAGTGGCGCAGCAAGTGATAGCCCTAGCAACCACGAGTCTAAAATACTAGCTGAATTGGAAGGGAAGAAAATCGGGACGGACACAAGCAGACCAGGCAGCCGCTGACTAAACTTGAATCCTCCATACAAGAACTCAAAGGAGAAATTACCAAACTTGAAAAGAGAACCACAGAGGTAGAAAAACGTATTAGCACTTCAGAGGACACCAGAATGCAACAGTTTTAAGCTTAGTATGTTTTCATAAAGGAGACCATTCTTAGTTTTAATAATAAAACACATGTGGCACCAACAGGTTTAGACCAGACAATACACACTACACATTAACTATTGTATGCGTGTCAATGTCCACTATTTTTTTTTTAACTTTACACTCTTTTTTCATTATTTTTCAAAAACCGTGCAACAAAAATTTAATTTTCATAACTTTCCCGTTACTTGAAAAAGTTTCCCTAAAATTGCATTACTTTACAACTTTACACAACTTGTGAGAACCCCATGTTTTCTCATTATCAACATTTTCTAGCGATCATCATACCTTTTTTCTGTGGGGAGAATATTTTTTTTTTTTTTTTTTATTAAAGATTTGAACAAATGTACAATATCACATGGCATGTACAAATATAAAGAAATAAGGTTTTACAATCTTAAGGCACACATATTAGAAGATAACAATAAAACAGAAATGACAAAAGCAAAGAGAAAAGACAAATAAACAAACAAATAAAATAAAAAAACAACAATGAGGCATTAGTTCTCAAAAAAATTGAGATCAATATAGGCGTTTTAAGGTTCTGAAGTGGTTTTCTAGTGTGGGCAGAATATAAGATTAAGGTTGATCCATACTCAAATCTGGAAGGTGGCGGTAATGCACCTAAAAGTTGTTTGCCAACCACCATAAAAAAAGAGAAGAAGAAGAAGAAGAACAAGAAGAACAAGAATCCAAGATGGCAACGACCAGTGCGGCAGAGAGTGATTAATTAATCTTAATTATATGAAGGATGTTTAAAATTTCGGTCTCTAAAAAAATACTTTTGGTCTCCAAAAGGGGGGTGTGCGCGCCCCCCGCGCCCCCGCCTGGATCCGCGCCTGCTATGGGATATTGTGCAGAGCATGGGTCTTAAGCCGGGCGTACACTGTACGAGTTTTTGCCCTATTCGGGCCGATTCTTCAGTCGTGCTGGCATTTTTTTGAATCGGGCCGAATTTCAGCTTGATCGTAGAGGGGGGGAGGAGGGGGGACTGGCTTCTCACGGATCGTCCGATCAGGAATCGGACGATCGGTGAAAATCAAACATGTTGGAAATTCAGTCGGCTGTCGTGAGGTTTTCGTGAGCGCATCCTGCTGTTCAAGCAGAGCTACGAGGGGGCGCCCTCCCCTCCTCTCCATCCCCGCCAGCGGAGGGAGGGAAGCGGGCGGCCCTGAAGCAACCTCCGCCCGGTGTTGGGGAGGGCGAGCCGTCCGGTCCGCGCAACGCGCTGGCCGCCTGTTTCGGCACTCCTCCACGGTCCAGGGGGAGGGGGGGGAGGGGGGGTGGGGCGGGCGACCTGCCGTGCCGCGCGGCCGCCGATGCGTCTCGTCTCTCCTCTCTCTCCCCTCCGTTCCCCCGACGCCCGGTGCCTCCTGCGGGCCTCGGCAGAGCTGGGCTCGAACCCCTGCTCTGGGTCCCTGTCACCTACCGTCGCTCGCCTACCTTTGCCACCACAGCGAGCGGTCCCAGAGGGGACACGACGTACAGTGTGAGCAGTCCGGTCTCGTCCGAGCGTCGCGCCGCACAAATCGTGAGCGGTGAACTTTTTAAACCCCACGGTTCCGTCGCACAGTTTGAGATGTATATAAGTACCACGACTGAAAAACTCGTACAGTGTACGCCCGGCTTTAGGCTTTAGTCCTCAGTGGCCAAGCAGTATCCTGCATCTTTTAGATGTGTTTCTGGACCAACAGACCTGAATCGAAAGGCTGAAATCCCTCTTCAGCATAAAGTCACATTTTAATCAATCCAACTAATGACCTATAGCTGTGATTTTGGTGTGCTAAAGCACAGACACATCTCAAAGTTGCAACAAACCAGTGTTTGAGGTCTGGTTTGGGACCTCTGATGTGGAGAAAAATGAAAGACACCAGAGCCAACATTACAAATGAGCTGAGGACTGCCTTAACAGGGCCACTTAGAGTTGATACAGAAAATCATGCAAAATGGCCACCAACAAATGATAAAGGCATATACATGCATATACTATATACACAGTCTTCAGGAGACTGAAATTTCTATAGTCAAAATATTTTTATGGTGTACGTGTAATATTATAATTTTCAGGTAAATCCAATTTTGTGTCTACATCAGCTGACATAAAGTTCAAAGGTTAAAACAATAAAGCCACTTGTGTGTAATGTGTGTAACGTGTGAAATTAGCTTTTTCAACTGAACCACTTAAGTACATTTTTTGATGACATTCTAATTTGCACCTATTGAGTTTCCTGCCATCCGACAAAACAATGGACTAAAAGCTCATCACTCAAGTTTTTGGATAGGTTGCTTCTATAGGTAGCTTTTATGAGGACATGTTTACTGCAGTATTTTTGATTACCATTTTTGAATGGGTTTGAAATGAGACGGGAGTAGAAACATTCTAGAGACTGGTAAGAAAAGGCAAAAAAAAAGCTAATTATTTTCCTTTGGACTAAACAAAATGATGCATTGACAGGACTTGAACAAAACAAGAGACCGGGATTGTACTGTATACCACAACAGGTATTGCATTTGCTTTGAGATATTTGGGCCAGAATTGCTTCCATTTATTAGTGTGGTGGACACTACTGGGGTTCTAGGAATCCTGTGAGAAATAATATAGTTATGAATTCAAAGAAAAACTTTAGGAACTTAGCTGGAAAAAAAGGAAATATAAAAAAAGAAATGGGTCTGGGGAAGCACTGAACCTTCCAATGAGACAGTGATCTCAAACTCATAGCCAGAGAGGTCATTAAACAGCTAAAAATAGGAACTTTTAACAGACTGAAAACTGTTGACAGGGAATCTCTTTATCCTCAGATCCTAAGAGGTGGTAATGTGTAAAGGGAGTCTAGGAGTCAAATTGTTCTGTGGGGTCTAAGCAGAGAGACATAAATGAGCAAAAGGTATTAATTTGCTTCACTATAGATCACTGACAGTGCCCTTGCCACATTTTCATCCTGTATGTCTGAGTGGGATTGGCATTTCTTATGTGTTAATGATGTTCACAAGTCTTGAGCCATAGATTCTCTTATTATATTCCATTTCCAAGTAGTCAGATTTTTTTTTTCCTTTTCATCCTGGATTGAACGTGCCATACTCACACAGTTTTTTTTTTTTTTTAAATAGCTGGATCACTGAACATTTAGAAGACCTAATGTTAGAGTAAAGGCAATCATGATGTTAATGGCCTCTTAGTGCTGCTGAAATTCCATCTATAAAAGCCAAGGTTGAATTGCCTGGAGGCTGGGACACAACACAACAATATTCACGGGTATCATGTTTGAACTAGGATGGTTAAGGGGTTAGGGTTCTCTTTAACGGGTTCAAAACTCAATTTTGCATCTGAAATGCAGCCTAGAAACCTTGCAGTTTCCTGTTGGTCACTCAGAATCCATGCCTATGTGCAACTCGGAGTATGCGTACTTCTTAAATCAACGCATACACATTTCTTTGTCAAGGGACCTAGGAAGAACACAATATATGTTGGCATGAAGATTGATGGTTATTCAGATTGTAGGTTGGAGTTGCTTGGTGAGAACTTTTGGTTGCAATCACACTAATGTTGGAGCGTGATGGTCAGTGCCAACAATGTTATTATTACTTAACTGGAGCACTGCCAACGCAGTGAGTGTGATGTGTTTGGTACCAGGGCATGAGGCCAGCACAGCTAGTTCTGCTTCAAAATCCATATTTAAAAATCCACATTGTTGCAGGGAAAATGTACACGTTATTTTGGGGAACTCGCATGTCATCACGCACAACATTGAGCATGCAGTATTCCTGACGGATCTCAGAAGACTTTTCCAAGATATTTTAAAAGTGTGTGGAAGGCTTGAGCAAAGTCTTCCCAACTTGACTGGATTTGATAGCATTGTTATTCTGCAGACATGTTTTCTATTGACGTTAGCTGCTTTTTTGGCCATTCTGACTTCTTTTAGAGAAGCTCTGTAATGAAAACACGGGTCATTGCATCAGATGGATTTGTGGGTGTTTACCAGCCAGACATTTGCTTCTGCTATGAGTTAAAAGAAGAGCAGACTAATATTTTTGTATTGGGAGATTTACTAAGACACAAATGACACCCAGAAGAGCAGCATATCTGGGTACGCAAAAAAAACAAAACACATGGTATTGTAACACGTAGTGCAATCACTACATGTTACAGAACCTGGATATTTGGGATGTCTAGAAGCAGTTAATGCAGTCTGTATAGTCAGGGTCACGCTTTAGAAATTCTGCACATCCTTCAGATTCTAAACCTTAGCAAAAGCTGCAGACAATCAAATCTTTATGAAGATTTAAAAAAGCCAAACCTTAAAGCAGTTGTACACAAATGAGTCAGGAATTTAGTTTGCAGGTTTTTACATCCTTGTCATTTCCTTCTTTCTTCAGACTGAGTGCATAGTGAGGGTGTTTAGGAGATTGCAGAGGCTTTACTCTGGGGCTCAAACATTTGTCTAAGTATGTGTTGACGTTGGTTAGGCAATATATTTGTTTGTGTGAGTCCATGCACATGCAAATGTGAGCTTGATCATTCTCCAGAAAGCCAGTCTTTTCTCAATAATACACACAGTGAGACAGCATCCAATGTACCCCATGGCCTAATATCAGCTAATGTCAGGGAGGCTTATAGCTGACTACCTGCTGCTTTACTGGCAAAGGCGAGGGGGAAGAAAGGTAGGAAGGAGGAATGGTTGAAGCAGCGATAAGCATTTAGAAAGAAAATAATATGAATGCAAATGAAAAGAGAAAAACACTGTATCAAAAAAGCCGAGCTAAGCAAAATGTGACTTTTGGAGGGAGTAATTATAAGCAAAGTCCAAAGAAGTAAAAACAGATAACAGTTTTGCAGCAAATGAGTTTTTTTTAACAGTGCAAAACAGTGAAAAAAGAGTCAGATAGATGTAGACATGTAGTTGTGTGACAAAGCAAAGAGGGATGGGGTCCCTCTTATAGCATTGTAGCGTTAACCAAAATGCACCCTTTTTTACCCTACTGTTATTGTGTATATTTGTGTGGTTTCACCATAAAAAAATAAAAATCACTTACGGAGTGTGGGTGACGTCCAAGTGGAAATTTGCAAAAAACAAAAGACATTGTGTTAACGCTGATGGTCATGAATTATGCATTGTTTTCTATTACTTTCAAAAAAAGTATATTTCAGCAGCAGTTCATATTGTGTTTGCACATTCTGCTACGGGGGCGCATTTCATCACTCAAGAAGCCAGAAAAAGAAGAATTATAATATGTGGCAGACATTATTAGAGACTTTGACATACTTGTTTCTAATGCCTATAACATGTTTTACATGCTAATTTGAATGTATTGCTAAGTTAAGGCTTGCCCTGCTCAACCATGTAAACCACTGCATTGTGATTCTGTTCCTGTTTCATATATTTTCATTTGTGCTGTGTGCAGGTATATATTACTCAGTATTGATCCCTGTTTTTTTCAGAGTAGGATTAAAGTAAGAGTAACGCATCTCAAGCTCTGCCCTCGATGGAAACTCCGACATTTGCACCATCCCCACCATACAAGTATAATCTAGCCTTAAAATCATGGACCGCGGAACACATTTGAAATTGGTCGGGCCCATCAATACCACCATCCAACATGCACACACATACATAATCCACAGTCAAATTCCACGTATGTGTATACATACCAGGCAACTAAAGCTGATTCTGATAAACCACCTGCGATCCCCTGATCACACAGCTAACTTTGCATAACATGATACAAGCTAAACCCCTTTTAGACACCAGAATGTATAGCTTTTTTATCAGCTGTGGTCCCTCTGCATGATAAATGTGGCTACCAAAGACGTTATAATTAAAAGTCGGCTACAGAATTTTTTTTGTTCTGATGCTCAAGTAGTACACATGCCCCGGATTTATTTCCACTTGCAATCTTTATATTACAGCTAACACAATAGGTTATTAACAGAATAAAAATAGTTTGAAAAGAAACGTCAAACTCACCCCTGTGCTAAATGTTCCCAAGGAAGTGGTAGCGGCATAGCAGCTAGGTGGAGCAGCAGACCTGTCTTCTGAATTTGAGGCTTCCTCAGGGGATTCATCAGTGACAGTAGCTGCAGTTTTGATAACTTTTGCTAGCGTTGTGCCAGAAAATCCGTTATTTTACGGCGTTTCATTGTCGGTAATTGGCAATCAAAAGGAGCGTCAGGTGGCGAGCATTTGTGTAGGAAAAGTTTAGTTCAAACTTGACATCACATGACACAATCAGCCAGTTCATTCTTAGACAGAATAATTGATTACTCTTTCATTGGAGAAAGCTGCTGCTGCTGGGGCCATAGTCCACTGCGCATAAAAAAACAGTCAAAGAGTTTAATTTTATTTATATATATTTGAAATTTTATTTTACATGTTTAATGATAAAAAGTAGGTCGGGCCACGGCCCTACCGGTTCCACGGTCCTTGCTTAAAATTATGTAGAACCAATTGTGATAGAACCAAAAGTAATCTCATATGTGCCTACACCTGATTTTAGACATAGACGTAAGAGTGATGGTGAGTAAAATTCAAAATAAGCATGGATCTAGGTTGTATCTCGTTCATATATTCATATTTTATGCCACGTTGCCTGAAAATGTGGGAGTGCGCTGATAAGGCACAGACAACCCTCTGATTAAATTAGACATTAGTGTTCCTCTCACCTGAAGGTTTGGAAAACACCAACTTTTTTTTGGGCTGCATATTCAGAAGGTATTTGGCATGCATAAACACATCAGGTGTTTCACCCTAAGACTGCAGGATGAATGAATCAGTAGAGGAAGTGCTCAGTATCACAGACAGCAACATTCTCTGGCTTCTCTAGACTTTCATTACAGTTACTCTGCTTACAGAACACATGTTCTGGACTCAGTTTCCAAGATATTATGTAGTTCTTTTTACCCAGAGGGAGATATTTCAGAAACAGAAATGTTATGTCACAACTTACAGATTAATAGGAAAAACTGCTGGTTTGACAATTATTCAGCAGGCGTTACCTGAAACTCTCCACATGTTGGTAGGTCATTAAAGGTTATACTTAAACATGCTAATGGAAAGATAAGTGGAAGGAAAACGTGTAATGTAAAACAGATAGTAGTACCCTTGAGAGCAATGCAAAGCGCACTCAAAAGGGAGATTTTTTGTCTTCAGCTGGTGTTAGTGCTTTTAAGAACCAACCCCCATACATGTATCCAGGACATAGTCTACATTCAGATTCCTTTTATTAAGCCACTTCTGAGCCAGAATTAACATTAAACATATTTTTCTCGTCTAAGGAGAAAACGTACTAAATTACTACTTATTTTATAAAAGACAGTTATTTGTATTTCATTTGGAAATCAAGGTCCCAACATCCCAAATAAAGAGAAGAGTAAGTGATCATTTTAGGAGATGAAGATTTAATTTTCCAGCACAACTTATCATCTGCCGCCCACCACCAAAAGTAGCAGTACCTGGTTTAATGACTGTGGTATCATTGTGCTTGATTGTCCAATAAACTCACCTTACCTAAACTCAAGGTCAGACAAGCTGGTATTCCTGCTTCCTGAACACTTAAGCAAAATCACAGGCTGATACTGGCCATGCCATGCTGCACTGATGCAGTAATTTGGGTAAAATATTCATAATAAAGTCAGGATGTGCATATTATGTATGGTATATGGAAATATTTTCAAGTAGGTCTGTCACGTGCTTGTCAACCTGGCCGAGCGGCCATGGAAGCGGGACCCAGAACGGCAGTCCAAAAAACAAAAACAATGTCTCATCTGTGGAAGCTTCTTCTTTTATTATAATTTTTTTTTGTAGCCAGCAGTGTAACAAACCATACCACGAACACCCAACCAACAACTGAACAACAAATGACAAACACCTTAAATTCAGATTCACCTAAATTGGGAGAAACCATTATTAGGGATATATTAAATGCAAGATAGAAAATACAACACTATTTACATTAGACAAATAACAAAAAAAAAACACGATACATTTGCAAACTAATACAACTGAAAATATCTTAAACCAATTCCAATCATTACATGAAAATCTATAGCAACACAAAAATCTACTCTGGCCAGTGTCACCCCTCTTAATCTGCCTCTTAGTTTGAGCCATAGTGCAGTCTGCACACCTGAGTGTGATACACCAGGACGAGGTCCCTCCACTGCAGGTGAAACCACGCCCAGAAAAACAAATAGGTTCAATCCAAACAAAATAAACAAATAGGAATAACAGTTGGCGTGCTGTTTAACTGTTTACCACTACTTCATTTCTAAAAACAATATTCAAATTAACATGTAACATTGGCTCATCGTTACAAGGTCAACATTTCTGTAATTAAAAGCCCTTTTTATAATTACTGTGAATGCAGTAGGCATTCACAGTTCTTGAGATCCTGTTTCTCTTTATTACTGTGAATGCAGTAGGCATTCACAGTTATTGAGATCCTCTTTCGCGTTTTTACTGTTTAAAGTTTGATTCGCTTCTCCTCCTACAATTTTTCTCCGATTTCAACCATTCAACTTTTAAACTATTCAGCTTCTTCTGGAATCGATGGCTATATCTTTTTTTACTTATACCTTTTCAACTTTTTAAAATATTCAGCTTTTTCTGCAAATTTTCAGCTTTTTTTTCTCCCATAGGAAATGAATGTAATTCATTAAAATTCAACTCATTTCAGCTGCTTTTTGACAGCTTACTGCTTCAGCCTACTTTCAGCTAGAAACGCCATTCCACTTTTAAAATGTAGTGATATCTTTCAGCTATTATGGTATATTTCAGCTTTTTCATATCTTTTACCATTTTCATATAGTACCTCCTTAAAATTACTTTGGCTTTTCAAGAAATTCAGCAAATAACATGCGTTGCTATGGTTGTCAAGTGGCAGTTGGTAGAGTGCGCACTCTAGAAATTCAACTAATTCTTCTACTCCGAACAACTTCTTCTCACTCGCTCAATTTTCAACCTATCCACATAAATTATACATCAAAACGTAGGAATTTTTGTCTGGATTCAGGAAATGTAACCCTCATTGCTGTAGCATTTATAGATTTTTCGCAAATCACCTCAGAGCGACACAAACCCGAAACCTCCCCCATTCATTTCCTATGGAGCGGTTTTGAAAAATGACGCCTGAAAATTGAAAACATCACACGTTTTTGCATCGTCGCTACTCCGAAACCGTTTCATGTACAAGCATGAGACTTTCACACATGAATGTCCCGACCCTTCTGGCACTCATAAAAAAGGAATTGTTTGGATAACTGTTACGGTTTTACCGCAGGAACAATTTGTTCGGGAGTAGCGAATGTGCAAATTCCTGAAAACGCTTTTCAGCTGCATTTTCCCACATCATCCACTTTTTTACATCGTCGCTGTGCCTACACCGATTTTTGTACAAACATGAAAATGGGCACCATAGTCCTCAAAAGCCTGCTGATACTCATAGTGAAAGAATTATTTTGATATCTCTTATACTGTTTCAGCTACAGCGATTTGTTCGGGACCGTTTTTAGAGGATTTCTGAAAGTCCATAAAAATCACCTTTATATCATAATTTTTCACGTCTTTATTAAACTTTTTCCAGCAAAAACCGATAGCCTGTCTTCTTCCCCTATCCGTTACGAAATAAACGCAAAAAAAATTACGTCTCTACCATTTACGGATCAGGAGATATGGAGCGTTGTTCGGGGCAAAGTTCTCCATTATAATCCAATGGGACTTATTGTGAGCAAAGTCTCTGCACTTCGGTAGACTGGCTGCTGCAGGTGTGTGAGTGAGTTTCCATGACGACGGAACTCTGAGGGCCAGAGGGAGAGGCTCCATTGAGATAGAATGGCAACTTTCGACGCTCACCGCAGTTGCTGTGATTAATGTAGGAATCTGAAATTCGCACAGTCACGTCCTCTTGACATTTTAAAATTTTTCAGTGACTTTCAGCTATGTGTCATTTTTCTATCCCATTTTGGATTTCACATGCTTTCCTATTGGGCCTTTGCTTCCAACAGGACCTGGCATGATGCCCAGACACGACCCAATTGGCCAATACAGCACCACCCACCTGTGGGAAATGGCGCTACTGACCATTTTGGTCAAATATTGAGTTCTGGGCCCAGATGTGGTGAGGCTGAGTTGCTAAAGGAGGCCAATCTGACCCATGAACTTTGGTGACGTTTGGCAACATTAAGTATTGGCACCCCTATTTGAGGCACTTCCCAGTACAGGATTTGGACCAAACTGACAGAGTACAATCACCCGGTGATCCTGAGCACAACCATGTTAGCGGCTAACGGTTAGCATGTTGCTAATCGGAAGTAGCTCTAGGAAGCTCGGACAAACTTCTGCTTTACAGAGTCTGTACCTCCTTTATACAAAATGCTCCACAATAAGTTTGGGCCTTGTCACGTAAAGCATCTCCAAGTTAGCAGGTGTTAAACATCCAATGCTTTTCAATGGGGGCGAAACCCCTTATACTCCCTAGAAATGCAGGCCCACATATGGCAACAGTATATTCAAGTTTGAAATTCTACTTATGCTTTGTTAAACGATTCAGTGTTTAGAATGAGTTAGTAAATGTTTGCTGCCATTCCCTCAGTTTTTTTCTTCTTCTAATCATTCAGCTATTGTTCTTTCATGTTCAACTTCTTCAACTTCTTCAATGCTTTTCAGCTATTTTTTCTCTTCTTCAAAGATCTTCTGCATCTTTTGCTCAATCATTCAGCTATCTGCATTCACAGTGCATTTTCGCAGGAAATGCAAATTTTTCTAGTTCTTTATTACTGTGAATGCAGTAGGCATTCACAGTTCTTGAGATCCTGTTTCTCTTTATTCTTTATTACTGTGAATGCAGTAGGCATTCACAGTTCTTGAGATCCTGTTTCTCTTTATTACTGTGAATGCAGTAGGCATTCACAGTTCTTGAGATCCTGTTTCTCTTTATTCTTTATTACTGTGAATGCAGTAGGCATTCACAGTTCTTGAGATCCTGTTTCTCTTTATTCTTTATTCTTATTTTTATGGGTTATTCTTCCAAATGCGTTTTTACTGTTTAAAGTTTGATTCGCTTCTCCTCCTACAATTTTTCTCCGATTTCTACCATTCAACTTTTAAACTATTCAGCTTCTTCTGGAATCGATGGCTATATCTTTTTGTACTTTTAACTCTTCAACTTTTTAAAATATTCAGCTTTTTCTGCAAATTTTCAGCTTTTTTTCTCCCATAGGAAATGCATTGAAATCACTAAAATTCCGCTCATTTCAGCTGCTTTTTCACAGCTTACTGCTTCAGCCTACGTTCAGCTAGAAATGCCATTCAACTTTTAAAATGTAGTGATATCTTTCAGCTATTATGGTCTATTTCAGCTTTTTCATATCTTTTACCATTTTCATATAGTACCTCCTTAAAATAATTTTGGCTTTTCAAGAAATTCAGCAAATAACATGCGTTGCTATGGTCGTCAAGTGGCAGTTGGTAGAGTGCGCACTCTAGAAATTCAACTAATTCTTCTACTCCGAACAACTTCTTCTCACTCGCTCAATTTTCAACCTATCCACATAAATTATACATCAAAACGTAGGAATTTTTGTCTGGATTCAGGAAATGTAACCCTCATTGCTGTAGCATTTATAGATTTTTCGCAAATCACCTCAGAGCGACACAAACCCGAAACCTCCCCCATTCATTTCCTATGGAGCGGTTTTGAAAAATGACGCCTGAAAATTGAAAACATCACACGTTTTCGCATCGTCGCTACTCCGAAACCGTTTCATGTACAAGCATGAGACTTTCACACATGAATATCCCGACCCTTCTGGCACTCATAAAAAAGGAATTGTTTGGATAACTGTTACGATTTTACCGCAGGAACAATTTGTTCGGGAGTAGCGAATGTGCAAATTCCTGAAAACGCTTTTCAGCTGCATTTTCCCACATCATCCACTTTTTTACATCGTCGCTGTGCCTACACCGATTTTTGTACAAACATGAAAATGGGCACCATAGTCCTCAAAAGCCTGCTGATACTCATAGTGGAAGAATTATTTTGATATCTCTTATACTTTTTCAGCTACAGCGATTTGTTCGGGACCGTTTTTAGAGGATTTCTGAAAGTCCATAAAAATCACCTTTATATCATAATTTTTCACGCCTTTATTAAACTTTTTCCAGCAAAAACCGATAGCCTGTCTTCTTCCCCTATCCGTTACGAAATAAACGCAGAAAAAATTACGTCTCTACCATTTACGGATCAGGAGATATGGAGCGTTGTTCGGGGCAAAGTTCTCCATTATAATCCAATGGGACTTATTGTGAGCAAAGTCTCTGCACTTCGGTAGACTGGCCTGCAGCAGAGGTGTGAGTGAGTTTCCATGACGACGGAACTCTGAGGGCCAGAGTGAGAAGCTCCATTGGGATACAATGGCAACTTTCGACGCCCGCTGCAGCAGCTGTGATTAATGTAGGAATCTGAAATTCGCACAGTCACTTCCTCTTAACATTTTTAAATTTTCAAGTGACTTTCAGCCATGTGTCACTTTTCTGTCCCATTTTGGATTTCACATGCTTTCCTATTGGGCCTTTGCTTCCAACAGGATCTGGCATGATGCCCAGACACGACATAATTGGCCAATACAGCACCACCCACATGTGGCAAATGGCGCTACTGACCATTTTGGTCAAATGTTGAGTTCTGGGCCCAGATGTGGTGAGGCTGAGTTGCTAAAGGAGGCCAATCTGACTCATGACCTTTGGTGACCTTTGGTGACATTAAGTATTGGCACCCTTTTTGAGGCACTTCCCAGTACAGGATTTGGACCAAACTGACAGAGTACACTCACCTGGTGATACTGAAAACAACCCTGTTAGCGGCTAACTGTTAGCATGTTGCTAACCGGAAGTAGCTCTAGGAAGGTCCTACAAACTTTTGCTTTACAGAGTCTTTACCTCCTTTATACAGAATGCTCCACTATAAATTTGGGCCACGTCACGTAAAGCATCTCCAAGCTAGGAGGTGTCAAACATCCAATGCTTTTCAATGGGGGCGAAACCCCTTATACTCCCTAGAAATGCAGGCCCACATATGGCTACAGTATATTCAAGTTTGAAATTCTACTTCTGCTTTGTTAAATGATTCCGTGTTTAGAATGAGTTAGGAAATGTTTGGTGCCTTACCCTCAGTTTTTTCTTCTTCTAATCATTCAGCTATTGTTCTTTCATGTTCAAATTCTTCAACTCTTTCAAATTCTTCAACTTTTTCAACTTCTTCAACTTTTTCAACTTCTTCAATGCTTTTCAGCTATTTTTTCTCTTCTTCAAAGATCTTCTGCATCTTTTGCTCAATCATTCAGCTATCTGCATTCACAGTGCATTTTCGCAGGAAATGCAAATTTTTCTAGTTACTGTGAATGCAGTATGCATTCACAGTTCTTGAGATCCTGTTTCTCTTTATTCTTTATTCTTCTTCTTCTTCTTCTTCTTCTTCTTCTTAGTGTTTATTCTTCCTAATGCGTTTTTACTGTTTAAAGTTTGATTCGCTTCTCCTCCTACAATTTTTCTCCGATTTCAACCATTCAACTTTTAAACTATTCAGCTTCTTCTGGAATCGATGGCTATATCTTTTTGTAGTTTTAACTCTTCAACTTTTTAAAATATTCAGCTTTTTCTGCAAATTTTCAGCTTTTTTTCTCCCATAGGAAATGAATGTAATTCACTGAAATTCTGCTCATTTCAGCTGCTTTTTGACAGCTTACTGCTTCAGCCTACTTTCAGCTAGAAACGCCATTCAACTTTTAAAATGTAGTGATATCTTTCAGCTATTATGGTATATTTCAGCTTTTTCATATCTTTTACCATTTTCATATAGTACCTCCTTAAAATAATTTTGGCTTTTCAAGAAATTCAGCAAATAACATGCGTTGCTATGGTCGTCAAGGAGGCAGTTATAGAGTGCGCACTCTAGAAATTCAACAAATTCTTCTTCTCCGAACAACTTCTTCTCAGTCGCTCTATTTTCAACCTATCCACATAAATTATACATCAAAACGTAGGAATTTTTGTCTGGATTCAGGAAATGTAACCCTCATTGCTGTAGCATTTATAGATTTTTCGCAAATCACCTCAGAGCGACACAAACCCGAAACCTCCCCCATTCATTTCCTATGGAGCGGTTTTGAAAAATGACGCCTGAAAATTGAAAACATCACACGTTTTCGCATCGTCGCTACTCCGAAACCGTTTCATGTACAAGCATGAGACTTTCACACATGAATGTCCCGACCCTTCTGGCACTCATAAAAAAGGAATTGTTTGGATAACTGTTACGGTTTTACCGCAGGAACAATTTGTTCGGGAGTAGCGAATGTGCAAATTCCTGAAAACGCTTTTCAGCTGCATTTTCCCACATCATCCACTTTTTTACATCGTCGCTGTGCCTACACCGATTTTTGTACAAACATGAAAATGGGCACCATAGTCCTCAAAAGCCTGCTGATACTCATAGTGAAAGAATTATTTTGATATCTCTTATACTTTTTCAGCTACAGCGATTTGTTCGGGACCGATTTTAGAGGATTTCTGAAAGTCCATAAAAATCACCTTTATATCATAATTTTTCACGCCTTTATTAAACTTTTTCCAGCAAAAACCGATAGCCTGTCTTCTTCCCCTATCCGTTACGAAATAAACGCAGAAAAAATTACGTCTCTACCATTTACGGATCAGGAGATATGGAGCGTTGTTCGGGGCAAAGTTCTCCATTATAATCCAATGGGACTTATTGTGAGCAAAGTCTCTGCACTTCGGTAGACTGGCCTGCAGCAGAGGTGTGAGTGAGTTTCCATGACGACGGAACTCTGAGGGCCAGAGGGAGAAGCTCCATTGGGATATAATGGCAACTTTCGACGCCCGCTGCAGCGGCTGTGATTAATGTAGGAATCTGAAATTCGCACAGTCACTTCCTCTTAACATTTTTAAATTTTCAAGTGACTTTCAGCCATGTGTCACTTTTCTGTCCCATTTTGGATTTCACATGCTTTCCTATTGGGCCTTTGCTTCCAACAGGATCTGGCATGATGCCCAGACACGACATAATTGGCCAATACAGCACCACCCACATGTGGGAAATGGCGCTACTGACCATTTTGGTCAAATGTTGAGTTCTGGGCCCAGATGTGGTGAGGCTGAGTTGCTAAAGGAGGCCAATCTGACTCATGACCTTTGGTGACCTTTGGTGACATTAAGTATTGGCACCCTTTTTGAGGCACTTCCCAGTACAGGATTTGGACCAAACTGACAGAGTACACTCACCTGGTGATACTGAACACAACCCTGTTAGCGGCTAACTGTTAGCATGTTGCTAACCGGAAGTAGCTCTAGGAAGGTCCTACAAACTTCTGCTTTACAGAGTCTTTACCTCCTTTATACAGAATGCTCCACTATAAATTTGGGCCACGTCACGTAAAGCATCTCCAAGCTAGGAGGTGTCAAACATCCAATGCTTTTCAATGGGGGCGAAACCCCTTATACTCCCTAGAAATGCAGGCCCACATATGGCTACAGTATATTCAAGTTTGAAATTCTACTTCTGCTTTGTTAAATGATTCAGTGTTTAGAATGAGTTAGGAAATGTTTGGTGCCTTACCCTCAGTTTTTTCTTCTTCTAATCATTCAGCTATTGTTCTTTCATGTTCAAATTCTTCAACTCTTTCAAATTCTTCAACTTTTTCAACTTCTTCAACTTTTTCAACTTCTTCAATGCTTTTCAGCTATTTTTTCTCTTCTTCAAAGATCTTCTGCATCTTTTGCTCAATCATTCAGCTATCTGCATTCACAGTGCATTTTCGCAGGAAATGCAAATTTTTCTAGTTCTTCTTAGTGTTTATTCTTCCAAATGCGTTTTTACTGTTTAAAGTTTGATTCGCTTCTCCTCCTACAATTTTTCTCCGATTTCAACCATTCAACTTTTAAACTATTCAGCTTCTTCTGGAATCGATGGCTATATCTTTTTGTACTTTTAACTCTTCAACTTTTTAAAATATTCAGCTTTTTCTGCAAATTTTCAGCTTTTTTTCTCCCATAGGAAATGAATGTAATTCACTAAAATTCCGCTCATTTCAGCTGCTTTTTGACAGCTTACTGCTTCAGCCTACTTTCAGCTAGAAACGCCATTCAACTTTTAAAATGTAGTGATATCTTTCAGCTATTATGGTCTATTTCAGCTTTTTCATATCTTTTACCATTTTCATATAGTACCTCCTTAAAATAATTTTGGCTTTTCAAGAAATTCAGCAAATAACATGCGTTGCTATGGTCGTCAAGGAGGCAGTTATAGAGTGCGCACTCTAGAAATTCAACAAATTCTTCTTCTCCGAACAACTTCTTCTCAGTCGCTCAATTTTCCACCTATCCACATAAATTATACATCAAAACGTAGGAATTTTTGTCTGGATTCAGGAAATGTAACCCTCATTGGTGTAGCATTTGTAGATTTTTCGCAAATCACCTCAGAGCGACACAAACCCGAAACCTCCCCCATTCATTTCCTATGGAGCGGTTTTGAAAAATGACGTCTGAAAATCCAAAACATCACACGTTTTCGCATCGTCGCTACTCCGAAACCGTTTCATGTACAAGCATGAGACTTTCACACATGAATGTCCTGACCCTTCTGGCACTCATAAAAAAGGAATTGTTTGGATAACTGTTACGATTTTACCGCAGGAACAATTTGTTCGGGACTAGCGAATGTGCAAATTCCTGAAAACGCTTTTCAGCTGCATTTTCCCACATCATCCACTTTTTTACATCGTCGCTGTGCCTACACCGATTTTTGTACAAACATGAAAATGGGCACCATAGTCCTCAAAAGCCTGCTGATACTCATAGTGAAAGAATTATTTTGATATCTCTTATACTTTTTCAGCTACAGCAATTTGTTCGGGACCGTTTTTAGAGGATTTCTGAAAGTCCATAAAAATCACCTTTATATCATAATTTTTCACGCCTTTATTAAACTTTTTCCAGCAAAAACCGATAGCCTGTCTTCTTCCCCTATCCGTTACGAAATAAACGCAGAAAAAATTACGTCTCTACCATTTACGGATCAGGAGATATGGAGCGTTGTTCGGGGCAAAGTTCTCCATTATAATCCAATGGGACTTATTGTGAGCAAAGTCTCTGCACTTCGGTAGACTGGCCCGCTGCAGGTGTGAGTGAGTTTCCATGACGACGGAACTCTGAGGGCCAGAGGGAGAAGCTCCATTGGGATTCAATGGCAACTTTCGATGCCCGCTGCAGCGGCTGTGATTAATGTAGGAATCTGAAATTCGCACAGTCACTTCCTCTTAACATTTTTAAATTTTCAAGTGACTTTCAGCCATGTGTCACTTTTCTGTCCCATTTTGGATTTCACATGCTTTCCTATTGGGCCTTTGCTTCCAACAGGATCTGGCATGATGCCCAGACACGACATAATTGGCCAATACAGCACCACCCACATGTGGGAAATGGCGCTACTGACCATTTTGGTCAAATGTTGAGTTCTGGGCCCAGATTTGGTGAGGCTGAGTTGCTAAAGGAGGCCAATCTGACTCATGACCTTTGGTGACCTTTGGTGACATTAAGTATTGGCACCCTTTTTGAGGCACTTCCCAGTACAGGATTTGGACCAAACTGACAGAGTACACTCACCTGGTGATACTGAACACAACCCTGTTAGCGGCTAACTGTTAGCATGTTGCTAACCGGAAGTAGCTCTAGGAAGGTCCTACAAACTTCTGCTTTACAGAGTCTTTACCTCCTTTATACAGAATGCTCCACTATAAATTTGGGCCACGTCACGTAAAGCATCTCCAAGCTAGGAGGTGTCAAACATCCAATGCTTTTCAATGGGGGCGAAACCCCTTATACTCCCTAGAAATGCAGGCCCACATATGGCTACAGTATATTCAAGTTTGAAATTCTACTTCTGCTTTGTTAAATGATTCAGTGTTTAGAATGAGTTAGGAAATGTTTGGTGCCTTACCCTCAGTTTTTTCTTCTTCTAATCATTCAGCTATTGTTCTTTCATGTTCAAATTCTTCAACTCTTTCAAATTCTTCAACTTTTTCAACTTCTTCAACTTTTTCAACTTCTTCAATGCTTTTCAGCTATTTTTTCTCTTCTTCAAAGATCTTCTGCATCTTTTGCTCAATCATTCAGCTATCTGCATTCACAGTGCATTTTCGCAGGAAATGCAAATTTTTCTAGTTCTTTATTCTTCTTCTTCTTAGTGTTTATTCTTCCAAATGCGTTTTTACTGTTTAAAGTTTGATTCGCTTCTCCTCCTACAATTTTTCTCCGATTTCAACCATTCAACTTTTAAACTATTCAGCTTCTTCTGGAATCGATGGCTATATCTTTTTGTACTTTTAACTCTTCAACTTTTTAAAATATTCAGCTTTTTCTGCAAATTTTCAGCTTTTTTTCTCCCATAGGAAATGAATGTAATTCACTAAAATTCCGCTCATTTCAGCTGCTTTTTGACAGCTTACTGCTTCAGCCTACTTTCAGCTAGAAACGCCATTCAACTTTTAAAATGTAGTGATATCTTTCAGCTATTATGGTCTATTTCAGCTTTTTCATATCTTTTACCATTTTCATATAGTACCTCCTTAAAATAATTTTGGCTTTTCAAGAAATTCAGCAAATAACATGCGTTGCTATGGTCGTCAAGGAGGCAGTTATAGAGTGCGCACTCTAGAAATTCAACAAATTCTTCTTCTCCGAACAACTTCTTCTCAGTCGCTCAATTTTCAACCTATCCACATAAATTATACATCAAAACGTAGGAATTTTTGTCTGGATTCAGGAAATGTAACCCTCATTGCTGTAGCATTTATAGATTTTTCGCAAATCACCTCAGAGCGACACAAACCCGAAACCTCCCCCATTCATTTCCTATGGAGCGGTTTTGAAAAATGCCGCCTGAAAATTGAAAACATCACACGTTTTCGCATCGTCGCTACTCCGAAACCGTTTCATGTACAAGCATGAGACTTTCACACATGAATGTCCTGACCCTTCTGGCACTCATAAAAAAGGAATTGTTTAGATAACTGTTACGGTTTTACCGCAGGAACAATTTGTTCGGGAGTAGCGAATGTGCAAATTCCTGAAAACGCTTTTCAGCTGCATTTTCCCACATCATCCACTTTTTTACATCGTCGCTGTGCCTACACCGATTTTTGTACAAACATGAAAATGGGCACCATAGTCCTCAAAAGCCTGCTGATACTCATAGTGAAAGAATTATTTTGATATCTCTTATACTTTTTCAGCTACAGCGATTTGTTCGGGACCGCTTTTAGAGGATTTCTGAAAGTCCATAAAAATCACCTTTATATCATAATTTTTCACGCCTTTATTAAACTTTTTCCAGCAAAAACCGATAGCCTGTCTTCTTCCCCTATCCGTTACGAAATAAACGCAGAAAAAATTACGTCTCTACCATTTAGGGATCAGGAGATATGAAGTGTTGTTCGGGGCAAAGTTCTCCATTATAATCCAATGGGACTTATTGTGAGCAAAGTCTCTGCACTTCGGTAGACTGGCCCGCTGCAGGTGTGAGTGAGTTTCCATGACGACGGAACTCTGAGGGCCAGAGGGAGAAGCTCCATTGGGATACAATGGCAACTTTCGACGCCCGCTGCAGCGGCTGTGATTAATGTAGGAATCTGAAATTCGCACAGTCACTTCCTCTTAACATTTTTACATTTTCAAGTGACTTTCAGCCATGTGTCACTTTTCTGTCCCATTTTGGATTTCACATGCTTTCCTATTGGGCCTTTGCTTCCAACAGGATCTGGCATGATGCCCAGACACGACATAATTGGCCAATACAGCACCACCCACATGTGGGAAATGGCGCTACTGACCATTTTGGTCAAATGTTGAGTTCTGGGCCCAGATGTGGTGAGGCTGAGTTGCTAAAGGAGGCCAATCTGACTCATGACCTTTGGTGACCTTTGGTGACATTAAGTATTGGCACCCTTTTTGAGGCACTTCCCAGTACAGGATTTGGACCAAACTGACAGAGTACACTCACCTGGTGATACTGAACACAACCCTGTTAGCGGCTAACTGTTAGCATGTTGCTAACCGGAAGTAGCTCTAGGAAGGTCCTACAAACTTCTGCTTTACAGAGTCTTTACTTCCTTTATACGGAATGCTCCACTATAAATTTGGGCCACGTCACGTAAAGCATCTCCAAGCTAGGAGGTGTCAAACATCCAATGCTTTTCAATGGGGGCGAAACCCCTTATACTCCCTAGAAATGCAGGCCCACATATGGCTATATTCAAGTTTGAAATTCTACTTCTGCTTTGTTAAACGATTCATTGTTTAGAATGAGTTAGGAAATGTTTGGTGCCTTTCCCTCAGTTTCTTCTTCTTCTAATCATTCAGCTATTGTTCTTTCATGTTCAAATTCTTCAACTCTTTCAAATTCTTCAACATTTTCAACTTCTTCAACTTTTTCAACTTCTTAAATGCTTTTCAGCTATTTTTTCTCTTCTTCAAAGATCTTCTGCATCTTTTGCTCAATCATTCAGCTATCTGCATTCACAGTGCATTTTCGCAGGAAATGCAAATTTTTCTAGTTCTTCTTATTCTTATGGGTTATTCTTCCAAATGCGTTTTTACTGTTTAAAGTTTGATTCGCTTCTCCTCCTACAATTTTTCTCCGATTTCAACCATTCAACTTTTAAACTATTCAGCTTCTTCTGGAATCGATGGCTATATCTTTTTGTACTTTTAACTCTTCAACTTTTTAAAATATTCAGCTTTTTCTGCAAGTTTTCAGCTTTTTTTCTCCCATAGGAAATGCATTGAAATCACTAAAATTCCGCTCATTTCAGCTGCTTTTTGACAGCTTACTGCTTCAGCCTACTTTCAGCTAGAAACGCCATTCAACTTTTAAAATGTAGTGATATCTTTCAGCTGTTATGGTATATTTCAGCTTTTTTATATCTTTTACCATTTTCATATAGTACCTCCTTAAAATAATTTTGGCTTTTCAAAAAATTCAGCAAATAACATGCGTTGCTATGGTCGTCAAGTGGCAGTTGGTAGAGTGCGCACTCTAGAAATTCAACTAATTCTTCTTCTCCGAACAACTTCTTCTCAGTCGCTCAATTTTCAACCTATCCACATAAATTATACATTAAAACGTAGGAATTTTTGTCTGGATTCAGGAAATGTAACCCTCATTGGTGTAGCATTTATAGATTTTTCGGAAATCACCTCAGAGCGACACAAACCCGAAACCTCCCCCATTCATTTCCTATGGAGCGGTTTTGAAAAATGACGCCTGAAAATTGAAAACATCACACGTTTTCGCATCGTCGCTACTCCGAAACCGTTTCATGTACAAGCATGAGACTTTCACACATGAATGTCCCGACCCTTCTGGCACTCATAAAAAAGGAATTGTTTGGATAACTGTTACGGTTTTACCGCAGGAACAATTTGTTCGGGAGTAGCGAATGTGCAAATTCCTGAAAACGCTTTTCAGCTGCATTTTCCCACATCATCCACTTTTTTACATCGTCGCTGTGCCTACACCGATTTCTGTACAAACATGAAAATGGGCACCATAGTCCTCAAAAGCCTGCTGATACTCATAGTGAAAGAATTATTTTGATATCTCTTATACTTTTTCAGCTACAGCGATTTGTTCGGGACCGTTTTTAGAGGATTTCTGAAAGTCCATAAAAATCACCTTTATATCATAATTTTTCACGCCTTTATTAAACTTTTTCCAGCAAAAACCGATAGCCTGTCTTCTTCCCCTATCCGTTACGAAATAAACGCAGAAAAAATTACGTCTCTACCATTTACGGATCAGGAGATATGGAGCGTGGTTCGGGGCAAAGTTCTCCATTATAATCCAATGGGACTTATTGTGAGCAAAGTCTCTGCACTTCGGTAGACTGGCCTGCAGCAGAGGTGTGAGTGAGTTTCCATGACGACGGAACTCTGAGGGCCAGAGGGAGAAGCTCCATTGGGATACAATGGCAACTTTCGACGCCCGCTGCAGCGGCTGTGATTAATGTAGGAATCTGAAATTCGCACAGTCACTTCCTCTTAACATTTTTAAATTTTCAAGTGACTTTCAGCCATGTGTCACTTTTCTGTGCCATTTTGGATTTCACATGCTTTCCTATTGGGCCTTTGCTTCCAACAGGATCTGGCATGATGCCCAGACACGACATAATTGGCCAATACAGCACCACCCACATGTGGGAAACGGCGCTACTGACCATTTTGGTCAAATGTTGAGTTCTGGGCCCAGATGTGGTGAGGCTGAGTTGCTAAAGGAGGCCAATCTGACTCATGACCTTTGGTGACCTTTGGTGACATTAAGTATTGGCACCCTTTTTGAGGCACTTCCCAGTACAGGATTTGGACCAAACTGATAGAGTACACTCACCTGGTGATACTGAACACAACCCTGTTAGCGGCTAACTGTTAGCATGTTGCCAACCGGAAGTAGCTCTAGGAAGGTCCTACAAACTTCTGCTTTACAGAGTCTTTACCTCCTTTATACAGAATGCTCCACTATAAATTTGGGCCACGTCACGTAAAGCATCTCCAAGCTAGGAGGTGTCAAACATCCAATGCTTTTCAATGGGGGCGAAACCCCTTATACTCCCTAGAAATGCAGGCCCACATATGGCTACAGTATATTCAAGTTTGAAATTCTACTTCTGCTTTGTTAAATGATTCAGTGTTTAGAATGAGTTAGGAAATGTTTGGTGCCTTACCCTCAGTTTTTTCTTCTTCTAATCATTCAGCTATTGTTCTTTCATGTTCAAATTCTTCAACTCTTTCAAATTCTTCAACTTTTTCAACTTCTTCAATGCTTTTCAGCTATTTTTTCTCTTCTTCAAAGATCTTCTGCATCTTTTGCTCAATCATTCAGCTATCTGCATTCACAGTGCATTTTCGCAGGAAATGCAAATTTTTCTAGTTCTTCTTCTTCTTCTTCTTCTTCTTCTTCTTCTTAGTGTTTATTCTTCCTAATGCGTTTTTACTGTTTAAAGTTTGATTCGCTTCTCCTCCTACAATTTTTCTCCGATTTCAACCATTCAACTTTTAAACTATTCAGCTTCTTCTGGAATCGATGGCTATATCTTTTTGTAGTTTTAACTCTTCAACTTTTTAAAATATTCAGCTTTTTCTGCAAATTTTCAGCTTTTTTTCTCCCATAGGAAATGAATGTAATTCACTGAAATTCTGCTCATTTCAGCTGCTTTTTGACAGCTTACTGCTTCAGCCTACTTTCAGCTAGAAACGCCATTCAACTTTTAAAATGTAGTGATATCTTTCAGCTATTATGGTATATTTCAGCTTTTTCATATCTTTTACCATTTTCATATAGTACCTCCTTAAAATAATTTTGGCTTTTCAAGAAATTCAGCAAATAACATGCGTTGCTATGGTCGTCAAGGAGGCAGTTATAGAGTGCGCACTCTAGAAATTCAACAAATTCTTCTTCTCCGAACAACTTCTTCTCAGTCACTCAATTTTCAACCTATCCACATAAATTATACATCAAAACGTAGGAATTTTTGTCTGGATTCAGGAAATGTAACCCTCATTGCTGTAGCATTTATAGATTTTTCGCAAATCACCTCAGAGCGACACAAACCCGAAACCTCCCCCATTCATTTCCTATGGAGCGGTTTTGAAAAATGACGCCTGAAAATTGAAAACATCACACGTTTTCGCATCGTCGCTACTCCGAAACCGTTTCATGTACAAGCATGAGACTTTCACACATGAATGTCCCGACCCTTCTGGCACTCATAAAAAAGGAATTGTTTGGATAACTGTTACGGTTTTACCGCAGGAACAATTTGTTCGGGAGTAGCGAATGTGCAAATTCCTGAAAACGCTTTTCAGCTGCATTTTCCCACATCATCCACTTTTTTACATCGTCGCTGTGCCTACACCGATTTTCGTACAAACATGAAAATGGGCACCATAGTCCTCAAAAGCCTGCTGATACTCATAGTGAAAGAATTATTTTGATATCTCTTATACTTTTTCAGCTACAGCGATTTGTTCGGGACCGTTTTTAGAGGATTTCTGAAAGTCCATAAAAATCACCTTTATATCATAATTTTTCACGCCTTTATTAAACTTTTTCCAGCAAAAACCGATAGCCTGTCTTCTTCCCCTATCCGTTACGAAATAAACGCAGAAAAAATTACGTCTCTACCATTTACGGATCAGGAGATATGGAGCGTTGTTCGGGGCAAAGTTCTCCATTATAATCCAATGGGACTTATTGTGAGCAAAGTCTCTGCACTTCGGTAGACTGGCCCGCTGCAGGTGTGAGTGAGTTTCCATGACGACGGAACTCTGAGGGCCAGAGGGAGAAGCTCCATTGGGATATAATGGCAACTTTCGACGCCCGCTGCAGCGGCTGTGATTAATGTAGGAATCTGAAATTCGCACAGTCACTTCCTCTTAACATTTTTAAATTTTCAAGTGACTTTCAGCCATGTGTCACTTTTCTGTCCCATTTTGGATTTCACATGCTTTCCTATTGGGCCTTTGCTTCCAACAGGATCTGGCATGATGCCCAGACACGACATAATTGGCCAATACAGCACCACCCACATGTGGGAAATGGCGCTACTGACCATTTTGGTCAAATGTTGAGTTCTGGGCCCAGATGTGGTGAGGCTGAGTTGCTAAAGGAGGCCAATCTGACTCATGACCTTTGGTGACCTTTGGTGATATTAAGTATTGGCACCCTTTTTGAGGCACTTCCCAGTACAGGATTTGGACCAAACTGACAGAGTACACTCACCTGGTGATACTGAACACAACCCTGTTAGCGGCTAACTGTTAGCATGTTGCTAACCGGAAGTAGCTCTAGGAAGGTCGGACAAACTTCTGCTTTACAGAGTCTTTACCTCCTTTATACAGAATGCTCCACTATAAATTTGGGCCACGTCACGTAAAGCATCTCCAAGCTAGGAGGTGTCAAACATCCAATGCTTTTCAATGGGGGCGAAACCCCTTATACTCCCTAGAAATGCAGGCCCACATATGGCTACAGTATATTCAAGTTTGAAATTCTACTTCTGCTTTGTTAAATGATTCAGTGTTTAGAATGAGTTAGGAAATGTTTGGTGCCTTACCCTCAGTTTTTTCTTCTTCTAATCATTCAGCTATATTTCTTTCATGTTCAAATTCTTCAACTCTTTCAAATTCTTCAACTTTTTCAACTTTTTCAACTTCTTCAATGCTTTTCAGCTATTTTTTCTCTTCTTCAAAGATCTTCTGCATCTTTTGCTCAATCATTCAGCTATCTGCATTCACAGTGCATTTTCGCAGGAAATGCAAATTTTTCTAGTTACTGTGAATGCAGTAGGCATTCACAGTTCTTGAGATCCTGTTTCTCTTTATTCTTTATTCTTCTTATTCTTATGGGTTATTCTTCCAAATGCGTTTTTACTGTTTAAAGTTTGATTCGCTTCTCCTCCTACAATTTTTCTCCGATTTCAACCATTCAACTTTTAAACTATTCAGCTTCTTCTGGAATCGATGGCTATATCTTTTTGTACTTTTAACTCTTCAACTTTTTTAAATATTCAGCTTTTTCTGCAAGTTTTCAGCTTTTTTTCTCCCATAGGAAATGCATTGAAATCACTAAAATTCCGCTCATTTCAGCTGCTTTTTGACAGCTTACTGCTTCAGCCTACTTTCAGCTAGAAACGCCATTCAACTTTTAAAATGTAGTGATATCTTTCAGCTGTTATGGTATATTTCAGCTTTTTTATATCTTTTACCATTTTCATATAGTACCTCCTTAAAATAATTTTGGCTTTTCAAAAAATTCAGCAAATAACATGCGTTGCTATGGTCGTCAAGTGGCAGTTGGTAGAGTGCGCACTCTAGAAATTCAACTAATTCTTCTTCTCCGAACAACTTCTTCTCAGTCGCTCAATTTTCAACCTATCCACATAAATTATACATCAAAACGTAGGAATTTTTGTCTGGATTCAGGAAATGTAACCCTCATTGGTGTAGCATTTATAGATTTTTCGCAAATCACCTCAGAGCGACACAAACCCGAAACCTCCCCCATTCATTTCCTATGGAGCGGTTTTGAAAAATGACGCCTGAAAATTGAAAACATCACACGTTTTCGCATCGTCGCTACTCCGAAACCGTTTCATGTACAAGCATGAGACTTTCACACATGAATGTCCCGACCCTTCTGGCACTCATAAAAAAGGAATTGTTTGGATAACTGTTACGGTTTTACCGCAGGAACAATTTGTTCGGGAGTAGCGAATGTGCAAATTCCTGAAAACGCTTTTCAGCTGCATTTTCCCACATCATCCACTTTTTTACATCGTCGCTGTGCCTACACCGATTTTTGTACAAACATGAAAATGGGCACCATAGTCCTCAAAAGCCTGCTGATACTCATAGTGAAAGAATTATTTTGATATCTCTTATACTTTTTCAGCTACAGCGATTTGTTCGGGACCGTTTTTAGAGCATTTCTGAAAGTCCATAAAAATCACCTTTATATCATAATTTTTCACGCCTTTATTAAACTTTTTCCAGCAAAAACCGATAGCCTGTCTTCTTCCCCTATCCGTTACGAAATAAACGCAGAAAAAATTACGTCTCTACCATTTACGGATCAGGAGATATAGAGCGTTGTTCGGGGCAAAGTTCTCCATTATAATCCAATGGGACTTATTGTGAGCAAAGTCTCTGCACTTCGGTAGACTGGCCTGCAGCAGAGGTGTGAGTGAGTTTCCATGACGACGGAACTCTGAGGGCCAGAGGGAGAAGCTCCATTGGGATACAATGGCAACTTTCGACGCCCGCTGCAGCGGCTGTGATTAATGTAGGAATCTGAAATTCGCACAGTCACTTCCTCTTAACATTTTTAAATTTTCAAGTGACTTTCAGCTATGTGTCACTTTTCTGTCCCATTTTGGATTTCACATGCTTTCCTATTGGGCCTTTGCTTCCAACAGGATCTGGCATGATGCCCAGACACGACATAATTGGCCAATACAGCACCACCCACATGTGGGAAATGGCGCTACTGACCATTTTGGTCAAATGTTGAGTTCTGGGCCCAGATGTGGTGAGGCTGAGTTGCTAAAGGAGGCCAATCTGACTCATGACCTTTGGTGACCTTTGGTGACATTAAGTATTGGCACCCTTTTTGAGGCACTTCCCAGTACAGGATTTGGACCAAACTGACAGAGTACACTCACCTGGTGATACTGAACACAACCCTGTTAGCGGCTAACTGTTAGCATGTTGCTAACCGGAAGTAGCTCTAGGAAGGTCCTACAAACTTCTGCTTTACAGAGTCTTTACCTCCTTTATACCGAATGCTCCACTATAAATTTGGGCCACGTCACGTAAAGCATCTCCAAGCTAGGAGGTGTCAAACATCCAATGCTTTTCAATGGGGGCGAAACCCCTTATACTCCCTCGAAATGCAGGCCCACATATGGCTACAGTATATTCAAGTTTGAAATTCTACTTCTGCTTTGTTAAATGATTCAGTGTTTAGAATGAGTTAGGAAATGTTTGGTGCCTTACCCTCAGTTTTTTCTTCTTCTAATCATTCAGCTATTGTTCTTTCATGTTCAAATTCTTCAACTCTTTCAAATTCTTCAACTTTTTCAACTTCTTCAACTTTTTCAACTTCTTCAATGCTTTTCAGCTATTTTTTCTCTTCTTCAAAGATCTTCTGCATCTTTTGCTCAATCATTCAGCTATCTGCATTCACAGTGCATTTTCGCAGGAAATGCAAATTTTTCTAGTTATAGGATATTCTTCCAAATGCGTTTTTACTGTTTAAAGTTTGATTCGCTTCTCCTCCTACAATTTTTCTCCGATTTCAACCATTCAACTTTTAAACTATTCAGCTTCTTCTGGAATCGATGGCTATATCTTTTTGTACTTTTAACTCTTCAACTTTTTAAAATATTCAGCTTTTTCTGCAAATTTTCAGCTTTTTTTCTCCCATAGGAAATGAATGTAATTCACTAAAATTCCGCTCATTTCAGCTGCTTTTTGACAGCTTACTGCTTCAGCCTACTTTCAGCTAGAAACGCCATTCAACTTTTAAAATGTAGTGATATCTTTCAGCTATTATGGTCTATTTCAGCTTTTTCATATCTTTTACCATTTTCATATAGTACCTCCTTAAAATAATTTTGGCTTTTCAAGAAATTCAGCAAATAACATGCGTTGCTATGGTCGTCAAGGAGGCAGTTATAGAGTGCGCACTCTAGAAATTCAACAAATTCTTCTTCTCCGAACAACTTCTTCTCAGTCGCTCAATTTTCAACCTATCCACATAAATTATACATCAAAACGTAGGAATTTTTGTCTGGATTCAGGAAATGTAACCCTCATTGCTGTAGCATTTATAGATTTTTCGCAAATCACCTCAGAGCGACACAAACCCGAAACCTCCCCCATTCATTTCCTATGGAGCGGTTTTGAAAAATGACGCCTGAAAATTGAAAACATCACACGTTTTCGCATCGTCGCTACTCCGAAACCGTTTCATGTACAAGCATGATACTTTCACACATGAATGTCCCGACCCTTCTGGCACTCATAAAAAAGGAATTGTTTGGATAACTGTTACGGTTTTACCGCAGGAACAATTTGTTCGGGAGTAGCGAATGTGCAAATTCCTGAAAACGCTTTTCAGCTGCATTTTCCCACATCATCCACTTTTTTACATCGTCGCTGTGCCTACACCGATTTTTGTACAAACATGAAAATGGGCACCATAGTCCTCAAAAGCCTGCTGATACTCATAGTGAAAGAATTATTTTGATATCTCTTATACTTTTTCAGCTACAGCGATTTGTTCGGGACCGTTTTTAGAGGATTTCTGAAAGTCCATAAAAATTACCTTTATATCATAATTTTTCACGCCTTTATTAAACTTTTTCCAGCAAAAACCGATAGCCTGTCTTCTTCCCCTATCCGTTACGAAATAAACGCAGAAAAAATTACGTCTCTACCATTTACGGATCAGGAGATATGGAGCGTTGTTCGGGGCAAAGTTCTCCATTATAATCCAATGGGACTTATTATGAGCAAAGTCTCTGCACTTCGGTAGACTGGCTGCTGCAGGTGTGTGAGTGAGTTTCCATGACGACGGAACTCTGAGGGCCAGAGGGAGAAGCTCCATTGAGATAGAATGGCAACTTTCGACGCCCGCTGCAGCGGCTGTGATTAATGTAGGAATCTGAAATTCGCACAGTCACTTCCTCTTAACATTTTTAAATTTTCAAGTGACTTTCAGCCATGTGTCACTTTTCTGTCCCATTTTGGATTTCACATGCTTTCCTATTGGGCCTTTGCTTCCAACAGGATCTGGCATGATGCCCAGACACGACATAATTGGCCAATACAGCACCACCCACATGTGGGAAATGGCGCTACTGACCATTTTGGTCAAATGTTGAGTTCTGGGCCCAGATGTGGTGAGGCTGAGTTGCTAAAGGAGGCCAATCTGACTCATGACCTTTGGTGACCTTTGGTGACATTAAGTATTGGCACCCTTTTTGAGGCACTTCCCAGTACAGGATTTGGACCAAACTGACAGAGTACACTCACCTGGTGATACTGAACACAACCCTGTTAGCGGCTAACTGTTAGCATGTTGCTAACCGGAAGTAGCTCTAGGAAGGTCCTACAAACTTCTGCTTTACAGAGTCTTTACCTCCTTTATACAGAATGCTCCACTATAAATTTGGGCCACGTCACGTAAAGCATCTCCAAGCTAGGAGGTGTCAAACATCCAATGCTTTTCAATGGGGGCGAAACCCCTTATACTCCCTAGAAATGCAGGCCCACATATGGCTACAGTATATTCAAGTTTGAAATTCTACTTCTGCTTTGTTAAATGATTCAGTGTTTAGAATGAGTTAGGAAATGTTTGGTGCCTTACCCTCAGTTTTTTCTACTTTTAATCATTCAGCTATTGTTCTTTCATGTTCAAATTCTTCAACTCTTTCAAATTCTTCAACTTTTTCAACTTCTTCAACTTTTTCAACTTCTTCAATGCTTTTCAGCTATTTTTTCTCTTCTTCAAAGATCTTCTGCATCTTTTGCTCAATCATTCAGCTATCTGCATTCACAGTGCATTTTCGCAGGAAATGCAAATTTTTCTAGTTCTTCTTATTATTACTGTGAATGCAGTAGGCATTCACAGTTATTGAGATCCTCTTTCGCCTTTTTACTGTTTAAAGTTTGATTCGCTTCTCCTCCTACAGTTTTTCTCCGATTTCAACCATTCAACTTTTAAACTATTCAGCTTCTTCTGGAATCGATGGCTATATCTTTTTGTACTTATATCTTTTCAACTTTTTAAAATATTCAGCTTTTCCTGCAAATTTTCAGCTTTTTTTTCTCCCATAGGAAATTAATGTAATTCACTAAAATTCCGCTAATTTCAGCTGCTTTTTGACAGCTTACTGCTTCAGCCTACTTTCAGCTAGAAACGCCATTCAACTTTTAAAATGTAGTGATATCTTTCAGCTGTTATGGTCTATTTCAGCTTTTTCATATCTTTTACCATTTTCATATAGTACCTCCTTAAAATAATTTTGGCTTTTCAAGAAATTCAGCAAATAACATGCGTTGCTATGGTCGTCAAGTGGCAGTTGGTAGAGTGCGCACTCTAGAAATTCAACTAATTCTTCTACTCCGAACAACTTCTTCTCACTCGCTCAATTTTCAACCTATCCACATAAATTATACATCAAAACGTAGGAATTTTTGTCTGGATTCAGGAAATGTAACCCTCATTGCTGTAGCATTTATAGATTTTTCGCAAATCACCTCAGAGCGACACAAAACCGAAACCTCCCCCATTCAATTCCTATGGAGCGGTTTTGAAATATGACGCCTGAAAATTGAAAACATCACACGTTTTCGCATCGTCGCTACTCCGAAACCGTTTCATGTACAAGCATGAGACTTTCACACATGAATGTCCCGACCCTTCTGGCACTCATAAAAAAGGAATTGTTTGGATAACTATTACGGTTTTACCGCAGGAACAATTTGTTCGGGAGTAGCGAATGTGCAAATTCCTGAAAACGCTTTTCAGCTGCATTTTCCCACATCATCCACTTTTTTACATCGTCGCTGTGCCTACACCGATTTTTGTACAAACATGAAAATGGGCACCATAGTCCTCAAAAGCCTGCTGATACTCATAGTGAAAGAATTATTTTGATATCTCTTATACTTTTTCAGCTACAGCGATTTGTTCGGGACCGTTTCTAGAGGATTTCTGAAAGTCCATAAAAATCACCTTTATATCATAATTTTTCACGCCTTTATTAAACTTTTTCCAGCAAAAACCGATAGCCTGTCTTCTTCCCCTATCCGTTACGAAATAAACGCAGAAAAAATTACGTCTCTACCATTTACGGATCAGGAGATATGGAGCGTTGTTCGGGGCAAAGTTCTCCATTATAATCCAATGGGACTTATTGTGAGCAAAGTCTCTGCACTTCGGTAGACTGGCCTGCAGCAGAGGTGTGAGTGAGTTTCCATGACGACGGAACTCTGAGGGCCAGAGGGAGAAGCTCCATTGGGATACAATGGCAACTTTCGACGCCCGCTGCAGCGGCTGTGATTAATGTAGGAATCTGAAATTCGCACAGTCACTTCCTCTTAACATTTTTAAATTTTCAAGTGACTTTCAGCCATGTGTCACTTTTCTGTCCCATTTTGGATTTCACATGCTTTCCTATTGGGCCTTTGCTTCCAACAGGATCTGGCATGATGCCCAGACACGACATAATTGGCCAATACAGCACCACCCACATGTGGGAAATGGCGCTACTGACCATTTTGGTCAAATGTTGAGTTCTGGGCCCAGATGTGGTGAGGCTGAGTTGCTAAAGGAGGCCAATCTGACTCATGACCTTTGGTGACCTTTGGTGACATTAAGTATTGGCACCCTTTTTGAGGCACTTCCCAGTACAGGATTTGGACCAAACTGACAGAGTACACTCACCTGGTGATACTGAACACAACCCTGTTAGCGGCTAACTGTTAGCATGTTGCTAACCGGAAGTAGCTCTAGGAAGGTCCTACAAACTTCTGCTTTACAGAGTCTTTACCTCCTTTATACAGAATGCTCCACTATAAATTTGGGCCACGTCAAGTAAAGCATCTCCAAGCTAGGAGGTGTCAAACATCCAATGCTTTTCAATGGGGGCGAAACCCCTTATACTCCCTAGAAATGCAGGCCCACATATGGCTACAGTATATTCAAGTTTGAAATTCTACTTCTGCTTTGTTAAATGATTCAGTGTTTAGAATGAGTTAGGAAATGTTTGGTGCCTTACCCTCAGTTTTTTCTTCTTCTAATCATTCAGCTATTGTTCTTTCATGTTCAACTTCTTCAACTTCTTCAACTTCTTCAATGCTTTTCAGCTATTTTTTCTCTTCTTCAAAGATCTTCTGCATCTTTTGCTCAATCATTCAGCTATCTGCATTCACAGTGCATTTTCGCAGGAAATGCAAATTTTTCTAGTTATTATTATTACTGTGAATGCAGTAGGCATTCACAGTTCTTGAGATCCTGTTTCTCTTTATTCTTTATTCTTCTTATTACTGTGAATGCAGTAGGCATTCACAGTTCTTGAGATCCTGTTTCTCTTTATTCTTTATTCTTCTTATTATTACTGTGAATGCAGTAGGCATTCACAGTTCTTGAGATCCTCTTTCACGTTTTTACTGTTTAAAGTTTGATTCGCTTCTCCTCCTACAGTTTTTGTCCGATTTCAACCATTCAACTTTTAAACTATTCAGCTTCTTCTGGAATCGATGGCTATATCTTTTTGTACTTTTAACTTTTAAACTTTTAAAAATATTCAGCTTTTTTTGCAAATTTTCAGCTTTTTTTTCTCCCATAGGGAATGAATGTAATTCACTAAAATTCCGCTCATTTCAGCTGCTTTTTGACAGCTTACTGCTTCAGCCTACTTTCAGCTAGAAACGCCATTCAACTTTTAAAATGTAGTGATATCTTTCAGCTATTATGGTGTATTTCAGCTTTTTCATATCTTTTACCATTTTCATATAGTACCTCCTTAAAATAATTTTGGCTTTTCAAGAAATTCAGCAAATAACATGCGTTGCTATGGTCGTCAAGTGGCAGTTGGTAGAGTGCGCACTCTAGAAATTCAACTAATTCTTCTACTCCGAACAACTTCTTCTCAGTCGCTCAATTTTAAACCTATCCACATAAATTATACATCAAAACGTAGGAATTTTTGTCTGGATTCAGGAAATGTAACCCTCATTGCTGTAGCATTTATAGATTTTTCGCAAATCACCTCAGAGCGACACAAACCCGAAACCTCCCCCATTCATTTCCTATGGAGCGGTTTTGAAAAATGACGCCTGAAAATTGAAAACATCACAAGTTTTCGCATCGTCGCTACTCCGAAACCGTTTCATGTACAAGCATGAGACTTTCACACATGAATGTCCCGACCCTTCTGGCACTCATAAAAAAGGAATTGTTTGGATAACTGTTACGGTTTTACCGCAGGAACAATTTGTTCGGGAGTAGCGAATGTGCAAATTCCTGAAAACGCTTTTCAGCTGCATTTTCCCACATCATCCACTTTTTTACATCGTCGCTGTGCCTACACCGATTTTTGTACAAACATGAAAATGGGCACCATAGTCCTCAAAAGCCTGCTGATACTCATAGTGAAAGAATTATTTTGATATCTCTTATACTTTTTCAGCTACAGCGATTTGTTCGGGACCGTTTTTAGAGGATTTCTGAAAGTCCATAAAAATCACCTTTATATCATAATTTTTCACGCCTTTATTAAACTTTTTCCAGCAAAAACCGATAGCCTGTCTTCTTCCGCTATCCGTTACGAAATAAACGCAGAAAAAATTACGTCTCTACCATTTACGGATCAGGAGATATGGAGCGTTGTTCGGGGCAAAGTTCTCCATTATAATCCAATGGGACTTATTGTGAGCAAAGTCTCTGCACTTCGGTAGACTGGCCTGCAGCAGAGGTGTGAGTGAGTTTCCATGACGACGGAACTCTGAGGGCCAGAGGGAGAAGCTCCATTGGGATACAATGGCAACTTTCGACGCCCGCTGCAGCGGCTGTGATTAATGTAGGAATCTGAAATTCGCACAGTCACTTCCTCTTAACATTTTTAAATTTTCAAGTGACTTTCAGCCATGTGTCACTTTTCTGTCCCATTTTGGATTTCACATGCTTTCCTATTGGGCCTTTGCTTCCAACAGGATCTGGCATGATGCCCAGACACGACATAATTGGCCAATACAGCACCACCCACATGTGGGAAATGGCGCTACTGACCATTTTGGTCAAATGTTGAGTTCTGGGCCCAGATGTGGTGAGGCTGAGTTGCTAAAGGAGGCCAATCTGACTCATGACCTTTGGTGACCTTTGGTGACATTAAGTATTGGCACCCTTTTTGAGGCACTTCCCAGTACAGGATTTGGACCAAACTGACAGAGTACACTCACCTGGTGATACTGAACACAACCCTGTTAGCGGCTAACTGTTAGCATGTTGCTAACCGGAAGTAGCTCTAGGAAGGTCCTACAAACTTCTGCTTTACAGAGTCTTTACCTCCTTTATACAGAATGCTCCACTATAAATTTGGGCCACGTCACGTAAAGCATCTCCAAGCTAGGAGGTGTCAAACATCCAATGCTTTTCAATGGGGGCGAAACCCCTTATACTCCCTAGAAATGCAGGCCCACATATGGCTACAGTATATTCAAGTTTGAAATTCTACTTCTGCTTTGTTAAATGATTCAGTGTTTAGAATGAGTTAGGAAATGTTTGGTGCCTTACCCTCAGTTTTTTCTACTTTTAATCATTCAGCTATTGTTCTTTCATGTTCAAATTCTTCAACTCTTTCAAATTCTTCAACTTTTTCAACTTCTTCAACTTTTTCAACTTCTTCAATGCTTTTCAGCTATTTTTTCTCTTCTTCAAAGATCTTCTGCATCTTTTGCTCAATCATTCAGCTATCTGCATTCACAGTGCATTTTCGCAGGAAATGCAAATTTTTCTAGTTATTATTATTACTGTGAATGCAGTAGGCATTCACAGTTATTGAGATCCTCTTTCGCCTTTTTACTGTTTAAAGTTTGATTCGCTTCTCCTCCTACAGTTTTTGTCCGATTTCAACCATTCAACTTTTAAACTATTCAGCTTCTTCTGGAATCGATGGCTATATCTTTTTGTACTTATACCTTTTCAACTTTTTAAAATATTCAGCTTTTTCTGCAAATTGTCAGCTTTTTTTTCTCCCATAGGAAATGAATGTAATTCACTAAAATTCCGCTCATTTCAGCTGCTTTTTGACAGCTTACTGCTTCAGCCTACTTTCAGCTAGAAACGCCATTCAACTTTTAAAATGTAGTGATATCTTTCAGCTATTATGGTATATTTCAGCTTTTTCATATCTTTTACCATTTTCATATAGTACCTCCTTAAAATAATTTTGGCTTTACAAGAAATTCAGCAAATAACATGCGTTGCTATGGTCGTCAAGGAGGCAGTTATAGAGTGCGCACTCTAGAAATTCAACATATTCTTCTTCTCCGAACAACTTCTTCTCACTCGCTCAATTTTCAACCTATCCACATAAATTATACATCAAAACGTAGGAATTTTTGTCTGGATTCAGGAAATGTAACCCTCATTGCTGTAGCATTTATAGATTTTTCGCAAATCACCTCAGAGCGACACAAACCCGAAACCTCCCCCATTCATTTCCTATGGAGCGGTTTTGAAAAATGATGCCTGAAAATTGAAAACATCACACGTTTTCGCATCGTCGCTACTCCGAAACCGTTTCATGTACAAGCATGAGACTTTCACACATGAATGTCCCGACCCTTCTGGCACTCATAAAAAAGGAATTGTTTGGATAACTGTTACGGTTTTACCGCAGGAACAATTTGTTCGGGAGTAGCGAATGTGCAAATTCCTGAAAACGCTTTTCAGCTGCATTTTCCCACATCATCCACTTTTTTACATTGTCGCTGTGCCTACACCGATTTTTGTACAAACATGAAAATGGGCACCAAAGTCCTCAAAAGCCTGCTGATACTCATAGTGAAAGAATTATTTTGATATCTCTTATACTTTTTCAGCTACAGCGATTTGTTCGGGACCGTTTTTAGAGGATTTCTGAAAGTCCATAAAAATCACCTTTATATCATAATTTTTCACGCCTTTATTAAACTTTTTCCAGCAAAAACCGATAGCCTGTCTTCTTCCCCTATCCGTTACGAAATAAACGCAGAAAAAATTACGTCTCTACCATTTACGGATCAGGAGATATGGAGCGTTGTTCGGGGCAAAGTTCTCCATTATAATCCAATGGGACTTATTGTGAGCAAAGTCTCTGCACTTCGGTAGACTGGCCTGCAGCAGAGGTGTGAGTGAGTTTCCATGACGACGGAACTCTGAGGGCCAGAGGGAGAAGCTCCATTGGGATACAATGGCAACTTTCGACGCCCGCTGCAGCGGCTGTGATTAATGTAGGAATCTGAAATTCGCACAGTCACTTCCTCTTAACATTTTTAAATTTTCAAGTGACTTTCAGCCATGTGTCACTTTTCTGTCCCATTTTGGATTTCACATGCTTTCCTATTGGGCCTTTGCTTCCAACAGGATCTGGCATGATGCCCAGACACGACATAATTGGCCAATACAGCACCACCCACCTGTGGGAAATGGCGCTACTGACCATTTTGGTCAAATGTTGAGTTCTGGGCCCAGATGTGGTGAGGCTGAGTTGCTAAAGGAGGCCAATCTGACTCATGACCTTTGGTGACCTTTGGTGACATTAAGTATTGGCACCCTTTTTGAGGCACTTCCCAGTACAGGATTTGGACCAAACTGACAGAGTACACTCACCTGGTGATACTGAACACAACCCTGTTAGCGGCTAACTGTTAGCATGTTGCTAACCGGAAGTAGCTCTAGGAAGGTCCTACAAACTTCTGCTTTACAGAGTCTTTACCTCCTTTATACAGAATGCTCCACTATAAATTTGGGCCACGTCACGTAAAGCATCTCCAAGCTAGGAGGTCTCAAACATCCAATGCTTTTCAATGGGGGCGAAACCCCTTATACTCCCTAGAAATGCAGGCCCACATATGGCTACAGTATATTCAAGTTTGAAATTCTACTTCTGCTTTGTTAAATGATTCAGTGTTTAGAATGAGTTAGGAAATGTTTGGTGCCTTACCCTCAGTTTTTTCTTCTTCTAATCATTCAGCTATTGTTCTTTCATGTTCAAATTCTTCAAATCTTTCAAATTCTTCAACTTCTTCAACTTTTTCAACTTCAATGCTTTTCAGCTATTTTTTCTCTTCTTCAAAGATCTTCTGCATCTTTTGCTCAATCATTCAGCTATCTGCATTCACAGTGCATTTTCGCAGGAAATGCAAATTTTTCTAGTTACTGTGAATGCAGTAGGCATTCACAGTTCTTGAGATCCTGTTTCTCTTTATTCTTTATTCTTCTTCTTCTTCTTCTTCTTAGTGTTTATTCTTCCTAATGCGTTTTTACTGTTTAAAGTTTGATTCGCTTCTCCTCCTACAATTTTTCTCCGATTTCAACCATTCAACTTTTAAACTATTCAGCTTCTTCTGGAATCGATGGCTATATCTTTTTGTACTTTTAACTCTTCAACTTTTTAAAATATTCAGCTTTTTCTGCAAATTTTCAGCTTTTTTTCTCCCATAGGAAATGCATTGAAATCACTAAAATTCCGCTCATTTCAGCTGCTTTTTGACAACTAACTGCTTCAGCCTACTTTCAGCTAGAAACACCATTCAACTTTAAAAATGTAGTGATATCTTTCAGCTATTATGGTATATTTCAGCTTTTTCATATCTTTTACCATTTTCATATAACACATCCTTAAAATAATTTTTGCTTTTCAAGAAATTCAGCAAATAACATGCGTTGCTATGGTCGTCAAGGAGGCAGTTATAGAGTGCGCACTCTAGAAATTCAACAAATTCTTCTTCTCCGAACAACTTCTTCTCAGTCGCTCAATTTTCAACCTATCCACATAAATTATACATCAAAACGTAGGAATTTTTGTCTGGATTCAGGAAATGTAACCCTCATTGCTGTAGCATTTATAGATTTTCCGCAAATCACCTCAGAGCGACACAAACCTGAAACCTCCCCCATTCATTTCCTATGGAGCGGTTTTGAAAAATGACGCCTGAAAATTGAAAACATCACACGTTTTCGCATCGTCGCTACTCCGAAACCGTTTCATGTACAAGCATGAGACTTTCACACATGAATGTCCCGACCCTTCTGGCACTCATAAAAAAGGAATTGTTTGGATAACTGTTACGGTTTTACCGCAGGAACAATTTGTTCGGGAGTAGCGAATGTGCAAATTCCTGAAAACGCTTTTCAGCTGCATTTTCCCACATCATCCACTTTTTTAGATCGTCGCTGTGCCTACACCGATTTTTGTACAAACATGAAAATGGGCACCATAGTCCTCAAAAGCCTGCTGATACTCATAGTGAAAGAATTATTTTGATATCTCTTATACTTTTTCAGCTACAGCGATTTGTTCGGGACCGTTTTTAGAGGATTTCTGAAAGTCCATAAAAATCACTTTTATATCATAATTTTTCACGCCTTTATTAAACTTTTTCCAGCAAAAACCGATAGCCTGTCTTCTTCCCCTATCCGTTACGAAATAAACGCAGAAAAAATTACGTCTCTACCATTTACGGATCAGGATATATGGAGCGTTGTTCGGGGCAAAGTTCTCCATTATAATCCAATGGGACTTATTGTGAGCAAAGTCTCTGCACTTCGGTAGACTGGCTGCTGCAGGTGTGTGAGTGAGTTTCCATGACGACGGAACTCTGAGGGCCAGAGGGAGAAGCTCCATTGGGATACAATGGCAACTTTTGACGCCCGCTGCAGCGGCTGTGATTAATGTAGGAATCTGAAATTCGCACAGTCACTTCCTCTTAACATTTTTAAATTTTCAAGTGACTTTCAGCCATGTGTCACTTTTCTGTCCCATTTTGGATTTCACATGCTTTCCTATTGGGCCTTTGCTTCCAACAGGATCTGGCATGATGCCCAGACACGACATAATTGGCCAATACAGCACCACCCACATGTGGGAAATGGCGCTACTGACCATTTTGGTCAAATGTTGAGTTCTGGGCCCAGATGTGGTGAGGCTGAGTTGCTAAAGGAGGCCAATCTGACTCATGACCTTTGGTGACCTTTGGTGACATTAAGTATTGGCACCCTTTTTGAGGCACTTCCCAGTACAGGATTTGGACCAAACTGACAGAGTACACTCACCTGGTGATACTGAACACAACCCTGTTAGCGGCTAACTGTTAGCATGTTGCTAACCGGAAGTAGCTCTAGGAAGGTCCTACAAACTTCTGCTTTACAGAGTCTTTACCTCCTTTATACAGAATGCTCCACTATAAATTTGGGCCACGTCACGTAAAGCATCTCCAAGCTAGGAGGTGTCAAACATCCAATGCTTTTCAATGGGGGCGAAACCCCTTATACTCCTTAGAAATGCAGGCCCACATATGGCTACAGTATATTCAAGTTTGAAATTCTACTTCTGCTTTGTTAAATGATTCAGTGTTTAGAATGAGTTAGGAAATGTTTGGTGCCTTACCCTCAGTTTTTTCTTCTTCTAATCATTCAGCTATTGTTCTTTCATGTTCAAATTCTTCAACTCTTTCAAATTCTTCAACTTTTTCAACTTCTTCAACTTTTTCAACTTCAATGCTTTTCAGCTATTTTTTCTCTTCTTTAAAGATCTTCTGCATCTTTTGCTCAATCATTCAGCTATCTGCATTCACAGTGCATTTTCGCAGGAAATGCAAATTTTTCTAGTTACTGTGAATGCAGTAGGCATTCACAGTTCTTGAGATCCTGTTTCTCTTTATTCTTTATTCTTCTTCTTCTTCTTCTTCTTCTTCTTCTTAGTGTTTATTCTTCCTAATGCGTTTTTACTGTTTAAAGTTTGATTCGCTTCTCCTCCTACAATTTTTCTCCGATTTCAACCATTCAACTTTTAAACTATTCAGCTTCTTCTGGAATCGATGGCTATATCTTTTTGTAGTTTTAACTCTTCAACTTTTTAAAATATTCAGCTTTTTCTGCAAATTTTCAGCTTTTTTTCTCCCATAGGAAATGAATGTAATTCACTGAAATTCTGCTCATTTCAGCTGCTTTTTGACAGCTTACTGCTTCAGCCTACTTTCAGCTAGAAACGCCATTCAACTTTTAAAATGTAGTGATATCTTTCAGCTATTATGGTATATTTCAGCTTTTTCATATCTTTTACCATTTTCATATAGTACCTCCTTAAAATAATTTTGGCTTTTCAAGAAATTCAGCAAATAACATGCGTTGCTATGGTCGTCAAGGAGGCAGTTATAGAGTGCGCACTCTAGAAATTCAACAAATTCTTCTTCTCCGAACAACTTCTTCTCAGTCACTCAATTTTCAACCTATCCACATAAATTATACATCAAAACGTAGGAATTTTTGTCTGGATTCAGGAAATGTAACCCTCATTGCTGTAGCATTTATAGATTTTTCGCAAATCACCTCAGAGCGACACAAACCCGAAACCTCCCCCATTCATTTCCTATGGAGCGGTTTTGAAAAATGACGCCTGAAAATTGAAAACATCACACGTTTTCGCATCGTCGCTACTCTGAAACCGTTTCATGTACAAGCATGAGACTTTCACACATGAATGTCCTGACCCTTCTGGCACTCATAAAAAAGGAATTGTTTGGATAACTGTTACGGTTTTACCGCAGGAACAATTTGTTCGGGAGTAGCGAATGTGCAAATTCCTGAAAACGCTTTTCAGCTGCATTTTCCCACATCATCCACTTTTTTACATCGTCGCTGTGCCTACACCGATTTTTGTACAAACATGAAAATGGGCACCATAGTCCTCAAAAGCCTGCTGATACTCATAGTGAAAGAATTATTTTGATATCTCTTATACTTTTTCAGCTACAGCGATTTGTTCGGGACCGTTTTTAGAGGATTTCTGAAAGTCCATAAAAATTACCTTTATATCATAATTTTTCACGCCTTTATTAAACTTTTTCCAGCAAAAACCGATAGCCTGTCTTCTTCCCCTATCCGTTACGAAATAAACGCAGAAAAAATTACGTCTCTACCATTTACGGATCAGGAGATATGGAGCGTTGTTCGGGGCAAAGTTCTCCATTATAATCCAATGGGACTTATTGTGAGCAAAGTCTCTGCACTTCGGTAGACTGGCCCGCTGCAGGTGTGAGTGAGTTTCCATGACGACGGAACTCTGAGGGCCAGAGGGAGAAGCTCCATTGGGATACAATGGCAACTTTCGACGCCCGCTGCAGCGGCTGTGATTAATGTAGGAATCTGAAATTCGCACAGTCACTTCCTCTTAACATTTTTAAATTTTCAAGTGACTTTCAGCCATGTGTCACTTTTCTGTCCCATTTTGGATTTCACATGCTTTCCTATTGGGCCTTTGCTTCCAACAGGATCTGGCATGATGCCCAGACACGACATAATTGGCCAATACAGCACCACCCACATGTGGGAAATGGCGCTACTGACCATTTTGGTCAAATGTTGAGTTCTGGGCCCAGATGTGGTGAGGCTGAGTTGCTAAAGGAGGCCAATCTGACTTATGACCTTTGGTGACCTTTGGTGACATTAAGTATTGGCACCCTTTTTGAGGCACTTCCCAGTACAGGATTTGGACCAAACTGACAGAGTACACTCACCTGGTGATACTGAACACAACCCTGTTAGCGGCTAACGGTTAGCATGTTGCTAATTGGAAGTAGCTCTAGGAAGCTCGGACAAACTTCTGCTTTACAGAGTCTTTACCTCCTTTATACAGAATGCTCCACTATAAATTTGGGCCACGTCACGTAAAGCATCTCCAAGCTAGGAGGTGTCAAACATCCAATGCTTTTCAATGGGGGCGAAACCCCTTATACTCCCTAGAAATGCAGGCCCACATATGGCTACAGTATATTCAAGTTTGAAATTCTACTTCTGCTTTGTTAAATGATTCAGTGTTTAGAATGAGTTAGGAAATGTTTGGTGCCTTACCCTCAGTTTTTTCTTCTTCTAATCATTCAGCTATGGTTCTTTCATGTTCAAATTCTTCAACTCTTTCAAATTCTTCAACTTTTTCAACTTCTTCAACTTTTTCAACTTCTTCAATGCTTTTCAGCTATTTTTTCTCTTCTTCAAAGATCTTCTGCATCTTTTGCTCAATCATTCAGCTATCTGCATTCACAGTGCATTTTCGCAGGAAATGCAAATTTTTCTAGTTATAGGATATTCTTCCAAATGCGTTTTTACTGTTTAAAGTTTGATTCGCTTCTCCTCCTACAATTTTTCTCCGATTTCAACCATTCAACTTTTAAACTATTCAGCTTCTTCTGGAATCGATGGCTATATCTTTTTGTACTTTTAACTCTTCAACTTTTTAAAATATTCAGCTTTTTCTGCAAATTTTCAGCTTTTTTTCTCCCATAGGAAATGAATGTAATTCACTAAAATTCCGCTCATTTCAGCTGCTTTTTGACAGCTTACTGCTTCAGCCTACTTTCAGCTAGAAACGCCATTCAACTTTTAAAATGTAGTGATATCTTTCAGCTATTATGGTCTATTTCAGCTTTTTCATATCTTTTACCATTTTCATATAGTACCTCCTTAAAATAATTTTGGCTTTTCAAGAAATTCAGCAAATAACATGCGTTGCTATGGTCGTCAAGGAGGCAGTTATAGAGTGCGCACTCTAGAAATTCAACAAATTCTTCTTCTCCGAACAACTTCTTCTCAGTCGCTCAATTTTCAACCTATCCACATAAATTATACATCAAAACGTAGGAATTTTTGTCTGGATTCAGGAAATGTAACCCTCATTGCTGTAGCATTTATAGATTTTTCGCAAATCACCTCAGAGCGACACAAACCCGAAACCTCCCCCATTCATTTCCTATGGAGCGGTTTTGAAAAATGACGCCTGAAAATTGAAAACATCACACGTTTTCGCATCGTCGCTACTCCGAAACCGTTTCATGTACAAGCATGATACTTTCACACATGAATGTCCCGACCCTTCTGGCACTCATAAAAAAGGAATTGTTTGGATAACTGTTACGGTTTTACCGCAGGAACAATTTGTTCGGGAGTAGCGAATGTGCAAATTCCTGAAAACGCTTTTCAGCTGCATTTTCCCACATCATCCACTTTTTTACATCGTCGCTGTGCCTACACCGATTTTTGTACAAACATGAAAATGGGCACCATAGTCCTCAAAAGCCTGCTGATACTCATAGTGAAAGAATTATTTTGATATCTCTTATACTTTTTCAGCTACAGCGATTTGTTCGGGACCGTTTTTAGAGGATTTCTGAAAGTCCATAAAAATTACCTTTATATCATAATTTTTCACGCCTTTATTAAACTTTTTCCAGCAAAAACCGATAGCCTGTCTTCTTCCCCTATCCGTTACGAAATAAACGCAGAAAAAATTACGTCTCTACCATTTACGGATCAGGAGATATGGAGCGTTGTTCGGGGCAAAGTTCTCCATTATAATCCAATGGGACTTATTATGAGCAAAGTCTCTGCACTTCGGTAGACTGGCTGCTGCAGGTGTGTGAGTGAGTTTCCATGACGACGGAACTCTGAGGGCCAGAGGGAGAAGCTCCATTGAGATAGAATGGCAACTTTCGACGCCCGCTGCAGCGGCTGTGATTAATGTAGGAATCTGAAATTCGCACAGTCACTTCCTCTTAACATTTTTAAATTTTCAAGTGACTTTCAGCCATGTGTCACTTTTCTGTCCCATTTTGGATTTCACATGCTTTCCTATTGGGCCTTTGCTTCCAACAGGATCTGGCATGATGCCCAGACACGACATAATTGGCCAATACAGCACCACCCACATGTGGGAAATGGCGCTACTGACCATTTTGGTCAAATGTTGAGTTCTGGGCCCAGATGTGGTGAGGCTGAGTTGCTAAAGGAGGCCAATCTGACTCATGACCTTTGGTGACCTTTGGTGACATTAAGTATTGGCACCCTTTTTGAGGCACTTCCCAGTACAGGATTTGGACCAAACTGACAGAGTACACTCACCTGGTGATACTGAACACAACCCTGTTAGCGGCTAACTGTTAGCATGTTGCTAACCGGAAGTAGCTCTAGGAAGGTCCTACAAACTTCTGCTTTACAGAGTCTTTACCTCCTTTATACAGAATGCTCCACTATAAATTTGGGCCACGTCACGTAAAGCATCTCCAAGCTAGGAGGTGTCAAACATCCAATGCTTTTCAATGGGGGCGAAACCCCTTATACTCCCTAGAAATGCAGGCCCACATATGGCTACAGTATATTCAAGTTTGAAATTCTACTTCTGCTTTGTTAAATGATTCAGTGTTTAGAATGAGTTAGGAAATGTTTGGTGCCTTACCCTCAGTTTTTTCTTCTTCTAATCATTCAGCTATTGTTCTTTCATGTTCAAATTCTTCAACTCTTTCAAATTCTTCAACTTTTTCAACTTCTTCAACTTTTTCAACTTCTTCAATGCTTTTCAGCTATTTTTTCTCTTCTTCAAAGATCTTCTGCATCTTTTGCTCAATCATTCAGCTATCTGCATTCACAGTGCATTTTCGCAGGAAATGCAAATTTTTCTAGTTACTGTGAATGCAGTAGGCATTCACAGTTCTTGAGATCCTGTTTCTCTTTATTCTTTATTCTTCTTATTCTTATGGGTTATTCTTCCAAATGCGTTTTTACTGTTTAAAGTTTGATTCGCTTCTCCTCCTACAATTTTTCTCCGATTTCAACCATTCAACTTTTAAACTATTCAGCTTCTTCTGGAATCGATGGCTATATCTTTTTGTACTTTTAACTCTTCAACTTTTTAAAATATTCAGCTTTTTCTGCAAGTTTTCAGCTTTTTTTCTCCCATAGGAAATGCATTGAAATCACTAAAATTCCGCTCATTTCAGCTGCTTTTTGACAGCTTACTGCTTCAGCCTACTTTCAGCTAGAAACGCCATTCAACTTTTAAAATGTAGTGATATCTTTCAGCTGTTATGGTATATTTCAGCTTTTTTATATCTTTTACCATTTTCATATAGTACCTCCTTAAAATAATTTTGGCTTTTCAAAAAATTCAGCAAATAACATGCGTTGCTATGGTCGTCAAGTGGCAGTTGGTAGAGTGCGCACTCTAGAAATTCAACTAATTCTTCTTCTCCGAACAACTTCTTCTCAGTCGCTCAATTTTCAACCTATCCACATAAATTATACATCAAAACGTAGGAATTTTTGTCTGGATTCAGGAAATGTAACCCTCATTGCTGTAGCATTTATAGATTTTTCGCAAATCACCTCAGAGCGACACAAACCTGAAACCTCCCCCATTCATTTCCTATGGAGCGGTTTTGAAAAATGACGCCTGAAAATTGAAAACATCACACGTTTTCGCATCGTCGCTACTCCGAAACCGTTTCATGTACAAGCATGAGACTTTCACACATGAATGTCCCGACCCTTCTGGCACTCATAAAAAAGGAATTGTTTGGATAACTGTTACGGTTTTACCGCAGGAACAATTTGTTCGGGAGTAGCGAATGTGCAAATTCCTGAAAACGCTTTTCAGCTGCATTTTCCCACATCATCCACTTTTTTACATCGTCGCTGTGCCTACACCGATTTTTGTACAAACATGAAAATGGGCACCATAGTCCTCAAAAGCCTGCTGATACTCATAGTGAAAGAATTATTTTGATATCTCTTATACTTTTTCAGCTACAGCGATTTGTTCGGGACCGTTTTTAGAGGATTTCTGAAAGTCCATAAAAATCACCTTTATATCATAATTTTTCACGCCTTTATTAAACTTTTTCCAGCAAAAACCGATAGCCTGTCTTCTTCCCCTATCCGTTACGAAATAAACGCAGAAAAAATTACGTCTCTACCATTTACGGATCAGGAGATATGGAGCGTTGTTCGGGGCAAAGTTCTCCATTATAATCCAATGGGACTTATTGTGAGCAAAGTCTCTGCACTTCGGTAGACTGGCCTGCAGCAGAGGTGTGAGTGAGTTTCCATGACGACGGAACTCTGAGGGCCAGAGGGAGAAGCTCCATTGGGATACAATGGCAACTTTCGACGCCCGCTGCAGCGGCTGTGATTAATGTAGGAATCTGAAATTCGCACAGTCACTTCCTCTTAACATTTTTAAATTTTCAAGTGACTTTCAGCCATGTGTCACTTTTCTGTCCCATTTTTGATTTCACATGCTTTCCTATTGGGCCTTTGCTTCCAACAGGACCTGGCATGATGCCCAGACACGACCCAATTGGCAAATACAGCACCACCCACCTGTGGGAAATGGCGCTGCACGCCATTTTGGTCAAATGTTGAGTTCTGGGCCCAGATGTGGTGAGGCTGAGTTTCTAAAGGAGGCCAATCTGACCCATGAACTTTGGTCACGTTTGGTGACATTAAGTATTGGCACCCCTTTTTGAGGCACTTCCCAGTACAGGATTTGGACCAAACTGACAGAGTACAATCACCTGGTGATACTGAACACAACCATGTTAGCGGCTAATGGTTAGCATGTTGCTAACCGGAAGTAGCTCTAGGAAGCTTGGACAAACTTCTGCTTTACAGAGTCTGTACCTCCTTTATACAGAATGCTCCACAATAAGTTTGGGCCTCGTCACGTAAAGCATCTCCAAGTTAGGAGGTGTCAAACATCCAATGCTTTTCAATGGGGGCGAAACCCCTTATACTCCCTAAAAATGCAGGCCCACATATGGCTACAGTATATTCAAGTTTGAAATTCTACTTCTGCTTTGTTAAACGATTCAGTGTTTAGAATGAGTTAGGAAATGTTTGGTGCCTTACCCTCAGTTTTTTCTTCTTCTAATCATTTAGCTATTGTTCTTTCATGTTCAAATTCTTCAACTCTTTCAAATTCTTCAACTTTTTCAACTTCTTCAACTTTTTCAACTTCTTCAATGCTTTTCAGCTATTTTTTCTCTTCTTCAAAGATCTTCTGCATCTTTTGCTCAATCATTCAGCTATCTGCATTCACAGTGCATTTTCGCAGGAAATGCAAATTTTTCTAGTTACTGTGAATGCAGTAGGCATTCACAGTTCTTGAGATCCTGTTTCTCTTTATTACTGTGAATGCAGTAGGCATTCACAGTTATTGAGATCCTCTTTCCCCTTTTTACTGTTTAAAGTTTGATTCGCTTCTCCTCCTACAGTTTTTGTCCGATTTCAACCATTCAACTTTTAAACTATTCAGCTTCTTCTGGAATCGATGGCTATATCTTTTTGTACTTATACCTTTTCAACTTTTTAAAATATTCAGCTTTTTCTGCAAATTTTCAGCTTTTTTTTCTCCCATAGGAAATGAATGTAATTCACTAAAATTCCGCTCATTTCAGCTGCTTTTTGACAGCTTACTGCTTCAGCCTACTTTCAGCTAGAAACGCCATTCAACTTTTAAAATGTATTGATATCTTTCAGCTATTATGGTATATTTCAGCTTTTTCATATCTTTTACCATTTTCATATAGTACCTCCTTAAAATAATTTTGGCTTTTCAAGAAATTCAGCAAATAACATGCGTTGCTATGGTCGTCAAGGAGGCAGTTATAGAGTGCGCACTCTAGAAATTCAACAAATTCTTCTTCTCCGAACAACTTCTTCTCAGTCGCTCAATTTTCAACCTATCCACATAAATTATACATCAAAACGTAGGAATTTTTGTCTGGATTCAGGAAATGTAACCCTCATTGCTGTAGCATTTATAGATTTTTCGCAAATCACCTCAGAGCGACACAAACCCGAAACCTCCCCCATTCATTTCCTATGGAGCGGTTTTGAAAAATGACGCCTGAAAATTGAAAACATCACACGTTTTCGCATCGTCGCTACTCCGAAACCGTTTCATGTACAAGCATGAGACTTTCACACATGAATGTCCCGACCCTTCTGGCACTCATAAAAAAGGAATTGTTTGGATAACTGTTACGGTTTTACCGCAGGAACAATTTGTTCGGGAGTAGCGAATGTGCAAATTCCTGAAAACGCTTTTCAGCTGCATTTTCCCACATCATCCACTTTTTTACATCGTCGCTGTGCCTACACCGATTTTTGTAAAAACATGAAAATGGGCACCATAGTCCTCAAAAGCCTGCTGATACTCATAGTGAAAGAATTATTTTGATATCTCTTATACTTTTTCAGCTACAGCGATTTGTTCGGGACCGTTTTTAGAGGATTTCTGAAAGTCCATAAAAATCACCTTTATATCATAATTTTTCACGCCTTTATTAAACTTTTTCCAGCAAAAACCGATAGCCTGTCTTCTTCCCCTATCCGTTACGAAATAAACGCAGAAAAAATGACGTCTCTACCATTTACGGATCAGGAGATATGGAGCGTTGTTCGGGGCAAAGTTCTCCATTATAATCCAATGGGACTTATTGTGAGCAAAGTCTCTGCACTTCGGTAGACTGGCCTGCAGCAGAGGTGTGAGTGAGTTTCCATGACGACGGAACTCTGAGGGCCAGAGGGAGAAGCTCCATTGGGATACAATGGCAACTTTCGACGCCCGCTGCAGCGGCTGTGATTAATGTAGGAATCTGAAATTCGCACAGTCACTTCCTCTTAACATTTTTAAATTTTCAAGTGACTTTCAGCCATGTGTCACTTTTCTGTCCCATTTTGGATTTCACATGCTTTCCTATTGGGCCTTTGCTTCCAACAGGATCTGGCATGATGCCCAGACACGACATAATTGGCCAATACAGCACCACCCACATGTGGGAAATGGCACTACTGACCATTTTGGTCAAATGTTGAGTTCTGGGCCCAGATGTGGTGAGGCTGAGTTGCTAAAGGAGGCCAATCTGACTCATGACCTTTGGTGACCTTTGGTGACATTAAGTATTGGCACCCTTTTTGAGGCACTTCCCAGTACAGGATTTGGACCAAACTGACAGAGTACACTCACCTGGTGATACTGAACACAACCCTGTTAGCGGCTAACTGTTAGCATGTTGCTAACCGGAAGTAGCTCTAGGAAGGTCCTACAAACTTCTGCTTTACAGAGTCTTTACCTCCTTTATACAGAATGCTCCACTATAAATTTGGGCCACGTCACGTAAAGCATCTCCAAGCTAGGAGGTGTCAAACATCCAATGCTTTTCAATGGGGGCGAAACCCCTTATACTCCCTAGAAATGCAGGCCCACATATGGCTACAGTATATTCAAGTTTGAAATTCTACTTTTGCTTTGTTAAATGATTCAGTGTTTAGAATGAGTTAGGAAATGTTTGGTGCCTTACCCTCAGTTTTTTCTTCTTCTAATCATTCAGCTATTGTTCTTTCATGTTCAAATTCTTCAACTCTTTCAAATTCTTCAACTTTTTAAACTTCTTCAACTTTTTCAACTTCTTCAATGCTTTTCAGCTATTTTTTCTCTTCTTCAAAGATCTTCTGCATCTTTTGCTCAACTTCTTCAATGCTTTTCAGCTATTTTTTCTCTTCTTCAAAGATCTTCTGCATCTTTTGCTCAACTTCTTCAATGCTTTTCAGCTATTTTTTCTCTTCTTCAAAGATCTTCTGCATCTTTTGCTCAATCATTCAGCTATCTGCATTCACAGTGCATTTTCGCAGGAAATGCAAATTTTTCTAGTTACTGTGAATGCAGTAGGCATTCACAGTTCTTGAGATCCTGTTTCTCTTTATTCTTTATTCTTCTTATTATTATTATAGGATATTCTTCCAAATGCGTTTTTACTGTTTAAAGTTTGATTCGCTTCTCCTCCTACAATTTTTCTCCGATTTCAACCATTCAACTTTTAAACTATTCAGCTTCTTCTGGAATCGATGGCTATATCTTTTTGTACTTATATCTTTTCAACTTTTTAAAATATTCAGCTTTTTCTGCAAATTTTCAGCTTTTTTTCTCCCATAGGAAATGAATGTAAATCACTAAAATTCCGCTCATTTCAGCTGCTTTTTGACAGCTTACTGCTTCAGCCTACTTTCAGCTAGAAACGCCATTCAACTTTTAAAATGTAGTGATATCTTTCAGCTATTATGGTCTATTTCAGCTTTTTCATATCTTTTACCATTTTCATATAGTACCTCCTTAAAATAATTTTGGCTTTTCAAGAAATTCAGCAAATAACATGCGTTGCTATGGTCGTCAAGGAGGCAGTTATAGAGTGCGCACTCTAGAAATTCAACTAATTCTTCTTCTCCGAACAACTTCTTCTCAGTCGCTCAATTTTCAACCTATCCACATAAATTATACATCAAAACGTAGGAATTTTTGTCTGGATTCAGGAAATGTAACCCTCATTGCTGTAGCATTTATAGATTTTTCGCAAATCACCTCAGAGCGACACAAACCCGAAACCTCCCCCATTCATTTCCTATGGAGCGGTTTTGAAAAATGACGCCTGAAAATTGAAAACATCACACGTTTTCGCATCGTCGTTACTCCGAAACCGTTTCATGTACAAGCATGAGACTTTCACACATGAATGTCCCGACCCTTCTGGCACTCATAAAAAAGGAATTGTTTGAATAACTGTTACGGTTTTACCGCAGGAACAATTTGTTCGGGAGTAGCGAATGTGCAAATTCCTGAAAACGCTTTTCAGCTGCATTTTCCCACATCATCCACTTTTTTACATCGTCGCTGTGCCTACACCGATTTTTGTACAAACATGAAAATGGGCACCATAGTCCTCAAAAGCCTGCTGATACTCATAGTGAAAGAATTATTTTGATATCTCTTATACTTTTTCAGCTACAGCGATTTGTTCGGGACCGTTTTTAGAGGATTTCTGAAAGTCCATAAAAATCAACTTTATATCATAATTTTTCACGCCTTTATTAAACTTTTTCCAGCAAAAACCGATAGCCTGTCTTCTTCCCCTATCCGTTACGAAATAAACGCAGAAAAAATTACGTCTCTACCATTTACGGATCAGGAGATATGGAGCGTTGTTCGGGGCACAGTTCTCCATTATAATCCAATGGGACTTATTGTGAGCAAAGTCTCTGCACTTCGGTAGACTGGCCTGCAGCAGAGGTGTGAGTGAGTTTCCATGACGACGGAACTCTGAGGGCCAGAGGGAGAAGCTCCATTGGGATACAATGGCAACTTTCGACGCCCGCTGCAGCGGCTGTGATTAATGTAGGAATCTGAAATTCGCACAGTCACTTCCTCTTAACATTTTGAAATTTTCAAGTGACTTTCAGCCATGTGTCACTTTTCTGTCCCATTTTGGATTTCACATGCTTTCCTATTGGGCCTTTGCTTCCAACAGGATCTGGCATGATGCCCAGACACGACATAATTGGCCAATACAGCACCACCCACATGTGGGAAATGGCGCTACTGACCATTTTGGTCAAATGTTGAGTTCTGGGCCCAGATGTGGTGAGGCTGAGTTGCTAAAGGAGGCCAATCTGACTCATGACCTTTGGTGACCTTTGGTGACATTAAGTATTGGCACCCTTTTTGAGGCACTTCCCAGTACAGGATTTGGACCAAACTGACAGAGTACACTCACCTGGTGATACTGAACACAACCCTGTTAGCGGCTAACTGTTAGCATGTTGCTAACCGGAAGTAGCTCTAGGAAGGTCCTACAAACTTCTGCTTTACAGAGTCTTTACCTTCTTTATACAGAATGCTCCACTATAAATTTGGGCCACGTCACGTAAAGCATCTCCAAGCTAGGAGGTGTCAAACATCCAATGCTTTTCAATGGGGGCGAAACCCCTTATACTCCCTAGAAATGCAGGCCCACATATGGCTACAGTATATTCAAGTTTGAAATTCTACTTCTGCTTTGTTAAATGATTCAGTGTTTAGAATGAGTTAGGAAATGTTTGGTGCCTTACCCTCAGTTTTTTCTTCTTCTAATCATTCAGCTATTGTTCTTTCATGTTCAAATTCTTCAACTCTTTCAAATTCTTCAACTTTTTCAACTTCTTCAATGCTTTTCAGCTATTTTTTCTCTTCTTCAAAGATCTTCTGCATCTTTTGCTCAATCATTCAGCTATCTGCATTCACAGTGCATTTTCGCAGGAAATGCAAATTTTTCTAGTTACTGTGAATGCAGTAGGCATTCACAGTTCTTGAGATCCTGTTTCTCTTTATTCTTTATTCTTCTTATTATTATTATAGGATATTCTTCCAAATGCGTTTTTACTGTTTAAAGTTTGATTCGCTTCTCCTCCTACAATTTTTCTCCGATTTCAACCATTCAACTTTTAAACTATTCAGCTTCTTCTGGAATCGATGGCTATATCTTTTTGTACTTATATCTTTTCAACTTTTTAAAATATTCAGCTTTTTCTGCAAATTTTCAGCTTTTTTTCTCCCATAGGAAATGAATGTAAATCACTAAAATTCCGCTCATTTCAGCTGCTTTTTGACAGCTTACTGCTTCAGCCTACTTTCAGCTAGAAACGCCATTCAACTTTTAAAATGTAGTGATATCTTTCAGCTATTATGGTCTATTTCAGCTTTTTCATATCTTTTACCATTTTCATATAGTACCTCCTTAAAATAATTTTGGCTTTTCAAGAAATTCAGCAAATAACATGCGTTGCTATGGTCGTCAAGGAGGCAGTTATAGAGTGCGCACTCTAGAAATTCAACTAATTCTTCTTCTCCGAACAACTTCTTCTCAGTCGCTCAATTTTCAACCTATCCACATAAATTATACATCAAAACGTAGGAATTTTTGTCTGGATTCAGGAAATGTAACCCTCATTGCTGTAGCATTTATAGATTTTTCGCAAATCACCTCAGAGCGACACAAACCCGAAACCTCCCCCATTCATTTCCTATGGAGCGGTTTTGAAAAATGACGCCTGAAAATTGAAAACATCACACGTTTTCGCATCGTCGCTACTCCGAAACCGTTTCATGTACAAGCATGAGACTTTCACACATGAATGTCCCGTCCCTTCTGGCACTCATAAAAAAGGAATTGTTTGGATAACTGTTACGGTTTTACCGCAGGAACAATTTGTTCGGGAGTAGCGAATGTGCAAATTCCTGAAAACGCTTTTCAGCTGCATTTTCCCACATCATCCACTTTTTTACATCGTCGCTGTGCCTACACCGATTTTTGTACAAACATGAAAATGGGCACCATAGTCCTCAAAAGCCTGCTGATACTCATAGTGAAAGAATTATTTTGATATCTCTTATACTTTTTCAGCTACAGCGATTTGTTCGGGACCGTTTTTAGAGGATTTCTGAAAGTCCATAAAAATCAACTTTATATCATAATTTTTCACGCCTTTATTAAACTTTTTCCAGCAAAAACCGATTAGCTGTCTTCTTCCCCTATCCGTTACGAAATAAACGCAGAAAAAATTACGTCTCTACCATTTACGGATCAGGAGATATGGAGCGTTGTTCGGGGCAAAGTTCTCCATTATAATCCAATGGGACTTATTGTGAGCAAAGTCTCTGCACTTCGGTAGACTGGCCTGCAGCAGAGGTGTGAGTGAGTTTCCATGACGACGGAACTCTGAGGGCCAGAGGGAGAAGCTCCATTGGGATACAATGGCAACTTTCGACGCCCGCTGCAGCGGCTGTGATTAATGTAGGAATCTGAAATTCGCACAGTCACTTCCTCTTAACATTTTTAAATTTTCAAGTGACTTTCAGCCATGTGTCACTTTTCTGTCCCATTTTGGATTTCACATGCTTTCCTATTGGGCCTTTGCTTCCAACAGGATCTGGCATGATGCCCAGACACGACATAATTGGCCAATACAGCACCACCCACATGTGGGAAATGGCGCTACTGACCATTTTGGTCAAATGTTGAGTTCTGGGCCCAGATGTGGTGAGGCTGAGTTGCTAAAGGAGGCCAATCTGACTCATGACCTTTGGTGACCTTTGGTGACATTAAGTATTGGCACCCTTTTTGAGGCACTTCCCAGTACAGGATTTGGACCAAACTGACAGAGTACACTCACCTGGTGATACTGAACACAACCCTGTTAGCGGCTAACTGTTAGCATGTTGCTAACCGGAAGTAGCTCTAGGAAGGTCCTACAAACTTCTGCTTTACAGAGTCTTTACCTCCTTTATACAGAATGCTCCACTATAAATTTGGGCCACGTCACGTAAAGCATCTCCAAGCTAGGAGGTGTCAAACATCCAATGCTTTTCAATGGGGGCGAAACCCCTTATACTCCCTAGAAATGCAGGCCCACATATGGCTACAGTATATTCAAGTTTGAAATTCTACTTCTGCTTTGTTAAATGATTCAGTGTTTAGAATGAGTTAGGAAATGTTTGGTGCCTCACCCTCAGTTTTTTCTTCTTCTAATCATTCAGCTATTGTTCTTTCATGTTCAAATTCTTCAACTCTTTCAAATTCTTCAACTTTTTCAACTTCTTCAATGCTTTTCAGCTATTTTTTCTCTTCTTCAAAGATCTTCTGCATCTTTTGCTCAATCATTCAGCTATCTGCATTCACAGTGCATTTTCGCAGGAAATGCAAATTTTTCTAGTTCTTTATTCTTCTTCTTCTTAGTGTTTATTCTTCCAAATGCGTTTTTACTGTTTAAAGTTTGATTCGCTTCTCCTCCTACAATTTTTCTCCGATTTCAACCATTCAACTTTTAAACTATTCAGCTTCTTCTGGAATCGATGGCTATATCTTTTTGTACTTTTAACTCTTCAACTTTTTAAAATATTCAGCTTTTTCTGCAAATTTTCAGCTTTTTTTCTCCCATAGGAAATGAATGTAATTCACTAAAATTCCGCTCATTTCAGCTGCTTTTTGACAGCTTACTGCTTCAGCCTACTTTCAGCTAGAAACGCCATTCAACTTTTAAAATGTAGTGATATCTTTCAGCTATTATGGTCTATTTCAGCTTTTTCATATCTTTTACCATTTTCATATAGTACCTCCTTAAAATAATTTTGGCTTTTCAAGAAATTCAGCAAATAACATGCGTTGCTATGGTCGTCAAGGAGGCAGTTATAGAGTGCGCACTCTAGAAATTCAACAAATTCTTCTTCTCCGAACAACTTCTTCTCACTCGCTCAATTTTCAACCTATCCACATAAATTATACATCAAAACGTAGGAATTTTTGTCTGGATTCAGGAAATGTAACCCTCATTGCTGTAGCATTTATAGATTTTTCGCAAATCACCTCAGAGCGACACAAACCCGAAACCTCCCCCATTCATTTCCTATGGAGCGGTTTTGAAAAATGACGCCTGAAAATTGAAAACATCACACGTTTTCGCATCGTCGCTACTCCGAAACCGTTTCATGTACAAGCATGAGACTTTCACACATGAATGTCCCGACCCTTCTGGCACTCATAAAAAAGGAATTGTTTGGATAACTGTTACGGTTTTACCGCAGGAACAATTTGTTCGGGAGTAGCGAATGTGCAAATTCCTGAAAACGCTTTTCAGCTGCATTTTCCCACATCATCCACTTTTTTACATCGTCGCTGTGCCTACACCGATTTTTGTACAAACATGAAAATGGGCACCATAGTCCTCAAAAGCCTGCTGATACTCATAGTGAAAGAATTATTTTGATATCTCTTATACTTTTTCAGCTACAGCGATTTGTTCGGGACCGTTTTTAGAGGATTTCTGAAAGTCCATAAAAATTACCTTTATATCATAATTTTTCACGCCTTTATTAAACTTTTTCCAGCAAAAACCGATAGCCTGTCTTCTTCCCCTATCCGTTACGAAATAAACGCAGAAAAAATTACGTCTCTACCATTTACGGATCAGGAGATATGGAGCGTTGTTCGGGGCAAAGTTCTCCATTATAATCCAATGGGACTTATTATGAGCAAAGTCTCTGCACTTCGGTAGACTGGCTGCTGCAGGTGTGTGAGTGAGTTTCCATGACGACGGAACTCTGAGGGCCAGAGGGAGAAGCTCCATTGAGATAGAATGGCAACTTTCGACGCTCACCGCAGTTGCTGTGATTAATGTAGGAATCTGAAATTCGCACAGTCACTTCCTCTTGACATTTTAAAATTTTTCAGTGACTTTCAGCTATGTGTCATTTTTCTATCCCATTTTGGATTTCACATGCTTTCCTATTGGGCCTTTGCTTCCAACAGGACCTGGCATGATGCCCAGACACGACCCAATTGGCCAATACAGCACCACCCACCTGTGGGAAATGGCGCTACTGACCATTTTGGTCAAATATTGAGTTCTGGGCCCATATGTGGTGAGGCTGAGTTGCTAAAGGAGGCCAATCTGACCCATGAACTTTGGTGACGTTTGGCGACATTAAGTATTGGCACCCCTATTTGAGGCACTTCCCAGTACAGGATTTGGACCAAACTGACAGAGTACAATCACCCGGTGATCCTGAGCACAACCATGTTAGCGGCTAACGGTTAGCATGTTGCTAATCGGAAGTAGCTCTAGGAAGCTCGGACAAACTTCTGCTTTACAGAGTCTGTACCTCCTTTATACAAAATGCTCCACAATAAGTTTGGGCCTCGTCACCTAAAGCATCTCTAAGTTAGGAGGTGTCAAACATCCAAGGCTTTTCAATGAGGGCGAAACCCCTTATATTCCCTAAAAATGCAGGCCCACATATGGCTACAGTATATTCAAGTTTGAAATTCTACTTCTGCTTTGTTAAACGATTCAGTGTTTAGAATGAGTTAGGAAATGTTTGGTGCCTTACCCTCAGTTTTTTTTTCTAATCATTTAGCTATTGTTCTTTCATGTTCAAATTCTTCAACTCTTTAAAATTCTTCAACTTTTTCAACTTCTTCAACTTTTTCAACTTCTTTAATGCTTTTCAGCTATTTTTTCTCTTCTTCAAAGATCTTCTGCATCTTTTGCTCAATCATTCAGCTATCTGCATTCACAGTGCATTTTCGCAGGAAATGCAAATTTTTCTAGTTCTTTATTCTTCTTCTTCTTCTTAGTGTTTATTCTTCCAAATGCGTTTTTACTGTTTAAAGTTTGATTCGCTTCTCCTCCTACAATTTTTCTCCGATTTCAACCATTCAACTTTTAAACTATTCAGCTTCTTCTGGAATCGATGGCTATATCTTTTTGTACTTTTAACTCTTCAACTTTTTAAAATATTCAGCTTTTTCTGCAAATTTTCAGCTTTTTTTTCTCCCATAGGAAATGAATGTAATTCATTAAAATTCCGCTCATTTCAGCTGCTTTTTGAAAGCTTACTGCTTCAGCCTACTTTCAGCTAGAAATGCCATTCCACTTTTAAAATGTAGTGATATCTTTCAGCTATTATGGTATATTTCAGCTTTTTCATATCTTTTACCATTTTCATATAGTACCTCCTTAAAATTACTTTGGCTTTTCAGGAAATTCAGCAAATAACATGCGTTGCTATGGTCGTCAAGTGGCAGTTGGTAGAGTGCGCACTCTAGAAATTCAACTAATTCTTCTACTCCGAACAACTTCTTCTCACTCGCTCAATTTTCAACCTATCCACATAAATTATACATCAAAACGTAGGAATTTTTGTCTGGATTCAGGAAATGTAACCCTCATTGCTGTAGCATTTATAGATTTTTCGCAAATCACCTCAGAGCGACACAAACCCGAAACCTCCCCCATTCATTTCCTATGGAGCGGTTTTGAAAAATGACGCCTGAAAATTGAAAACATCACACGTTTTCGCATCGTCGCTACTCCGAAACCGTTTCATGTACAAGCATGAGACTTTCACACATGAATGTCCCGACCCTTCTGGCACTCATAAAAAAGGAATTGTTTGGATAACTGTTACGGTTTTACCGCAGGAACAATTTGTTCGGGAGTAGCGAATGTGCAAATTCCTGAAAACGCTTTTCAGCTGCATTTTCCCACATCATCCACTTTTTTACATCGTCGCTGTGCCTACACTGATTTTTGTACAAACATGAAAATGGGCACCATAGTCCTCAAAAGCCTGCTGATACTCATAGTGAAAGAATTATTTTGATATCTCTTATACTTTTTCAGCTACAGCGATTTGTTCGGGACCGTTTTTAGAGGATTTCTGAAAGTCCATAAAAATCACCTTTATATCATAATTTTTCACGCCTTTATTAAACTTTTTCCAGCAAAAACCGATAGCCTGTCTTCTTCCCCTATCCGTTACGAAATAAACGCAGAAAAAATTACGTCTCTACCATTTACGGATCAGGAGATATGGAGCGTTGTTCGGGGCAAAGTTCTCCATTATAATCCAATGGGACTTATTGTGAGCAAAGTCTCTGCACTTCGGTAGACTGGCTGCTGCAGGTGTGTGAGTGAGTTTCCATGACGACGGAACTCTGAGGGCCAGAGGGAGAGGCTCCATTGAGATAGAATGGCAACTTTCGACGCTCACCGCAGTTGCTGTGATTAATGTAGGAATCTGAAATTCGCACAGTCACTTCCTCTTGACATTTTAAAATTTTTCAGTGACTTTCAGCTATGTGTCATTTTTCTATCCCATTTTGGATTTCACATGCTTTCCTATTGGGCCGTTGCTTCCAACAGGACCTGGCATGATGCCCAGACACGACCCAATTGGCCAATACAGCACCACCCACCTGTGGGAAATGGCGCTACTGACCATTTTGGTCAAATATTGAGTTCTGGGCCCAGATGTGGTGAGGCTGAGTTGCTAAAGGAGGCCAATCTGACCCATGAACTTTGGTGACGTTTGGCGACATTAAGTATTGGCACCCCTATTTTAGGCACTTCCCAGTACAGGATTTGGACCAAACTGACAGAGTACAATCACCCGGTGATCCTGAGCACAACCATGTTAGCGGCTAATGGTTAGCATGTTGCTAATCGGAAGTAGCTCTAGGAAGCTCGGACAAACTTCTGCTTTACAGAGTCTGTACCTCCTTTATACAAAATGCTCCACAATAAGTTTGGGCCTTGTCACGTAAAGCATCTCCAAGTTAGGAGGTGTTAAACATCCAATGCTTTTCAATGGGGGCGAAACCCCTTATACTCCCTAGAAATGCAGGCCCACATATGGCAACAGTATATTCAAGTTTGAAATTCTACTTATGCTTTGTTAAACGATTCAGTGTTTAGAATGAGTTAGTAAATGTTTGGTGCCATTCCCTCAGTTTTTTTTCTTCTAATCATTCAGCTATTGTTCTTTCATGTTCAACTTCTTCAACTTCTTCAACTTCTTCAATGCTTTTCAGCTATTTTTTCTCTTCTTCAAAGATCTTCTGCATCTTTTGCTCAATCATTCAGCTATCTGCATTCACAGTGCATTTTCGCAGGAAATGCAAATTTTTCTAGTTACTGTGAATGCAGTAGGCATTCACAGTTATTGAGATCCTCTTTCGTGTTTTTACTGTTTAAAGTTTGATTCGCTTCTCCTCCTACAGTTTTTCTCCGATTTCAACCATTCAACTTTTAAACTATTCAGCTTCTTCTGGAATCGATGGCTATATCTTTTTGTACTTATACCTTTTCAACTTTTTAAAATATTCAGCTTTTTCTGCAAATTTTCAGCTTTTTTTTCCCCCATAGGAAATGAATGTAATTCACTAAAATTCCGCTCATTTCAGCTGCTTTTTGACAGCTTACTGCTTCAGCCTACTTTCAGCTAGAAACGTCATTCAACTTTTAAAATGTAGTGATATCTTTCAGCTATTATGGTATATTTCAGCTTTTTCATATCTTTTACCATTTTCATATAGTACCTCCTTAAAATAATTTTGGCTTTTCAAGAAATTCAGCAAATAACATGCGTTGCTATGGTCGTCAAGGAGGCAGTTATAGAGTGCGCACTCTAGAAATTCAACAAATTCTTCTTCTCCGAACAACTTCTTCTCACTCGCTCAATTTTCAACCTATCCACATAAATTATACATCAAAACGTAGGAATTTTTGTCTGGATTCAGGAAATGTAAACCTCATTGCTGTAGCATTTATAGATTTTTCGCAAATCACCTCAGAGCGACACAAACCCGAAACCTCCCCCATTCATTTCCTATGGAGCGGTTTTGAAAAATGACGCCTGAAAATTGAAAACATCACATGTTTTCGCATCGTCGCTACTCCGAAACCGTTTCATGTACAAACATGAGACTTTCACACATGAATGTCCCGACCCTTCTGGCACTCATAAAAAAGGAATTGTTTGGATAACTGTTACGGTTTTACCGCAGGAACAATTTGTTTGGGAGTAGCGAATGTGCAAATTCCTGAAAACGCTTTTCAGCTGCATTTTCCCACATCATCCACTTTTTTACATCGTCGCTGTGCCTACACCGATTTTTGTACAAACATGAAAATGGGCACCATAGTCCTCAAAAGCCCGCTGATACTCATAGTGAAAGAATTATTTTGATATCTCTTATACTTTTTCAGCTACAGCGATTTGTTCGGGACCGTTTTTAGAGGATTTCTGAAAGTCCATAAAAATCACCTTTATATCATAATTTTTCACGCCTTTATTAAACTTTTTCCAGCAAAAACCGATAGCCTGTATTCTTCCCCTATCCGTTACGAAATAAACGCAGAAAAAATTACGTCTCTACCATTTACGGATCAGGAGATATGGAGCGTTGTTCGGGGCAAAGTTCTCCATTATAATCCAATGGGACTTATTGTGAGCAAAGTCTCTGCACTTCGGTAGACTGGCCCGCTGCAGGTGTGAGTGAGTTTCCATGACGACGGAACTCTGAGGGCCAGAGGGAGAAGCTCCATTGGGATACAATGGCAACTTTCGACGCCCGCTGCAGCGGCTGTGATTAATGTAGGAATCTGAAATTCGCACAGTCACTTCCTCTTAACATTTTTAAATTTTCAAGTGACTTTCAGCCATGTGTCACTTTTCTGTCCCATTTTGGATTTCACATGCTTTCCTATTGGGCCTTTGCTTCCAACAGGACCTGGCATGATGCCTAGACACGACCCAATTGGCCAATACAGCACCACCCACCTGTGGGAAATGGCGCTACTGACCATTTTGGTCAAATATTGAGTTCTGGGCCCAGATGTGGTGAGGCTGAGTTGCTAAAGGAGGCCAATCTGACCCATGAACTTTGGTGACGTTTGCCGACATTAAGTATTGGCACCCCTATTTGAGGCACTTCCCAGTACAGGATTTGGACCAAACTGACAGAGTACAATCACCCGGTGATCCTGAGCACAACCATGTTAGCGGCTAACGGTTAGCATGTTGCTAACCGGAAGTAGCTCTAGGAAGCTCGGACAAACTTCTGCTTTTCAGAGTCTGTACCTCCTTTATACAGAATGCTCCACAATAAGTTTGGGCCTCGTCACATAAAGCATCTCCAAGTTAGGAGGTGTCAAACATCCAATGCTTTTCAATGGGGGCGAAACCCCTTATACTCCCTAGAAATGCAGGCCCACATATGGCTACAGTATATTTACTGTGAATGCAGTAGGCATTCACAGTTATTGAGATCCTCTTTCGTGTTTTTACTGTTTAAAGTTTGATTCGCTTCTCCTCCTACAGTTTTTCTCCGATTTCAACCATTCAACTTTTAAACTATTCAGCTTCTTCTGGAATCGATGGCTATATCTTTTTGTACTTATACCTTTTCAACTTTTTAAAATATTCAGCTTTTTCTGCAAATTTTCAGCTTTTTTTTCCCCCATAGGAAATGAATGTAATTCACTAAAATTCCGCTCATTTCAGCTGCTTTTTGACAGCTTACTGTTTCAGCCTACTTTCAGCTAGAAACGCCATTCAACTTTTAAAATGTAGTGATATCTTTCAGCTATTATGGTATATTTCAGCTTTATCATATCTTTTACCATTTTTATATAGTACCTCCTTAAAATAATTTTGGCTTTTCAAGAAATTCAGCAAATAACATGCGTTGCTATGGTCGTCAAGGAGGCAGTTATAGAGTGCGCACTCTAGAAATTCAACAAATTCTTCTTCTCCGAACAACTTCTTCTCAGTCGCTCAATTTTCAACCTATCCACATAAATTATACATCAAAACGTAGGAATTTTTGTCTGGATTCAGGAAATGTAACCCTCATTGGTGTAGCATTTATAGATCTTTCGCAAATCACCTCAGAGCGACACAAACCCGAAACCTCCCCCATCATTTCCTATGGAGCGGTTTTGAAAAATGACGTCTGAAAATCCAAAACATCACACGTTTTCGCATCGTCGCTACTCCTAAACCCTTTAATGTACAGGCATGAGACTTTTACACATGAATGTCCCAACCCTTCTGGCACTCACAAAAAAGGAATTTTTTGGATAACTGTTACGGTTTTGCCACAGGAACAATTTGTTCGGCAGTAGCGAATGTGCAAACTCCTGAAAATGCTTTAGAGCTGCATTTTCCCACATGATCCACTTTTTTACATCGTCGCTGTGCCTACACCGATTTTTGTACAAACATAAAAATGAGCAACATAGTCCTCAAAAGCCTGCTGATACTCACAGTGAAAGAATTATTTTGATATCTCTTATACTTTTTCAGCTAGAGCGATTTGTTCGGGACTGTTTTTAGAGGATTTTGCAAATTCCTTAAAAAACCCCTTTAGATCATAATTTTTTACGCCTTTATTAAACTTTTTCCAGCAAAAAACGATAGCTTTTCTTCTTCCCCTATCCGTTACAAACTAAACGCAGAAAAAATTACATCTCTACCATTTAGGGATCAGGAGATATGAAGTGTTGTTCGGGGCAAAGTTCTCCATTATAATCCAATGGGACTTATTGTGAGCAAAGTCTCTGCACTTCGGTAGACTGGCCGCTGCAGGTGTGTCAGTGAGTTTCCATGACGACGGAACTCTGAGGGCCAGAGGGAGAGGATCAATTGAGATAGAATGGCAACTTTCGACGCTCACCGCAGTTGCTGTGATTAATGTAGGAATCTGAAATTCGCACAGTCACTTCCTCTTGACATTTTAAAATTTTCAAGTGACTTTCAGCTATGTGTCATTTTTCTATCCCATTTTGGATTTCACATGCTTTCCTATTGGGCCTTTGCTTCCAACAGGACCTGGCATGATGCCCAGACACGACCCAATTGGCCAATACAGCACCGCCCACCTGTGGGAAATGGCGCTACTGACCATTTTGGTCAAATATTGAGTTCTGGGCCCAGATGTGGTGAGGCTAAAGGAGGCCAATCTGACCCATGAACTTTGGTGACGTTTGGCGACATTAAGTATTGGCACCCCTATTTGAGGCACTTCCCAGTACAGGATTTGGACCAAACTGACAGAGTACAATCAACCGGGGATCCTGAGCACCACCATGTTAGCGGCTAATGGTTAGCATGTTGCTAATTGGAAGTAGCTCTAGGAAGCTCGGACAAACTTCTGCTTTACAGAGTCTGTACCTCCTTTATACAGAATGCTCCACAATAAGTTTGGGCCTCGTCACATAAAGCATCTCCAAGTTAGGAGGTGTTAAACATCCAATGCTTTTCAATGGGGGCGAAACCCCTTCTACTCCCTAGAAATGCAGGCCCACATATGGCAACAGTATATTCAAGTTTAAAATTCTACTTATGCTTTGTTAAACGATTCAGTGTTTAGAATGAGTTAGGAAATGTTTGGTGCCTTTCCCTCGGTTTTTTCTTCTTCTAATCATTCAGCTATTGTTCTTTCATGTTCAAATTCTTCAACTCTTTCAAATTCTTCAACTTTTTCAACTTTTTCAACTTCAATGCTTTTCAGCTATTTTTTCTCTTCTTCAAAGATCTTCTGCATCTTTTGCTTAATCATTCAGCTATCTGCATTCACAGTGCATTTTCGCAGGAAATGCAAATTTTTCTAGTTATTATTATTATAGGATATTCTTCCAAATGCGTTTTTACTGTTTAAAGTTTGATTCGCTTCTCCTCCTACAATTTTTCTCCGATTTCAACCATTCAACTTTTAAACTATTCAGCTTCTTCTGGAATCGATGGCTATATCTTTTTGTACTTTTAACTCTTCAACTTTTTAAAATATTCAGCTTTTTCTGCAAATTTTCAGCTTTTTTTCTCCCATAGGAAATGAATGTAATTCACTAAAATTCCGCTCATTTCAGCTGCTTTTTGACAGCTTACTGCTTCAGCCTACTTTCAGCTAGAAACGCCATTCAACTTTTAAAATGTAGTGATATCTTTCAGCTATTATGGTCTATTTCAGCTTTTTCATATCTTTTACCATTTTCATATAGTACCTCCTTAAAATAATTTTGGCTTTTCAAGAAATTCAGCAAATAACATGCGTTGCTATGGTCGTCAAGGAGGCAGTTATAGAGTGCGCACTCTAGAAATTCAACAAATTCTTCTTCTCCGAACAACTTCTTCTCAGTCGCTCAATTTTCAACCTATCCACATAAATTATACATCAAAACGTAGGAATTTTTGTCTGGATTCAGGAAATGTAACCCTCATTGCTGTAGCATTTATAGATTTTTCGCAAATCACCTCAGAGCGACACAAACCCGAAACCTCCCCCATTCATTTCCAATGGAGCGGTTTTGAAAAATGACGCCTGAAAATTGAAAACATCACACGTTTTCGCATCGTCGCTACTCCGAAACCGTTTCATGTACAAGCATGATACTTTCACACATGAATGTCCCGACCCTTCTGGCACTCATAAAAAAGGAATTGTTTGGATAACTGTTACGGTTTTACCGCAGGAACAATTTGTTCGGGAGTAGCGAATGTGCAAATTCCTGAAAACGCTTTTCAGCTGCATTTTCCCACATCATCCACTTTTTTACATCGTCGCTGTGCCTACACCGATTTTTGTACAAACATGAAAATGGGCACCATAGTCCTCAAAAGCCTGCTGATACTCATAGTGAAAGAATTATTTTGATATCTCTTATACTTTTTCAGCTACAGCGATTTGTTCGGGACCGTTTTTAGAGGATTTCTGAAAGTCCATAAAAATTACCTTTATATCATAATTTTTCACGCCTTTATTAAACTTTTTCCAGCAAAAACCAATAGCCTGTCTTCTTCCCCTATCCGTTACGAAATAAACGCAGAAAAAATTACGTCTCTACCATTTACGGATCAGGAGATATGGAGCGTTGTTCGGGGCAAAGTTCTCCATTATAATCCAATGGGACTTATTATGAGCAAAGTCTCTGCACTTCGGTAGACTGGCTGCTGCAGGTGTGTGAGTGAGTTTCCATGACGACGGAACTCTGAGGGCCAGAGGGAGAAGCTCCATTGAGATAGAATGGCAACTTTCGACGCCCGCTGCAGCGGCTGTGATTAATGTAGGAATCTGAAATTCGCACAGTCACTTCCTCTTAACATTTTTAAATTTTCAAGTGACTTTCAGCCATGTGTCACTTTTCTGTCCCATTTTGGATTTCACATGCTTTCCTATTGGGCCTTTGCTTCCAACAGGACCTGGCATGATGCCTAGACACGACCCAATTGGCCAATACAGCACCACCCACCTGTGGGAAATGGCGCTACTGACCATTTTGGTCAAATATTGAGTTCTGGGCCCAGATGTGGTGAGGCTGAGTTGCTAAAGGAGGCCAATCTGACCCATGAACTTTGGTGACGTTTGCCGACATTAAGTATTGGCACCCCTATTTGAGGCACTTCCCAGTACAGGATTTGGACCAAACTGACAGAGTACAATCACCCGGTGATCCTGAGCACAACCATGTTAGCGGCTAACGGTTAGCATGTTGCTAACCGGAAGTAGCTCTAGGAAGCTCGGACAAACTTCTGCTTTTCAGAGTCTGTACCTCCTTTATACAGAATGCTCCACAATAAGTTTGGGCCTCGTCACATAAAGCATCTCCAAGTTAGGAGGTGTCAAACATCCAATGCTTTTCAATGGGGGCGAAACCCCTTATACTCCCTAGAAATGCAGGCCCACATATGGCTACAGTATATTTACTGTGAATGCAGTAGGCATTCACAGTTATTGAGATCCTCTTTCGTGTTTTTACTGTTTAAAGTTTGATTCGCTTCTCCTCCTACAGTTTTTCTCCGATTTCAACCATTCAACTTTTAAACTATTCAGCTTCTTCTGGAATCGATGGCTATATCTTTTTGTACTTATACCTTTTCAACTTTTTAAAATATTCAGCTTTTTCTGCAAATTTTCAGCTTTTTTTTCCCCCATAGGAAATGAATGTAATTCACTAAAATTCCGCTCATTTCAGCTGCTTTTTGACAGCTTACTGTTTCAGCCTACTTTCAGCTAGAAACGCCATTCAACTTTTAAAATGTAGTGATATCTTTCAGCTATTATGGTATATTTCAGCTTTATCATATCTTTTACCATTTTTATATAGTACCTCCTTAAAATAATTTTGGCTTTTCAAGAAATTCAGCAAATAACATGCGTTGCTATGGTCGTCAAGGAGGCAGTTATAGAGTGCGCACTCTAGAAATTCAACAAATTCTTCTTCTCCGAACAACTTCTTCTCAGTCGCTCAATTTTCAACCTATCCACATAAATTATACATCAAAACGTAGGAATTTTTGTCTGGATTCAGGAAATGTAACCCTCATTGGTGTAGCATTTATAGATCTTTCGCAAATCACCTCAGAGCGACACAAACCCGAAACCTCCCCCATCATTTCCTATGGAGCGGTTTTGAAAAATGACGTCTGAAAATCCAAAACATCACACGTTTTCGCATCGTCGCTACTCCTAAACCCTTTAATGTACAGGCATGAGACTTTTACACATGAATGTCCCAACCCTTCTGGCACTCACAAAAAAGGAATTTTTTGGATAACTGTTACGGTTTTGCCACAGGAACAATTTGTTCGGCAGTAGCGAATGTGCAAACTCCTGAAAATGCTTTAGAGCTGCATTTTCCCACATGATCCACTTTTTTACATCGTCGCTGTGCCTACACCGATTTTTGTACAAACATAAAAATGAGCAACATAGTCCTCAAAAGCCTGCTGATACTCACAGTGAAAGAATTATTTTGATATCTCTTATACTTTTTCAGCTAGAGCGATTTGTTCGGGACTGTTTTTAGAGGATTTTGCAAATTCCTTAAAAAACCCCTTTAGATCATAATTTTTTACGCCTTTATTAAACTTTTTCCAGCAAAAAACGATAGCTTTTCTTCTTCCCCTATCCGTTACAAACTAAACGCAGAAAAAATTACATCTCTACCATTTAGGGATCAGGAGATATGAAGTGTTGTTCGGGGCAAAGTTCTCCATTATAATCCAATGGGACTTATTGTGAGCAAAGTCTCTGCACTTCGGTAGACTGGCCGCTGCAGGTGTGTCAGTGAGTTTCCATGACGACGGAACTCTGAGGGCCAGAGGGAGAGGATCAATTGAGATAGAATGGCAACTTTCGACGCTCACCGCAGTTGCTGTGATTAATGTAGGAATCTGAAATTCGCACAGTCACTTCCTCTTGACATTTTAAAATTTTCAAGTGACTTTCAGCTATGTGTCATTTTTCTATCCCATTTTGGATTTCACATGCTTTCCTATTGGGCCTTTGCTTCCAACAGGACCTGGCATGATGCCCAGACACGACCCAATTGGCCAATACAGCACCGCCCACCTGTGGGAAATGGCGCTACTGACCATTTTGGTCAAATATTGAGTTCTGGGCCCAGATGTGGTGAGGCTAAAGGAGGCCAATCTGACCCATGAACTTTGGTGACGTTTGGCGACATTAAGTATTGGCACCCCTATTTGAGGCACTTCCCAGTACAGGATTTGGACCAAACTGACAGAGTACAATCAACCGGGGATCCTGAGCACCACCATGTTAGCGGCTAATGGTTAGCATGTTGCTAATTGGAAGTAGCTCTAGGAAGCTCGGACAAACTTCTGCTTTACAGAGTCTGTACCTCCTTTATACAGAATGCTCCACAATAAGTTTGGGCCTCGTCACATAAAGCATCTCCAAGTTAGGAGGTGTTAAACATCCAATGCTTTTCAATGGGGGCGAAACCCCTTCTACTCCCTAGAAATGCAGGCCCACATATGGCAACAGTATATTCAAGTTTAAAATTCTACTTATGCTTTGTTAAACGATTCAGTGTTTAGAATGAGTTAGGAAATGTTTGGTGCCTTTCCCTCGGTTTTTTCTTCTTCTAATCATTCAGCTATTGTTCTTTCATGTTCAAATTCTTCAACTCTTTCAAATTCTTCAACTTTTTCAACTTTTTCAACTTCAATGCTTTTCAGCTATTTTTTCTCTTCTTCAAAGATCTTCTGCATCTTTTGCTTAATCATTCAGCTATCTGCATTCACAGTGCATTTTCGCAGGAAATGCAAATTTTTCTAGTTATTATTATTATAGGATATTCTTCCAAATGCGTTTTTACTGTTTAAAGTTTGATTCGCTTCTCCTCCTACAATTTTTCTCCGATTTCAACCATTCAACTTTTAAACTATTCAGCTTCTTCTGGAATCGATGGCTATATCTTTTTGTACTTTTAACTCTTCAACTTTTTAAAATATTCAGCTTTTTCTGCAAATTTTCAGCTTTTTTTCTCCCATAGGAAATGAATGTAATTCACTAAAATTCCGCTCATTTCAGCTGCTTTTTGACAGCTTACTGCTTCAGCCTACTTTCAGCTAGAAACGCCATTCAACTTTTAAAATGTAGTGATATCTTTCAGCTATTATGGTCTATTTCAGCTTTTTCATATCTTTTACCATTTTCATATAGTACCTCCTTAAAATAATTTTGGCTTTTCAAGAAATTCAGCAAATAACATGCGTTGCTATGGTCGTCAAGGAGGCAGTTATAGAGTGCGCACTCTAGAAATTCAACAAATTCTTCTTCTCCGAACAACTTCTTCTCAGTCGCTCAATTTTCAACCTATCCACATAAATTATACATCAAAACGTAGGAATTTTTGTCTGGATTCAGGAAATGTAACCCTCATTGCTGTAGCATTTATAGATTTTTCGCAAATCACCTCAGAGCGACACAAACCCGAAACCTCCCCCATTCATTTCCAATGGAGCGGTTTTGAAAAATGACGCCTGAAAATTGAAAACATCACACGTTTTCGCATCGTCGCTACTCCGAAACCGTTTCATGTACAAGCATGATACTTTCACACATGAATGTCCCGACCCTTCTGGCACTCATAAAAAAGGAATTGTTTGGATAACTGTTACGGTTTTACCGCAGGAACAATTTGTTCGGGAGTAGCGAATGTGCAAATTCCTGAAAACGCTTTTCAGCTGCATTTTCCCACATCATCCACTTTTTTACATCGTCGCTGTGCCTACACCGATTTTTGTACAAACATGAAAATGGGCACCATAGTCCTCAAAAGCCTGCTGATACTCATAGTGAAAGAATTATTTTGATATCTCTTATACTTTTTCAGCTACAGCGATTTGTTCGGGACCGTTTTTAGAGGATTTCTGAAAGTCCATAAAAATTACCTTTATATCATAATTTTTCACGCCTTTATTAAACTTTTTCCAGCAAAAACCAATAGCCTGTCTTCTTCCCCTATCCGTTACGAAATAAACGCAGAAAAAATTACGTCTCTACCATTTACGGATCAGGAGATATGGAGCGTTGTTCGGGGCAAAGTTCTCCATTATAATCCAATGGGACTTATTATGAGCAAAGTCTCTGCACTTCGGTAGACTGGCTGCTGCAGGTGTGTGAGTGAGTTTCCATGACGACGGAACTCTGAGGGCCAGAGGGAGAAGCTCCATTGAGATAGAATGGCAACTTTCGACGCCCGCTGCAGCGGCTGTGATTAATGTAGGAATCTGAAATTCGCACAGTCACTTCCTCTTAACATTTTTAAATTTTCAAGTGACTTTCAGCCATGTGTCACTTTTCTGTCCCATTTTGGATTTCACATGCTTTCCTATTGGGCCTTTGCTTCCAACAGGATCTGGCATGATGCCCAGACACGACATAATTGGCCAATACAGCACCACCCACATGTGGGAAATGGCGCTACTGACCATTTTGGTCAAATGTTGAGTTCTGGGCCCAGATGTGGTGAGGCTGAGTTGCTAAAGGAGGCCAATCTGACTCATGACCTTTGGTGACCTTTGGTGACATTAAGTATTGGCACCCTTTTTGAGGCACTTCCCAGTACAGGATTTGGACCAAACTGACAGAGTACACTCACCTGGTGATACTGAACACAACCCTGTTAGCGGCTAACTGTTAGCATGTTGCTAACCGGAAGTAGCTCTAGGAAGGTCCTACAAACTTCTGCTTTACAGAGTCTTTACCTCCTTTATACAGAATGCTCCACTATAAATTTGGGCCACGTCACGTAAAGCATCTCCAAGCTAGGAGGTGTCAAACATCCAATGCTTTTCAATGGGGGCGAAACCCCTTATACTCCCTAGAAATGCAGGCCCACATATGGCTACAGTATATTCAAGTTTGAAATTCTACTTCTGCTTTGTTAAATGATTCAGTGTTTAGAATGAGTTAGGAAATGTTTGGTGCCTTACCCTCAGTTTTTTCTACTTTTAATCATTCAGCTATTGTTCTTTCATGTTCAAATTCTTCAACTCTTTCAAATTCTTCAACTTTTTCAACTTCTTCAACTTTTTCAACTTCTTCAATGCTTTTCAGCTATTTTTTCTCTTCTTCAAAGATCTTCTGCATCTTTTGCTCAATCATTCAGCTATCTGCATTCACAGTGCATTTTCGCAGGAAATGCAAATTTTTCTAGTTACTGTGAATGCAGTAGGCATTCACAGTTATTGAGATCCTCTTTCGTGTTTTTACTGTTTAAAGTTTGATTCGCTTCTCCTCCTACAGTTTTTCTCCGATTTCAACCATTCAACTTTTAAACTATTCAGCTTCTTCTGGAATCGATGGCTATATCTTTTTGTACTTATACCTTTTCAACTTTTTAAAATATTCAGCTTTTTCTGCAAATTTTCAGCTTTTTTTTCCCCCATAGGAAATGAATGTAATTCACTAAAATTCCGCTCATTTCAGCTGCTTTTTGACAGCTTACTGCTTCAGCCTACTTTCAGCTAGAAACGCCATTCAACTTTTAAAATGTATTGATATCTTTCAGCTATTATGGTATATTTCAGCTTTATCATATCTTTTACCATTTTCATATAGTACCTCCTTAAAATAATTTTGGCTTTTCAAGAAATTCAGCAAATAACATGCGTTGCTATGGTCGTCAAGTGGCAGTTGGTAGAGTGCGCACTCTAGAAATTCAACTAATTCTTCTACTCCAAACAACTTCTTCTCACTCGCTCAATCTTCAACCTATCCACATAAATTATACATCAAAACGTAGGAATTTTTGTCTGGATTCAGGAAATGTAACCCTCATTGGTGTAGCATTTATAGATCTTTTGCAAATCACCTCAGAGCGACACAAACCCGAAACCTCCCCCATTCATTTCCTATGGAGCGGTTTTGAAAAATGACGCCTGAAAATTGAAAACATCACACGTTTTCGCATCGTCGCTACTCCGAAACCGTTTCATGTACAAGCATGAGACTTTCACACATGAATGTCCCGACCCTTCTGGCACTCATAAAAAAGGAATTGTTTGGATAACTGTTACGGTTTTACCGCAGGAACAATTTGTTCGGGAGTAGCGAATGTGCAAATTCCTGAAAACGCTTTTCAGCTGCATTTTCCCACATCATCCACTTTTTTATATTGTCGCTGTGCCTACACCGATTTTTGTATAAACATGAAAATGGGCACCATAGTCCTCAAAAGGCTGCTGATACTCATAGTGAAAGAATTATTTTGATATCTCTTATACTTTTTCAGCTACAGTGATTTGTTCGGGACCGTTTTTAGAGGATTTCTGAAAGTCCATAAAAATCACCTTTATATCATAATTTTTCACGCCTTTATTAAACTTTTTCCAGCAAAAACCGATAGCCTGTCTTCTTCCCCTATCCGTTACGAAATAAACGCAGAAAAAATTACGTCTCTACCATTTATGGATCAGGAGATATGGAGCGTTGTTCGGGGCAAAGTTCTCCATTATAATCCAATGGGACTTATTGTGAGCAAAGTCTCTGCACTTCGGTAGACTGGCCCGCTGCAGGTGTGAGTGAGTTTCCATGACGACGGAACTCTGAGGGCCAGAGGGAGAAGCTCCATTGGGATACAATGGCAACTTTCAACGCCCACTGCAGCGGCTGTGATTAATGTAGGAATCTGAAATTCGCACAGTCACTTCCTCTTAACATTTTTAAATTTTCAAGTGACTTTCAGCCATGTGTCACTTTTCTGTCCCATTTTGGATTTCACATGCTTTCCTATTGGGCCTTTGCTTCCAACAGGATCTGGCATGATGCCCAGACACGACATAATTGGCCAATACAGCACCACCCACATGTGGGAAATGGCGCTACTGACCATTTTGGTCAAATGTTGAGTTCTGGGCCCAGATGTGGTGAGGCTGAGTTGCTAAAGGAGGCCAATCTGACTCATGACCTTTGGTGACCTTTGGTGACATTAAGTATTGGCACCCTTTTTGAGGCACTTCCCAGTACAGGATTTGGACCAAACTGACAGAGTACACTCACCTGGTGATACTGAACACAACCCTGTTAGCGGCTAACTGTTAGCATGTTGCTAACCGGAAGTAGCTCTAGGAAGGTCCTACAAACTTCTGCTTTACAGAGTCTTTACCTCCTTTATACGGAATGCTCCACTATAAATTTGGGCCACGTCACGTAAAGCATCTCCAAGCTAGGAGGTGTCAAACATCCAATGCTTTTCAATGGGGGCGAAACCCCTTATACTCCCTAGAAATGCAGGCCCACATATGGCTATATTCAAGTTTGAAATTCTACTTCTGCTTTGTTAAACGATTCAGTGTTTAGAATGAGTTAGGAAATGTTTGGTGCCTTTCCCTCAGTTTTTTCTTCTTCTAATCATTCAGCTATTGTTCTTTCATGTTCAAATTCTTCAACTCTTTCAAATTCTTCAACATTTTCAACTTCTTCAACTTTTTCAACTTCTTCAATGCTTTTCAGCTATTTTTTCTATTCTTCAAAGATCTTCTGCATCTTTTGCTCAATCATTCAGCTATCTGCATTCACAGTGCATTTTCGCAGGAAATGCAAATTTTTCTAGTTACTGTGAATGCAGTAGGCATTCACAGTTCTTGAGATCCTGTTTCTCTTTATTACTGTGAATGCAGTAGGCATTCACAGTTCTTGAGATCCTGTTTCTCTTTATTCTTTATTCTTCTTATTCTTATGGGTTATTCTTCCAAATGCGTTTTTACTGTTTAAAGTTTGATTCGCTTCTCCTCCTACAATTTTTCTCCGATTTCAACCATTCAACTTTTAAACTATTCAGCTTCTTCTGGAATCGATGGCTATATCTTTTTGTACTTTTAACTCTTCAACTTTTTAAAATATTCAGCTTTTTCTGCAAGTTTTCAGCTTTTTTTCTCCCATAGGAAATGCATTGAAATCACTAAAATTCCGCTCATTTCAGCTGCTTTTTGACAGCTTACTGCTTCAGCCTACTTTCAGCTAGAAACACCATTCAACTTTTAAAATGTAGTGATATCTTTCAGCTGTTATGGTATATTTCAGCTTTTTCATATCTTTTACCATTTTCATATAGTACCTCCTTAAAATAATTTTGGCTTTTCAAGAAATTCAGCAAATAACATGCGTTGCTATGGTCGTCAAGGAGGCAGTTATAGAGTGCGCACTCTAGAAATTCAACAAATTCTTCTTCTCCGAACAACTTCTTCTCAGTCACTCAATTTTCAACCTATCCACATAAATTATACATCAAAACGTAGGAATTTTTGTCTGGATTCAGGAAATGTAACCCTCATTGCTGTAGCATTTATAGATTTTTCGCAAATCACCTCAGAGCGACACAAACCCGAAACCTCCCCCATTCATTTCCTATGGAGCGGTTTTGAAAAATGACGCCTGAAAATTGAAAACATCACACGTTTTCGCATCGTCGCTACTCCGAAACCGTTTCATGTACAAGCATGAGACTTTCACACATGAATGTCCCGACCCTTCTGGCACTCATAAAAAAGGAATTGTTTGGATAACTGTTACGGTTTTACCGCAGGAACAATTTGTTCGGGAGTAGCGAATGTGCAAATTCCTGAAAACGCTTTTCAGCTGCATTTTCCCACATCATCCACTTTTTTACATCTTCGCTGTGCCTACACCGATTTTTGTACAAACATGAAAATGGGCACCATAGTCCTCAAAAGCCTGCTGATACTCATAGTGAAAGAATTATTTTGATATCTCTTATACTTTTTCAGCTACAGCGATTTGTTCGGGACCGTTTTTAGAGGATTTCTGAAAGTCCATAAAAATCACCTTTATATCATAATTTTTCACGCCTTTATTAAACTTTTTCCAGCAAAAACCGATAGCCTGTCTTCTTCCCCTATCCGTTACGAAATAAATGCAGAAAAAATGACGTCTCTACCATTTACGGATCAGGAGATATGGAGCGTTGTTCGGGGTAAAGTTCTCCATTATAATCCAATGGGACTTATTGTGAGCAAAGTCTCCACTTCGGTAGACTGGCCCGCTGCAGGTGTGAGTGAGTTTCCATGACAACAGAACTCTGAGGGCCAGAGGGAGAAGCTCCATTGGGATACAATGGCAACTTTCGACGCCCGCTGCAGCGGCTGTGATTAATGTAGGAATCTGAAATTCGCACAGTCACTTCCTCTTAACATTTTTAAATTTTCAAGTGACTTTCAGCCATGTGTCACTTTTCTGTCCCATTTTGGATTTCACATGCTTTCCTATTGGGCCTTTGCTTCCAACAGGATCTGGCATGATGCCCAGACACGACATAATTGGCCAATACAGCACCACCCACATGTGGGAAATGGCGCTACTGACCATTTTGGTCAAATGTTGAGTTCTGGGCCCAGATGTGGTGAGGCTGAGTTGCTAAAGGAGGCCAATCTGACTCATGACCTTTGGTGACCTTTGGTGATATTAAGTATTGGCACCCTTTTTGAGGCACTTCCCAGTACAGGATTTGGACCAAACTGACAGAGTACACTCACCTGGTGATACTGAACACAACCCTGTTAGCGGCTAACTGTTAGCATGTTGCTAACCGGAAGTAGCTCTAGGAAGGTCGGACAAACTTCTGCTTTACAGAGTCTTTACCTCCTTTATACAGAATGCTCCACTATAAATTTGGGCCACGTCACGTAAAGCATCTCCAAGCTAGGAGGTGTCAAACATCCAATGCTTTTCAATGGGGGCGAAACCCCTTATACTCCCTAGAAATGCAGGCCCACATATGGCTATATTCAAGTTTGAAATTCTACTTCTGCTTTGTTAAACGATTCAGTGTTTAGAATGAGTTAGGAAATGTTTGGTTTCTTTCCCTCAGTTTTTTCTTCTTCTAATCATTCAGCTATATTTCTTTCATGTTCAAATTCTTCAACTCTTTCAAATTCTTCAACTTTTTCAACTTCTTCAATGCTTTTCAGCTATTTTTTCTCTTCTTCAAAGATCTTCTGCATCTTTTGCTCAATCATTCAGCTATCTGCATTCACAGTGCATTTTCGCAGGAAATGCAAATTTTTCTAGTTCTTTATTCTTCTTCTTCTTAGTGTTTATTCTTCCAAATGCGTTTTTACTGTTTAAAGTTTGATTCGCTTCTCCTCCTACAATTTTTCTCCGATTTCAACCATTCAACTTTTAAACTATTCAGCTTCTTCTGGAATCGATGGCTATATCTTTTTGTACTTTTAACTCTTCAACTTTTTAAAATATTCAGCTTTTTCTGCAAATTTTCAGCTTTTTTTCTCCCATAGGAAATGAATGTAATTCACTAAAATTCCGCTCATTTCAGCTGCTTTTTGACAGCTTACTGCTTCAGCCTACTTTCAGCTAGAAACGCCATTCAACTTTTAAAATGTAGTGATATCTTTCAGCTATTATGGTCTATTTCAGCTTTTTCATATCTTTTACCATTTTCATATAGTACCTCCTTAAAATAATTTTGGCTTTTCAAGAAATTCAGCAAATAACATGCGTTGCTATGGTCGTCAAGGAGGCAGTTATAGAGTGCGCACTCTAGAAATTCAACAAATTCTTCTTCTCCGAACAACTTCTTCTCAGTCGCTCAATTTTCAACCTATCCACATAAATTATACATCAAAACGTAGGAATTTTTGTCTGGATTCAGGAAATGTAACCCTCATTGGTGTAGCATTTGTAGATTTTTCGCAAATCACCTCAGAGCGACACAAACCCGAAATCTCCCCCATTCATTTCCTATGGAGCGGTTTTGAAAAATGACGTCTGAAAATCCAAAACATCACACGTTTTCGCATCGTCGCTACTCCGAAACCGTTTCATGTACAAGCATGAGACTTTCACACATGAATGTCCCGACCCTTCTGGCACTCATAAAAAAGGAATTGTTTGGATAACTGTTACGGTTTTACCGCAGGAACAATTTGTTCGGGAGTAGCGAATGTGCAAATTCCTGAAAACGCTTTTCAGATGCATTTTCCCACATCATCCACTTTTTTACATCGTCGCTGTGCCTACACCGATTTTTGTACAAACATGAAAATGGGCACCATAGTCCTCAAAAGCCTGCTGATACTCATAGTGAAAGAATTATTTTGATATCTCTTATACTTTTTCAGCTACAGCGATTTGTTCGGGACCGTTTTTAGAGGATTTCTGAAAGTCCATAAAAATCACCTTTATATCATAATTTTTCACGCCTTTATTAAACTTTTTCCAGCAAAAACCGATAGCCTGTCTTCTTCCCCTATCCGTTACGAAATAAACGCAGAAAAAATTACGTCTCTACCATTTACGGATCAGGAGATATGGAGCGTTGTTCGGGGCAAAGTTCTCCATTATAATCCAATGGGACTTATTGTGAGCAAAGTCTCTGCACTTCGGTAGACTGGCCCGCTGCAGGTGTGAGTGAGTTTCCATGACGACGGAACTCTGAGGGCCAGAGGGAGAAGCTCCATTGGGATACAATGGCAACTTTCGACGCCCGCTGCAGCGGCTGTGATTAATGTAGGAATCTGAAATTCGCACAGTCACTTCCTCTTAACATTTTTAAATTTTCAAGTGACTTTCAGCCATGTGTCACTTTTCTGTCCCATTTTGGATTTCACATGCTTTCCTATTGGGCCTTTGCTTCCAACAGGATCTGGCATGATGCCCAGACACGACATAATTGGCCAATACAGCACCACCCACATGTGGGAAATGGCGCTACTGACCATTTTGGTCAAATGTTGAGTTCTGGGCCCAGATGTGGTGAGGCTGAGTAGCTAAAGGAGGCCAATCTGACTCATGACCTTTGGTGACCTTTGGTGACATTAAGTATTGGCACCCTTTTTGAGGCACTTCCCAGTACAGGATTTGGACCAAACTGACAGAGTACACTTACCTGGTGATACTGAACACAACCCTGTTAGCGGCTAACTGTTAGCATGTTGCTAACCGGAAGTAGGTCTAGGAAGATCCTACAAACTTCTGCTTTACAGAGTCTTTACCTCCTTTATACAGAATGCTCCACTATAAATTTGGGCCACGTCACGTAAAGCATCTCCAAGCTAGGAGGTGTCAAACATCCAATGCTTTTCAATGGGGGCGAAACCCCTTATACTCCCTAGAAATGCAGGCCCACATATGGCTATATTCAAGTTTGAAATTCTACTTCTGCTTTGTTAAACGATTCATTGTTTAGAATGAGTTAGGAAATGTTTGGTGCCTTTCCCTCAGTTTTTTCTTCTTCTAATCATTCAGCTATTGTTCTTTCATGTTCAAATTCTTCAACTCTTTCAAATTCTTCAACATTTTCAACTTCTTCAACTTTTTCAACTTCTTCAATGCTTTTCAGCTATTTTTTCTCTTCTTCAAAGATCTTCTGCATCTTTTGCTCAATCATTCAGCTATCTGCATTCACAGTGCATTTTCGCAGGAAATGCAAATTTTTCTAGTTACTGTGAATGCAGTAGGCATTCACAGTTCTTGAGATCCTGTTTCTCTTTATTCTTTATTCTTCTTCTTCTTCTTCTTCTTCTTCTTAGTGTTTATTCTTCCTAATGCGTTTTTACTGTTTAAAGTTTGATTCGCTTCTCCTCCTACAATTTTTCTCCGATTTCAACCATTCAACTTTTAAACTATTCAGCTTCTTCTGGAATCGATGGCTATATCTTTTTGTAGTTTTAACTCTTCAACTTTTTAAAATATTCAGCTTTTTCTGCAAATTTTCAGCTTTTTTTCTCCCATAGGAAATGAATGTAATTCACTGAAATTCTGCTCATTTCAGCTGCTTTTTGACAGCTTACTGCTTCAGCCTACTTTCAGCTAGAAACGCCATTCAACTTTTAAAATGTAGTGATATCTTTCAGCTATTATGGTATATTTCAGCTTTTTCATATCTTTTACCATTTTCATATAGTACCTCCTTAAAATAATTTTGGCTTTTCAAGAAATTCAGCAAATAACATGCGTTGCTATGGTCGTCAAGGAGGCAGTTATAGAGTGCGCACTCTAGAAATTCAACAAATTCTTCTTCTCCGAACAACTTCTTCTCAGTCACTCAATTTTCAACCTATCCACATAAATTATACATCAAAACGTAGGAATTTTTGTCTGGATTCAGGAAATGTAACCCTCATTGCTGTAGCATTTATAGATTTTTCGCAAATCACCTCAGAGCGACACAAACCCGAAACCTCCCCCATTCATTTCCTATGGAGCGGTTTTGAAAAATGACGCCTGAAAATTGAAAACATCACACGTTTTCGCATCGTCGCTACTCTGAAACCGTTTCATGTACAAGCATGAGACTTTCACACATGAATGTCCCGACCCTTCTGGCACTCATAAAAAAGGAATTGTTTGGATAACTGTTACGGTTTTACCGCAGGAACAATTTGTTCGGGAGTAGCGAATGTGCAAATTCCTGAAAACGCTTTTCAGCTGCATTTTCCCACATCATCCACTTTTTTACATCGTCGCTGTGCCTACACCGATTTTTGTACAAACATGAAAATGGGCACCATAGTCCTCAAAAGCCTGCTGATACTCATAGTGAAAGAATTATTTTGATATCTCTTATACTTTTTCAGCTACAGCGATTTGTTCGGGACCGTTTTTAGAGGATTTCTGAAAGTCCATAAAAATTACCTTTATATCATAATTTTTCACGCCTTTATTAAACTTTTTCCAGCAAAAACCGATAGCCTGTCTTCTTCCCCTATCCGTTACGAAATAAATGCAGAAAAAATTACGTCTCTACCATTTACGGATCAGGAGATATGGAGCGTTGTTCGGGGCAAAGTTCTCCATTATAATCCAATGGGACTTATTGTGAGCAAAGTCTCTGCACTTCGGTAGACTGGCCCGCTGCAGGTGTGAGTGAGTTTCCATGACGACGGAACTCTGAGGGCCAGAGGGAGAAGCTCCATTGGGATACAATGGCAACTTTCGACGCCCGCTGCAGCGGCTGTGATTAATGTAGGAATCTGAAATTCGCACAGTCACTTCCTCTTAACATTTTTAAATTTTCAAGTGACTTTCAGCCATGTGTCACTTTTCTGTCCCATTTTGGATTTCACATGCTTTCCTATTGGGCCTTTGCTTCCAACAGGATCTGGCATGATGCCCAGACACGACATAATTGGCCAATACAGCACCACCCACATGTGGGAAATGGCGCTACTGACCATTTTGGTCAAATGTTGAGTTCTGGGCCCAGATGTGGTGAGGCTGAGTTGCTAAAGGAGGCCAATCTGACTTATGACCTTTGGTGACCTTTGGTGACATTAAGTATTGGCACCCTTTTTGAGGCACTTCCCAGTACAGGATTTGGACCAAACTGACAGAGTACACTCACCTGGTGATACTGAACACAACCCTGTTAGCGGCTAACGGTTAGCATGTTGCTAATTGGAAGTAGCTCTAGGAAGCTCGGACAAACTTCTGCTTTACAGAGTCTTTACCTCCTTTATACAGAATGCTCCACTATAAATTTGGGCCACGTCACGTAAAGCATCTCCAAGCTAGGAGGTGTCAAACATCCAATGCTTTTCAATGGGGGCGAAACCCCTTATACTCCCTAGAAATGCAGGCCCACATATGGCTACAGTATATTCAAGTTTGAAATTCTACTTCTGCTTTGTTAAATGATTCAGTGTTTAGAATGAGTTAGGAAATGTTTGGTGCCTTACCCTCAGTTTTTTCTTCTTCTAATTATTCAGCTATTGTTCTTTCATGTTCAAATTCTTCAACTCTTTCAAATTCTTCAACTTTTTCAACTTCTTCAACTTTTTCAACTTCTTCAATGCTTTTCAGCTATTTTTTCTCTTCTTCAAAGATCTTCTGCATCTTTTGCTCAATCATTCAGCTATCTGCATTCACAGTGCATTTTCGCAGGAAATGCAAATTTTTCTAGTTACTGTGAATGCAGTAGGCATTCACAGTTCTTGAGATCCTGTTTCTCTTTATTCTTTATTACTGTGAATGCAGTAGGCATTCACAGTTATTGAGATCCTCTTTCGCCTTTTTACTGTTTAAAGTTTGATTCGCTTCTCCTCCTACAGTTTTTGTCCGATTTCAACCATTCAACTTTTAAACTATTCAGCTTCTTCTGGAATCGATGGCTATATCTTTTTGTACTTTTAACTCTTCAACTTTTTAAAATATTCAGCTTTTTCTGCAAATTTTCAGCTTTTTTTCTCCCATAGGAAATGAATGTAATTCACTAAAATTCCGCTCATTTCAGCTGCTTTTTGACAGCTTACTGCTTCAGCCTACTTTCAGCTAGAAACGCCATTCAACTTTTAAAATGTAGTGATATCTTTCAGCTATTATGGTCTATTTCAGCTTTTTCATATCTTTTATCATTTTCATATAGTACCTCCTTAAAATAATTTTGGCTTTTCAAGAAATTCAGCAAATAACATGCGTTGCTATGGTCGTCAAGGAGGCAGTTATAGAGTGCGCACTCTAGAAATTCAACAAATTCTTCTTCTCCGAACAACTTCTTCTCAGTCGCTCAATTTTCAACCCATCCACATAAATTATACATCAAAACGTAGGAATTTTTGTCTGGATTCAGGAAATGTAACCCTCATTGCTGTAGCATTTATAGATTTTTCGCAAATCACCTCAGAGCGACACAAACCCGAAACCACCCCCATTCATTTCCTATGGAGCGGTTTTGAAAAATGACGCCTGAAAATTGAAAACATCACACGTTTTCGCATCGTCGCTACTCCGAAACCGTTTCATGTACAAGCATGAGACTTTCACACATGAATGTCCCGACCCTTCTGGCACTCATAAAAAAGGAATTGTTTGGATAACTGTTACGGTTTTACCGCAGGAACAATTTGTTCGGGAGTAGCGAATGTGCAAATTCCTGAAAACGCTTTTCAGCTGCATTTTCCCACATCATCCACTTTTTTACATCGTCGCTGTGCCTACACCGATGTTTGTACAAACATGAAAATGGGCACCATAGTCCTCAAAAGCCTGCTGATACTCATAGTGAAAGAATTATTTTGATATCTCTTATACTTTTTCAGCTACAGCGATTTGTTCGGGACCGTTTTTAGAGGATTTCTGAAAGTCCATAAAAATCACCTTTATATCATAATTTTTCACGCCTTTATTAAACTTTTTCCAGCAAAAACCCATAGCCTGTCTTCTTCCCCTATCCGTTACGAAATAAACGCAGAAAAAATTACGTCTCTACCATTTACGGATCAGGAGATATGGAGCGTTGTTTGGGGCAAAGTTCTCCATTATAATCCAATGGGACTTATTGTGAGCAAAGTCTCTGCACTTCGGTAGACTGGCCTGCAGCAGAGGTGTGAGTGAGTTTCCATGACGACGGAACTCTGAGGGCCAGAGGGAGAAGCTCCATTGGGATACAATGGCAACTTTCGACGCCCGCTGCAGCGGCTGTGATTAATGTAGGAATCTGAAATTCGCACAGTCACTGCCTCTTAACATTTTTAAATTTTCAAGTGACTTTCAGCCATGTGTCACTTTTCTGTCCCATTTTGGATTTCACATGCTTTCCTATTGGGCCTTTGCTTCCAACAGGATCTGGCATGATGCCCAGACACGACATAATTGGCCAATACAGCACCACCCACATGTGGGAAATGGCGCTACTGACCATTTTGGTCAAATGTTGAGTTCTGGGCCCAGATGTGGTGAGGCTGAGTTGCTAAAGGAGGCCAATCTGACTCATGACCTTTGGTGACCTTTGGTGACATTAAGTATTGGCACCCTTTTTGAGGCACTTCCCAGTACAGGATTTGGACCAAACTGACAGAGTACACTCACCTGGTGATACTGAACACAACCCTGTTAGCGGCTAACTGTTAGCATGTTGCTAACCGGAAGTAGCTCTAGGAAGGTCCTACAAACTTCTGCTTTACAGAGTCTTTACCTCTTTTATACAGAATGCTCCACTATAAATTTGGGCCACGTCACGTAAAGCATCTCCAAGCTAGGAGGTGTCAAACATCCAATGCTTTTCAATGGGGGCGAAACCCCTTATACTCCCTAGAAATGCAGGCCCACATATGGCTACAGTATATTCAAGTTTGAAATTCTACTTCTGCTTTGTTAAATGATTCAGTGTTTAGAATGAGTTAGGAAATGTTTGGTGCCTTACCCTCAGTTTTTTCTTCTTCTAATCATTCAGCTATTGTTCTTTCATGTTCAAATTCTTCAACTCTTTCAAATTCTTCAACTTTTTCAACTTCTTCAACTTTTTCAACTTCTTCAATGCTTTTCAGCTATTTTTTCTCTTCTTCAAAGATCTTCTGCATCTTTTGCTCAATCATTCAGCTATCTGCATTCACAGTGCATTTTCGCAGGAAATGCAAATTTTTCTAGTTCTTCTTATTATTACTGTGAATGCAGTAGGCATTCACAGTTCTTGAGATCCTGTTTCTCTTTATTCTTTATTCTTCTTATTACTGTGAATGCAGTAGGCATTCACAGTTCTTGAGATCCTGTTTCTCTTTATTCTTTATTCTTATTTTTATGGGATATTCTTCCAAATGCGTTTTTACTGTTTAAAGTTTGATTCGCTTCTCCTCCTACAATTTTTCTCCGATTTCAACCATTCAACTTTTAAACTATTCAGCTTCTTCTGGAATCGATGGCTATATCTTTTTGTACTTTTAACTCTTCAACTTTTTAAAATATTCAGCTTTTTCTGCAAATTTTCAGCTTTTTTTCTCCCATAGGAAATGCATTGAAATCACTAAACTTCCGCTCATTTCAGCTGCTTTTTTACAACTTACTGCTTCAGCCTACTTTCAGCTAGAAACGCCATTCAACTTTTAAAATGTAGTGATATCTTTCAGCTATTATGGTCTATTTCAGCTTTTTCATATCTTTTACCATTTTCATATAGTACCTCCTTAAAATAATTTTGGCTTTTCAAGAAATTCAGCAAATAACATGCGTTGCTATGGTCGTCAAGGAGGCTCTTTTAGAGTGCGCACTCTAGAAATTCAACAAATTCTTCTTCTCCGAACAAGTTCTTCTCAGTCGCTCAATTTTCAACCTATCCACATAAATTATACATCAAAACGTAGGAATTTTTGTCTGGATTCAGGAAATGTAACCCTCATTGCTGTAGCATTTATAGATTTTTCGCAAATCACCTCAGAGCGACACAAACCCGAAACCTCCCCCATTCATTTCCTATGGAGCGGTTTTGAAAAATGACGCCTGAAAATTGAAAACATCACATGTTTTCGCATCGTCGCTACTCCGAAACCGTTTCATGTACAAGCATGAGACTTTCACACATGAATGTCCCGACCCTTCTGGCACTCATAAAAAAGGAATTGTTTGGATAACTGTTATGGTTTTACCGCAGGAACAATTTGTTCGGGAGTAGCGAATGTGCAAATTCCTGAAAACGCTTTTCAGCTGCATTTTCCCACATCATCCACTTTTTTACATCGTCGCTGTGCCTACACCGATTTTTGTACAAACATGAAAATGGGCACCATAGTCCTCAAAAGCCTGCTGATACTCATAGTGAAAGAATTATTTTGATATCTCTTATACTTTTTCAGCTACAGCGATTTGTTCGGGACCGTTTTTTAGAGGATTTCTGAAAGTCCATAAAAATCACCTTTATATCATAATTTTTCACGCCTTTATTAAACTTTTTCCAGCAAAAACCGATAGCCTGTCTTCTTCCCCTATCCGTTACGAAATAAACGCAGAAAAAATTACGTCTCTACCATTTACGGATCAGGAGATATGGAGCGTTGTTCGGGGCAAAGTTCTCCATTATAATCCAATGGGACTTATTGTGAGCAAAGTCTCTGCACTTCGGTAGACTGGCCTGCAGCAGAGGTGTGAGTGAGTTTCCATGACGACGGAACTCTGAGGGCCAGAGGGAGAAGCTCCATTGGGATACAATGGCAACTTTCGACGCCCGCTGCAGCGGCTGTGATTAATGTAGGAATCTGAAATTCGCACAGTCACTTCCTCTTAACATTTTTAAATTTTCAAGTGACTTTCAGCCATGTGTCACTTTTCTGTCCCATTTTGGATTTCACATGCTTTCCTATTGGGCCTTTGCTTCCAACAGGATCTGGCATGATGCCCAGACACGACATAATTGGCCAATACAGCACCACCCACATGTGGGAAATGGCGCTACTGACCATTTTGGTCAAATGTTGAGTTCTGGGCCCAGATGTGGTGAGGCTGAGTTGCTAAAGGAGGCCAATCTGACTCATGACCTTTGGTGACCTTTGGTGACATTAAGTATTGGCACCCTTTTTGAGGCACTTCCCAGTACAGGATTTGGACCAAACTGACAGAGTACACTCACCTGGTGATACTGAACACAACCCTGTTAGCGGCTAACTGTTAGCATGTTGCTAACCGGAAGTAGCTCTAGGAAGGTCCTACAAACTTCTGCTTTACAGAGTCTTTACCTCCTTTATACAGAATGCTCCACTATAAATTTGGGCCACGTCACGTAAAGCATCTCCAAGCTAGGAGGTGTCAAACATCCAATGCTTTTCAATGGGGGCAAAACCCTTTATACTCCCTAGAAATGCAGGCCCACATATGGCTACAGTATATTCAAGTTTGAAATTCTACTTCTGCTTTGTTAAATGATTCAGTGTTTAGAATGAGTTAGGAAATGTTTGGTGCCTTACCCTCAGTTTTTTCTTCTTCTAATCATTCAGCTATTGTTCTTTCATGTTCAAATTCTTCAACTCTTTCAAATTCTTCAACTTTTCAACTTCTTCAACTTTTTCAACTTCTTCAATGCTTTTCAGCTATTTTTTCTCTTCTTCAAAGATCTTCTGCATCTTTTGCTCAACTTCTTCAATGCTTTTCAGCTATTTTTTCTCTTCTTCAAAGATCTTCTGCATCTTTTGCTCAACTTCTTCAATGCTTTTCAGCTATTTTTTCTCTTCTTCAAAGATCTTCTGCATCTTTTGCTCAATCATTCAGCTATCTGCATTCACAGTGCATTTTCGCAGGAAATGCAAATTTTTCTAGTTATTATTATTATTATAGGATATTCTTCCAAATGCGTTTTTACTGTTTAAAGTTTGATTCGCTTCTCCTCCTACAATTTTTCTCCGATTTCAACCATTCAACTTTTAAACTATTCAGCTTCTTCTGGAATCGATGGCTATATCTTTTTGTACTTTTAACTCTTCAACTTTTTAAAATATTCAGCTTTTTCTGCAAATTTTCAGCTTTTTTTCTCCCATAGGAAATGAATGTAATTCACTAAAATTCCGCTCATTTCAGCTGCTTTTTGACAGCTTACTGCTTCAGCCTACTTTCAGCTAGAAACGCCATTCAACTTTTAAAATGTAGTGATATCTTTCAGCTATTATGGTCTATTTCAGCTTTTTCATATCTTTTACCATTTTCATATAGTACCTCCTTAAAATAATTTTGGCTTTTCAAGAAATTCAGCAAATAACATGCGTTGCTATGGTCGTCAAGGAGGCAGTTATAGAGTGCGCACTCTAGAAATTCAACAAATTCTTCTTCTCCGAACAACTTCTTCTCAGTCGCTCAATTTTCAACCTATCCACATAAATTATACATCAAAACGTAGGAATTTTTGTCTGGATTCAGGAAATGTAACCCTCATTGCTGTAGCATTTATAGATTTTTCGCAAATCACCTCAGAGCGACACAAACCCGAAACCTCCCCCATTCATTTCCTATGGAGCGGTTTTGAAAAATGACGCCTGAAAATTGAAAACATCACACGTTTTCGCATCGTCGCTACTCCGAAACCGTTTCATGTACAAGCATGATACTTTCACACATGAATGTCCCGACCCTTCTGGCACTCATAAAAAAGGAATTGTTTGGATAACTGTTACGGTTTTACCGCAGGAACAATTTGTTCGGGAGTAGCGAATGTGCAAATTCCTGAAAACGCTTTTCAGCTGCATTTTCCCACATCATCCACTTTTTTACATCGTCGCTGTGCCTACACCGATTTTTGTACAAACATGAAAATGGGCACCATAGTCCTCAAAAGCCTGCTGATACTCATAGTGAAAGAATTATTTTGATATCTCTTATACTTTTTCAGCTACAGCGATTTGTTCGGGACCGTTTTTAGAGGATTTCTGAAAGTCCATAAAAATTACCTTTATATCATAATTTTTCACGCCTTTATTAAACTTTTTCCAGCAAAAACCGATAGCCTGTCTTCTTCCCCTATCCGTTACGAAATAAACGCAGAAAAAATTACGTCTCTACCATTTACGGATCAGGAGATATGGAGCGTTGTTCGGGGCAAAGTTCTCCATTATAATCCAATGGGACTTATTATGAGCAAAGTCTCTGCACTTCGGTAGACTGGCTGCTGCAGGTGTGTGAGTGAGTTTCCATGACGACGGAACTCTGAGGGCCAGAGGGAGAAGCTCCATTGAGATAGAATGGCAACTTTCGACGCCCGCTGCAGCGGCTGTGATTAATGTAGGAATCTGAAATTCGCACAGTCACTTCCTCTTAACATTTTTAAATTTTCAAGTGACTTTCAGCCATGTGTCACTTTTCTGTCCCATTTTGGATTTCACATGCTTTCCTATTGGGCCTTTGCTTCCAACAGGATCTGGCATGATGCCCAGACACGACATAATTGGCCAATACAGCACCACCCACATGTGGGAAATGGCGCTACTGACCATTTTGGTCAAATGTTGAGTTCTGGGCCCAGATGTGGTGAGGCTGAGTTGCTAAAGGAGGCCAATCTGACTCATGACCTTTGGTGACCTTTGGTGACATTAAGTATTGGCACCCTTTTTGAGGCACTTCCCAGTACAGGATTTGGACCAAACTGACAGAGTACACTCACCTGGTGATACTGAACACAACCCTGTTAGCGGCTAACTGTTAGCATGTTGCTAACCGGAAGTAGCTCTAGGAAGGTCCTACAAACTTCTGCTTTACAGAGTCTTTACCTCCTTTATACAGAATGCTCCACTATAAATTTGGGCCACGTCACGTAAAGCATCTCCAAGCTAGGAGGTGTCAAACATCCAATGCTTTTCAATGGGGGCGAAACCCCTTATACTCCCTAGAAATGCAGGCCCACATATGGCTACAGTATATTCAAGTTTGAAATTCTACTTCTGCTTTGTTAAATGATTCAGTGTTTAGAATGAGTTAGGAAATGTTTGGTGCCTTACCCTCAGTTTTTTCTACTTTTAATCATTCAGCTATTGTTCTTTCATGTTCAAATTCTTCAACTCTTTCAAATTCTTCAACTTTTTCAACTTCTTCAACTTTTTCAACTTCTTCAATGCTTTTCAGCTATTTTTTCTCTTCTTCAAAGATCTTCTGCATCTTTTGCTCAATCATTCAGCTATCTGCATTCACAGTGCATTTTCGCAGGAAATGCAAATTTTTCTAGTTACTGTGAATGCAGTAGGCATTCACAGTTCTTGAGATCCTGTTTCTCTTTATTCTTTATTCTTCTTATTCTTATGGGTTATTCTTCCAAATGCGTTTTTACTGTTTAAAGTTTGATTCGCTTCTCCTCCCACAATTTTTCTCCGATTTCAACCATTCAACTTTTAAACTATTCAGCTTCTTCTGGAATCGATGGCTATATCTTTTTGTACTTTTAACTCTTCAACTTTTTAAAATATTCAGCTTTTTCTGCAAATTTTCAGCTTTTTTTCTCCCATAGGAAATGCATTGAAATCACTAAAATTCCGCTCATTTCAGCTGCTTTTTGACATTTTACTGCTTCAGCCTACTTTCAGCTAGAAACGCCATTCAACTTTTAAAATGTAGTGATATCTTTCAGCTATTATGGTATATTTCAGCTTTTTCATATCTTTTACCATTTTCATATAGTACCTCCTTAAAATAATTTTGGCTTTTCAAGAAATTCAGCAAATAACATGCGTTGCTATGGTCGTCAAGGAGGCAGTTATAGAGTGCGCACTCTAGAAATTCAACTAATTCTTCTACTCCGAACAACTTCTTCTCACTCGCTCAATTTTCAACCTATCCACATAAATTATACATCAAAACGTAGGAATTTTTGTCTGGATTCAGGAAATGTAACCCTCATTGCTGTAGCATTTATAGATTTTTCGCAAATCACCTCAGAGCGACACAAACCCGAAACCTCCCCCATTCATTTCCTATGGAGCGGTTTTGAAAAATGCCGCCTGAAAATTGAAAACATCACACGTTTTCGCATCGTCGCTACTCCGAAACCGTTTCATGTACAAGCATGAGACTTTCACACATGAATGTCCCGACCCTTCTGGCACTCATAAAAAAGGAATTGTTTGGATAACTGTTACGGTTTTACCGCAGGAACAATTTGTTCGGGAGTAGCGAATGTGCAAATTCCTGAAAACGCTTTTCAGCTGCATTTTCCCACATCATCCACTTTTTTACATCATCGCTGTGCCTACACCGATTTTTGTACAAACATGAAAATGGGCACCATAGTCCTCAAAAGCCTGCTGATACTCATAGTGAAAGAATTATTTTGATATCTCTTATACTTTTTCAGCTATAGCGATTTGTTCGGGACCGTTTTTAGAGGATTTCTGAAAGTCCATAAAAATCACCTTTATATCATAATTTTTCACGCCTTTATTAAACTTTTTCCAGCAAAAACCGATAGCCTGTCTTCTTCCCCTATCCGTTACGAAATAAACGCAGAAAAAATTACGTCTCTACCATTTACGGATCAGGATATATGGAGCGTTGTTCGGGGCAAAGTTCTCCATTATAATCCAATGGGACTTATTGTGAGCAAAGTCTCTGCACTTCGGTAGACTGGCCCACTGCAGGTGTGTGAGTGAGTTTCCATGACGACGGAACTCTGAGGGCCAGAGGGAGAAGCTCCAATGGGATACAATGGCAACTTTTGACGCCCGCTGCAGCGGCTGTGATTAATGTAGGAATCTGAAATTCGCACAGTCACTTCCTCTTAACATTTTTAAATTTTCAAGTGACTTTCAGCCATGTGTCACTTTTCTGTCCCATTTTGGATTTCACATGCTTTCCTATTGGGCCTTTGCTTCCAACAGGATCTGGCATGATGCCCAGACACGACATAATTGGCCAATACAGCACCACCCACATGTGGGAAATGGCGCTACTGACCATTTTGGTCAAATGTTGAGTTCTGGGCCCAGATGTGGTGAGGCTGAGTTGCTAAAGGAGGCCAATCTGACTCATGACCTTTGGTGACCTTTGGTGACATTAAGTATTGGCACCCTTTTTGAGGCACTTCCCAGTACAGGATTTGGACCAAACTGACAGAGTACACTCACCTGGTGATACTGAACACAACCCTGTTAGCGGCTAACTGTTAGCATGTTGCTAACTGGAAGTAGCTCTAGGAAGGTCCTACAAACTTCTGCTTTACAGAGTCTTTACCTCCTTTATACAGAATGCTCCACTATAAATTTGGGCCACGTCACGTAAAGCATCTCCAAGCTAGGAGGTGTCAAACATCCAATGCTTTTCAATGAGGGCGAAACCCCTTATACTCCCTAGAAATGCAGGCCCACATATGGCTACAGTATATTCAAGTTTGAAATTCTACTTCTGCTTTGTTAAATGATTCAGTGTTTAGAATGAGTTAGGAAATGTTTGGTGCCTTACCCTCAGTTTTTTCTTCTTCTAATCATTCAGCTATTGTTCTTTCATGTTCAAATTCTTCAACTCTTTCAAATTCTTCAACTTTTTCAACTTCTTCAATGCTTTTCAGCTATTTTTTCTCTTCTTCAAAGATCTTCTGCATCTTTTGCTCAATCATTCAGCTATCTGCATTCACAGTGCATTTTCGCAGGAAATGCAAATTTTTCTAGTTACTGTGAATGCAGTAGGCATTCACAGTTCTTGAGATCCTGTTTCTCTTTATTCTTTATTCTTCTTATTATTATTATAGGATATTCTTCCAAATGCGTTTTTACTGTTTAAAGTTTGATTCGCTTCTCCTCCTACAATTTTTCTCCGATTTCAACCATTCAACTTTTAAACTATTCAGCTTCTTCTGGAATCGATGGCTATATCTTTTTGTACTTTTAACTCTTCAACTTTTTAAAATATTCAGCTTTTTCTGCAAATTTTCAGCTTTTTTTCTCCCATAGGAAATGAATGTAATTCACTAAAATTCCGCTCATTTCAGCTGCTTTTTGACAGCTTACTGCTTCAGCCTACTTTCAGCTAGAAACGCCATTCAACTTTTAAAATGTAGTGATATCTTTCAGCTATTATGGTCTATTTCAGCTTTTTCATATCTTTTACCATTTTCATATAGTACCTCCTTAAAATAATTTTGGCTTTTCAAGAAATTCAGCAAATAACATGCGTTGCTATGGTCGTCAAGGAGGCAGTTATAGAGTGCGCACTCTAGAAATTCAACAAATTCTTCTTCTCCGAACAACTTCTTCTCAGTCGCTCAATTTTCAACCTATCCACATAAATTATACATCAAAACGTAGGAATTTTTGTCTGGATTCAGGAAATGTAACCCTCATTGGTGTAGCATTTGTAGATTTTTCGCAAATCACCTCAGAGCGACACAAACCCGAAACCTCCCCCATTCATTTCCTATGGAGCGGTTTTGAAAAATGACGTCTGAAAATCCAAAACATCACACGTATTCGCATCGTCGCTACTCCGAAACCGTTTTATGTACAAGCATGAGACTTTCACACATGAATGTCCCGACCCTTCTGGCACTCATAAAAAAGGAATTGTTTGGATAACTGTTACGGTTTTACCGCAGGAACAATTTGTTCGGGAGTAGCGAATGTGCAAATTCCTGAAAACGCTTTTCAGCTGCATTTTCCCACATCATCCACTTTTTTACATCGTCGCTGTGCCTACACCGATTTTTGTACAAACATGAAAATGGGCACCATAGTCCTCAAAAGCCTGCTGATACTCATAGTGAAAGAATTATTTTGATATCTCTTATACTTTTTCAGCTACAGCGATTTGTTCGGGACCGTTTTTAGAGGATTTTGGAAAGTCCATAAAAATCACCTTTATATCATAATTTTTCACGCCTTTATTAAACTTTTTCCAGCAAAAACCGATACCCCGTCTTCTTCCCCTATCCGTTACGAAATAAACGCAGAAAAAATTACGTCTCTACCATTTACGGATCAGGAGATATGGAGCGTATTTCGGGGCAAAGTTCTCCATTATAATCCAATGGGACTTATTGTGAGCAAAGTCTCTGCACTTCGGTAGACTGGCCTGCAGCAGAGGTGTGAGTGAGTTTCCATGACGACGGAACTCTGAGGGCCAGAGGGAGAAGCTCCATTGGGATACAATGGCAACTTTCGACGCCCGCTGCAGCGGCTGTGATTAATGTAGGAATCTGAAATTCGCACAGTCACTTCCTCTTAACATTTTTAAATTTTCAAGTGACTTTCAGCCATGTGTCACTTTTCTGTCCCATTTTGGATTTCACATGCTTTCCTATTGGGCCTTTGCTTCCAACAGGATCTGGCATGATGCCCAGACACGACATAATTGGCCAATACAGCACCACCCACGTGTGGGAAATGGCGCTACTGACCATTTTGGTCAAATGTTGAGTTCTGGGCCCAGATGTGGTGAGGCTGAGTTGCTAAAGGAGGCCAATCTGACTCATGACCTTTGGTGACCTTTGGTGACATTAAGTATTGGCACCCTTTTTGAGGCACTTCCCAGTACAGGATTTGGACCAAACTGACAGAGTACACTCACCTGGTGATACTGAACACAACCCTGCTAGCGGCTAACTGTTAGCATGTTGCTAACCGGAAGTAGCTCTAGGAAGGTCCTACAAACTTCTGCTTTACAGAGTCTTTACCTCCTTTATACAGAATGCTCCACTATAAATTTGGGCCACGTCACGTAAAGCATCTCCAAGCTAGGAGGTGTCAAACATCCAATGCTTTTCAATGGGGGCGAAACCCCTTATACTCCCTAGAAATGCAGGCCCACATATGGCTACAGTATATTCAAGTTTGAAATTCTATTTCTGCTTTGTTAAACGATTCAGTGTTTAGAATGAGTTAGGAAATGTTTGGTGCCATTCCCTCAGTTTTTTCTTCTTCTAATCATTCAGCTATTGTTCTGTCATGTTCAAATTCTTCAACTCTTTCAAATTCTTCAATGCTTTTCAGCTATTTTTTCTCTTCTTCAAAGATCTTCTGCATCTTTTGCTCAATCATTCAGCTATCTGCATTCACAGTGCATTTTCGCAGGAAATGCAAATTTTTCTAGTTATTATTACTGTGAATGCAGTAGGCATTCACAGTTCTTGAGATCCTGTTTCTCTTTATTCTTTATTCTTCTTCTTCTTCTTCTTCTTCTTCTTCTTAGTGTTTATTCTTCCTAATGCGTTTTTACTGTTTAAAGTTTGATTCGCTTCTCCTCCTACAATTTTTCTCCGATTTCAACCATTCAACTTTTAAACTATTCAGCTTCTTCTGGAATCGATGGCTATATCTTTTTGTAGTTTTAACTCTTCAACTTTTTAAAATATTCAGCTTTTTCTGCAAATTTTCAGCTTTTTTTCTCCCATAGGAAATGAATGTAATTCACTGAAATTCTGCTCATTTCAGCTGCTTTTTGACAGCTTACTGCTTCAGCCTACTTTCAGCTAGAAACGCCATTCAACTTTTAAAATGTAGTGATATCTTTCAGCTATTATGGTATATTTCAGCTTTTTCATATCTTTTACCATTTTCATATAGTACCTCCTTAAAATAATTTTGGCTTTTCAAGAAATTCAGCAAATAACATGCGTTGCTATGGTCGTCAAGGAGGCAGTTATAGAGTGCGCACTCTAGAAATTCAACAAATTCTTCTTCTCCGAACAACTTCTTCTCAGTCACTCAATTTTCAACCTATCCACATAAATTATACATCAAAACGTAGGAATTTTTGTCTGGATTCAGGAAATGTAACCCTCATTGCTGTAGCATTTATAGATTTTTCGCAAATCACCTCAGAGCGACACAAACCCGAAACCTCCCCCATTCATTTCCTATGGAGCGGTTTTGAAAAATGACGCCTGAAAATTGAAAACATCACACGTTTTCGCATCGTCGCTACTCCGAAACCGTTTCATGTACAAGCATGAGACTTTCACACATGAATGTCCCGACCCTTCTGGCACTCATAAAAAAGGAATTGTTTGGATAACTGTTACGGTTTTACCGCAGGAACAATTTGTTCGGGAGTAGCGAATGTGCAAATTCCTGAAAACGCTTTTCAGCTGCATTTTCCCACATCATCCACTTTTTTACATCGTCGCTGTGCCTACACCGATTTTTGTACCAACATGAAAATGGGCACCATAGTCCTCAAAAGCCTGCTGATACTCATAGTGAAAGAATTATTTTGATATCTCTTATACTTTTTCAGCTACAGCGATTTGTTCGGGACCGTTTTTAGAGGATTTCTGAAAGTCCATAAAAATAACCTTTATATCATAATTTTTCACGCCTTTATTAAACTTTTTCCAGCAAAAACCGATAGCCTGTCTTCTTCCCCTATCCGTTACGAAATAAACGCAGAAAAAATTACGTCTCTACCATTTACGGATCAGGAGATATGGAGCGTTGTTCGGGGCAAAGTTCTCCATTATAATCCAATGGGACTTATTGTGAGCAAAGTCTCTGCACTTCGGTAGACTGGCCTGCAGCAGAGGTGTGAGTGAGTTTCCATGACGACGGAACTCTGAGGGCCAGAGGGAGAAGCTCCATTGGGATACAATGGCAACTTTCGACGCCCGCTGCAGCGGCTGTGATTAATGTAGGAATCTGAAATTCGCACAGTCACTTCCTCTTAACATTTTTAAATTTTCAAGTGACTTTCAGCCATGTGTCACTTTTCTGTCCCATTTTGGATTTCACATGCTTTCCTATTGGGCCTTTGCTTCCAACAGGATCTGGCATGATGCCCAGACACGACATAATTGGCCAATACAGCACCACCCACATGTGGGAAATGGCGCTACTGACCATTTTGGTCAAATGTTGAGTTCTGGGCCCAGATGTGGTGAGGCTGAGTTGCTAAAGGAGGCCAATCTGACTCATGACCTTTGGTGACCTTTGGTGACATTAAGTATTGGCACCCTTTTTGAGGCACTTCCCAGTACAGGATTTGGACCAAACTGACAGAGTACACTCACCTGGTGATACTGAACACAACCCTGTTAGCGGCTAACTGTTAGCATGTTGCTAACCGGAAGTAGCTCTAGGAAGGTCCTACAAACTTCTGCTTTACAGAGTCTTTACCTCCTTTATACAGAATGCTCCACTATAAATTTGGGCCACGTCACGTAAAGCATCTCCAAGCTAGGAGGTGTCAAACATCCAATGCTTTTCAATGGGGGCGAAACCCCTTATACTCCCTAGAAATGCAGGCCCACATATGGCTACAGTATATTCAAGTTTGAAATTCTACTTCTGCTTTGTTAAATGATTCAGTGTTTAGAATGAGTTAGGAAATGTTTGGTGCCTTACCCTCAGTTTTTTCTTCTTCTAATCATTCAGCTATTGTTCTTTCATGTTCAAATTCTTCAACTCTTTCAAATTCTTCAACTTTTTCAACTTTTTCAACTTCTTCAATGCTTTTCAGCTATTTTTTCTCTTCTTCAAAGATCTTCTGCATATTTTGCTCAATCATTCAGCTATCTGCATTCACAGTGCATTTTCGCAGGAAATGCAAATTTTTCTAGTTATTATAGGATATTCTTCCAAATGCGTTTTTACTGTTTAAAGTTTGATTCGCTTCTCCTCCTACAATTTTTCTCCGATTTCAACCATTCAACTTTTAAACTATTCAGCTTCTTCTGGAATCGATGGCTATATCTTTTTGTACTTTTAACTCTTCAACTTTTTAAAATATTCATCTTTTTCTGCAAATTTTCAGCTTTTTTTCTCCCATAGGAAATGAATGTAATTCACTAAAATTCCGCTCATTTCAGCTGCTTTTTGACAGCTTACTGCTTCAGCCTACTTTCAGCTAGAAACGCCATTCAACTTTTAAAATGTAGTGATATCTTTCAGCTATTATGGTCTATTTCAGCTTTTTCATATCTTTTACCATTTTCATATAGTACCTCCTTAAAATAATTTTGGCTTTTCAAGAAATTCAGCAAATAACATGCGTTGCTATGGTCGTCAAGGAGGCAGTTATAGAGTGCGCACTCTAGAAATTCAACAAATTCTTCTTCTCCGAACAACTTCTTCTCAGTCGCTCAATTTTCAACCTATCCACATAAATTATACATCAAAACGTAGGAATTTTTGTCTGGATTCAGGAAATGTAACCCTCATTGCTGTAGCATTTATAGATTTTTCGCAAATCACCTCAGAGCGACACAAACCCGAAACCTCCCCCATTCATTTCCTATGGAGCGGTTTTGAAAAATGACGCCTGAAAATTGAAAACATCACACGTTTTCGCATCGTCGCTACTCCGAAACCGTTTCATGTACAAGCATGATACTTTCACACATGAATGTCCCGACCCTTCTGGCACTCATAAAAAAGGAATTGTTTGGATAACTGTTACGGTTTTACCGCAGGAACAATTTGTTCGGGAGTAGCGAATGTGCAAATTCCTGAAAACGCTTTTCAGCTGCATTTTCCCACATCATCCACTTTTTTACATCGTCGCTGTGCCTACACCGATTTTTGTACAAACATGAAAATGGGCACCATAGTCCTCAAAAGCCTGCTGATACTCATAGTGAAAGAATTATTTTGATATCTCTTATACTTTTTCAGCTACAGCGATTTGTTCGGGACCGTTTTTAGAGGATTTCTGAAAGTCCATAAAAATTACCTTTATATCATAATTTTTCACGCCTTTATTAAACTTTTTCCAGCAAAAACCGATAGCCTGTCTTCTTCCCCTATCCGTTACGAAATAAACGCAGAAAAAATTACGTCTCTACCATTTACGGATCAGGAGATATGGAGCGTTGTTCGGGGCAAAGTTCTCCATTATAATCCAATGGGACTTATTATGAGCAAAGTCTCTGCACTTCGGTAGACTGGCTGCTGCAGGTGTGTGAGTGAGTTTCCATGACGACGGAACTCTGAGGGCCAGAGGGAGAAGCTCCATTGAGATAGAATGGCAACTTTCGACGCCCGCTGCAGCGGCTGTGATTAATGTAGGAATCTGAAATTCGCACAGTCACTTCCTCTTAACATTTTTAAATTTTCAAGTGACTTTCAGCCATGTGTCACTTTTCTGTCCCATTTTGGATTTCACATGCTTTCCTATTGGGCCTTTGCTTCCAACAGGATCTGGCATGATGCCCAGACACGACATAATTGGCCAATACAGCACCACCCACATGTGGGAAATGGCGCTACTGACCATTTTGGTCAAATGTTGAGTTCTGGGCCCAGATGTGGTGAGGCTGAGTTGCTAAAGGAGGCCAATCTGACTCATGACCTTTGGTGACCTTTGGTGACATTAAGTATTGGCACCCTTTTTGAGGCACTTCCCAGTACAGGATTTGGACCAAACTGACAGAGTACACTCACCTGGTGATACTGAACACAACCCTGTTAGCGGCTAACTGTTAGCATGTTGCTAACCGGAAGTAGCTCTAGGAAGGTCCTACAAACTTCTGCTTTACAGAGTCTTTACCTCCTTTATACAGAATGCTCCACTATAAATTTGGGCCACGTCACGTAAAGCATCTCCAAGCTAGGAGGTGTCAAACATCCAATGCTTTTCAATGGGGGCGAAACCCCTTATACTCCCTAGAAATGCAGGCCCACATATGGCTACAGTATATTCAAGTTTGAAATTCTACTTCTGCTTTGTTAAATGATTCAGTGTTTAGAATGAGTTAGGAAATGTTTGGTGCCTTACCCTCAGTTTTTTCTACTTTTAATCATTCAGCTATTGTTCTTTCATGTTCAAATTCTTCAACTCTTTCAAATTCTTCAACTTTTTCAACTTCTTCAACTTTTTCAACTTCTTCAATGCTTTTCAGCTATTTTTTCTCTTCTTCAAAGATCTTCTGCATCTTTTGCTCAATCATTCAGCTATCTGCATTCACAGTGCATTTTCGCAGGAAATGCAAATTTTTCTAGTTACTGTGAATGCAGTAGGCATTCACAGTTCTTGAGATCCTGTTTCTCTTTATTCTTTATTCTTCTTATGGGATATTCTTCCAAATGCGTTTTTACTGTTTAAAGTTTGATTCGCTTCTCCTCCTACAATTTTTCTCCGATTTCAACCATTCAACTTTTAAACTATTCAGCTTCTTCTGGAATCGATGGCTATATCTTTTTGTACTTTTAACTCTTCAACTTTTTAAAATATTCAGCTTTTTCTGCAAATTTTCAGCTTTTTTTCTCCCATAGGAAATGAATGTAATTCACTAAAATTCCGCTCATTTCAGCTGCTTTTTGACAGCTTACTGCTTCAGCCTACTTTCAGCTAGAAACGCCATTCAACTTTTAAAATGTAGTGATATCTTTCAGCTATTATGGTCTATTTCAGCTTTTTCATATCTTTTACCATTTTCATATAGTACCTCCTTAAAATAATTTTGGCTTTTCAAGAAATTCAGCAAATAACATGCGTTGCTATGGTCGTCAAGGAGGCAGTTATAGAGTGCGCACTCTAGAAATTCAACAAATTCTTCTTCTCCGAACAACTTCTTCTCAGTCGCTCAATTTTCAACCTATCCACATAAATTATACATCAAAACGTAGGAATTTTTGTCTGGATTCAGGAAATCTAACCCTCATTGCTGTAGCATTTATAGATTTTTCGCAAATCACCTCAGAGCGACACAAACCCGAAACCTCCCCCATTCATTTCCTATGGAGCGGTTTTGAAAAATGACGCCTGAAAATTGAAAACATCACACGTTTTCGCATCGTCGCTACTCTGAAACCGTTTCATGTACAAGCATGAGACTTTCACACATGAATGTCCCGACCCTTCTGGCACTCATAAAAAAGGAATTGTTTGGATAACTGTTACGGTTTTACCGCAGGAACAATTTGTTCGGGAGTAGCGAATGTGCAAATTCCTGAAAACGCTTTTCAGCTGCATTTTCCCACATCATCCACTTTTTTACATCGTCGCTGTGCCTACACCGATTTTTGTACAAACATGAAAATGGGCACCATAGTCCTCAAAAGCCTGCTGATACTCATAGTGAAAGAATTATTTTAATATCTCTTATACTTTTTCAGCTACAGCGATTTGTTCGGGACCGTTTTTAGAGGATTTCTGAAAGTCCATAAAAATCACCTTTAGATCATAATTTTTCACGCCTTTATTAAACTTTTTCCAGCAAAAACCGATAGCCTGTCTTCTTCCCCTATCCGTTACGAAATAAACGCAGAAAAAATTACATCTCTACCATTTACGGATCAGGAGATATGGAGCGTTGTTCGGGGCAAAGTTCTCCATTATAATCCAATGGGACTTATTGTGAGCAAAGTCTCTGCACTTCGGTAGACTGGCCTGCAGCAGAGGTGTGAGTGAGTTTCCATGACGACGGAACTCTGAGGGCCAGAGGGAGAAGCTCCATTGGGATACAATGGCAACTTTTGACGCCCGCTGCAGCGGCTGTGATTAATGTAGGAATCTGAAATTCGCACAGTCACTTCCTCTTAACATTTTTAAATTTTCAAGTGACTTTCAGCCATGTGTCACTTTTCTGTCCCATTTTGGATTTCACATGCTTTCCTATTGGGCCTTTGCTTCCAACAGGATCTGGCATGATGCCCAGACACGACATAATTGGCCAATACAGCACCACCCACATGTGGGAAACGGCGCTACTGACCATTTTGGTCAAATGTTGAGTTCTGGGCCCAGATGTGGTGAGGCTGAGTTGCTAAAGGAGGCCAATCTGACTCATGACCTTTGGTGACCTTTGGTGACATTAAGTATTGGCACCCTTTTTGAGGCACTTCCCAGTACAGGATTTGGACCAAACTGACAGAGTACACTCACCTGGTGATACTGAACACAACCCTGTTAGCGGCTAACTGTTAGCATGTTGCTAACCGGAAGTAGCTCTAGGAAGGTCCTACAAACTTCTGCTTTACAGAGTCTTTACCTCCTTTATACAGAATGCTCCACTATAAATTTGGGCCACGTCACGTAAAGCATCTCCAAGCTAGGAGGTGTCAAACATCCAATGCTTTTCAATGGGGGCGAAACCCCTTATACTCCCTAGAAATGCAGACCCACATATGGCTACAGTATATTCAAGTTTGAAATTCTACTTCTGCTTTGTTAAATGATTCAGTGTTTAGAATGAGTTAGGAAATGTTTGGTGCCTTACCCTCAGTTTTTTCTTCTTCTAATCATTCAGCTATTGTTCTTTCATGTTCAAATTCTTCAACTCTTTCAAATTCTTCAACTTTTTCAACTTCTTCAACTTTTTCAACTTCTTCAATGCTTTTCAGCTATTTTTTCTCTTCTTCAAAGATCTTCTGCATCTTTTGCTCAATCATTCAGCTATCTGCATTCACAGTGCATTTTCGCAGGAAATGCAAATTTTTCTAGTTACTGTGAATGCAGTAGGCATTCACAGTTCTTGAGATCCTGTTTCTCTTTATTCTTTATTCTTCTTATTACTGTGAATGCAGTAGGCATTCACAGTTCTTGAGATCCTGTTTCTCTTTATTCTTTATTCTTCTTATTCTTATGGGTTATTCTTCCAAATGCGTTTTTACTGTTTAAAGTTTGATTCGCTTCTCCTCCTACAATTTTTCTCCAATTTCAACCATTCAACTTTTAAACTATTCAGCTTCTTCTGGAATCGATGGCTATATCTTTTTGTACTTTTAACTCTTCAACTTTTTAAAATATTCAGCTTTTTCTGAAAATTTTCAGCTTTTTTTCTCCCATAGGAAATGAATGTAATTCACTAAAATTCCGCTCATTTCAGCTGCTTTTTGACAGCTTACTGCTTCAGCCTACTTTCAGCTAGAAACGCCATTCAACTTTTAAAATGTAGTGATATCTTTCAGCTATTATGGTCTATTTCAGCTTTTTCATATCTTTTACCATTTTCATATAGTACCTCCTTAAAATTATTTTGGCTTTTCAAGAAATTCAGCAAATAACATGCGTTGCTATGGTCGTCAAGTGGCAGTTGGTAGAGTGCGCACTCTAGAAATTCAACAAATTCTTCTTCTCCGAACAACTTCTTCTCACTCGCTCAATTTTCAACCTATCCACATGAATTATACATCAAAACGTAGGAATTTTTGTCTGGATTCAGGAAATGTAACCCTCATTGCTGTAGCATTTATAGATTTTTCGCAAATCACCTCAGAGCGACACAAACCCGAAACCTCCCCCATTCATTTCCTATGGAGCGGTTTTGAAAAATGACGCCTGAAAATTGAAAACATCACACGTTTTCGCATCGTCGCTACTCCGAAACCGTTTCATGTACAAGCATGAGACTTTCACACATGAATGTCCCGACCCTTCTGGCACTCATAAAAAAGGAATTGTTTGGATAACTGTTACGGTTTTACCGCAGGAACAATTTGTTCGGGAGTAGCGAATGTGCAAATTCCTGAAAACGCTTTTCAGCTGCATTTTCCCACATCATCCACTTTTTTACATCGTCGCTGTGCCTACACCGATTTTTGTACAAACATGAAAATGGGCACCATAGTCCTCAAAAGCCTGCTGATACTCATAGTGAAAGAATTATTTTGATATCTCTTATACTTTTTCAGCTACAGCGATTTGTTCGGGACCGTTTTTAGAGGATTTCTGAAAGTCCATAAAAATCAACTTTATATCATAATTTTTCACGCCTTTATTAAACTTTTTCCAGCAAAAACCGATAGCCTGTCTTCTTCCCCTATCCGTTACGAAATAAACGCAGAAAAAATTACGTCTCTACCATTTACGGATCAGGAGATATGGAGCGTTGTTCGGGGCAAAGTTCTCCATTATAATCCAATGGGACTTATTGTGAGCAAAGTCTCTGCACTTCGGTAGACTGGCCTGCAGCAGAGGTGTGAGTGAGTTTCCATGACGACGGAACTCTGAGGGCCAGAGGGAGAAGCTCCATTGGGATACAATGGCAACTTTCGACGCCCGCTGCAGCGGCTGTGATTAATGTAGGAATCTGAAATTCGCACAGTCACTTCCTCTTAACATTTTTAAATTTTCAAGTGACTTTCAGCCATGTGTCACTTTTCTGTCCCATTTTGGATTTCACATGCTTTCCTATTGGGCCTTTGCTTCCAACAGGATCTGGCATGATGCCCAGACACCACATAATTGGCCAATACAGCACCACCCACATGTGGGAAATGGCGCTACTGACCATTTTGGTCAAATGTTGAGTTCTGGGCCCAGATGTGGTGAGGCTGAGTTGCTAAAGGAGGCCAATCTGACCCATGAACTTTGGTGACCTTTGGTGACATTAAGTATTGGCACCCTTTTTGAGGCACTTCCCAGTACAGGATTTGGACCAAACTGACAGAGTACAATCACCTGGTGATACTGAACACAACCCTGTTAGCGGCTAACTGTTAGCATGTTGCTAACCGGAAGTAGCTCTAGGAAGGTCCTACAAACTTCTGCTTTACAGAGTCTTTACCTCCTTTATACAGAATGCTCCACTATAAATTTGGGCCACGTCACGTAAAGCATCTCCAAGCTAGGAGGTGTCAAACATCCAATGCTTTTCAATGGGGGCGAAACCCCTTATACTCCCTAGAAATGCAGGCCCACATATGGCTACAGTATATTCAAGTTTGAAATTCTACTTCTGCTTTGTTAAATGATTCAGTGTTTAGAATGAGTTAGGAAATGTTTGGTGCCTTACCCTCAGTTTTTTCTTCTTCTAATCATTCAGCTATTGTTCTTTCATGTTCACATTCTTCAACTCTTTCAAATTCTTCAACTTTTTCAACTTCTTCAACTTTTTCAACTTCTTCAATGCTTTTCAGCTATTTTTTCTCTTCTTCAAAGATCTTCTGCATCTTTTGCTCAATCATTCAGCCATCTGCATTCACAGTGCATTTTCGCAGGAAATGCAAATTTTTCTAGTTCTTATGGGTTATTCTTCCAAATGCGTTTTTACTGTTTAAAGTTTGATTCGCTTCTCCTCCTACAATTTTTCTCCGATTTCAACCATTCAACATTTAAACTATTCAGCTTCTTCTGGAATCGATGGCTATATCTTTTTGTACTTATACCTTTTCAACTTTTTAAAATATTCAGCTTTTTCTGCAAGTTTTCAGCTTTTTTTCTACCATAGGAAATGCATTGAAATCACTAAAATTCCGCTCATTTCAGCTGCTTTTTGACAGCTTACTGCTTCAGCCTACTTTCAGCTAGAAACGCCATTCAACTTTTAAAATGTAGTGATATCTTTCAGCTGTTATGGTATATTTCAGCTTTTTTATATCTTTTACCATTTTCATATAGTACCTCCTTAAAATAATTTTGGCTTTTCAAAAAATTCAGCAAATAACATGCGTTGCTATGGTCGTCAAGTGGCAGTTGGTAGAGTGCGCACTCTAGAAATTCAACTAATTCTTCTTCTCCGAACAACTTCTTCTCAGTCGCTCAATTTTCAACCTATCCACATAAATTATACATCAAAACGTAGGAATTTTTGTCTGGATTCAGGAAATGTAACCCTCATTGGTGTAGCATTTATAGATTTTTCGCAAATCACCTCAGAGCGACACAAACCCGAAACCTCCACCATTCATTTCCTATGGAGCGGTTTTGAAAAATGACGCCTGAAAATTGAAAACATCACACGTTTTCGCATCGTCGCTACTCCGAAACCGTTTCATGTACAAGCATGAGACTTTCACACATGAATGTCCCGACCCTTCTGGCACTCATAAAAAAGGAATTGTTTGGATAACTGTTACGGTTTTACCGCAGGAACAATTTGTTCGGGAGTAGCGAATGTGCAAATTCCTGAAAACGCTTTTCAGCTGCATTTTCCCACATCATCCACTTTTTTACATCGTCGCTGTGCCTACACCGATTTTTGTACAAACATGAAAATGGGCACCATAGTCCTCAAAAGCCTGCTGATACTCATAGTGAAAGAATTATTTTGATATCTCTTATACTTTTTCAGCTACAGCGATTTGTTCGGGACCGTTTCTAGAGGATTTCTGAAAGTCCATAAAAATCACCTTTATATCATAATTTTTCACGCCTTTATTAAACTTTTTCCAGCAAAAACCGATAGCCTGTCTTCTTCCCCTATCCGTTACGAAATAAACGCAGAAAAAATTACGTCTCTACCATTTACGGATCAGGAGATATGGAGCGTTGTTCGGGGCAAAGTTCTCCATTATAATCCAATGGGACTTATTGTGAGCAAAGTCTCTGCACTTCGGTAGACTGGCCTGCAGCAGAGGTGTGAGTGAGTTTCCATGACGACGGAACTCTGAGGGCCAGAGGGAGAAGCTCCATTGGGATACAATGGCAACTTTCGACGCCCGCTGCAGCGGCTGTGATTAATGTAGGAATCTGAAATTCGCACAGTCACTTCCTCTTAACATTTTTAAATTTTCAAGTGACTTTCAGCCATGTGTCACTTTTCTGTCCCATTTTGGATTTCACATGCTTTCCTATTGGGCCTTTGCTTCCAACAGGATCTGGCATGATGCCCAGACACGACATAATTGGCCAATACAGCACCACCCACATGTGGGAAATGGCGCTACTGACCATTTTGGTCAAATGTTGAGTTCTGGGCCCAGATGTGGTGAGGCTGAGTTGCTAAAGGAGGCCAATCTGACTTATGACCTTTGGTGACCTTTGGTGACATTAAGTATTGGCACCCTTTTTGAGGCACTTCCCAGTACAGGATTTGGACCAAACTGACAGAGTACACTCACCTGGTGATACTGAACACAACCCTGTTAGCGGCTAACGGTTAGCATGTTGCTAATTGGAAGTAGCTCTAGGAAGCTCGGACAAACTTCTGCTTTACAGAGTCTTTACCTCCTTTATACAGAATGCTCCACTATAAATTTGGGCCACGTCACGTAAAGCATCTCCAAGCTAGGAGGTGTCAAACATCCAATGCTTTTCAATGGGGGCGAAACCCCTTATACTCCCTAGAAATGCAGGCCCACATATGGCTACAGTATATTCAAGTTTGAAATTCTACTTCTGCTTTGTTAAATGATTCAGTGTTTAGAATGAGTTAGGAAATGTTTGGTGCCTTACCCTCAGTTTTTTCTTCTTCTAATCATTCAGCTATTGTTCTTTCATGTACAACTTCTTCAACTTTTTCAACTTCTTCAATGCTTTTCAGCTATTTTTTCTCTTCTTCAAAGATCTTCTGCATCTTTTGCTCAATCATTCAGCTATCTGCATTCACAGTGCATTTTCGCAGGAAATGCAAATTTTTCTAGTTATTATTACTGTGAATGCAGTAGGCATTCACAGTTCTTGAGATCCTGTTTCTCTTTATTCTTTATTCTTCTTCTTCTTCTTCTTCTTCTTCTTCTTAGTGTTTATTCTTCCTAATGCGTTTTTACTGTTTAAAGTTTGATTCGCTTCTCCTCCTACAATTTTTCTCCGATTTCAACCATTCAACTTTTAAACTATTCAGCTTCTTCTGGAATCGATGGCTATATCTTTTTGTAGTTTTAACTCTTCAACTTTTTAAAATATTCAGCTTTTTCTGCAAATTTTCAGCTTTTTTTCTCCCATAGGAAATGAATGTAATTCACTGAAATTCTGCTCATTTCAGCTGCTTTTTGACAGCTTACTGCTTCAGCCTACTTTCAGCTAGAAACGCCATTCAACTTTTAAAATGTAGTGATATCTTTCAGCTATTATGGTATATTTCAGCTTTTTCATATCTTTTACCATTTTCATATAGTACCTCCTTAAAATAATTTTGGCTTTTCAAGAAATTCAGCAAATAACATGCGTTGCTATGGTCGTCAAGGAGGCAGTTATAGAGTGCGCACTCTAGAAATTCAACAAATTCTTCTTCTCCGAACAACTTCTTCTCAGTCACTCAATTTTCAACCTATCCACATAAATTATACATCAAAACGTAGGAATTTTTGTCTGGATTCAGGAAATGTAACCCTCATTGCTGTAGCATTTATAGATTTTTCGCAAATCACCTCAGAGCGACACAAACCCGAAACCTCCCCCATTCATTTCCTATGGAGCGGTTTTGAAAAATGACGCCTGAAAATTGAAAACATCACACGTTTTCGCATCGTCGCTACTCCGAAACCGTTTCATGTACAAGCATGAGACTTTCACACATGAATGTCCCGACCCTTCTGGCACTCATAAAAAAGGAATTGTTTGGATAACTGTTACGGTTTTACCGCAGGAACAATTTGTTCGGGAGTAGCGAATGTGCAAATTCCTGAAAACGCTTTTCAGCTGCATTTTCCCACATCATCCACTTTTTTACATCGTCGCTGTGCCTACACCGATTTTTGTACAAACATGAAAATGGGCACCATAGTCCTCAAAAGCCTGCTGATACTCATAGTGAAAGAATTATTTTGATATCTCTTATACTTTTTCAGCTACAGCGATTTGTTCGGGACCGTTTTTAGAGGATTTCTGAAAGTCCATAAAAATTACCTTTATATCATAATTTTTCACGCCTTTATTAAACTTTTTCCAGCAAAAACCGATAGCCTGTCTTCTTCCCCTATCCGTTACGAAATAAACGCAGAAAAAATTACGTCTCTACCATTTACGGATCAGGAGATATGGAGCGTTGTTCGGGGCAAAGTTCTCCATTATAATCCAATGGGACTTATTGTGAGCAAAGTCTCTGCACTTCGGTAGACTGGCCCGCTGCAGGTGTGAGTGAGTTTCCATGACGACGGAACTCTGAGGGCCAGAGGGAGAAGCTCCATTGGGATACAATGGCAACTTTCGACGCCCGCTGCAGCGGCTGTGATTAATGTAGGAATCTGAAATTCGCACAGTCACTTCCTCTTAACATTTTTAAATTTTCAAGTGACTTTCAGCCATGTGTCACTTTTCTGTCCCATTTTGGATTTCACATGCTTTCCTATTGGGCCTTTGCTTCCAACAGGATCTGGCATGATGCCCAGACACGACATAATTGGCCAATACAGCACCACCCACATGTGGGAAATGGCGCTACTGACCATTTTGGTCAAATGTTGAGTTCTGGGCCCAGATGTGGTGAGGCTGAGTTGCTAAAGGAGGCCAATCTGACTTATGACCTTTGGTGACCTTTGGTGACATTAAGTATTGGCACCCTTTTTGAGGCACTTCCCAGTACAGGATTTGGACCAAACTGACAGAGTACACTCACCTGGTGATACTGAACACAACCCTGTTAGCGGCTAACGGTTAGCATGTTGCTAATTGGAAGTAGCTCTAGGAAGCTCGGACAAACTTCTGCTTTACAGAGTCTTTACCTCCTTTATACAGAATGCTCCACTATAAATTTGGGCCACGTCACGTAAAGCATCTCCAAGCTAGGAGGTGTCAAACATCCAATGCTTTTCAATGGGGGCGAAACCCCTTATACTCCCTAGAAATGCAGGCCCACATATGGCTACAGTATATTCAAGTTTGAAATTCTACTTCTGCTTTGTTAAATGATTCAGTGTTTAGAATGAGTTAGGAAATGTTTGGTGCCTTACCCTCAGTTTTTTCTTCTTCTAATCATTCAGCTATGGTTCTTTCATGTTCAAATTCTTCAACTCTTTCAAATTCTTCAACTTTTTCAACTTCTTCAACTTTTTCAACTTCTTCAATGCTTTTCAGCTATTTTTTCTCTTCTTCAAAGATCTTCTGCATCTTTTGCTCAATCATTCAGCTATCTGCATTCACAGTGCATTTTCGCAGGAAATGCAAATTTTTCTAGTTATTATAGGATATTCTTCCAAATGCGTTTTTACTGTTTAAAGTTTGATTCGCTTCTCCTCCTACAATTTTTCTCCGATTTCAACCATTCAACTTTTAAACTATTCAGCTTCTTCTGGAATCGATGGCTATATCTTTTTGTACTTTTAACTCTTCAACTTTTTAAAATATTCAGCTTTTTCTGCAAATTTTCAGCTTTTTTTCTCCCATAGGAAATGAATGTAATTCACTAAAATTCCGCTCATTTCAGCTGCTTTTTGACAGCTTACTGCTTCAGCCTACTTTCAGCTAGAAACGCCATTCAACTTTTAAAATGTAGTGATATCTTTCAGCTATTATGGTCTATTTCAGCTTTTTCATATCTTTTACCATTTTCATATAGTACCTCCTTAAAATAATTTTGGCTTTTCAAGAAATTCAGCAAATAACATGCGTTGCTATGGTCGTCAAGGAGGCAGTTATAGAGTGCGCACTCTAGAAATTCAACAAATTCTTCTTCTCCGAACAACTTCTTCTCAGTCGCTCAATTTTCAACCTATCCACATAAATTATACATCAAAACGTAGGAATTTTTGTCTGGATTCAGGAAATGTAACCCTCATTGCTGTAGCATTTATAGATTTTTCGCAAATCACCTCAGAGCGACACAAACCCGAAACCTCCCCCATTCATTTCCTATGGAGCGGTTTTGAAAAATGACGCCTGAAAATTGAAAACATCACACGTTTTCGCATCGTCGCTACTCCGAAACCGTTTCATGTACAAGCATGATACTTTCACACATGAATGTCCCGACCCTTCTGGCACTCATAAAAAAGGAATTGTTTGGATAACTGTTACGGTTTTACCGCAGGAACAATTTGTTCGGGAGTAGCGAATGTGCAAATTCCTGAAAACGCTTTTCAGCTGCATTTTCCCACATCATCCACTTTTTTACATCGTCGCTGTGCCTACACCGATTTTTGTACAAACATGAAAATGGGCACCATAGTCCTCAAAAGCCTGCTGATACTCATAGTGAAAGAATTATTTTGATATCTCTTATACTTTTTCAGCTACAGCGATTTGTTCGGGACCGTTTTTAGAGGATTTCTGAAAGTCCATAAAAATTACCTTTATATCATAATTTTTCACGCCTTTATTAAACTTTTTCCAGCAAAAACCGATAGCCTGTCTTCTTCCCCTATCCGTTACGAAATAAACGCAGAAAAAATTACGTCTCTACCATTTACGGATCAGGAGATATGGAGCGTTGTTCGGGGCAAAGTTCTCCATTATAATCCAATGGGACTTATTATGAGCAAAGTCTCTGCACTTCGGTAGACTGGCTGCTGCAGGTGTGTGAGTGAGTTTCCATGACGACGGAACTCTGAGGGCCAGAGGGAGAAGCTCCATTGAGATAGAATGGCAACTTTCGACGCCCGCTGCAGCGGCTGTGATTAATGTAGGAATCTGAAATTCGCACAGTCACTTCCTCTTAACATTTTTAAATTTTCAAGTGACTTTCAGCCATGTGTCACTTTTCTGTCCCATTTTGGATTTCACATGCTTTCCTATTGGGCCTTTGCTTCCAACAGGATCTGGCATGATGCCCAGACACGACATAATTGGCCAATACAGCACCACCCACATGTGGGAAATGGCGCTACTGACCATTTTGGTCAAATGTTGAGTTCTGGGCCCAGATGTGGTGAGGCTGAGTTGCTAAAGGAGGCCAATCTGACTCATGACCTTTGGTGACCTTTGGTGACATTAAGTATTGGCACCCTTTTTGAGGCACTTCCCAGTACAGGATTTGGACCAAACTGACAGAGTACACTCACCTGGTGATACTGAACACAACCCTGTTAGCGGCTAACTGTTAGCATGTTGCTAACCGGAAGTAGCTCTAGGAAGGTCCTACAAACTTCTGCTTTACAGAGTCTTTACCTCCTTTATACAGAATGCTCCACTATAAATTTGGGCCACGTCACGTAAAGCATCTCCAAGCTAGGAGGTGTCAAACATCCAATGCTTTTCAATGGGGGCGAAACCCCTTATACTCCCTAGAAATGCAGGCCCACATATGGCTACAGTATATTCAAGTTTGAAATTCTACTTCTGCTTTGTTAAATGATTCAGTGTTTAGAATGAGTTAGGAAATGTTTGGTGCCTTACCCTCAGTTTTTTCTACTTTTAATCATTCAGCTATTGTTCTTTCATGTTCAAATTCTTCAACTCTTTCAAATTCTTCAACTTTTTCAACTTCTTCAACTTTTTCAACTTCTTCAATGCTTTTCAGCTATTTTTTCTCTTCTTCAAAGATCTTCTGCATCTTTTGCTCAATCATTCAGCTATCTGCATTCACAGTGCATTTTCGCAGGAAATGCAAATTTTTCTAGTTACTGTGAATGCAGTAGGCATTCACAGTTCTTGAGATCCTGTTTCTCTTTATTACTGTGAATGCAGTAGGCATTCACAGTTCTTGAGATCCTCTTTTTTAAAGTTTGATTCGCTTCTCCTCCTACAATTTTTCTCCGATTTCAACCATTCAACTTTTAAACTATTCAGCTTCTTCTGGAATCGATGGCTATATCTTTTTGTACTTATACCTTTTCAACTTTTTAAAATATTCAGCTTTTTCTGCAAATTTTCAGCTTTTTTTTTCTCCCATAGGAAATGAATGTAATTCACTAAAATTCCGCTCATTTCAGCTGCTTTTTGACAGCTTACTGCTTCAGCCTACTTTCAGCTAGAAACGCCATTCAACTTTTAAAATGTATTGATATCTTTCAACTATTATGGTATATTTCAGCTTTTTCATATCTTTTACCATTTTCATATAGTACCTCCTTAAAATAATTTTGGCTTTTCAAGAAATTCAGCAAATAACATGCGTTGCTATGGTCGTCAAGGAGGCAGTTATAGAGTGCACACTCTAGAAATTCAACAAATTCTTCTCCTCCGAACAACTTCTTCTCACTCGCTCAATTTTCAACCTATCCACATAAATTATACATCAAAACGTAGGAATTTTTGTCTGGATTCAGGAAATGTAACCCTCATTGGTGTAGCATTTATAGATTTTTCGCAAATCACCTCAGAGCGACACAAACCCGAAACCTCCCCCATTCATTTCCTATGGAGCGGTTTTGAAAAATGACGTCTGAAAATCCAAAACATCACACGTTTTCGCATCGTCGCTACTCCTAAACTTTTTAATGTACAGGCATGAGACTTTCACACATGAATGTCCCAACCCTTCTGGCACTCACAAAAAAGGAATTTTGTGGATAACTGTTACGGTTTTGCCGCAGGAACAATTTGTTCGGGAGTAGCGAATGTGCAAAATACTGAAAATGCTTTAGAGCTGCATTTTTCCACATGATCCACTTTTTTACATCGTCGCTGTGCCTACACCGATTTTTGTACAAACATAAAAATGAGCAACATAGTCCTCAAAAGCCTGCTGATACTCACAGTGAAAGAATTATTTTGATATCTCTTATACTTTTTCAGCTAGAGCGATTTGTTCGGAACCGTTTTTAGAGGATTTTTGAAATTCCTTAAAAATCCCCTTTATATCATAATTTTTTACGCCTTTATTAAAATATTTCCTGCAAAAACCGATAGCAAGTCTTCTTCCCCTCTCCGTTAAGAAATAAACGCAGAAAAAATTACGTCTCTACCATTTACGGATCAGGAGATATGGAGCGTTGTGCGAGGCAAAGTTCTCCATTATAACCCAATGGGACATATTCTGAGCATAGTGTCTGCACTTTGGTAGACTGGCCCGCTGCAGGTGTGTCAGTGAGTTTCCATGACGACGGAACTCTGAGGGCCAGAGGGAGACGCTCTATTGGGATACAATGGCAACTTTCGATGCTCACTGCAGTTGCTGTGATTAATGTAGGAATCTGAAATTCGCACAGTCACTTCCTCTTGACATTTGAAAATTTTCAAGTGACTTTCAGCCATGTGTCACTTTTCTGTCCCATTTTGGATTTCACATGCTTTCCTATTGGGCTTTTGCTTCCAACAGGACCTGGCATGATGCCCAGACACGACCCAATTGGCCAATACAGCACCACCCACCTGTGGGAAATGGCGCTACACGCCATTTTGGTCAAATGTTGAGTTCTGGGCCCAGATGTGGTGAGGCTGAGTTGCTAAAGGAGGCCAATCTGACCCATGAACTTTGGTGACGTTTGGTGACATTAAGTATTGGCACCCCTTTTTGAGGCACTTCCCAGTACAGGATTTGGACCAAACTGACAGAGTACAATCACCCGGTGATACTGAACACAACCATGTTAGCGGCTAACGGTTAGCATGTTGCTAATCGGAAGTAGCTCTAGGAAGCTCGGACAAACTTCTGCTTTTTAGAGTCTGTACCTCCTTTATACAGAATGCTCCACAATAAGTTTGGGCCTTGTCATGTAAAGCATCTCCAAGTTAGGAGGTGTCAAACATCCAATGCTTTTCAATGGGGGCGAAACCCCTTATACTCCCTCGAAATGCAGGCCCACATATGGCTACAGTATATTCAAGTTTGAAATTCTACTTCTGCTTTGTTAAACGATTCAGTGTTTAGAATTATTTAGGAAATGTTAGGTGCCTTTCCCTCAGTTTTTTCTTCTTCTAATCATTCAGCTATTGTTCTTTCATGTTCAAATTCTTCAACTCTTTTAAATTCTTCAACTTTTTCAACTTCTTCAACTTTTTCAACTTCTTCAATGCTCTTCAGCTATTTTTTCTCTTCTTCAAAGACCTTCTGCATCTTTTGCTCAATCATTCAGCTTACTGCATTCACAGTGCATTTTCGCAGGAAATGCAATTTTTCTAGTTCTTTATTCTTCTTCTTCTTAGTGTTTATTCTTCCAAATGCGTTTTTACTGTTTAAAGTTTGATTCGCTTCTCCTCCTACAATTTTTCTCCGATTTCAACCATTCAACTTTTAAACTATTCAGCTTCTTCTGGAATCGATGGCTATATCTTTTTGTACTTTTAACTCTTCAACTTTTTAAAATATTCAGCTTTTTCTGCAAATTTTCAGCTTTTTTTCTCCCATAGGAAATGAATGTAATTCACTAAAATTCCGCTCATTTCAGCTGCTTTTTGACAGCTTACTGCTTCAGCCTACTTTCAGCTAGAAACGCCATTCAACTTTTAAAATGTAGTGATATCTTTCAGCTATTATGGTCTATTTCAGCTTTTTCATATCTTTTACCATTTTCATATAGTACCTCCTTAAAATAATTTTGGCTTTTCAAGAAATTCAGCAAATAACATGCGTTGCTATGGTCGTCAAGGAGGCAGTTATAGAGTGCGCACTCTAGAAATTCAACAAATTCTTCTTCTCCGAACAACTTCTTCTCAGTCGCTCAATTTTCAACCTATCCACATAAATTATACATCAAAACGTAGGAATTTTTGTCTGGATTCAGGAAATGTAACCCTCATTGGTGTAGCATTTGTAGATTTTTCGCAAATCACCTCAGAGCGACACAAACCCGAAATCTCCCCCATTCATTTCCTATGGAGCGGTTTTGAAAAATGACGTCTGAAAATCCAAAACATCACACGTTTTCGCATCGTCGCTACTCCGAAACCGTTTCATGTACAAGCATGAGACTTTCACACATGAATGTCCCGACCCTTCTGGCACTCATAAAAAAGGAATTGTTTGGATAACTGTTACGGTTTTACCGCAGGAACAATTTGTTCGGGAGTAGCGAATGTGCAAATTCCTGAAAACGCTTTTCAGATGCATTTTCCCACATCATCCACTTTTTTACATCGTCGCTGTGCCTACACCGATTTTTGTACAAACATGAAAATGGGCACCATAGTCCTCAAAAGCCTGCTGATACTCATAGTGAAAGAATTATTTTGATATCTCTTATACTTTTTCAGCTACAGCGATTTGTTCGGGACCGTTTTTAGAGGATTTCTGAAAGTCCATAAAAATCACCTTTATATCATAATTTTTCACGCCTTTATTAAACTTTTTCCAGCAAAAACCGATAGCCTGTCTTCTTCCCCTATCCGTTACGAAATAAACGCAGAAAAAATTACGTCTCTACCATTTACGGATCAGGAGATATGGAGCGTTGTTCGGGGCAAAGTTCTCCATTATAATCCAATGGGACTTATTGTGAGCAAAGTCTCTGCACTTCGGTAGACTGGCCCGCTGCAGGTGTGAGTGAGTTTCCATGACGACGGAACTCTGAGGGCCAGAGGGAGAAGCTCCATTGGGATACAATGGCAACTTTCGACGCCCGCTGCAGCGGCTGTGATTAATGTAGGAATCTGAAATTCGCACAGTCACTTCCTCTTAACATTTTTAAATTTTCAAGTGACTTTCAGCCATGTGTCACTTTTCTGTCCCATTTTGGATTTCACATGCTTTCCTATTGGGCCTTTGCTTCCAACAGGATCTGGCATGATGCCCAGACACGACATAATTGGCCAATACAGCACCACCCACATGTGGGAAATGGCGCTACTGACCATTTTGGTCAAATGTTGAGTTCTGGGCCCAGATGTGGTGAGGCTGAGTAGCTAAAGGAGGCCAATCTGACTCATGACCTTTGGTGACCTTTGGTGACATTAAGTATTGGCACCCTTTTTGAGGCACTTCCCAGTACAGGATTTGGACCAAACTGACAGAGTACACTTACCTGGTGATACTGAACACAACCCTGTTAGCGGCTAACTGTTAGCATGTTGCTAACCGGAAGTAGGTCTAGGAAGATCCTACAAACTTCTGCTTTACAGAGTCTTTACCTCCTTTATACAGAATGCTCCACTATAAATTTGGGCCACGTCACGTAAAGCATCTCCAAGCTAGGAGGTGTCAAACATCCAATGCTTTTCAATGGGGGCGAAACCCCTTATACTCCCTAGAAATGCAGGCCCACATATGGCTATATTCAAGTTTGAAATTCTACTTCTGCTTTGTTAAACGATTCATTGTTTAGAATGAGTTAGGAAATGTTTGGTGCCTTTCCCTCAGTTTTTTCTTCTTCTAATCATTCAGCTATTGTTCTTTCATGTTCAAATTCTTCAACTCTTTCAAATTCTTCAACATTTTCAACTTCTTCAACTTTTTCAACTTCTTCAATGCTTTTCAGCTATTTTTTCTCTTCTTCAAAGATCTTCTGCATCTTTTGCTCAATCATTCAGCTATCTGCATTCACAGTGCATTTTCGCAGGAAATGCAAATTTTTCTAGTTACTGTGAATGCAGTAGGCATTCACAGTTCTTGAGATCCTCTTTCGCCTTTTTACTGTTTAAAGTTTGATTCGCTTCTCCTCCTACAGTTTTTCTCCGATTTCAACCATTCAACTTTTAAACTATTCAGCTTCTTCTGGAATCGATGGCTATATCTTTTTGTACTTATACCTTTTCAACTTTTTAAAATATTCAGCTTTTTCTGCAAATTTTCAGCTTTTTTTTCTCCCATAGGAAATGAATGTAATTCACTAAAATTCCGCTCATTTCAGCTGCTTTTTGACAGCTTACTGCTTCAGCCTACTTTCAGCTAGAAACGCCATTCAACTTTTAAAATGTAGTGATATCTTTCAGCTATTATGGTATATTTCAGCTTTTTCATATCTTTTACCATTTTCATATAGTACCTCCTTAAAATAATTTTGGCTTTTCAAGAAATTCAGCAAATAACATGCGTTGCTATGGTCGTCAAGGAGGCAGTTATAGAGTGCGCACTCTAGAAATTCAACATATTCTTCTTCTCCGAACAACTTCTTCTCACTCGCTCAATTTTCAACCTATCCACATAAATTATACATCAAAACGTAGGTATTTTTGTCTGAATTCAGGAAATGTAACCCTCATTGGTGTAGCATTTATAGATTTTTCGCAAATCACCTCAGAGCGACACAAACCCGAAATCCTCCCCATTCATTTCCTATGGAGCGCTTTTGAAAAATGACGTCTGAAAATCCAAAACATCACATGTTTTCGCATCGTCGCTACTCCTAAACCGTTTCATGTACAAGCATGAGATTTTCACACATGAATGTCCCGACCCTTCTGGCACTCATAAAAAAGGAATTGTTTGGATAACTGTTATGGTTTTACCGCAGGAACAATTTGTTCGGGAGTAGCGAATGTGCAAATTCCTGAAAACGCTTTTCAGCTGCATTTTCCCACATCATCCACTTTTTTACATCGTCGCTGTGCCTACACCGATTTTTGTACAAACATGAAAATGGGCACCATAGTCCTCAAAAGCCTGCTGATACTCATAGTGAAAGAATTATTTTTATATCTCTTATACTTTTTCAGCTACAGCGATTTGTTCGGGACCGGTTTTAGAGGATTTCTGAAAATCCATAAAAATCACCTTTATATCATAATTTTTCACGCCTTTATTAAACTTTTTCCAGCAAAAACCGATAGCCTGTCTTCTTCCCCTATCCGTTACGAAATAAACGCAGAAAAAATTACGTCTCTACCATTTACGGATTTGGAGATATGGAGCGTTGTTCGGGGCAAAGTTCTCCATTATAATCCAATGGGACTTATTGTGAGCAAAGTCTCTGCACTTCGGTAGACTGGCCTGCAGCAGAGGTGTGAGTGAGTTTCCATGACGACGGAACTCTGAGGGCCAGAGGGAGAAGCTCCATTGGGATACAATGGCAACTTTCGACACCCGCTGCAGCGGCTGTGATTAATGTAGGAATCTGAAATTCGCACAGTCACTTCCCTCTTAACATTTTTAAATTTTCAAGTGACTTTCAGCCATGTGTCACTTTTCTGTCCCATTTTGGATTTCACATGCTTTCCTATTGGGCCTTTGCTTCCAACAGGACCTGGCATGATGCCCAGACACGACATAATTGGCCAATACAGCACCACCCACATGTGGGAAATGGCGCTACTGACCATTTTGGTCAAATGTTGAGTTCTGGGCCCAGATGTGGTGAGGCTGAGTTGCTAAAGGAGGCCAATCTGACTCATGACCTTTGGTGACCTTTGGTGACATTAAGTATTGGCACCCTTTTTGAGGCACTTCCCAGTACAGGATTTGGACCAAACTGACAGAGTACACTCACCTGGTGATACTGAACACAACCCTGTTAGCGGCTAACTGTTAGCATGTTGCTAACCGGAAGTAGCTCTAGGAAGGTCCTACAAACTTCTGCTTTACAGAGTCTTTACCTCCTTTATACAGAATGCTCCACTATAAATTTGGGCCACATCACGTAAAGCATCTCCAAGCTAGGAGGTGTCAAACATCCAATGCTTTTCAATGGGGGCGAAACCCCTTATACTCCCTAGAAATGCAGGCCCACATATGGCTACAGTATATTCAAGTTTGAAATTCTACTTCTGCTTTGTTAAATGATTCAGTGTTTAGAATGAGTTAGGAAATGTTTGGTGCCTTACCCTCAGTTTTTTCTTCTTCTAATCATTCAGCTATTGTTCTTTCATGTTCAAATTCTTCAACTCTTTCAAATTCTTCAACTTTTTCAACTTCTTCAATGCTTTTCAGCTATTTTTTCTCTTCTTCAAAGATCTTCTGCATCTTTTGCTCAATCATTCAGCTATCTGCATTCACAGTGCATTTTCGCAGGAAATGCAAATTTTTCTAGTTACTGTGAATGCAGTAGGCATTCACAGTTCTTGAGATCCTGTTTCTCTTTATTCTTTATTCTTCTTATTATTACTGTGAATGCAGTAGGCATTCACAGTTATTGAGATCCTCTTTCGCCTTTTTTCTGTTTAAAGTTTGATTCGCTTCTCCTCCTACAGTTTTTCTCCGATTTCAACCATTCAACTTTTAAACTATTCAGCTTCTTCTGGAATCGATGGCTATATCTTTTTGTACTTATACCTTTTCAACTTTTTAAAATATTCAGCTTTTTCTGCAAATTTTCAGCTTTTTTTTCTCCCATAGGAAATGAATGTAATTCACTAAAATTCCGCTCATTTCAGCTGCTTTTTGACAGCTTACTGCTTCAGCCTACTTTCAGCTAGAAACGCCATTCAACTTTTAAAATGTAGTGATATCTTTCAGCTATTATGGTATATTTCAGCTTTTTCATATCTTTTACCATTTTCATATAGTACCTCCTTAAAATAATTTTGGCTTTTCAAGAAATTCAGCAAATAACATGCGTTGCTATGGTCGTCAAGGAGGCAGTTATAGAGTGCGCACTCTAGAAATTCAACATATTCTTCTTCTCCGAACAACTTCTTCTCACTCGCTCAATTTTCAACCTATCCACATAAATTATACATCAAAACGTAGGTATTTTTGTCTGAATTCAGGAAATGTAACCCTCATTGGTGTAGCATTTATAGATTTTTCGCAAATCACCTCAGAGCGACACAAACCCGAAATCCTCCCCATTCATTTCCTATGGAGCGCTTTTGAAAAATGACGTCTGAAAATCCAAAACATCACATGTTTTTGCATCGTCGCTACTCCTAAACCGTTTCATGTACAAGCATGAGATTTTCACACATGAATGTCCCGACCCTTCTGGCACTCATAAAAAAGGAATTGTTTGGATAACTGTTATGGTTTTACCGCAGGAACAATTTGTTCGGGAGTAGCGAACGTGCAAATTCCTGAAAACGCTTTTCAGCTGCATTTTCCCACATCATCCACTTTTTTACATCGTCGCTGTGCCTACACCGATTTTTGTACAAACATGAAAATGGGCACCATAGTCCTCAAAAGCCTGCTGATACTCATAGTGAAAGAATTATTTTGATATCTCTTATACTTTTTCAGCTACAGCGATTTGTTCGGGACCGGTTTTAGAGGATTTCTGAAAATCCATAAAAATCACCTTTATATCATAATTTTTCACGCCTTTATTAAACTTTTTCCTGCAAAAACCGATAGCCTGTCTTCTTCCCCTATCCGTTACGAAATAAACGCAGAAAAAATTACGTCTCTACCATTTACGTATCAGGAGATATGGAGCGTTGTTCGGGGCAAAGTTCTCCATTATAATCCAATGGGACTTATTGTGAGCAAAGTCTCTGCACTTCGGTAGACTGGCCTGCAGCAGAGGTGTGAGTGAGTTTCCATGACGACGGAACTCTGAGGGCCAGAGGGAGAAGCTCCATTGGGATACAATGGCAACTTTCGACGCCCGCTGCAGCGGCTGTGATTAATGTAGGAATCTGAAATTCGCACAGTCACTTCCTCTTAACATTTTTAAATTTTCAAGTGACTTTCAGCCATGTGTCACTTTTCTGTCCCATTTTGGATTTCACATGCTTTCCTATTGGGCCTTTGCTTCCAACAGGATCTGGCATGATGCCCAGACACGACATAATTGGCCAATACAGCACCACCCACATGTGGGAAATGGCGCTACTAACAATTTTGGTCAAATGTTGAGTTCTGGGCCCAGATGTGGTGAGGCTGAGTTGCTAAAGGAGGCCAATCTGACTCATTACCTTTGGTGACCTTTGGTGACATTAAGTATTGGCACCCTTTTTGAGGCACTTCCCAGTACAGGATTTGGACCAAACTGACAGAGTACACTCACCTGGTGATACTGAACACAACCCTGTTAGCGGCTAACTGTTAGCATGTTGCTAACCGGAAGTAGCTCTAGGAAGGTCCTACAAACTTCTGCTTTACAGAGTCTTTACCTCCTTTATACAGAATGCTCCACTATAAATTTGGGCCACGTCACGTAAAGCATCTCCAAGCTAGGAGGTGTCAAACATCCAATGCTTTTCAATGGGGGCGAAACCCCTTATACTCCCTAGAAATGCAGGCCCACATATGGCTACAGTATATTCAAGTTTGAAATTCTACTTCTGCTTTGTTAAATGATTCAGTGTTTAGAATGAGTTAGGAAATGTTTGGTGCCTTACCCTCAGTTTTTTCTTCTTCTAATCATTCAGCTATTGTTCTTTCATGTTCAAATTCTTCAACTCTTTCAAATTCTTCAACTTTTTCAACTTCTTCAACTTTTTCAACTTCTTCAACTTTTTCAACTTCTTCAATGCTTTTCAGCTATTATTTCTCTTCTTCAAAGATCTTCTGCATCTTTTGCTCAATCATTCAGCTATCTGCATTCACAGTGCATTTTCGCAGGAAATGCAAATTTTTCTAGTTACTGTGAATGCAGTATGCATTCACAGTTCTTGAGATCCTGTTTCTCTTTATTACTGTGAATGCAGTAGGCATTCACAGTTCTTGAGATCCTGTTTCTCTTTATTCTTTATTCTTCTTCTTCTTCTTCTTCTTCTTCTTCTTAGTGTTTATTCTTCCTAATGCGTTTTTACTGTTTAAAGTTTGATTCGCTTCTCCTCCTACAATTTTTCTCCGATTTCAACCATTCAACTTTTAAACTATTCAGCTTCTTCTGGAATCGATGGCTATATCTTTTTGTAGTTTTAACTCTTCAACTTTTTAAAATATTCAGCTTTTTCTGCAAATTTTCAGCTTTTTTTCTCCCATAGGAAATGAATGTAATTCACTGAAATTCTGCTCATTTCAGCTGCTTTTTGACAGCTTACTGCTTCAGCCTACTTTCAGCTAGAAACGCCATTCAACTTTTAAAATGTAGTGATATCTTTCAGCTATTATGGTATATTTCAGCTTTTTCATATCTTTTACCATTTTCATATAGTACCTCCTTAAAATAATTTTGGCTTTTCAAGAAATTCAGCAAATAACATGCGTTGCTATGGTCGTCAAGGAGGCAGTTATAGAGTGCGCACTCTAGAAATTCAACAAATTCTTCTTCTCCGAACAACTTCTTCTCAGTCACTCAATTTTCAACCTATCCACATAAATTATACATCAAAACGTAGGAATTTTTGTCTGGATTCAGGAAATGTAACCCTCATTGCTGTAGCATTTATAGATTTTTCGCAAATCACCTCAGAGCGACACAAACCCGAAACCTCCCCCATTCATTTCCTATGGAGCGGTTTTGAAAAATGACGCCTGAAAATTGAAAACATCACACGTTTTCGCATCGTCGCTACTCTGAAACCGTTTCATGTACAAGCATGAGACTTTCACACATGAATGTCCCGACCCTTCTGGCACTCATAAAAAAGGAATTGTTTGGATAACTGTTACGGTTTTACCGCAGGAACAATTTGTTCGGGAGTAGCGAATGTGCAAATTCCTGAAAACGCTTTTCAGCTGCATTTTCCCACATCATCCACTTTTTTACATCGTCGCTGTGCCTACACCGATTTTTGTACAAACATGAAAATGGGCACCATAGTCCTCAAAAGCCTGCTGATACTCATAGTGAAAGAATTATTTTGATATCTCTTATACTTTTTCAGCTACAGCGATTTGTTCGGGACCGTTTTTAGAGGATTTCTGAAAGTCCATAAAAATTACCTTTATATCATAATTTTTCACGCCTTTATTAAACTTTTTCCCGCAAAAACCGATAGCCTGTCTTCTTCCCCTATCCGTTACGAAATAAACGCAGAAAAAATTACGTCTCTACCATTTACGGATCAGGAGATATGGAGCGTTGTTCGGGGCAAAGTTCTCCATTATAATCCAATGGGACTTATTGTGAGCAAAGTCTCTGCACTTCGGTAGACTGGCCCGCTGCAGGTGTGAGTGAGTTTCCATGACGACGGAACTCTGAGGGCCAGAGGGAGAAGCTCCATTGGGATACAATGGCAACTTTCGACGCCCGCTGCAGCGGCTGTGATTAATGTAGGAATCTGAAATTCGCACAGTCACTTCCTCTTAACATTTTTAAATTTTCAAGTGACTTTCAGCCATGTGTCACTTTTCTGTCCCATTTTGGATTTCACATGCTTTCCTATTGGGCCTTTGCTTCCAACAGGATCTGGCATGATGCCCAGACACGACATAATTGGCCAATACAGCACCACCCACATGTGGGAAATGGCGCTACTGACCATTTTGGTCAAATGTTGAGTTCTGGGCCCAGATGTGGTGAGGCTGAGTTGCTAAAGGAGGCCAATCTGACTTATGACCTTTGGTGACCTTTGGTGACATTAAGTATTGGCACCCTTTTTGAGGCACTTCCCAGTACAGGATTTGGACCAAACTGACAGAGTACACTCACCTGGTGATACTGAACACAACCCTGTTAGCGGCTAACGGTTAGCATGTTGCTAATTGGAAGTAGCTCTAGGAAGCTCGGACAAACTTCTGCTTTACAGAGTCTTTACCTCCTTTATACAGAATGCTCCACTATAAATTTGGGCCACGTCACGTAAAGCATCTCCAAGCTAGGAGGTGTCAAACATCCAATGCTTTTCAATGGGGGCGAAACCCCTTATACTCCCTAGAAATGCAGGCCCACATATGGCTACAGTATATTCAAGTTTGAAATTCTACTTCTGCTTTGTTAAATGATTCAGTGTTTAGAATGAGTTAGGAAATGTTTGGTGCCTTACCCTCAGTTTTTTCTTCTTCTAATCATTCAGCTATGGTTCTTTCATGTTCAAATTCTTCAACTCTTTCAAATTCTTCAACTTTTTCAACTTCTTCAACTTTTTCAACTTCTTCAATGCTTTTCAGCTATTTTTTCTCTTCTTCAAAGATCTTCTGCATCTTTTGCTCAATCATTCAGCTATCTGCATTCACAGTGCATTTTCGCAGGAAATGCAAATTTTTCTAGTTCTTCTTAGTGTTTATTCTTCCAAATGCGTTTTTACTGTTTAAAGTTTGATTCGCTTCTCCTCCTACAATTTTTCTCCGATTTCAACCATTCAACTTTTAAACTATTCAGCTTCTTCTGGAATCGATGGCTATATCTTTTTGTACTTTTAACTCTTCAACTTTTTAAAATATTCAGCTTTTTCTGCAAATTTTCAGCTTTTTTTCTCCCATAGGAAATGAATGTAATTCACTAAAATTCCGCTCATTTCAGCTGCTTTTTGACAGCTTACTGCTTCAGCCTACTTTCAGCTAGAAACGCCATTCAACTTTTAAAATGTAGTGATATCTTTCAGCTATTATGGTCTATTTCAGCTTTTTCATATCTTTTACCATTTTCATATAGTACCTCCTTAAAATAATTTTGGCTTTCAAGAAATTCAGCAAATAACATGCGTTGCTATGGTCGTCAAGGAGGCAGTTATAGAGTGCGCACTCTAGAAATTCAACAAATTCTTCTTCTCCGAACAACTTCTTCTCAGTCGCTCAATTTTCAACCTATCCACATAAATTATACATCAAAACGTAGGAATTTTTGTCTGGATTCAGGAAATGTAACCCTCATTGCTGTAGCATTTATAGATTTTTCGCAAATCACCTCAGAGCGACACAAACCCGAAACCTCCCCCATTCATTTCCTATGGAGCGGTTTTGAAAAATGACGTCTGAAAATCCAAAACATCACACGTTTTCGCATCGTCGCTACTCCGAAACCGTTTCATGTACAAGCATGAGACTTTCACACATGAATGTCCCGACCCTTCTGGCACTCATAAAAAAGGAATTGTTTGGATAACTGTTACGGTTTTACCGCAGGAACAATTTGTTCGGGAGTAGCGAATGTGCAAATTCCTGAAAACGCTTTTCAGCTGCATTTTCCCACATCATCCACTTTTTTACATCGTCGCTGTGCCTACACCGATTTTTGTACAAACATGAAAATGGGCACCATAGTCCTCAAAAGCCTGCTGATACTCATAGTGAAAGAATTATTTTGATATCTCTTATACTTTTTCAGCTACAGCGATTTGTTCGGGACCGTTTTTAGAGGATTTCTGAAAGTCCATAAAAATCACCTTTATATCATAATTTTTCACGCCTTTATTAAACTTTTTCCAGCAAAAACCGATAGCCTGTCTTCTTCCCCTATCCGTTACGAAATAAACGCAGAAAAAATTACGTCTCTACCATTTACGGATCAGGAGATATGGAGCGTTGTTCGGGGCAAAGTTCTCCATTATAATCCAATGGGACTTATTGTGAGCAAAGTCTCTGCACTTCGGTAGACTGGCCTGCAGCAGAGGTGTGAGTGAGTTTCCATGACGACGGAACTCTGAGGGCCAGAGGGAGAAGCTCCATTGGGATACAATGGCGACTTTCGACGCCCGCTGCAGCGGCTGTGATTAATGTAGGAATCTGAAATTCGCACAGTCACTTCCTCTTAACATTTTTAAATTTTCAAGTGACTTTCAGCCATGTGTCACTTTTCTGTCCCATTTTGGATTTCACATGCTTTCCTATTGGGCCTTTGCTTCCAACAGGATCTGGCATGATGCCCAGACACGACATAATTGGCCAATACAGCACCACCCACATGTGGGAAATGGTGCTACTGACCATTTTGGTCAAATGTTGAGTTCTGGGCCCAGATGTGGTGAGGCTGAGTTGCTAAAGGAGGCCAATCTGACCCATGAACTTTGGTCACGTTTGGTGACATTAAGTATTGGCACCCCTTTTTGAGGCACTTCCCAGTACAGGATTTGGACCAAACTGACAGAGTACAATCACCTGGTGATACTGAACACAACCATGTTAGCGGCTAATGGTTAGCATGTTGCTAACCGGAAGTAGCTCTAGGAAGCTTGGACAAACTTCTGCTTTACAGAGTCTGTACCTCCTTTATACAGAATGCTCCACAATAAGTTTGGGCCTCGTCACGTAAAGCATCTCCAAGTTAGGAGGTGTCAAACATCCAATGCTTTTCAATGGGGGCGAAACCCCTTATACTCCCTAAAAATGCAGGCCCACATATGGCTACAGTATATTCAAGTTTGAAATTCTACTTCTGCTTTGTTAAACGATTCAGTGTTTAGAATGAGTTAGGAAATGTTTGGTGCCTTACCCTCAGTTTTTTCTTCTTCTAATCATTTAGCTATTGTTCTTTCATGTTCAAATTCTTCAACTCTTTAATATTCTTCAACTTTTTCAACTTCTTCAACTTTTTCAACTTCTTCAATGCTTTTCAGCTATTTTTTCTCTTCTTCAAAGATCTTCTGCATCTTTTGCTCAATCATTCAGCTATCTGCATTCACAGTGCATTTTCGCAGGAAATGCAAATTTTTCTAGTTCTTTATTCTTCTTCTTCTTCTTCTTCTTCTTCTTCTTAGTGTTTATTCTTCCTAATGCGTTTTTACTGTTTAAAGTTTGATTCGCTTCTCCTCCTACAATTTTTCTCCGATTTCAACCATTCAACTTTTAAACTATTCAGCTTCTTCTGGAATCGATGGCTATATCTTTTTGTAGTTTTAACTCTTCAACTTTTTAAAATATTCAGCTTTTTCTGCAAATTTTCAGCTTTTTTTTCTCCCATAGGAAATGAATGTAATTCACTGAAATTCTGCTCATTTCAGCTGCTTTTTGACAGCTTACTGCTTCAGCCTACTTTCAGCTAGAAACGCCATTCAACTTTTAAAATGTAGTGATATCTTTCAGCTATTATGGTATATTTCAGCTTTTTCATATCTTTTACCATTTTCATATAGTACCTCCTTAAAATAATTTTGGCTTTTCAAGAAATTCAGCAAATAACATGCGTTGCTATGGTCGTCAAGGAGGCAGTTATAGAGTGCGCACTCTAGAAATTCAACAAATTCTTCTTCTCCGAACAACTTCTTCTCAGTCGCTCTATTTTCAACCTATCCACATAAATTATACATCAAAACGTAGGAATTTTTGTCTGGATTCAGGAAATGTAACCCTCATTGCTGTAGCATTTATAGATTTTTCGCAAATCACCTCAGAGCGACACAAACCCGAAACCTCCCCCATTCATTTCCTATGGAGCGGTTTTGAAAAATGACGCCTGAAAATTGAAAACATCACACGTTTTCGCATCGTCGCTACTCCGAAACCGTTTCATGTACAAGCATGAGACTTTCACACATGAATGTCCCGACCCTTCTGGCACTCATAAAAAAGGAATTGTTTGGATAACTGTTACGGTTTTACCGCAGGAACAATTTGTTCGGGAGTAGCGAATGTGCAAATTCCTGAAAACGCTTTTCAGCTGCATTTTCCCACATCATCCACTTTTTTACATCGTCGCTGTGCCTACACCGATTTTTGTACAAACATGAAAATGGGCACCATAGTCCTCAAAAGCCTGCTGATACTCATAGTGAAAGAATTATTTTGATATCTCTTATACTTTTTCAGCTACAGCGATTTGTTCGGGACCGATTTTAGAGGATTTCTGAAAGTCCATAAAAATCACCTTTATATCATAATTTTTCACGCCTTTATTAAACTTTTTCCAGCAAAAACCGATAGCCTGTCTTCTTCCCCTATCCGTTACGAAATAAACGCAGAAAAAATTACGTCTCTACCATTTACGGATCAGGAGATATGGAGCGTTGTTCGGGGCAAAGTTCTCCATTATAATCCAATGGGACTTATTGTGAGCAAAGTCTCTGCACTTCGGTAGACTGGCCTGCAGCAGAGGTGTGAGTGAGTTTCCATGACGACGGAACTCTGAGGGCCAGAGGGAGAAGCTCCATTGGGATATAATGGCAACTTTCGACGCCCGCTGCAGCGGCTGTGATTAATGTAGGAATCTGAAATTCGCACAGTCACTTCCTCTTAACATTTTTAAATTTTCAAGTGACTTTCAGCCATGTGTCACTTTTCTGTCCCATTTTGGATTTCACATGCTTTCCTATTGGGCCTTTGCTTCCAACAGGATCTGGCATGATGCCCAGACACGACATAATTGGCCAATACAGCACCACCCACATGTGGGAAATGGCGCTACTGACCATTTTGGTCAAATGTTGAGTTCTGGGCCCAGATGTGGTGAGGCTGAGTTGCTAAAGGAGGCCAATCTGACTCATGACCTTTGGTGACCTTTGGTGACATTAAGTATTGGCACCCTTTTTGAGGCACTTCCCAGTACAGGATTTGGACCAAACTGACAGAGTACACTCACCTGGTGATACTGAACACAACCCTGTTAGCGGCTAACTGTTAGCATGTTGCTAACCGGAAGTAGCTCTAGGAAGGTCCTACAAACTTCTGCTTTACAGAGTCTTTACCTCCTTTATACAGAATGCTCCACTATAAATTTGGGCCACGTCACGTAAAGCATCTCCAAGCTAGGAGGTGTCAAACATCCAATGCTTTTCAATGGGGGCGAAACCCCTTATACTCCCTAGAAATGCAGGCCCACATATGGCTACAGTATATTCAAGTTTGAAATTCTACTTCTGCTTTGTTAAATGATTCAGTGTTTAGAATGAGTTAGGAAATGTTTGGTGCCTTACCCTCAGTTTTTTCTTCTTCTAATCATTCAGCTATTGTTCTTTCATGTTCAAATTCTTCAACTCTTTCAAATTCTTCAACTTTTTCAACTTCTTCAACTTTTTCAACTTCTTCAATGCTTTTCAGCTATTTTTTCTCTTCTTCAAAGATCTTCTGCATCTTTTGCTCAATCATTCAGCTATCTGCATTCACAGTGCATTTTCGCAGGAAATGCAAATTTTTCTAGTTACTGTGAATGCAGTAGGCATTCACAGTTATTGAGATCCTCTTTCGCCTTTTTACTGTTTAAAGTTTGATTCGCTTCTCCTCCTACAGTTTTTGTCCGATTTCAACCATTCAACTTTTAAACTATTCAGCTTCTTCTGGAATCGATGGCTATATCTTTTTGTACTTATACCTTTTCAACTTTTTAAAATATTCAGCTTTTTCTGCAAATTTTCAGCTTTTTTTTCTCCCATAGGAAATGAATGTAATTCACTAAAATTCCGCTCATTTCAGCTGCTTTTTGACAGCTTACTGCTTCAGCCTACTTTCAGCTAGAAACGCCATTCAACTTTTAAAATGTAGTGATATCTTTCAGCTATTATGGTATATTTCAGCTTTTTCATATCTTTTACCATTTTCATATAGTACCTCCTTAAAATAATTTTGGCTTTTCAAGAAATTCAGCAAATAACATGCGTTGCTATGGTCGTCAAGGAGGCAGTTCTAGAGTGCGCACTCTAGAAATTCAACATATTCTTCTTCTCCGAACAACTTCTTCTCACTCGCTCAATTTTCAACCTATCTACATAAATTATACATCAAAACGTAGGAATTTTTGTCTGGATTCAGGAAATGTAACCCTCATTGCTGTAGCATTTATAGATTTTTCGCAAATCACCTCAGAGCGACACAAACCCGAAACCACCCCCATTCATTTCCTATGGAGCGGTTTTGAAAAATGACGCCTGAAAATTGAAAACATCACACGTTTTCGCATCGTCGCTACTCCGAAACCGTTTCATGTACAAGCATGAGACTTTCACACATGAATGTCCCGACCCTTCTGGCACTCATAAAAAAGGAATTGTTTGGATAACTGTTACGGTTTTACCGCAGGAACAATTTGTTCGGGAGTAGCGAATGTGCAAATTCCTGAAAACGCTTTTCAGCTGCATTTTCCCACATCATCCACTTTTTTACATCGTCGCTGTGCCTACACCGATTTTTGTACAAACATGAAAATGGGCACCATAGTCCTCAAAAGCCTGCTGATACTCATAGTGAAAGAATTATTTTGATATCTCTTATACTTTTTCAGCTACAGCGATTTGTTCGGGACCGTTTTTAGAGGATTTCTGAAAGTCCATAAAAATCACCTTTATATCATAATTTTTCACGCCTTTATTAAACTTTTTCCAGCAAAAACCGATAGCCTGTCTTCTTCCCCTATCCATTACGAAATAAACGCAGAAAAAATTACGTCTCTACCATTTACGGATCAGGAGATATGGAGCGTTGTTCGGGGCAAAGTTCTCCATTATAATCCAATGGGACTTATTGTGAGCAAAGTCTCTGCACTTCGGTAGACTGGCCTGCAGCAGAGGTGTGAGTGAGTTTCCATGACGACGGAACTCTGAGGGCCAGAGGGAGAAGCTCCATTGGGATACAATGGCAACTTTCGACGCCCGCTGCAGCGGCTGTGATTAATGTAGGAATCTGAAATTCGCACAGTCACTTCCTCTTAACATTTTTAAATTTTCAAGTGACTTTCAGCCATGTGTCACTTTTCTGTCCCATTTTGGATTTCACATGCTTTCCTATTGGGCCTTTGCTTCCAACAGGATCTGGCATGATGCCCAGACACGACATAATTGGCCAATACAGCACCACCCACATGTGGGAAATGGCGCTACTGACCATTTTGGTCAAATGTTGAGTTCTGAGCCCAGATGTGGTGAGGCTGAGTTGCTAAAGGAGGCCAATCTGACTCATGACCTTTGGTGACCTTTGGTGACATTAAGTATTGGCACCCTTTTTGAGGCACTTCCCAGTACAGGATTTGGACCAAACTGACAGAGTACAGTCACCTGGTGATACTGAACACAACCCTGTTAGCGGCTAACTGTTAGCATGTTGCTAACCGGAAGTAGCTCTAGGAAGGTCCTACAAACTTCTGCTTTACAGAGTCTTTACCTCCTTTATACAGAATGCTCCACTATAAATTTGGGCCACGTCACGTAAAGCATCTCCAAGCTAGGAGGTGTCAAACATCCAATGCTTTTCAATGGGGGCGAAACCCCTTATACTCCCTAGAAATGCAGGCCCACATATGGCTACAGTATATTCAAGTTTGAAATTCTACTTCTGCTTTGTTAAATGATTCAGTGTTTAGAATGAGTTAGGAAATGTTTGGTGCCTTACCCTCAGTTTTTTCTTCTTCTAATCATTCAGCTATTGTTCTTTCATGTTCAAATTCTTCAACTCTTTCAAATTCTTCAACTTTTTCAACTTTTTCAACTTCTTCAATGCTTTTCAGCTATTTTTTTCTCTTCTTCAAAGATCTTCTGCATCTTTTGCTCAATCATTCAGCTATCTGCATTCACAGTGCATTTTCGCAGGAAATGCAAATTTTTCTAGTTACTGTGAATGCAGTAGGCATTCACAGTTCTTGAGATCCTGTTTCTCTTTATTACTGTGAATGCAGTAGGCATTCACAGTTCTTGAGATCCTGTTTCTCTTTATTCTTTATTCTTCTTATTATTATTATAGGATATTCTTCCAAATGCGTTTTTACTGTTTAAAGTTTGATTCGCTTCTCCTCCTACAATTTTTCTCCGATTTCAACCATTCAACTTTTAAACTATTCAGCTTCTTCTGGAATCGATGGCTATATCTTTTTGTACTTTTAACTCTTCAACTTTTTAAAATATTCAGCTTTTTCTGCAAATTTTCAGCTTTTTTTCTCCCATAGGAAATGAATGTAATTCACTAAAATTCCGCTCATTTCAGCTGCTTTTTGACAGCTTACTGCTTCAGCCTACTTTCAGCTAGAAACGCCATTTAACTTTTAAAATGTAGTGATATCTTTCAGCTATTATGGTCTATTTCAGCTTTTTCATATCTTTTACCATTTTCATATAGTACCTCCTTAAAATAATTTTGGCTTTTCAAGAAATTCAGCAAATAACATGCGTTGCTATGGTCGTCAAGGAGGCAGTTATAGAGTGCGCACTCTAGAAATTCAACAAATTCTTCCTCTCCGAACAACTTCTTCTCAGTCGCTCAATTTTCAACCTATCCACATAAATTATACATCAAAACGTAGGAATTTTTGTCTGGATTCAGGAAATGTAACCCTCATTGGTGTAGCATTTGTAGATTTTTCGCAAATCACCTCAGAGCGACACAAACCCGAAACCTCCCCCATTCATTTCCTATGGAGCGGTTTTGAAAAATGACGTCTGAAAATCCAAAACATCACACGTTTTCGCATCGTCGCTACTCCGAAACCGTTTCATGTACAAGCATGAGACTTTCACACATGAATGTCCCGACCCTTCTGGCACTCATAAAAAAGGAATTGTTTGGATAACTGTTACGGTTTTACCGCAGGAACAATTTGTTCGGGAGTAGCGAATGTGCAAATTCCTGAAAACGCTTTTCAGCTGCATTTTCCCACATCATCCACTTTCTTACATCGTCGCTGTGCCTACACCGATTTTTGTACAAACATGAAAATGGGCACCATAGTCCTCAAAAGCCTGCTGATACTCATAGTGAAAGAATTATTTTGATATCTCTTATACTTTTTCAGCTACAGCGATTTGTTCGGGACCGTTTTTAGAGGATTTCTGAAAGTCCATAAAAATCACCTTTATATCATAATTTTTCACGCCTTTATTAAACTTTTTCCAGCAAAAACCGATAGCCTGTCTTCTTCCCCTATCCGTTACGAAATAAACGCAGAAAAAATTACGTCTCTACCATTTACGGATCATGAGATATGGAGCGTTGTTCGGGGCAAAGTTCTCCATTATAATCCAATGGGACTTATTGTGAGCAAAGTCTCTGCACTTCGGTAGACTGGCCGCTGCAGGTGTGTGAGTGAGTTTCCATGACGACGGAACTCTGAGGGCCAGAGGGAGAGGATCAATTGAGATAGAATGGCAACTTTCGACGCTCACCGCAGTTGCTGTGATTAATGTAGGAATCTGAAATTCGCACAGTCACTTCCTCTTGACATTTTAAAATTTTCCAGTGACTTTCAGCTATGTGTCATTTTTCTATCCCATTTTGGATTTCACATGCTTTCCTATTGGGCCTTTGCTTCCAACAGGACCTGGCATGATGCCCAGACACGACCCAATTGGCCAATACAGCACCACCCACCTGTGGGAAATGGTGCTACTGACCATTTTGGTCAAATATTGAGTTCTGGGCCCAGATGTGGTGAGGCTGAGTTGCTAAAGGAGGCCAATCTGACTCATGACCTTTGGTGACCTTTGGTGACATTAAGTATTGGCACCCTTTTTGAGGCACTTCCCAGTACAGGATTTGGACCAAACTGACAGAGTACACTCACCTGGTGATACTGAACACAACCCTGTTAGCGGCTAACTGTTAGCATGTTGCTAACCGGAAGTAGCTCTAGGAAGGTCCTACAAACTTCTGCTTTACAGAGTCTTTACCTCCTTTATACAGAATGCTCCACTATAAATTTGGGCCACGTCACGTAAAGCATCTCCAAGCTAGGAGGTGTCAAACGTCCAATGCTTTTCAATGGGGGCGAAACCCCTTATACTCCCTAGAAATGCAGGCCCACATATGGCTACAGTATATTCAAGTTTGAAATTCTACTTCTGCTTTGTTAAATGATTCAGTGTTTAGAATGAGTTAGGAAATGTTTGGTGCCTTACCCTCAGTTTTTTCTTCTTCTAATCATTCAGCTATTGTTCTTTCATGTTCAAATTCTTCAACTCTTTCAAATTCTTCAACTTTTTCAACTTCTTCAACTTTTTCAACTTCTTCAATGCTTTTCAGCTATTTTTTCTCTTCTTCAAAGATCTTCTGCATCTTTTGCTCAATCATTCAGCTATCTGCATTCACAGTGCATTTTCGCAGGAAATGCAAATTTTTCTAGTTCTTTATTCTTCTTCTTCTTAGTGTTTATTCTTCCAAATGCGTTTTTACTGTTTAAAGTTTGATTCGCTTCTCCTCCTACAGTTTTTGTCCGATTTCAACCATTCAACTTTTAAACTATTCAGCTTCTTCTGGAATCGATGGCTATATCTTTTTGTACTTATACCTTTTCAACTTTTTAAAATATTCAGCTTTTTCTGCAAATTTTCAGCTTTTTTTTCTCCCATAGGAAATGAATGTAATTCACTAAAATTCCGCTCATTTCAGCTGCTTTTTGACAGCTTACTGCTTCAGCCTACTTTCAGCTAGAAACGCCATTCAACTTTTAAAATGTAGTGATATCTTTCCGCTATTATGGTCTATTTCAGCTTTTTCATATCTTTTACCATTTTCATATAGTACCTCCTTAAAATAATTTTTGCTTTTCAAGAAATTCAGCAAATAACATGCGTTGCTATGGTCGTCAAGGAGGCAGTTATAGAGTGCGCACTCTAGAAATTCAACAAATTCTTCTTCTCCGAACAACTTCTTCTCAGTCGCTCAATTTTCAACCTATCCACATAAATTATACATCAAAACGTAGGAATTTTTGTCTGGATTCAGGAAATGTAACCCTCATTGCTGTAGCATTTATAGATTTTTCGCAAATCACCTCAGAGCGACACAAACCCGAAACCTCCCCCATTCATTTCCTATGGAGCGGTTTTGAAAAATGACGCCTGAAAATTGAAAACATCACACGTTTTCGCATCGTCGCTACTCCTAAACCGTTTCATGTACAAGCATGAGACTTTCACACATGAATGTCCCGACCCTTCTGGCACTCATAAAAAAGGAATTGTTTGAATAACTGTTACGGTTTTACCGCAGGAACAATTTGTTCGGGAGTAGCGAATGTGCAAATTCCTGAAAACGCTTTTCAGCTGCATTTTCCCACATCATCCACTTTTTTACATCGTCGCTGTGCCTACACCGATTTTTGTACAAACATGAAAATAGGCACCATAGTCCTCAAAAGCCTGCTGATACTCATAGTGAAAGAATTATTTTGATATCTCTTATACTTTTTCAGCTACAGCGATTTGTTCGGGACCGGTTTTAGAGGATTTCTGAAAATCCATAAAAATCACCTTTATATCATAATTTTTCACGCCTTTATTAAATTTTTTCCAGCAAAAACCGATAGCCTGTCTTCTTCCCCTATCCGTTACGAAATAAACGCAGAAAAAATTACGTCTCTACCATTTACGGATCAGGAGATATGGAGCGTTGTTCGGGGCAAAGTTCTCCATTATAATCCAATGGGACTTATTGTGAGCAAAGTCTCTGCACTTCGGTAGACTGGCCTGCAGCAGAGGTGTGAGTGAGTTTCCATGACGACGGAACTCTGAGGGCCAGAGGGAGAAGCTCCATTGGGATACAATGGCAACTTTCGACGCCCGCTGCAGCGGCTGTGATTAATGTAGGAATCTGAAATTCGCACAGTCACTTCCTCTTAACATTTTTAAATTTTCAAGTGACATTCAGCCATGTGTCACTTTTCTGTCCCATTTTGGATTTCACATGCTTTCCTATTGGGCCTTTGCTTCCAACAGGATCTGGCATGATGCCCAGACACGACATAATTGGCCAATACAGCACCACCCACATGTGGGAAATGGCGCTACTGACCATTTTGGTCAAATGTTGAGTTCTGGGCCCAGATGTGGTGAGGCTGAGTTGCTAAAGGAGGCCAATCTGACTCATGACCTTTGGTGACCTTTGGTGACATTAAGTATTGGCACCCTTTTTGAGGCACTTCCCAGTACAGGATTTGGACCAAACTGACAGAGTACACTCACCTGGTGATACTGAACACAACCCTGTTAGCGGCTAACTGTTAGCATGTTGCTAACCGGAAGTAGCTCTAGGAAGCTCGGACAAACTTCTGCTTTACAGAGTCTTTACCTCCTTTATACAGAATGCTCCACTATAAATTTGGGCCACGTCACGTAAAGCATCTCCAAGCTAGGAGGTGTCAAACATCCAATGCTTTTCAATGGGGGCGAAACCCCTTATACTCCCTAGAAATGCAGGCCCACATATGGCTACAGTATATTCAAGTTTGAAATTCTACTTCTGCTTTGTTAAATGATTCAGTGTTTAGAATGAGTTAGGAAATGTTTGGTGCCTTACCCTCAGTTTTTTCTTCTTCTAATCATTCAGCTATTGTTCTTTCATGTTCAAATTCTTCAACTCTTTCAAATTCTTCAACTTTTTCAACTTCTTCAACTTTTTCAACTTCTTCAATGCTTTTCAGCTATTTTTTCTCTTCTTCAAAGATCTTCTGCATCTTTTGCTCAATCATTCAGCTATCTGCATTCACAGTGCATTTTCGCAGGAAATGCAAATTTTTCTAGTTATTATTATTACTGTGAATGCAGTAGGCATTCACAGTTCTTGAGATCCTGTTTCTCTTTATTCTTTATTCTTCTTCTTCTTAGTGTTTATTCTTCCAAATGCGTTTTTACTGTTTAAAGTTTGATTCGCTTCTCCTCCTACAATTTTTCTCCGATTTCAACCATTCAACTTTTAAACTATTCAGCTTCTTCTGGAATCGATGGCTATATCTTTTTGTACTTTTAACTCTTCAACTTTTTAAAATATTCAGCTTTTTCTGCAAATTTTCAGCTTTTTTTCTCCCATAGGAAATGAATGTAATTCACTAAAATTCCGCTCATTTCAGCTGCTTTTTGACAGCTTACTGCTTCAGCCTACTTTCAGCTAGAAACGCCATTCAACTTTTAAAATGTAGTGATAACTTTCAGCTATTATGGTCTATTTCAGCTTTTTCATATCTTTTACCATTTTCATATAGTACCTCCTTAAAATAATTTTGGCTTTTCAAGAAATTCAGCAAATAACATGCGTTGCTATGGTCGTCAAGGAGGCAGTTATAGAGTGCGCACTCTAGAAATTCAACAAATTCTTCTTCTCCGAACAACTTCTTCTCAGTCGCTCAATTTTCAACCTATCCACATAAATTATACATCAAAACGTAGGAATTTTTGTCTGGATTCAGGAAATGTAACCCTCATTGCTGTAGCATTTATAGATTTTTCGCAAATCACCTCAGAGCGACACAAACCCGAAACCTCCCCCATTCATTTCCTATGGAGCGGTTTTGAAAAATGACGCCTGAAAATTGAAAACATCACACGTTTTCGCATCGTCGCTACTCCGAAACCGTTTCATGTACAAGCATGAGACTTTCACACATGAATGTCCCGACCCTTCTGGCACTCATAAAAAAGGAATTGTTTGGATAACCGTTACGGTTTTACCGCAGGAACAATTTGTTCGGGAGTAGCGAATGTGCAAATTCCTGAAAACGCTTTTCAGCTGCATTTTCCCACATCATCCACTTTTTTACATCGTCGCTGTGCCTACACCGATTTTTGTACAAACATGAAAATGGGCACCATAGTCCTCAAAAGCCTGCTGATACTCATAGTGAAAGAATTATTTTGATATCTCTTATACTTTTTCAGCTACAGCGATTTGTTCGGGACCGTTTTTAGAGGATTTCTGAAAGTCCATAAAAATCACCTTTATATCATAATTTTTCACGCCTTTATTAAACTTTTTCCAGCAAAAACCGATAGCCTGTCTTCTTCCCCTATCCGTTACGAAATAAACGCAGAAAAAATTACGTCTCTACCATTTACGGATCAGGAGATATGGAGCGTTGTTCGGGGCAAAGTTCTCGATTATAATCCAATGGGACTTATTGTGAGCAAAGTCTCTGCACTTCGGTAGACTGGCCCGCTGCAGGTGTGAGTGAGTTTCCATGACGACGGAACTCTGAGGGCCAGAGGGAGAAGCTCCATTGGGATACAATGGCAACTTTCGACGCCCGCTGCAGCGGCTGTGATTAATGTAGGAATATGATATTCGCACAGTCACTTCCTCTTAACATTTTTAAATTTTCAAGTGACTTTCAGCCATGTGTCACTTTTCTGTCCCATTTTGGATTTCACATGCTTTCCTATTGGGCCTTTGCTTCCAACAGGATCTGGCATGATGCCCAGACACGACATAATTGGCCAATACAGCACCACCCACATGTGGGAAATGGCGCTACTGACCATTTTGGTCAAATGTTGAGTTCTGGGCCCAGATGTGGTGAGGCTGAGTTGCTAAAGGAGGCCAATCTGACTCATGACCTTTGGTGACCTTTGGTGACATTAAGTATTGGCACCCTTTTTGAGGCACTTCCCAGTACAGGATTTGGACCAAACTGACAGAGTACACTCACCTGGTGATACTGAACACAACCCTGTTAGCGGCTAACTGTTAGCATGTTGCTAACCGGAAGTAGCTCTAGGAAGGTCCTACAAACTTCTGCTTTACAGAGTCTTTACCTCCTTTATACAGAATGCTCCACTATAAATTTGGGCCACGTCACGTAAAGCATCTCCAAGCTAGGAGGTGTCAAACATCCAATGCTTTTCAATGGGGGCGAAACCCCTTATACTCCCTAGAAATGCAGGCCCACATATGGCTACAGTATATTCAAGTTTGAAATTCTACTTCTGCTTTGTTAAATGATTCAGTGTTTAGAATGAGTTAGGAAATGTTTGGTGCCTTACCCTCAGTTTTTTCTTCTTCTAATCATTCAGCTATTGTTCTTTCATGTTCAAATTCTTCAACTCTTTCAAATTCTTCAACTTTTTCAACTTCTTCAACTTTTTCAACTTCTTCAATGCTTTTCAGCTATTTTTTCTCTTCTTCAAAGATCTTCTGCATCTTATGCTCAATCATTCAGCTATCTGCATTCACAGTGCATTTTCGCAGGAAATGCAAATTTTTCTAGTTATAGGATATTCTTCCAAATGCGTTTTTACTGTTTAAAGTTTGATTCGCTTCTCCTCCTACAATTTTTCTCCGATTTCAACCATTCAACTTTTAAACTATTCAGCTTCTTCTGGAATCGATGGCTATATCTTTTTGTACTTTTAACTCTTCAACTTTTTAAAATATTCAGCTTTTTCTGCAAATTTTCAGCTTTTTTTCTCCCATAGGAAATGAATGTAATTCACTAAAATTCCGCTCATTTCAGCTGCTTTTTGACAGCTTACTGCTTCAGCCTACTTTCAGCTAGAAACGCCATTCAACTTTTAAAATGTAGTGATATCTTTCAGCTATTATGGTCTATTTCAGCTTTTTCATATCTTTTACCATTTTCATATAGTACCTCCTTAAAATAATTTTGGCTTTTCAAGAAATTCAGCAAATAACATGCGTTGCTATGGTCGTCAAGGAGGCAGTTATAGAGTGCGCACTCTAGAAATTCAACAAATTCTTCTTCTCCGAACAACTTCTTCTCAGTCGCTCAATTTTCAACCTATCCACATAAATTATACATCAAAACGTAGGAATTTTTGTCTGGATTCAGGAAATGTAACCCTCATTGCTGTAGCATTTATAGATTTTTCGCAAATCACCTCAGAGCGACACAAACCCGAAACCTCCCCCATTCATTTCCTATGGAGCGGTTTTGAAAAATGACGCCTGAAAATTGAAAACATCACACGTTTTCGCATCGTCGCTACTCCGAAACCGTTTCATGTACAAGCATGATACTTTCACACATGAATGTCCCGACCCTTCTGGCACTCATAAAAAAGGAATTGTTTGGATAACTGTTACGGTTTTACCGCAGGAACAATTTGTTCGGGAGTAGCGAATGTGCAAATTCCTGAAAACGCTTTTCAGCTGCATTTTCCCACATCATCCACTTTTTTACATCGTCGCTGTGCCTACACCGATTTTTGTACAAACATGAAAATGGGCACCATAGTCCTCAAAAGCCTGCTGATACTCATAGTGAAAGAATTATTTTGATATCTCTTATACTTTTTCAGCTACAGCGATTTGTTCGGGACCGTTTTTAGAGGATTTCTGAAAGTCCATAAAAATTACCTTTATATCATAATTTTTCACGCCTTTATTAAACTTTTTCCAGCAAAAACCGATAGCCTGTCTTCTTCCCCTATCCGTTACGAAATAAACGCAGAAAAAATTACGTCTCTACCATTTACGGATCAGGAGATATGGAGCGTTGTTCGGGGCAAAGTTCTCCATTATAATCCAATGGGACTTATTATGAGCAAAGTCTCTGCACTTCGGTAGACTGGCTGCTGCAGGTGTGTGAGTGAGTTTCCATGACGACGGAACTCTGAGGGCCAGAGGGAGAAGCTCCATTGAGATAGAATGGCAACTTTCGACGCCCGCTGCAGCGGCTGTGATTAATGTAGGAATCTGAAATTCGCACAGTCACTTCCTCTTAACATTTTTAAATTTTCAAGTGACTTTCAGCCATGTGTCACTTTTCTGTCCCATTTTGGATTTCACATGCTTTCCTATTGGGCCTTTGCTTCCAACAGGATCTGGCATGATGCCCAGACACGACATAATTGGCCAATACAGCACCACCCACATGTGGGAAATGGCGCTACTGACCATTTTGGTCAAATGTTGAGTTCTGGGCCCAGATGTGGTGAGGCTGAGTTGCTAAAGGAGGCCAATCTGACTCATGACCTTTGGTGACCTTTGGTGACATTAAGTATTGGCACCCTTTTTGAGGCACTTCCCAGTACAGGATTTGGACCAAACTGACAGAGTACACTCACCTGGTGATACTGAACACAACCCTGTTAGCGGCTAACTGTTAGCATGTTGCTAACCGGAAGTAGCTCTAGGAAGGTCCTACAAACTTCTGCTTTACAGAGTCTTTACCTCCTTTATACAGAATGCTCCACTATAAATTTGGGCCACGTCACGTAAAGCATCTCCAAGCTAGGAGGTGTCAAACATCCAATGCTTTTCAATGGGGGCGAAACCCCTTATACTCCCTAGAAATGCAGGCCCACATATGGCTACAGTATATTCAAGTTTGAAATTCTACTTCTGCTTTGTTAAATGATTCAGTGTTTAGAATGAGTTAGGAAATGTTTGGTGCCTTACCCTCAGTTTTTTCTACTTTTAATCATTCAGCTATTGTTCTTTCATGTTCAAATTCTTCAACTCTTTCAAATTCTTCAACTTTTTCAACTTCTTCAACTTTTTCAACTTCTTCAATGCTTTTCAGCTATTTTTTCTCTTCTTCAAAGATCTTCTGCATCTTTTGCTCAATCATTCAGCTATCTGCATTCACAGTGCATTTTCGCAGGAAATGCAAATTTTTCTAGTTACTGTGAATGCAGTAGGCATTCACAGTTCTTGAGATCCTGTTTCTCTTTATTCTTTATTCTTCTTCTTCTTCTTCTTCTTCTTCTTCTTAGTGTTTATTCTTCCTAATGCGTTTTTACTGTTTAAAGTTTGATTCGCTTCTCCTCCTACAATTTTTCTCCGATTTCAACCATTCAACTTTTAAACTATTCAGCTTCTTCTGGAATCGATGGCTATATCTTTTTGTAGTTTTAACTCTTCAACTTTTTAAAATATTCAGCTTTTTCTGCAAATTTTCAGCTTTTTTTCTCCCATAGGAAATGAATGTAATTCACTGAAATTCTGCTCATTTCAGCTGCTTTTTGACAGCTTACTGCTTCAGCCTACTTTCAGCTAGAAACGCCATTCAACTTTTAAAATGTAGTGATATCTTTCAGCTATTATGGTATATTTCAGCTTTTTCATATCTTTTACCATTTTCATATAGTACCTCCTTAAAATAATTTTGGCTTTTCAAGAAATTCAGCAAATAACATGCGTTGCTATGGTCGTCAAGGAGGCAGTTATAGAGTGCGCACTCTAGAAATTCAACAAATTCTTCTTCTCCGAACAACTTCTTCTCAGTCACTCAATTTTCAACCTATCCACATAAATTATACATCAAAACGTAGGAATTTTTGTCTGGATTCAGGAAATGTAACCCTCATTGCTGTAGCATTTATAGATTTTTCGCAAATCACCTCAGAGCGACACAAACCCGAAACCTCCCCCATTCATTTCCTATGGAGCGGTTTTGAAAAATGACGCCTGAAAATTGAAAACATCACACGTTTTCGCATCGTCGCTACTCTGAAACCGTTTCATGTACAAGCATGAGACTTTCACACATGAATGTCCTGACCCTTCTGGCACTCATAAAAAAGGAATTGTTTGGATAACTGTTACGGTTTTACCGCAGGAACAATTTGTTCGGGAGTAGCGAATGTGCAAATTCCTGAAAACGCTTTTCAGCTGCATTTTCCCACATCATCCACTTTTTTACATCGTCGCTGTGCCTACACCGATTTTTGTACAAACATGAAAATGGGCACCATAGTCCTCAAAAGCCTGCTGATACTCATAGTGAAAGAATTATTTTGATATCTCTTATACTTTTTCAGCTACAGCGATTTGTTCGGGACCGTTTTTAGAGGATTTCTGAAAGTCCATAAAAATTACCTTTATATCATAATTTTTCACGCCTTTATTAAACTTTTTCCAGCAAAAACCGATAGCCTGTCTTCTTCCCCTATCCGTTACGAAATAAACGCAGAAAAAATTACGTCTCTACCATTTACGGATCAGGAGATATGGAGCGTTGTTCGGGGCAAAGTTCTCCATTATAATCCAATGGGACTTATTGTGAGCAAAGTCTCTGCACTTCGGTAGACTGGCCCGCTGCAGGTGTGAGTGAGTTTCCATGACGACGGAACTCTGAGGGCCAGAGGGAGAAGCTCCATTGGGATACAATGGCAACTTTCGACGCCCGCTGCAGCGGCTGTGATTAATGTAGGAATCTGAAATTCGCACAGTCACTTCCTCTTAACATTTTTAAATTTTCAAGTGACTTTCAGCCATGTGTCACTTTTCTGTCCCATTTTGGATTTCACATGCTTTCCTATTGGGCCTTTGCTTCCAACAGGATCTGGCATGATGCCCAGACACGACATAATTGGCCAATACAGCACCACCCACATGTGGGAAATGGCGCTACTGACCATTTTGGTCAAATGTTGAGTTCTGGGCCCAGATGTGGTGAGGCTGAGTTGCTAAAGGAGGCCAATCTGACTTATGACCTTTGGTGACCTTTGGTGACATTAAGTATTGGCACCCTTTTTGAGGCACTTCCCAGTACAGGATTTGGACCAAACTGACAGAGTACACTCACCTGGTGATACTGAACACAACCCTGTTAGCAGCTAACTGTTAGCATGTTGCTAACCGGAAGTAGCTCTAGGAAGGTCCTACAAACTTCTGCTTTACAGAGTCTTTACCTCCTTTATACAGAATGCTCCACTATAAATTTGGGCCACGTCACGTAAAGCATCTCCAAGCTAGGAGGTGTCAAACATCCAATGCTTTTCAATGGGGGCGAAACCCCTTATACTCCCTAGAAATGCAGGCCCACATATGGCTACAGTATATTCAAGTTTGAAATTCTACTTCTGCTTTGTTAAATGATTCAGTGTTTAGAATGAGTTAGGAAATGTTTGGTGCCTTACCCTCAGTTTTTTCTTCTTCTAATCATTCAGCTATTGTTCTTTCATGTTCAAATTCTTCAACTCTTTCAAATTCTTCAACTTTTTCAACTTCTTCAACTTTTTCAACCTCTTCAATGCTTTTCAGCTATTTTTTCTCTTCTTCAAAGATCTTCTGCATCTTTTGCTCAATCATTCAGCTATCTGCATTCACAGTGCATTTTCGCAGGAAATGCAAATTTTTCTAGTTATTATTATTACTGTGAATGCAGTAGGCATTCACAGTTCTTGAGATCCTGTTTCTCTTTATTCTTTATTCTTCTTCTTAGTGTTTATTCTTCCAAATGCGTTTTTACTGTTTAAAGTTTGATTCGCTTCTCCTCCTACAATTTTTCTCCGATTTCAACCATTCAACTTTTAAACTATTCAGCTTCTTCTGGAATCGATGGCTATATCTTTTTGTACTTTTAACTCTTCAACTTTTTAAAATATTCAGCTTTTTCTGCAAATTTTCAGGTTTTTTTCTCCCATAGGAAATGAATGTAATTCACTAAAATTCCGCTCATTTCAGCTGCTTTTTGACAGCTTACTGCTTCAGCCTACTTTCAGCTAGAAACGCCATTCAACTTTTAAAATGTAGTGATATCTTTCAGCTATTATGGTCTATTTCAGCTTTTTCATATCTTTTACCATTTTCATATAGTACCTCCTTAAAATAATTTTGGCTTTTCAAGAAATTCAGCAAATAACATGCGTTGCTATGGTCGTCAAGGAGGCAGTTATAGAGTGCGCACTCTAGAAATTCAACAAATTCTTCTTCTCCGAACAACTTCTTCTCAGTCGCTCAATTTTCAACCTATCCACATAAATTATACATCAAAACGTAGGAATTTTTGTCTGGATTCAGGAAATGTAACCCTCATTGCTGTAGCATTTATAGATTTTTCGCAAATCACCTCAGAGCGACACAAACCCGAAACCTCCCCCATTCATTTCCTATGGAGCGGTTTTGAAATATGACGCCTGAAAATTGAAAACATCACACGTTTTCGCATCGTCGCTACTCCGAAACCGTTTCATGTACAAGCATGAGACTTTCACACATGAATGTCCCGACCCTTCTGGCACTCATAAAAAAGGAATTGTTTGGATAACTGTTACGGTTTTACCGCAGGAACAATTTGTTCGGGAGTAGTGAATGTGCAAATTCCTGAAAACGCTTTTCAGCTGCATTTTCCCACATCATCCACTTTTTTACATCGTCGCTGTGCCTACACCGATTTTTGTACAAACATGAAAATGGGCACCATAGTCCTCAAAAGCCTGCTGATACTCATAGTGAAAGAATTATTTTAATATCTCTTATACTTTTTCAGCTACAGCGATTTGTTCGGGACCATTTTTAGAGGATTTCTGAAAGTCCATAAAAATCACCTTTATATCATAATTTTTCACGCCTTTATTAAACTTTTTCCAGCAAAACCCGATAGCCTGTCTTCTTCCCCTATCCGTTACGAAATAAACGCAGAAAAAATTACGTCTCTACCATTTACGGATCAGGAGATATGGAGCGTTGTTCGGGGCAAAGTTCTCCATTATAATCCAATGGGACTTATTGTGAGCAAAGTCTCTGCACTTCGGTAGACTGGCCTGCAGCAGAGGTGTGAGTGAGTTTCCATGACGACGGAACTCTGAGGGCCAGAGGAAGAAGCTCCATTGGGATACAATGGCAACTTTCGACGCCCGCTGCAGCGGCTGTGATTAATGTAGGAATCTGAAATTCGCACAGTCACTTCCTCTTAACATTTTTAAATTTTCAAGTGACTTTCAGCCATGTGTCACTTTTCTGTCCCATTTTGGATTTCACATGCTTTCCTATTGGGCCTTTGCTTCCAACAGGATCTGGCATGATGCCCAGACACGACATAATTGGCCAATACAGCACCACCCACATGTGGGAAATGGCGCTACTGACCAATTTGGTCAAATGTTGAGTTCTGGGCCCAGATGTGGTGAGGCTGAGTTGCTAAAGGAGGCCAATCTGACTCATGACCTTTGGTGACCTTTGGTGACATTAAGTATTGGCACCCTTTTTGAGGCACTTCCCAGTACAGGATTTGGACCAAACTGACAGAGTCCACTTACCTGGTGATACTGAACACAACCCTGTTAGCGGCTAACTGTTAGCATGTTGCTAACCGGAAGTAGCTCTAGGAAGGTCCTACAAACTTCTGCTTTACAGAGTCCTTACCTCCTTTATACAGAATGCTCCACTATAAATTTGGGCCACGTCACGTAAAGCATCTCTAAGCTAGGAGGTGTCAAACATCCAATGCTTTTCAATGGGGGCGAAACCCCTTATACTCCCTAGAAATGCAGGCCCACATATGGCTACAGTATATTCAAGTTTGAAATTCTACTTCTGCTTTGTTAAATGATTCAGTGTTTAGAATGAGTTAGGAAATGTTTGGTGCCTTACCCTCAGTTTTTTCTTCTTCTAATCATTCAGCTATTGTTCTTTCATGTTCAAATTCTTCAACTCTTTCAAATTCTTCAACTTTTTCAACTTCTTCAACTTTTTCAACTTCTTCAATGCTTTTCAGCTATTTTTTCTCTTCTTCAAAGATCTTCTGCATCTTTTGCTCAATCATTCAGCTATCTGCATTCACAGTGCATTTTCGCAGGAAATGCAAATTACTGTGAATGCAGTAGGCATTCACAGTTCTTGAGATCCTGTTTCTCTTTATTCTTTATTCTTCTTATTACTGTGAATGCAGTAGGCATTCACAGTTCTTGAGATCCTGTTTCTCTTTATTACTGTGAATGCAGTAGGCATTCACAGTTCTTGAGATCCTGTTTCTCTTTATTCTTTATTACTGTGAATGCAGTAGGCATTCACAGTTCTTGAGATCCTGTTTCTCTTTATTCTTTATTCTTCTTATTATTACTGTGAATGCAGTAGGCATTCACAGTTCTTGAGATCCTGTTTCTCTTTATTCTTTATTCTTCTTATGGGATATTCTTCCAAATGCGTTTTTACTGTTTAAAGTTTGATTCGCTTCTCCTCCTACAATTTTTCTCCGATTTCAACCATTCAACTTTTAAACTATTCAGCTTCTTCTGGAATCGATGGCTATATCTTTTTGTACTTTTAACTCTTCAACTTTTTAAAATATTCAGCTTTTTCTGCAAATTTTCAGCTTTTTTTCTCCCATAGGAAATGAATGTAATTCACTAAAATTCCGCTCATTTCAGCTGCTTTTTGACAGCTTACTGCTTCAGCCTACTTTCAGCTAGAAACGCCATTCAACTTTTAAAATGTAGTGATATCTTTCAGCTATTATGGTCTATTTCAGCTTTTTCATATCTTTTACCATTTTCATATAGTACCTCCTTAAAATAATTTTGGCTTTTCAAGAAATTCAGCAAATAACATGCGTTGCTATGGTCGTCAAGGAGGCAGTTATAGAGTGCGCACTCTAGAAATTCAACAAATTCTTCTTCTCCGAACAACTTCTTCTCAGTCGCTCAATTTTATACCTATCCACATAAATTACACATCAAAACGTAGGAATTTTTGTCTGGATTCAGGAAATGTAACCCTCATTGCTGTAGCATTTATAGATTTTTCGCAAATCACCTCAGAGCGACACAAACCCGAAACCTCCCCCATTCATTTCCTATGGAGCGGTTTTGAAAAATGACGCCTGAAAATTGAAAACATCCCACGTTTTCGCATCGTCGCTACTCCGAAACCGTTTCATGTACAAGCATGAGACTTTCACACATGAATGTCCCGACCCTTCTGGCACTCATAAAAAAGGAATTGTTTGGATAACTGTTACGGTTTTACCGCAGGAACAATTTGTTCGGGAGTAGCGAATGTGCAAATTCCTGAAAACGCTTTTCAGCTGCATTTTCCCACATCATCCACTTTTTTACATCGTCGCTGTGCCTACACCGATGTTTGTACAAACATGAAAATGGGCACCATAGTCCTCAAAAGCCTGCTGATACTCATAGTGAAAGAATTATTTTGATATCTCTTATACTTTTTCAGCTACAGCGATTTGTTCGGGACCGTTTTTAGAGGATTTCTGAAAGTCCATAAAAATCACCTTTATATCATAATTTTTCACGCCTTTATTAAACTTTTTCCAGCAAAAACCGATAGCCTGTCTTCTTCCCCTATCCGTTACGAAATAAACGCAGAAAAAATTACGTCTCTACCATTTACGGATCAGGAGATATGGAGCGTTGTTCCGGGCAAAGTTCTCCATTATAATCCAATGGGACTTATTGTGAGCAAAGTCTCTGCACTTCGGTAGACTGGCCTGCAGCAGAGGTGTGAGTGAGTTTCCATGACGACGGAACTCTGAGGGCCAGAGGGAGAAGCTCCATTGGGATACAATGGCAACTTTCGACGCCCGCTGCAGCGGCTGTGATTAATGTAGGAATCTGAAATTCGCACAGTCACTTCCTCTTAACATTTTTAAATTTTCAAGTGACTTTCAGCCATGTGTCACTTTTCTGTCCCATTTTGGATTTCACATGCTTTCCTATTGGGCCTTTGCTTCCAACAGGATCTGGCATGATGCCCAGACACGACATAATTGGCCAATACAGCACCACCCACATGTGGGAAATGGCGCTACTGACCATTTTGGTCAAATGTTGAGTTCTGGGCCCAGATGTGGTGAGGCTGAGTTGCTAAAGGAGGCCAATCTGACTCATGACCTTTGGTGACCTTTGGTAACATTAAGTATTGGCACCCTTTTTGAGGCACTTCCCAGTACAGGATTTGGACCAAACTGACAGAGTACACTCACCTGGTGATACTGAACACAACCCTGTTAGCGGCTAACTGTTAGCATGTTGCTAACCGGAAGTAGCTCTAGGAAGGTCCTACAAACTTCTGCTTTACAGTCTTTACCTCCTTTATACAGAATGCTCCACTATAAATTTGGGCCACGTCACGTAAAGCATCTCCAAGCTAGGAGGTGTCAAACATCCAATGCTTTTCAATGGGGGCGAAACCCCTTATACTCCCTAGAAATGCAGGCCCACATATGGCTACAGTATATTCAAGTTTGAAATTCTACTTCTGCTTTGTTAAATGATTCAGTGTTTAGAATGAGTTAGGAAATGTTTGGTGCCTTACCCTCAGTTTTTTCTTCTTCTAATCATTCAGCTATTGTTCTTTCATGTTCAAATTCTTCAACTCTTTCAAATTCTTCAACTTTTTCAACTTCTTCAATGCTTTTCAGCTATTTTTTCTCTTCTTCAAAGATCTTCTGCATCTTTTGCTCAATCATTCAGCTATCTGCATTCACAGTGCATTTTCGCAGGAAATGCAAATTTTTCTAGTTTTTAATGATATTCCTTTTTATTTAAACATTAAAATTAATTATGTTAAAAAACATATGATTTGTTTGTTTGATATTATTTAGTAACACATTTATATCCTTTTTTTAGAAGTCTCTCAGTGTGGACTTTGTTTTTCAGTGCCCCCTTCAGCGTTTTGGAAAGAGGACTCTAGTGGCTTAAAAGTTTTGACAATCTCAGCGCAGTGCAGTCTCAGTTTGGATTTATGCCAGGATACATTAGAAATATTGCAGATTTCCTGTATCGACTTGGTTTTCAGACATTGTCACAGTAATTCATCCATCCAGAAAACATGCTCAGACAAGCGGAGGGAAAGAAGAGAAAGAGATTCTCTCCTCCCAGACAATTCAACCTTGACTTTATCGCAGCAAAAACACAGCTTTGTCTAAGCCACAGAGAGAAAGCATTAATATAGACATTAGTCCCACTGTTATCTCTTTTAAATTTGTTTAAATAAATACTTTCCAAAAAATAAACAAGTATATATAATACAGTTTGTTCAGAATACTAATATAGTAATACAAGCACATAGACATTTAATAAATAAATAAAAACAGCTAATTGTAACTTTGAAGAAGAAATGAAAAAGCACCATTTATGGGTAAGAAATTCATTACATAGTGGCTGCAGTCCATTTAAATTGAGTGGATAATTCATCACTGAAATGAAAGTTCAAATTTAATTGATTAAGAGGCTTTCTCATTTCTCAGCTGAAGATAAAAAAGTTAAATAATTAACACTATACTAAAGTTTAGTTTTGCTCTAAATCTGATCTCTACTCTACCTCCAACATCCATAACTGATGTCATTTTTTTAACATTCTGTAATGTTATTTTTGTGTATTTTATTAAGTGAGGTAATGCTCTGGCACAGGTGTGCAAGTCTGATAAAACCACATGCATTTGTAGCCATCAGTAAATCAATAACAAATGGAGAAAAAATTGGAATATGGGGCATAAAATCCCTCAAACTGTTGGAGTGGTCTCTGAATGCAAGAAGAACAATCGTTATCTCATTTTGTCAAGATGTCGAACAATTTTAACTGATGGTAATACATAATGTGAATTGAAATATGTAGGTCATTTCTCAAACTTTCCGTGGCCAGGGACCCCTTAGTAGCGGTAAAATCTTTTTAAGTACCCCTTTAGATTCCTCGTGCTGATAGCATTTTTAAACAGCATTTTGTACCGCTAAATACATTATGAATTATGTATGTTTTTAGAAAAAAAATATAAATACACCATATACTAGAGATTTGGTGGAGATTAGATCCTCATTCTGCATAAAGCCAAACTCGATGTAACTGTTGTGATACTTCATAATTTTAGCTGATTTGGCTTTTACCTTACATGAAGTGGATGGAGTTAAAAATTTGTCCATTGTGTTACTTAGCGCAACCCCAACGCATCCTCAGCAGTGCCTCCTCAGGCCCGACACCATGTGTTTCACGGACCCCCAACCCGTGGTTCGCGGGCCCCCGGGGTCCGGGGACCCCAGTTTGAGGGCCACTGGCTTAGAGAACACCGTGGTGACAGCAGTTTTCTTTTCACCAGATGCAACACTCTCAACATTTATTAGCATCCCTGGTAAAGATGTGTAAAAATACACAATAAATTGATCTTTAAGTGTAGCAGCATAATTTCACACTAAAGAAATTCACTCAGTTTGAGTGAATGCAGTGCAAAAATAATCCAGATTGTAAGAAATAATAGTTTTAACAAAAGTACTGGTGTCACACTTCCTTGCACCCCTAACATTCCATGTCAATAAATCTAACTAAAGATTTTTTTTATTATATATCACTGTTTAAAATGCATGTATAATATTTGGAGTAAAATTTATTAGGCAGTTCAAATGTTTTCCTCAAGTAAAAATATGACTAGACAAATGGGCCCATTTCAAGAGACCACTACGTTGAGCAAAGGCCCATGTTCATCTTGCTGCCATGTGCAGTGAGTAGGATAATAAAGAAGGTTAAAAAAAAACAATGTCAGAATGGTGCTGTAAAGGGCAACACACACTGGGGGCGTGCATTGGAACGTCAATGCCCCTGACAAGAACATGAAGGCAAATGCCACTATATTCTGACTGTTGCTGCTCTTCTGCACTAATTTGGTATGTCTTCTCTAGTTGTATATTAGTGCCATTTCTGGTGGGGCAAAAAGTACAAAAAGGATGAGGACAGATTCGTTTTTTAAGTTGGAAAAGATATATTTGACTAACAATATTGTTATTAAAATGACAATGGCAAGAAAGATACTGCCTGGTGATCAATTTCTCACAAAAATTACCATTCTAGTAAGCACTATGGTTTAAGTGAATGTTTTTAAGTTGTTTAAAAGATTTACACAGTGAACATTTTGCTGTATAGTAAATTGACTTTGGAGTAGTGAGTAATGTATTTGTTTCTTACTGTAGCCCACCAGTGGCATAAATGGATAACTGCATAAGGCCAAAATCCACATGATTCTTTTCTTTGGCCTCATTGGAATTTGTATTTTTTTGTTTTTTTGCATCCCTGGTTTGTTTTTTGTGGTCTGAATCGGTTGATGAGTTAACTTGTAATTTTTTCAGGTGGTTCGGTTTCTTTTCACACTGAGAGAACCTGTTTCTACGCACCATGCAACAATGTCCAGTTTGTTAATTGGTCATATAGGGCAGCAGTACCAAATGCAAAGAAGGAAGCAAATATTGTGTTCTAAGCTAATAGAGAACACAGAGAATTTAAACATATAATTTGTGTGTTTCTCTGTACTATTTCAGGAAAATTGTCTGAGAACTATACTGACTGATTCTGAGAAGACATCTTGGAAGTTGCATAGAGCTTTATGCTTTATGGAAAAGAAGCACAGGCTTTGTTTATAGGTTTGTTTACTCTGCAGCATCCCGCAATGCAACGTAAACCTGGCTACAGGAGGCGTTCGTCTCAAGCCTCTTGGTAGCTGTGTTGGATCAAGGTTGGATCACATCCACACCATATACAAGCCACTCTACAGTCTGTTTGAAACCGTACTGAGACAACCTCCCCCAAAGGGTCTCAGTATGTTTGTTTTGGTCCCCTCTGTTGTGCAATGGCTGTGTTCACACACAAATGAACCGCATTAAGGGGGGAAACAAACCAGAGTTTGTTTTAAACAGACACTAACAACCATTAGGTGCTTTCTAAATGCCAGCAGCTTGTTTGGGAGGGATCACAGAGAGATAAATTTCAGTCCTGTCACCACAAATGCGTGGTGCTGCTGAAACTTTAAATGGTGCATACTGTACTGATGACTAGTCTTACACCAGTTACACTTGGGTATATCAAAATGTCATATTGGTACAATAATGTCATACTAGGATATTACTTCAGAATAAAGCACCCTACAAGCTATAATATATTTCTTGTTTCTGCTCTTGCAACAGTTGATAAATAATATAATTTTTTTCTCTTTGTTTGGTTAAGATATACATGCCTAAAAGTGGTTTTAATAGTAAAAACATTTAAAATATAAAACTATAATAGCTTTTCTAATAATTAACCATAATTAGCTACAATATAAAACATTGTAACAATTCAAATGAAACAATAAAGTGATTATTGTGCCATTTGAAAATATGTCAACTTAAAAAAACGTTTACATTTGTCAGGGAATTTGCAAGTGCAGCACCTATCCCTTTTTCTTCCAAGTTTGCTCTAACGCCCTAATCTTATCCTTTGGCCACCATCCCCAACCCCCATGACCTGGCAACAATAACCAGGCATAAACACCAGATGTATTGATGAACAGATATCAGTTCTGGGACCTAATTGCTATGAAGGGAGCCTAAGAGAGGACCCATGTCCTCTCTTAGGCTCCATAATTTCGATGCATGCACAAAGTATTTTCTACTGCTGTATCAAGCATGACAGAACAAGAAGGGAAGAGAAATAACAAGGACAGAAAGAGAGAAAAAAATTACAAATCCCCACAACCTACCTTCAAAGAGGCAAAACTAACAATAAATAAATAATAAGCAGTAAAAACACCAGCAGCAAGAACATAGAACAAAACTGTTGATACTAATAGATATTACTAGCTATAGGACAACACAACTGCTGTATTATGAGTCTATTTGGGTGTGTTTGAACATGCAAAAATATGTAAAGTAGGCCTTATCTGAATTGTCCTCAGTTATGGGTACAGAGGGGCACCCTCCAGGGGTGAGAAGCAAGTAAAGAGGACACTAATACCGAAGAAGCCAGCAGTCCCATGGAGCACAAAGGCCAGGCAGGCCACCACAGGGTCACCATGCATCCATTCAGAGGATAGTAGAAGAGAGACCAGGACAGAGGCCCTGCAGCTGTGGACCAGAGACCCTCTAGGAACCAGGGGTGACAACCTACAAGCCCCTCCCGGTCCTGGTCACCCAAGAATGATTCAGGTGCAGGATTGAGAGGATCCCCCGCCCCCCATCTACCAGCAGAGGGCCAGCCAAATGCTCAAGAAGACCTAACCCTTAGACCAATGGTCCCCAATCCTGGTCCTCGAGGGCCGGTGTCCTGCAACTTTTATTTGTTACTCTGCTTCAACACACCTGAGTCAAATAATGAGGTCATTAGGAGGACTCTGGAGAACTTGACAGCACACTGGGGAAGTAAGTCAGGTGTGTTGGATCAGGGACACATGTAAAACCTGCAGGGACACCGGCCCTCGAGGACCAGGATTAGGGACCACTGCCTTAGACAACCAGCCGGTGCAGGGCAGTACCCTCAGCTCCCCACTACATGATCCCATACTGGCCGCAGGTGGACATTAGCGGGTGCTGTATCATAACTCTTTAATGCTGCTTTATAATTACCTGTAGTTTCTTCCTAACTCCATGAAGTTTTTTTCATTGACCATTGGGTCCACACTCTCTAGTACAAGGCCACGCTATAATAGAGCTAATTGTCCTCATTTGATGTGATTTACAGAGCTAGCCTTTTGAAATGGTTAATGCTAAAAAAAAAGATGAATGAATAAAATCTGCTCTTACTAAGTCAGGTCACGTCAAAAGTACCAGAAAATATAATACCATTTAATCAGGCCCCATGTTAGTCACATTACCTTGAAGTAACAGTAGCAAATAGAGGGAATACAAAGAGCGCTCACTGTTGGCCCATTACGGCTGATCAAATAGAAGATGATAGAACACGTGGAAAAAAATGTGATGAGACTGCTAAAAGCCTGTTGTGTATCCTTTCAGTATCGAGATAATACAATGTGCAGCAGGCCTTGATGGAAATAGTCCATCCACGCATCATACATGAGGCAGCGCACGCTGACACCCTCACTTGAGTAGCCAGTAAAACTGAAAGAAAGTGCAGCAAGGCCTTCAGTCTGAGCAAAACACTTCCTGTGGTGTGCTTCTCTATCTGCTGTCGCTCAGACGCCACAGAAGTTGAAGCATAAGTGTTACTCATAAGGGTAGAAAATAAGGAATTTGCTGTGTTATTTGCCTGTTAAATTGTTTCTTGACGGGGGAAAAAAACTTGGATTATGCAGCTTCTTTTCAGTTTTGCCAGCCGTGTGAAGATAACCTCCTGTTGTATTTCACCTTCTCCCAATCAAACACTTGAAACATTTTTTTTCAGTTTTCAGGGTGAGGACTTTTAAAAGTGTTTCTTGTTGTTGTTTGAGTGGATGCAGAAGAAAAGCAGAAGATCAAGAGTCAAAGGAAATGGAACAGCGATTGAAGCTTTTTTTTTTCTTTGAGCAACCAAGAAAACGGTTGGTTTAAATTAGACTGCCCAGGTGAAGATAACATAAAAAAGAAGAAAGGCTCCAACTCTACTCAGTTCCACAGCTAGAAGGCCTGCTTGTCCCCCTGCTCTGTATTTCCACGTGCCATCTTTATGGTAATGCTCGCTGCCGTCAGAGTTCATTTCCACAATTTCCTTGGGCCGACAGAGATATTAAAGCACTGTTTTTTTTACAAGTACACTCACATTGTATTTCAATTGCATACATGACTCAGGGGACTGAAAGTGAGGTGGAGCACTTAATATGTGCACGCGAGACAGAGACAGTTAAGACGAAGGAGTCGGACAAAAACACTGAATAATGTAATGCTTTTGGTACTGGAACACTGGTAACACTTTCCCCAGTCATCTGACTCAATATGTCCCCGAACATTAGCAATTACTTTGCAAGTCATGCACGTTGTCGGTCAAAACAAACTCCTCAGCTCCATTAGAGACTGTTTCATTCACAGCATCAACTCCCTAGCCTAATCAATACTGCCCATGACAAGTCACCAGATCCTCTCAGAGGAATCATTTGTCAACTGAGCGATGGCTGCAGCTATAATGAGAGATTGCAACACGACTCTCAAGGTAAACACTTCTGATTGTTTATTTTACACCACAAATTAGCTTTTCTCTGCACGCTACCCTTTAATAACTTTTAATTTTCTCCACCAGGCCTGCTGCCCTGGTTGACACTAGGCGCTTTATCTCTGTTATGAAGCCCCCTGTCTGGCCCCTCTTGCCCCAGCATTTATTCAGATAGATATTACAGCTGCTGAGCACATGCAACTGAACCAGCCACACAGCCTGCTCTTATAAATCTTTGATTATGCGTTTCCACAAATTGGTGGATGGCTCTCACGGGCATGTGTGGCAGAGATTTCAAAGCAACGACTGAGAAATAACAGGGGAGAAGCCAGTTGGGATGATTTATATCGTGCGATTGGACAATAAAAGTTTTATTTCACATGTTTTAAGATGCAGCAATACTTAATTTCACAAATAATGCATTTACATTTAGAAACATCTAATAGCTTTTCTACATGCGAATAAAGAATTTAAAATGCTTTAAGTGTGTAAAAGTATCTACAGTTAAGATAAAAACTTATAATACCCTTATTAAATTCTAGGTATATTTGGATTAGGAGATATAAGAAATGATCTGGTTGTTTAGCAGGTTGTATTTGTTTTTTAAATCTTAAAGTTTTCAGAACACAGACCAAATTCTCATAATTTATTAAGCAAAAACCAAGCCAAAAAGCATAATCTGTACACTTCTGCTGCTTTCGGCAGGTTTAGGGGTTGAAGTAGCAGCCATATGCTGATAATGAGACATCTGATCACCAACAAATTAAACTACCTCTATAAAACCAAGAGTTTTGGCAGATTGCTGCTCTGAACCATGCAGGTTTGTTTTACCACCGTGCCAGGAAGGAGTAACATCAGCCATGACCTTCGAGAAAACAACTGTTGCTGCCAATCAATCTTTGAAGAGTTTTAAGGTGATTTCCAAACAGTCTCAAGTAATTTTATAGGGACGGAAAAAAAAAAGAAATCACAAGTCAGCTGCATTTCTGGCAGCTGCTAATCTTCCTAGAAGTGTCTGTCCTAGTAATTTCACACCAAGGTCAGGCTGAGGCCATCTGTCCAACAGCTAAAGCTTTACCCAAACTGGGTCATGAAACAAGATAATGATCCCAGACGCAGCAGCATATCTGCAGCAGAGGGGCTGACAACAAAGCTAAAAAAGAAAATAAGGAGTTGCAAAGACCAGGCTCAAGCTGATTCAAAGGTGAGCAAAAATAAATGTCAAACTTCTAAAAGTTAAACCCCACAAATTGGCCAAAAGTCCTCTTCAGCAATGTGAGAAGATGATGAAGTCATACAGAAAACTACCACTCCAGTTCATTAAATCATGGAGTGCATCTAATATTTGACACACTTTCCATTTTGGCTTCTGTCTTTCTTCAAGAAAAGGTAACTGTGTGGAATTGCTCCGTTTTAGTACACCTGTGTTTACTTTAAAATTATTTTGAAACCCGTTAAATTCGTTATTGTGTTGGTTTTGCTAAAAGTTACACTAGAGTGTGTCGTTTTTTTTTTTTGTTTTATCCTGATTATATAACACTGTACATACACAAATACCTTAATTAAAATTCCTGTAAGTTTATTTTTTAAACAAGTGCAATAAATATATTCAGTCTAAAACATTGAACTTCAAATAGGGATGTTAAACTGAATATTTGATATTTACATGCAATGGAATAAAAGGCAGCATTTGTTTCCTTAGTGTCTGACAGTAAAACAGACTGAACTGGATTTTTATTTTTGTTTGTTCCAAGTCAGGTAGGATTAGCAAAATAAATTATATATATGATTTTTTTCTAATTCAAAAGATTACACACATTCTCTTAGTGTCTGTAAAAATTGGCTTTTTAATAGTATGACTTGGGTTAAACGTTTTAGGTATCCTTCGACAGGCTTTTCCCAGTAGGTTACTGGAATTGTTGCCCATTCTTTCTTACTGTACTGGTGTAACAAAGTCTAGTTTGCACGCATCTTTTCAGCTCTTCCAATAGACTCTCTATGGTACTGCAATCAGAGCTTTGTAAAGGACACTCAAGAACCTTAGCGCTGTTTTCCTTAAACTGCCTTGTAGCTCTGGCAGTACGCTGAAGGTCATTGTCCAGTCTGATAGAGCCATCTGGGTTACCTGATGTCTTGAGAGTTTCCATCAATATTTCCACATAATGTCATTTTCTCACGATGCCATCTATTTTGTTTAGTGCACCAGTCCCTCTTGCAGCATTTCATTTCAGACTTCCAGCAAAAGTCCGATTTCTGTCATCTACAGAAATACTCAGATGACTCTGCAGTTGTCGAGTGTATCAGAGATAGACAAGAAACTGAGCATAGAGAGTTGGTGGACCACTTTGTGGTATAGTGGGAGAATAATCATCTCATCTTGAATGTGACCAAAACAAAGGAGTTTGATTGTAGATTTCAGAAGAAACAGAGTTAGCTCAAACCCTATATCCATCATGGGAAAAAAAGTGGAGGTGGTTGAGGAATATAAATACCTTGGTGTTCATCTGGACAACGGACTGAACTGGAGACACAACAGTGGAGCCATCTATAAGAACGGACTGAGCAGATTGTACATCTTGAGGAAGCTAAGGTCATTCAAGGTTTGCAACAAGATGTTACATATCTTCTATACGTCTGTTGTTGAGAGTGTCATCTCTTCTACCGTCATCTGTAGGGGCAGCAGCTAAAAAGGTTCAACAACCTGATAAAGAAGGCTGGCTCTGTTCTAGGGACAACTGTGAAACCTCTGGAAATAATTCTTTATAAAACCAAGAAAAATATGGAGAACCCTGACCGTCCTCTTCATGAGACTGTCTTGGGAAAACAGAATGTCTTCAGTCAGAGGCTGACTGCTGATGTGATGTCATATAGGCAGGAAAAATGCTGTCTTTTTGTACAGTGTGAGGAAACGTCTGGTTTCTGTAGCTATGGCTTGGCAAACATTAGGCAAAGATATTATCTTATCTATGTATTATGGGAGTACATTTTACTTTAGTGTCAAAAGTTATTGCAGACAAAAAAAATGTAAGAAAAATAAATTAATCTGCTGCGATAGACTGGCGACCTGTCCAGGGTGTGCCCCGCCTCTCGCCCATTGACAGCTGGAGATAGGCACCAGCACCCCTCGCGACCCCAACAGGGATAAGCGTGACGGGAAATGGATGGATGGAAATTAATCTGGAAACTGGGGGAATAAGATGTTGTTTCTATATGCTACTAGATTTGAGCAACACTGATTCCCAAAAACATTTAAATGAAAGTTAATTAAGAAAATTGAATTATTTTTAATAATTGTTTTTGTATTTTTTTTTTTTGGTAGCTGTTTTTATTAAATGCCAAAAATATAGTATCTTGCAAAATTCATACTGTTCACATAAAACAATTATTGATACTAAAAGACTGGCGTTACTTTTGTCAAATGCAAAGACTTTTTCCTCTTCTATACATCACACAGTGGTATTTCCTTCCTCCTTCCCAGTCTTCTTTTATCCACTCTGACACCTTTTCAGCTTACCCAGTATGCTGCAGCAATTTTTATCTCCAGCCTAAAAAAAAAAAACACCTCCTTTGTGCACTGTACTGGCACCCAGTGGCTGCTCACATACAGTTCAAAGCGCCGCTGTTAGTTCTAATCTGACAATGCTACCAGGGGTTTACTACCCTGTGATTGCTCAGTGTGAGAGACCGTTAACAGTCTCATCCTCAGCTTTTGCTTCACTGTCCGCCCCTCTCTGTGGTAAACTGACCATTGCTCTGTCATGTCTGGACTTTTTTAGCCACTAGTCAGGTTGGATGCATTTATTCTCTGGTGTCTGAGTGGAGAAATATATATATATATATATATATATATATATATATTTTTTTTTTTTTATCTGTGAGAGCCCAGCTGAGAATTTATGTGATTCAGCTTTTTGCCTGCCTGCCCTACAAGATCCTGCATTTTGTCCAAAGAACCCACGCAGCAATGAATATGTGCAAGCTATCTATAACATATATTGTTTTGTTTAGATTTGTACATAATTGCTACACAAATATGTATTCCCCCCATTTTTTTATTTGCAGCAATGTTAAACGCTCATAAATGCTAGGGGTGATGTCTGTTTTATGACATGGCGATAGAGCAGCCTCTGGTGGTTACATTTATGATTATGTTTGGCCCCCTTCTTCACTGTAAAGTCAAGTATTTATTGATTATCACATCCCAGGGTTCAGACTACATGACTCCTGAGTTTGGTTTTAAATGGCCCACCCATATCTGCTGTAATTAAACTTTAATGATTAAGTGTTCGTAATTTAACTGCATCCTAGTCATTTAAAACATGCTTTCACCTTTCTGGACCTCAACCCTTTCATAAATCTGACGGTATTTCCTATATACAATGAATCCTCAAATTACCATAAGGATTGTTTGTTTGTGATCATAAACAGTATAAGCATCCTGTAAACAAAACAACCTAACATGGATGTTACAAAGAAAACCCTTTGATTTATTCCTTCTTTTTTTAACTTAAAAACTAAATTGGGCTTTCAGATGTGTTGCAAAAGTTCTAAATAGGAGCCAAACGAGTTTTTTAAAGCTTTGACCTGAAAAGGTTGCAAACGCTCAATTAGCAGCTGAGGCAGAACAGAAACTGTGATAGCCTTTGTAAGCTTGGCACCAATGATTGGTATTTTAATCCAGTTCTCTTTTCCTCTGGGAAGTGGGAAGAAATCATTTGTGTTTTCTTCCTGCCACAAAGGTACATTCCAAGTGAGTCAAGAAAAAGAGCATCCAACTAGTATATGTCTCACACTTGCCGAAGCATATTTCCCACTATAAGGGTCTGCAATACACTGATAACTTTAATAAACCCATCCATTTAATATCCATTCAACATTGCGGCTGAATAGTAAATGTGTCGACATGCAAATAGCATCTGTGACAAAATTACTGCGCGATACCTCTCCTACATGTTTTAAACTGAGATGCACAGGCTCAAGATGACACAAACTGGGGCAGAAAAAACATACCCACTTACAGTATCATTAGGGGTTCTTGGCAGGCTCAAACAGCTTTTTCTTAAGTGTTTTTTACACTATCAACCAATTGGAGGAGGGAGCAGCTGAAAAGATAGGACTGTAGGAAACAGAAAATCCCAGAAAGGTGTACTGCTGAGTTTGGGGGCTGAGTGCACAACAAACAATTGTCACAGTCTGTCTGCAGGTAGAAATATTGAAGTCAACGTCTGGCTGCGATAAACAAAAAAAATGGATGTGAGACTTAAGGTGTTGTTTGCTGTAGCAATGAGATGTGCTTTAGTGTTTTAGTGAAGCACTGCTTGAAATTATATAAAAAGAGCCATGAAATGAAATTGTACATGCATATGACTGAAACAGACATATTGAAAAAGATAAAAAGGTTGAAAAGACAACAACTTTGTTTTCTAATTTAAATAAATATGTTCTTTCCAGTGTTTGACTCAATGAAGATGGAAGGCTGGTCCTGTCAAATGGGTGTGTCCGCTGCCTTTAATGAACACTTACTGGTACTGGAAATGCAAGAGAAATATCCAAAAATATTTTTTGATTAATTTGACTGCCAAAAACCTAAATAATATAAAGATACAACAAAGAAGAAACTAACAATATTTCAGTTACAAACTATTCAAACCAGCCATCTCAGTTTGGACTTTTCTTCATGCCAACTCAGTTGAAGCCAGGTTATTAAAATTACAAAAGGACTTTATATTGACACTACAGCAGGGAAAATAAGTTTTTGACACATCAACATTTTTCTCCATCAGTATATAGAGCTGCTTAACATATTGAATGTGCATCTCAATTTGTGAAATATTCCAATCACAAACGACTGCTTGAATGCAATATCTAGGAGGCCATTGAATTTTAAGTGACATGCATGCAAATTCTGCACGCCTATAATATATGTGGCCTGTTGAATGGACTTTCGCTGCCCTTGATGCCCACACCCGAGTGCGGCTGAGATGCTAGAGCTCAGAAAGAGTGATGGGCACATTGTAATACAGGAGAAGATAGAAAAGTGTCAGGCTTAAAATATGGCTTAATATTAATCAGTATTATCCTAGAAACATTCAACAAGTGTCTCAGTTACAGTTTTCCTGATAGTGCGCCAAGTTATTAGTATATTTCTAATGGGTCTATTGATATGCAATTCACACCGAATGTGTTCATTTGTAATGACTACATGGACAAAATTAGATACAAAAAGGCACAGAGGTTAGGGAGTTCGTCCTGCAATTGGCGGGTTGCTGGTTCGATCCCCCGCTCTGACTGTCTCTGTTGTTGTGTCCTTGGGCACTTCACCTGCATTGCCTGCCTGCTGGCGGTGGTCAGAGGGTCTGGTGGCGCTGGTGCATAGCAGCCTCGCCTCTGTCAGCTTGCCCCAGGGCAGCTGTAGCTACTAGCATAGCTCACCACCGTCAGGGTGTGAATGTGTGGGTGAATGACTAAACTGTAGTGTAAAGCGCTTTGGAGGTTGTCAAGACTAGTTAAAAGCGCTATACAAGTACAAGCCATTTACCATTTGATAATGTTAAAGTCGAGCACATCTTGTCAGTTTAAAAATTTTGGCTTTCCCGCCATTGGCTACAAGTTCTAAATTATTGTTTAAAACTATTTCTATTTTGAAAGATTCATGGTGTATTATACACTGTTTTTGATTGTTTGGACAGGAGGTTTGTTTTTTCTTTTTCCTGTATACAAATCAGTATCATTTGCAGTTGCTCTCTTAATAGCTAGAAACTGAATTGTCACTTAAATATACTTTATTATCAAAATTAATTCAGCGTTTATCTTTGGCATAATGTAGCCAATTGTTGGCAAAGATAAACTCTGTTATGGGTAACGCTATTTTTGAATGGCCGCAGCAAAGTGGCTAAAGATCAGGAACTCCTCTGAGCATGTCAAGGACAGGCCACTTCTAGGCTTGAAAATCCATACAGCTACAAATCATCTGGGCCCACACGCCTTCTGAAGGTTCTTTGAGCCACAGCCTGAAGCTGGCTGATTTAGTTTAGCAATCAATATGTTTTCTGTGAGCATAAGCCACGGTAATCTTTTTACAGCACCTCTCCTCTCGCTCTTTCCTCTTATCCTTTGGCCTTGTAACCCTCAGTCCTAACCATCCGCCTATGATTGCTTCAAGAAGGGTTTGTGGTTAGAGCAAGAAAAGGGGGCGCGACAGGAAAAAAAAAACTGTATATCAAGAGTAGTGAAGCTACCAGCCCCAGAGTTTATGTGGAACAAGGACTAAACCTTTGCACCTTTTGTGAGACTTGGTTTCACAAAAATGGATTAGCAGAAATTAGTTGTATCTGCTTGCTTTGCTTTCAGAATGCAATGAGAATCTTTTTAATATGAATCTCAAATCCTTCAGCTCAACAAATGACATATTTTCTAATATTTGAGGTGGCAGGAAAAATAACCTTAAACCTTCATATTCACTAAAAAGGTCAGTTGAAAAGTATAAACTACATATTTGGGGCTGTGCGAGATAGCCGGAGCGCATTCTATCCACAGATAAAGCCTCGACTCCAACCTGAGAGCTTCTTGCTTAAAAGCCACATTCTTATAATTTTCATATTACATGTGTGTTTTCCTATGATTAAAGTGACAGTTCTTCAAGTTTTTCTAAACTCAGAGCTGTAATAAAAATATTTTAAACTATTTTATCAACTATTCAAAATTGCAAAAAGATCCAGATACTGTGACAGGTACACTGGTCTGGAGAACATCAAACACAACCTTAGGGTTCCTTTAGAAGTAAAAGTGTTTGTTTCTTTGACCTTAGGGACAACAACTACATAAAGGACTTTCCACAGTTAGCCGATGGACTCATGGTCATCCCCTTGCCAGTTGAGGAACAGTGTCGGGGAATCTTGTCAGAGCCATTGCCCAACCTGCAGCTTCTATCAGGTAACAAAGGATTTACTGAGGTTGTGGGAATGTGTTCCTTGTATCCATATTTTCCTTTTAAGGCAACTAAACTCAGTTAAGTTTATTAGTTATACATCTACTGGATTACTGGGATCCAGTTGTAATGTCGGGCAGTAAAAACATAAAGCCATTGGAATCTGCTGTGTGAATGTTCATCTGAAATCTAACGTGTTATACTGAAGAGCAGTGATTTACAGAAAATGCATGGCCAGCTGTTTTCCTTGAAAATATGCCATTTAAACTCCTGCAAAAGCACTACTAAATGTTATTATTGTAAGCAGACACTAAAGTAATGATATTATGGGCAAACTGTTAATGTGCAAACATTCCGAGTATTTAAAATATGTGTCATAAAGCTTTCTTAGAATTACAGGGAAACACATTAGTACTTGGCATATCTAAGTCACTCAAGAAATATAAAAAGATTTATTCGTTTTGCACTGGAAAGCCTAAATCTTTTGCAGCTCTTTTTATTGTAGTCAGGAAGTGGTACCTAACAGAAACCACAGGGGTCGAGTTGAGATTAAAAAGGCCAAGCGGTTTTCAGGAGATATCACTCCTTGCTTTTAAAGTAAATAAAAGCTACGGAGTTATATAATTCAGCAACTGTCCTTTTGAGATTTATTTGTGATTTTGACGCTACAGTTTGAAAGAAAGGAGCAAACCATTTAAAAAATGTAACCTTTAGCTCTATGCCTTTGGAAATAATGTGACATCCTACAGCCTTTGCTACTTGTTCATAGTAAGAAAATTTGCCAGGGGTATTGAGCATTTGCCTGAATTGCGAACACTGTCCTATGATTTTATCCTGTTGTTCCCTTTTTTAAAGTTCCAACCATACCTTTTTTTGGACAGAGTCAGCTAGACGTTTGTCTCATACCTCCACCTCTGCTCCCTAATCCCTCCATTAGCTAAATTGCCGCTTGGTCCACACTGATCTCTAAGATCTTTTGCTGGGGATCCGCTTTCACCACAATTGGACACACACAAGTACAGAAAGTAAATTGCCCTTTTCTTCCCAGTGCACGAATGTCTCAGGTGTAAATCACTTCAGAGAGGCAAAAGGTCAAGATACCTGTGAGCAGTTTCTTTATTTATTTTCCCTTGCTCTTCACTTTTGTAGCTTTACTTCTAAACCGGTGTGAAAGTTGGGTAATTGAATTGCACTGAAAGCCAAGATTGCTCGATTCTAATGTCAGCAATCCAATTGGAGTTCAAGCTGCACCATATATCACCATTGATCCAGGAGCAGCTGGGTTGTGGGCTCTGATGATAAATGATGTTAAGGCAATATAGGGTTGTAATGGCTGTGCAATAAAGCTGTAATGATGAAAATAAAACAATGGATTCTATTACTGTTTTCATTTATCATTAACTTCTGCCTCTCCTGATGAGTCCGGCCCAGTAATCTGTTTAAAATACTTATGTTTACGGCATGTGCCCTTTTATCTTCAGTTCTGTCTCCTTCCCACTTCTTTCTTCATCAGGGGATGCCCAGTTCAGTGAAGCGGTAGGCTATCCAATGGTTCAACAGTGGAGGGTGCGCAGCAATCTGTACAAAGTCAAACTCAGCTCTATAACCTTATCCACAGGTCAGTGACTGAAAAATATCTGGATTTCATTGTTTATCGCCTGATGAATGTGAAAATCAATCAATGCCTAAAGGAAATGGGATGCCTCTGCTTTTTATCAGCAATCTGGAAATCAATGTAATTGTGTTCAATCTCGTTATTTATTTGGTAGAATTTTCTAAGGTGCTCAAGACGCTGTCAGGTGAGAGCACACGTGAGGAGCTCCTGGCTTTTCTCCAGCAGTACGGCAGCCATTATGTATCTGAGGCCCTGTATGGCTCTGAACTCAGCTGCAGCATCTACTTCCCAAGCAAGAAGGCCCAGCAGCAGCTCTGGCTGCAGTACCAGAAAGGTGAGTGAGACTTAAATAGACGCCAAGTATCCACACGCCTAATTTGGGAGGGGATGGGTGTAGAATTTTTCTCACACTGTTTCCTATGCTGCCATGTTGGTTGACTTATCTAAAAGATTTGTTTTGTGCATGTATAAATGTGAAGAAATGAAGCACATTTTGTGTCAGAAAATATGTCCCCCTGCCTTGTACAATATGTGTATTGGGAAGGGGGATGTAAAATATGGTGTTTGCTCTTACGTCAGGACAGAGTAAGTTGCTTTTATCTTGGAATTTGTCCATCCCTAGCCATTTTGGCAAAATTACATTGTGGTGCCGCCACCACCGACCCCCGCACCCCCTACTAAGTATTTTAGAAAAAACCCAGTATAGTATACATGATGTATTGTTCTACAACACACATGGATAAATACAGATGCAACAAAATACCACAAAATAAAAACAGTATTGATAAACAAGTGGCACAATTCAATTTCAATCCAACTTCACTTTATTTCAACAGCCAATCAAAAAAATGTATAAAGGCAATAACAATCAACAATAAATACTATAAAATACAACACAACTAAAACATATGCAAAATTTACATAAACCGCAAAACACAAAATACACACAAAATAAAAAATAACAAAACCCTGTGGAGACATAACAAAATATAAATATAGGAAAAAAGAGAATTGCTCCAAAAAACTAAATGCAATATATGATGCATAATGTAGCAATATCCTACATTAAACATTAGGCCCTATAAATTGTAGAGAATGTTTTAGATTTTATCAGGTCCTCTAAGAATGCTTTTTATATTTTATCAGTTAAATCAGATGGTCTGTCAGCAGGCTCTAATAATAGAGCTTTTACCTTACTGTGCCGTGCTGAGGTAGAGCGAATATAGGACCGGTTGTTACAACATCCCTGGAGTCTGAGGTAGACATGTCTTCAAGTGGCCTGGGTTTTGAAGATGCAGGTCTTAGAAAGTTAAGAAACACATCTGAAAAGGGATGAATAGTATTACTGGTAATAAGCCACATTAAGCATTCCCTGTAGCACTCTGAACACAAACAGCAAGCGTAAACTGTGCTTAAATTGTAACAGCTCAAATTGCAGTTTAATTTTAACATGTACTTATTCTCATTGACAGTTACAGGAACGGGTGAGCAATATTGATATTGTAATTTAGGACTAGATGTAGTCTTAGATGTTGATTGTGATAATATGGTGATATGGGATAGGCCCACTTGTCTGCAGGTTTTAAAAGCTACATTAGACTTCATGTTATTTGGTGAACTTGCCAGACTGTTCTAGCAGTTATATTATTATTTACCTTATCCACTATTAGATCCAAATTACTGGTAAAGATGTATCAAAAATCTCATCAGGTAAATATTTTGTAAAATCAGCATTAGCTAAGGAAAGCCTGTTTCTTTCTATTGGGTATTGTTTATTTGGATCATGTTTATTTGTTAATATAAAACTGCTCATGACATGATTATTCTGGATCATAGAACTCATTTCTGGTCTAATGTTGGATCTCAATAAGATAAAATAAAAACCTAACATTATACCTGGCTTCATAGGCAGACAGTGGATGGTGTTCTATGAAGCTGGACATAAAGCTATTTCCAACTTCCCCTAAGGTGAGAGTCACTGATGGTAACTCTTGCTGCAGTTATTATTTAACTAGCGATGTTTACTCTGTCATCCTCCAACGTAAACTAGTTTAGCTAATAGTCCACTTGCTGCATGTAATTTTCTGCTTTCCCCACTTTCTGCTCCAATTAAGCTAGCTAGAAACAAAACGTTGTGTTGATTTCCAACAAACACCTAATTACCTCTGTGTTTTTCCTGTTTTGCCTCATCTTTACTTCTTTCTTCCCTGAGCAGCAGCAGCTTTGGCTTTTTTTGTCGTTGACACGATTCCAACTTAACTTCTTTCCTGTAAACAGACTGTAGAGTGATGAACGTGGCCAGCTGGTTGATGTTTGCATACTAGTGTCAGCGGCGTTCTCTCCTGGGTTGATGCTGCTGGGTGCTTGTTACACTGAGCTGCGCTCTCTGTGCGCTGTCTGGCCAGCAGAAAACTGTGCACTCTTGAAAGAGTTCCTTTGGACTAATAGTCTTTTATAGGTTGTAGTGGGTTTAGCTAATTTTAGGAAATAATGGTATGCTATATATAGTAGCGTAGGTTGTAGGCTGTTGGTATAAAAAAACAACAACAAAACATAAAACTGGCCCTTGGTGCACCCCTATGAATCCACGGCACCCCAAGCGTTTGACTATAATGCCTATAGTCAGGGCCGGCTCTGAGTTTTTCCCTCCATACTAAATGATCACCTGACCATTTAGGGATTATAGTTCAACGCTCTACGCAATTCCATGAATGCCAACAAATGGTCAAGTAAATATTAGCTGAATTACCCAAAACATGTCCTCCACTCTGAAGCACTTCAAGCAGTATGCATGCTTGGGTCATTGAATTTCCATGTGCATAGTGTATCATAAAATCAGGTAAGGTTTTGATGGATCATTGTTGTCAAAACTGAGTAGTACTTGCTTAGATTACAGACAAGGGTTCCCGTACGTAGTAAATTACGATCTTCAAACCACAAAATTATGTAACATGCCCGATAAACTTATTGCTGAAGATCATATTAGCGTGCCACAGAATAAGATGCATAGAAAAGTGATGCTGAAATGTTTAATACTTAGAACCACATTAGTATTTGCATGCTACTGAGATAGAAGTCAAATATGCATGAGTGACAGAGGATATAAATAAAGTAAAATATGTATGGATTTTTCTTTAGGAATGTCAATTGTACTGGCATTAGTAGGTGGGCGAATGAAGGTTAGCACGTTTGTTAGTGTGCAAAAATAGCCAAAACTGGTGGAAAGGTGGAGCATGACTAAAAACAAAGCAAAGAAACTTGTTTTAGATTGGAACAACTTTTAACACAGCGCTGTACTGTCTCTTTATTCCGAGTCAAGAATATGTATGGAGAAGAGAAAATGTTTTTTATGGGTTGAATCAATATCATGAGTCAGTGTGTGGTGTATAAGAAACTAAAAAGGGCATTTCATATTATCTTTGATGGAATCAGCAAAATAGAAAAGCACAATTCCTTTTTGATCAGGCTTTTTCTCCAACTTGTTTTTTTGTGATTAAAAATGGTGCTTCTCAATCCAGTTATTCATCTAGTGTGCCTAGGCATTCATTATTTATCTCCTTGTTTGACAAATGGTAAAGGAAAACATTGAAAGGAGTGATATAAAAGATGACCCTGTAATAGACTGACTATGTATCCAGGGGTAACCGGCTCACTGATAGCTTAAATCTGTCCCTCCCTCGAGTAAGAAAAAAAAACATGCAATCAAAATGGTTGGAAGGATATAAAAGACGTTTTTCAAGTTTACCAGTATGTGCTCTGCAGATAACTCCATGGGCCAGTTTTTTTTTGCTAACTAATCAGGAGAGAAAAAAATCTTTCCACAAAATATTTGTGACTACAGCATAATTTTTATTTTTTTTTAAGAAAGTCTTGCATTCAAAATTTACTAATAACTAGTAAATAACACATTTTTATATACTATTCTTAGCAAAAAAAAGAGTAAATAACATACAAAACATCAACCCTCAATATATGGCAGAAGCACCAAATGTACAATAAAGCTCCAAGTCATTCATGCATACCCTTGGCAGATTTAAAGTAATCGATTTTGTTTATGAGTTGATTCTTGAGACTGGAAATAATAGTAACATTTTGGAGTGGCAGTTAAAATCCTGACTTGAATCCAATAGACAATCTGTGAAGGGAGCTAAAGATTGGAGTCATGGTATAGACAACCCTAAATACTAACATACAAAAAACAAATTCTCAAAATACCAGTGAAAACATGCAAAGATTTATCAGCAACAATAAGTGTTTGATGGCTGCAATATGACTCGATTTTTCCAATGATTATTGAGAAGGGTATGAATAACTTTTTAGAATGTAGATAAAAACTGCGTTTTTTTGTTTCAGAAACACTAGATTTTGGGAGGCCTGTGTCTCTTGCTATTTGGAACAAACCTGTTGGTTGAAATTATCATTTTAAATTCAAATCTGGTAGGTATGTAAATACTTTGGGATTAACTGTAGTAGTAAAAATGTATAGTCTAAAAACAAATGTCATGAATGTAACACGATGAAAACTACTCCAGATAATTTAGTTTATTGGTTCATAATGTTTATTGCACTCTGGATTATCAACAACACAAACATGAATTTGGTTACACTGATGAACAACATGGGGGGTTTGGTTCACTTTAAACAAATTGCTCTTTAATAAATCAGTTGTATGAATAAACAAGTCTGCATATGTCATGAAACAGAACATATTTATGTGAAACACTCAACTCACCAAATGGACACAAGGACACTTAAATTTTCAAGCATTTTATGCTGTTTTTCCTGTAACTGTTAGTCTTGATAATTCTGTTACTACTTCAAGTGATCACAAAACATTTTATGGTAATAATGACATGCAGTTGATAAGCATATTAGATCAAAATGTATTTTGTGCTGAGGTGGTCTTGAATAAAATACATAAGCAAACATGTAACAGCACAAAGAGAATAGCGGAGACAAACCTGACCCTATACCTACTTAAACTGCACCACTCTACCTTATCTTTAGTTGCATTTGCCAACCAAATTCTGTGCTATGCGTGTTTTCATTTTATTTGTATAGCACACAGGGTTAAATATGCAGAGTAAAGATTAGCTTGGGAACATTAACTTTAAGATCTGAGCCACTGTGGAATATGTTCTAATGAGCAAACCTGGGTTCAGGAACGCAGATTTACTTTTATGAATACAGATTATGATAAACAGTGTACTGACACGGAATCGTCTAAGGGATCAAGATCCACTAAGGTTTTAAAAGGTTCACCATTCAGAATCACTAAGATTTCCCATCGTATCATTACTGTATTCTTAATGATGTGTGCACGAAAGGACCATAGTGACCAGATTTTCCTGCAGTGGTATGGAGAATCCCTCGCTGTGGATTGCAGGCCAGCTGGCCTGATGAAGGCTCCTATATTTTCCTTCTGTTTAAACCATTTAAAAATATTGTGGGTTTCAAAAAAGATGATTTTAACGGAAGCTAAATAAGTACCACTCACCACTTTTATAAGGGTTATATCATTTTATAACAAATTTACTAACAATGAGTAGCATATCTGTAAAGCAGTAAATTGTAGGCTGGCTAAATGAGCAGATAGCCCAACTAATAAACCCGCTAGTTTCAAGCTGTTACATTTTGTAACTTTAAATAGCAAAACGTATTTTGGGATATGTTTATATAAACATAAAATGAAATAAATTTTACAGATATAATTGTAAACAATATATTATCTAAGCAGTATTACGAATAAGTTTAAGGTGCATATCATCTTACACATTTGTTAGAAAATTCTTGTGTGAATACCACATAATTGTGATACTTTAAGGATACGTCGTGTGGCTCTCCTGTCGACTCATGCCTAAACGTTCAATAGTTATAAGCAACTAAATAGGTTTTATGGTCTAATTTTAAATTTGTAAATCAGCAAATAACATAATTAAAAAACGCATCCCCAAACACAATGTAGGTAATGAATAAAGTCCTAACGGAACTAAGGGAGCTTGCTACAGTAGGGACAAACTGGTTTGTTTTGCTGCATTTCTGCTCATCCTTGCTTTGGTACTGTTAACACTCCTTTCAGTTATGATCTTTTAACCACATGTAGTCAATCCACAGGACACAAGGCCATTGACCTGTGTCTGAAGTAAAGCTCAGGCTATAGATTCCTCGAGTTGTACCGTGACGCAGGTCCAGCTTGTGCAGGGCAACTTTTGCTTATCTGGATCAAGGAGCCAAAACCACCGAGATCGTCCTAAATGATCTCACAGTGTTGCTTATCAGCTCTGTATGCGGTTATGGATATGTGTATGTTAATAAAAAACAAAATACTGTTTTAGCACCACAGGACAAATTACAAACATAAACCCAGGTTTGAGTATTTCACATGGGAAGAGCAAAAACCTTAACCATTTGGACTTTACATTATGCAAAGCATAATATGCGGAAGACTCTACACAACTGTGCAGGCAAATGTATAAAAACACAACTTAGATGCATAAATTACCATAAATATTGCTAAGTATATTGTTTTCAAGTCACGTTTAATGAAGATCTAATTTTAAGTCATTTTGACTATTCTAACAATTATATAACTAACCTGTTGCATATGGCATGTGCAGCAAGTTTTTACGATTTCCTTTACAGATGCAATTTTGGCTTCATGAAACAAATCAGGCCATTAAATGGCAACTTTAATTAATTTCATAATTAATTTCACGACCAGTAATCAATGTAAAAACAAAGAATGCCCCGTGTTGTTACTTCTTTTTTAAAAATACTTTAAGTTCAATATTAAAGGAACCTTGGCTTCCAATCTTGCACGCAATTCTCACCTCTAATGTTCCTCTCAAAAAGGTATTTAACAGTTTAGCAACTCAATTACTTCAGGTATTCTTTAGAAATAGAAATGATTGCCTTTTATATTTGATCTTTTAAACCGAGTGAAGGTTCTCTGAGTAAGCTGCCATGATGATCCATTACAGTAAGGCCTAAACCACTTTCTTTTCCCATTTCTGGAATAGCAAAAAATGAAATATTTCTGGCTGATGATATGATACAGTTGAATAACGGTTGCCACAAAAAAATAGCAGGTCATTGTGTTTCTAGACCCCCAAAGAAAAGTGTCAGCCAGTGAGTCATGTGGCAGGAATTTCCACCCTTAAAAAAAAAAAAAAAAAAAAAATCCTGGCTCCTTTTTAATGTGCACGGCTTACTGAACTGGATTGTAGACAATTTTTTTTAATTGTTAAAATGATCAAATAACTATTCAGTTTTATCAACACATGCTAGAAGCTTATCAAAAATGAAATGCACCCCAGAGTACTCCAGCCCACCCATACGTCATGGTTGCAAATTGCTCCAACATACTTGAGATATATATATATATATATATATATATATATATATATATATATATATATATATATATATTTTTTTTTTATTTTATTTTTTTTTATTTTTTTTGAAAGGAATCGAAATTAACATAATTCTGTTTTCTAGGAAAAAATGACCTATCCTAGTTTCTAAACCCCTTCTTCAAACCATCACAGAACTCATCTGGAATATTAGCTGACCTCTGGTTGTCTCCTGTACAGCTCTGTCATCCTTGGTAAACCTGGTGCTACGTGTGATGAGGATGAAGAATGTTTCCATGAGGCATAAAACCATAAAGGAGTTAAACTATGATCTGGAGCAAAGTAGAAAGACTTTGATTGTAATGTTGTACAGTATATTCAAGAAAATATTTATTCTGATCTGCAAATTAAAAATCCCCTAAAACATCTAAAGTACAAAATTTGGAATCACTCAATCTTCTACATCTAAAAAAATATGAATACCATAGAAAAAGTTAAACACTTTTTTATCAATCATTTTAGAAACGAAACCCATATTTTAAAGATTGATTACATATAAACCTATGTCCAGCCTTTATTTCATGTAATTTTGATGACTATGGCTCACAGGACATGAAAACCCAAAATTCAGTGTCTCAGAAACTTTGGATATTGTGAAAATTTTAAATGCTGGAAAGTCATGGCATCACATACTAATCAGCTATTCAACTCAAAACACCTGCAAAGGTTTCCTAAGCCTCTAAATGGCCTCTCAGTCTCGGTCAGAATGCTACTCAATCATGGGGAAGACTGCTGACTTGAGTGTTGTCCAGAAGACGGTCACTGACACCCTCCACCGGGAGAGTATGCCATTGCTAAAGAAGCTGGTTCTTCACAGAGTGCTATAGCCAAGCGGATCCATAGAAAGTTAAGTGAAAGGAAAAAGTGTGGTAGGAAAAGGTGCACCAGTGAAATGCAGCCTTGGGAGAATTGTCAGATAAATAAAATCCATTAAAAAGTTTCGGAGATTCACAAGAAGTGGACTGAGGCTGTAACAGTGCATCAAGAGCCACTACACACAAAGAAATCCTATCCTGAACCAGAGACAAAGTCAGAAGTGTCCTACTTGGCCTAAGGATAAAAATAACTGGACAGTTGCTCAGTAGTCCAAAGGCCTCTTTTCAGAAAAAAGTAAAGTTTTAATTTCAAGGTCTGGAGGTCAGAGTCTGGAGGAAGAGAACAGAGGCACAGAATCCATGCTGCTTGAATTTCAGTGATGGTTTGAGGTGCCATGTCACCTGCTGGTGTTGGTCCATTGTGTTTCTGAAGTCCACAGTCAACACAGCCATCAGGAAATTTTAGAGCTCTTCATGCTTCCCTCTGCTGACAAGCTGTGAGGAGATGCTGATTTTATTTTCCAGCAGGACTTGGCACCTACCCACACGGCCAAAGCTGGTTCAGTGAACATGGTGTGTTCTTGATTGGCCAGAAGATTCGCCTGACCTGAACCCCATAGCAAATGAGAATTGCCAAGAGGAAGCTTATAGACACCTGACAATGCAGATGACCTGAAGGCAGCCATCAAAGCAACCTGGGCTTCTGTTAATGCCCAGCAGTGCCACAGGGTCACCGCATCGATGCAATAATTCATGCAAAGGAAGATCGACCAAGTATTGAGCGCATAAAAATTTAGATTCTACAGAAGTCTGGCATTTCTGTTTAAAATGTAATGTTTTTTCAGTATCTGTAAGCAATAAAAATAAAGATTACAAGAAATAAAGGCTTGAAATATTTCTGTGTGTGGCGAACCTGTAGATGAGTTTAAATTTCTGAAATGAGTGACAAAGATATTGAACTTTTACACCATTTCTTTTTTTAGATGTACATTTATTTTCTCCACCCATGTTGTGATTTTGCTGCTAAATGTAATTTTCTATATGGAAGTAAATAATTATCTTCAATTGTCCCTGAATATTACTGAATGAAAAGGTTGAAAAAAACTTTAAAGCCGCCAGCAGAATTATTGTTAGAGTGCTGCTAAAACCTAGTAATGGGGCAGAGTGACGTGTCAACAATAAAGTGCATCGCAGGCCAACAGCCTTGGTTTTCTTTATTTCAGAAGTAAATCGGAAAATATTTTCTTCCCCTTCTCTCAATTTTTCTCAATCGAGTTCAAGGAAGTCACACAGTCATGCTTGACGGGCATACAGAGGCTAATGACATAGGAAGCAATCTGCTCTTTGTGCTTTATAGCTTTAACACCAATGGCTTGTTTTGCATGATCTACTTGGACAACTTGCTATTGCACTATACATAATAAGCCACCTGGGAACCAAGCTGGGAAAGAAAATTGTCTTTGTTGCAGCTACACTAAATGACAAGTTATATGGTTTCTTATTTCTTCTCAAACTTTCATCCGGACCAACCACACATACCTACTAAACCTCCTGAGTTCACAGGAAGAGAAAGCGTTTCTAGGAAGTGGAAGAATGCCTCCTTTGAACATAGGTGAAGACTTTGACACAGTGGTCCCAACAATCAAGCACTAGCAGCTGTCCTTTCTGGGTGATGGCCACTCCCACGGGACAGGTCAGCCCTTCTTGGACCAGAATGTTAAACCCCCCTTCTTTGGGAAACTGGAGGATTTCCTTCCTACCACTGTCAGTGACCAGCAAATCGCCGTTAGCGTCCACGCACATGCCAGTGATGCAGCGGAAATCCTCTGACTCGGAGAAGAAATGGCTGAGCTGTTTGCCGAGCTGGCCGTCGGTACCCACTGAGCCGATTGAGAAGCCCCCTTCGAGGTGGGGCTCGTTGTGGCGTTTTTCGAAGTTCAGGGCCAGGCCTTGGGTGAAGTACACGGTTCCTGCCGCATCACATGTGACAAACTTTGGTCGGACAGCAGAGCACAAGCGATTGTAGCTGACCACACCTACGTTGCGGTCCACTGCAAGGCACCACAGCTTGCCCCCTTCCACATCTGACACCACAAACTGGCCTGATGGCATGGCAGTAATTCCCCAGGGTTTAATCAGTTGATTTTTGTGGCAGGCCACATAATGCCCCTCCATGGTGTAGACTTTAACTGAATTATCAAAGTTGTCAGTAACACCAATCAGGCCTTGAGGAGTCACAGCTATGGATAGGGGGATAAGGTTGGGCAGGTCTGCACCAAAGAAGCTCAGAACAAAGTTGTCGATGCTTGCGTTGCGTCGGATTTCGCGCGGGACGCCTTTGCGATTGAAAATCTGGACACGGCAGTTCCCTCGATCGGCCACCAGTATGTCACCTTGTGGTGAAACACAAATGCTAACAGGTAAATTAAACATTCCAGGCAGGGCTCCTTTACAGCCCATCTTCTTTACAAACTGGCAGACCGGGGGCTTGGAACTGGCTCCGGCAGATCCCCCGCCTGCGTCCATGGACTTTGATTTGAAGCTGCCTGGTGAACCACAAACCGCCTCTTCTACAGCTGAAACCATGTCGACATCCCGGTAAAAATCCACTGGAACTGTTACAGGACCACCTGTAGCACCTAATGGCACATCCTCTGCATTAAAGTCCAGTACAGTCTCTAACCCACCATTCTCATCATCTGTATTGACTGTGTAGGTGTTTGTGGTCAAACAGCCGACTTCTATAGGTTTAGAGTGCTCTGCTCTTGCCAGTGTTGGTTCTTGCAGCTTGAACTGTGTGGGTAAACTGCTTCTCAGGTCCAGTTCTTCATCATCGCTTCCTGCGCCATCATCCTTTAGCAAGGCAATATCACTCTGTCTTACCCGTACGGTCAGATAATCACAGCGTGACACTACTTTTACCTCTGCGAGGTTAAGAAGGTATGTCTGCTCCTCAAGAACCTGTGCATTGAGCTTTTCCACCTCTCCCAAGGAGGCTGTGAAAGTCCTTCGAGATCGGCCGAGCTCCTCCTGAAGATGAAGCTCGGTGGTAGAATACTCTTGCTGGACCGCCCGGTACTTTTTTCTCAAGCTCTTGGAAATGTTTTCAAGCGCTGTCTTTTTCTTCTGAATATTGTCCATAAAGTCACGGAGGGCAGCCAGTCTACCACTCAGTTCTTTACGGCGCCGCTCAGCAGCCACCTTTATTGGCTGAACTGAATGACCTTCATGGAGGTGGCCATCCGCTTTACAGACCTCACAGAGAACCGTGGTGCAGTCATAGCAGAACTGTCTCGGTAGCCGGTTGCCGCAGGACTTGCACATTAGCGCCGCAGCAGCAGCGCTGCAGGTCAAGGTGCAGTCTATAATCTTGAGTACAGTGAGGTTATCCGCCAGCTGGGAGATGCTGCTCATCCTGGAGACCTTGCTGCAGAAGGGGCAGCGGACACCGTTGATGGTGTTAGCCAACAGTTTCTCCAGACAAAGCCGACATACTGTGTGGCCACACTGGAGGAGTTTGGGTCTCAGTTGATCCTGGCTGTAAGTCTCCAGGCAGATGGGGCATTCAAGGACCTCCCTCATTAGGTCAGGGTCCAGTGAGGGGCATGCAGCCGCCATTATGAGCTTTTCCCCTGGAGTGGAAAAGCAAACTGTAATATTTTCCCACAGAAAATGAAAAAGCAACATAAAAAATGTTTTTTTTTTTTTTTAGCATCTAATGATTCACAGAGAGGGTATGTATGTTGTTTATCATTATAACTAATATGTACACAGAGAATTTGCCAGTTTGTGATATTGTGAAATTCTAAGTGATGATATTTGCAAGTCCTTAAACAGACCATGTGTATTTCCTGACTTATTCTTGGTCTGTTATCCCGTGCTAGTTCCATTACACTATCAAGGAATGCTATTTAAGACATCCTTGGGCCAAACTTTTAGAATATCACATTTAGGAAATTTTTATGACTCAAGTTATTGTCAAAATCCAGTTTCATCGTCATTTTTATTGGCATTACAACAGTCCAAAATATAACAATAAAAATATTAAAGCTACATCACTCATCCTCTACTTCACTGGATTGGATTTATAGAAAGCTGATTGTCACATTTAATGGTGGTCTAATTAAAAATAGCACGTTGTAGGATAATTGTAAACTGTAAAGATCCTGCATTCTCTTGCAGGGATAGCAATCCCAGTATTCCCAGAATTTAATGAAATATTCAATAAGGAAATATAATCCTAATTGACTAGAAGTGGCACTAAGGTATTCATAAATTATTACTGACAGCATTTTTAAAAGGCAGCTTTTTGGAAAAATATCTCTAAATAGAACATTTTACATTATTTCACTTGACATGTTACGTTGCAATAGAATAATCACATTTTAGCTCCTTTATGTCTGTGTTAACTGAAGCTTTTTGATACTTGCTAGTGAAGTGGAATGCAATTTCAGTAAATTGCGATGGTCTGATCACTACCAAAATATGTTGTTAGTATATTTACATATATTACTTAGCTTCATTATGGGAAACCCATAAAAATGCTAATAACAGACTACACAGTCTTTTGACAGCAGTAACAAAATAACATGAAGATAATAAAGGATTCATGTTGAGCTAATGTTCTCTACGAGCTAACAGGCATGATGTCAAATATCACAAATGCATAGAGTCATAGACGAGCTTGTCAGACTTTGAAAACACCAGCACATCATGTGCAGTTTAGAAACTGATTGCCTCTGGTCCCTTGACTTAACACACAGCATGTAAATAGAGAAGGCCTCCATGTCTGACAGCAAATGTTAACGGTGCACTGAAGGGTAAACACATCGCGGCGACGACGTCATCTAGCAAAACCACGGGGCTGATTAAAACGGGGCGTGCGTCGAAACAACGGGTAATGACAATGTCTTTTTTTAAAATAAGTGTACTATTAAACGTTACCTTTCCTCCAACGTCTGATAGTTGAGAGGTAAGAGGGTGTGCAGCTTGTGTGAGCCGCAGCCGCTGCTGGAGCTGCAGTGCTGGTGACTCCTCCCACGCAGGGCCGCTGGTTACGTAAAGCGCGAGCCCGTGAGGTCGATGCTTGTTTTTGATTGGCTGCTACTCAGGCTCTCAAGACATGCCTCGACACGACATGATCCATTGGACAATGTAATCGATCGGGAAGATCTTTTGCAGAGTTGATTGTTTTCTGCTCTTTGCACATAGCTCTATTTAGTACAAAACGATTGGGGAGTTATTCTATACGCTGTTTTAGCTACTAATCTACCTAGATTTAAACAGAAATACGTTTCAATTAAAGCATGCAAGAACATGGAAACTTTACAGATATGCTTGAAACTTTACAACAAGCTTAAACGCCATACAATCGTAGTGTTATATTTTTACAAACAGGACAATAATAATAATAATAATAATACATTTGTGAAAGGAGGACATGCAATACATATTATTCATGGGAAACATTGCTCAGAAGAGAAAAGGTACATGCAAAACTATTTTGCAAGGTAGAACAGTAATGACCGAGAACGTCCGCTAGATGTCAGAATAGATCAACAGTGAAATTGACACGGTACACACTTCTGAGGTTGTCCATAAAAAATAACACAATTTGAGTTCCTCTAATCTCTTGTATTTAATCTACTTGATCACCAAAAAATTATATTTAAACAGCTTTACATATTCATTTAAATGTATAATATGCAATGTATATAATGCAATGAACAAAAAGTTATGTTTTTATATGAAATAATGTTTTTTTTTCAGTACACACCAACTAGTTTGTCATGTCCCTAAAGCCATAGATCAGGCTTGTCTAACTTCAGGCATCAAGGGCCGGTCTCCTGCATGTTTAGGAGCGGTCCCTGCTCCAACACATCTGATTCAAATGAATGATTTACCTTGGTCTGTTCTCAAGGTCTGCAGAGGACTACTCAACAGGTTCAGCTCACCCTTGGGGACTGACTTTGGACACCACTGCTAGATGAAAGTATACCTTGAAATTACCAATTAAAACTATTAAATCAATAATTTATATCATCAATCATTTTTATATCAACCCAAAAATCTGTTTTTTCTTCTTTAGTTAGTGATGCTTTATTTCAAGATTAAATTATTCATTAAAACCACATTGCTTAGTTCTGTACATTGGTACCTCCTAAACTCTGTTACATGAATGATTCTCCCCCCGTAAACACAACGATATTATCTATAATAATGTATAATGCCTTTTTTGATCATATTCAGAGAGCCTCCATAGTGTACATAATGGGGTTGAAGAATTACGGTGATCAAACCTTGAAATAATGACCAATAATAATGTAAAAGTAATACCTGAGATTGGAAAAATTGTTTTGCTGATAGTTATGTACTTAATGCTGTGGGATATACATACAAGTGATACATTTAGGTAAAAAAGAATCAAAAAAATCTCCTAATATGTATATAATGCTCCAAAAAAATGAAAGAAAAACTTTTTAGGCAAAGATTAATAACAAAAAAAGTCCTCTGGAATATTGATCTGGTCAGTTAAGTATTGGATGGGGTTCTTAATCGGCACTAGCTGCTTTGTTGTTAATGAAATTGACAACAGGTGCTCTAAAAGGGCAACATGGAAACAACCCCAAAAACAGGAATGGTTTTACAGGTGGAGGCCACAGGCATGTTTTCCCTCCTCATTTGTTTTGATTGCTTAGGTTTGCATTTGACCAGGGTTAGGCTGCTCTTTATAAAAACATATATCTCCCCCATATTGTTTTTTAAAATAATAACAAACCCACAGAATTGTTTTCAGAAAAGTTTTCATCCACATGAACCTGCACAAATACGCTACTGAGCGTTGTTTTAAACATGCCAATTGCATAGGGGTCAGTGCACTGCAAAGTTAAAACCTATGTCAGACAATCAGAATCCTTCGAAACAACCACATGGTCCCTCATTATTAGGAGTCAGGCACTCCCACCCATGTGCCCCTCAAATGTGCATTCGCGATGAGGGCTTAAGTGCGTAGTGTGTACCAATACTCCAGAGAGGTATTTTGCCCCACAACCTTTGCGCCCTTGAACCACGCTTTGGAGAAGTCCGCATTGATGCGGGCATCGCCGAAGTGTATTGCCCGCAATTCATTGCTGCATGAGACGTTTTGAGCAAAAAGAGGAAAATATGGCAAGTATACATTCCATAAAACAACATATTTTAGTTTTGAGTGTAAAAAGGCCTATGTGCTTCATTTAAAAACATACTGCCACCATAAACATGCAAGGTTGGTATGAGGGATTGCTCCAAATGCAAGACACAATGCAATCAACTGTCCTCTGTGGCTCCATGCTCATCCAGGAGGAGTGATTGCTGCAAGTCAATGACTCAATGCAATCTGCTGAGTTTCCTTAGATACAGAACTTTTTAACCCATCTGTCTGTATGACTGACTTTGTAAAGTGCCTTGAGATGATGCATCGAGAATTGTTGCTATTTAAATAAACTGAATTGAATTGTATAGAACATGTCTGTTCATAAAATGTAAGAATTTTAGAACTTGAAATATGTTAATGGCATGACCTCAACAAACCAATGTGGTGGTAATTGTATTTAAAGCACTTAAAATGTATGCAAAAAACTGCAAAGAGCTGCTGTTTTTCATTAACAAAAACAGGAAAACTTTTTTGTAAATTTTCTGCCCTTATTTCTACCCATATTTTCACATCCTCTGTTCCTCTCCTACCTGCTCTTCCAGAGGCAACAGACCAGGGAGTCGGAGGGGCAGGGCGACGGGAGCTTAAGTCCGTTCCCTTCATCAACTACCTGTTGGCTCTGCAGAAGAGCCAGCTGCTGTCTGACGACCTAGTGAATGGCGTAGAGATCCGTTGCGAAGAAAAAGGCAACTGTCCCTCTGGCTGCCACTTGTGCCATCACCAGGGCATGATGGGAGGAGGGTTGGGGAGAAGCCGCAATGGTAATGGTAGGAGTGGTGAGCAGCCTTCTCCCATCCCTGTCCTCCTTGAAGTCAGCAGGGTTGTGCCGCTTTACAGCCTGATCCAAGACAACGTCACCAAAGAGGTGAGAAAGAGGCATTTGAATTCACCATAGAATGAAAAAGGAAGAAACTGAGTGGAAACCAAATCAAAATGACTAAATTAAGCTACTTTTAGAGTGTCTTGCAAAAACAATAAATACTCCTTGAACATTTTTAACAGTTTGTGACATAACAACAAACTTCTATGTATTTTAGACCAACATAATTTAGTGCCTGACCTTGGTAAAATGACAAAAAAAATTTCTCAGATAAACATCTGAATAGTGTGCCGTGTGTGTATTGGTCTCTTAAATGTGATAGGCTTGGATAAAATCCAGTTCTCACATGTGTGTACAGTCATGGCCAAAAGTATTGAGAATGACACAAATATTATATTTTCACATGATCTGCTGTTCTCTGGTTTTCATGTGTGTATGTCAGATGTCATCACATACGTACAGAAATACAATTGCAATCATATGAGTAACAAAAGCTTTTAATGACAGTTAGAATGAGTTAATGCAGCAAGTCAATATTTGCAGTGTTGACCCCTCTTCTTCAGGACCTCTGCAATTCTCCCTGGCATGCTCTCAATCAACTTCTGGACCAAATCCTGACTGATAGCAGTCCTTTCTTGCACAATCAATGCTTGCATTTTGTCAAAATTCCTAGGTGTTCGTTTTTCCACCCGTCTCTTGATGATTGACCACAAGTTTGCAATGGGATTAAGATCAGGGGAGTTTCCAGGCCATGAACCCAAAATCTCTATGTTTTGTTCCCTGAGCCAGTTAGATATCACCTTTGCTTTATGGCAAGGTGCTCCATCATGCTGGAAAAGGCATTGTTCATCACCAAACTGCTCTTGGACGGTTGGGAGAAGTTGCTCTCGGAGGACATTCTGGTACCATTCTTTATTCATGGCTGTGTTTTTAGGTAAGACTGTGAGAGAGCTGACTCCCTTGGCTGAGAAGCAACCCCACACATGAATGGTTTCAGGATGCTTTACAGTTGGCATGAGACAAGACTGGTGGTAGCGCTCACTTCGTCTTCTCCGAACAAGCTGTTTTCCAGATGTCCCAAACAATTAGAAAGGGGATTCATCAGAGAAAATGACTTTACCCCAGTCCTCAGCAGTCCACACCCTGTACCTTTTGCAGAATATCAGTCTGTCCCTGATGTTTTTCCTGGAGGGAAGTGGCTTCTTTGCTGCCCTCCTTGAGACCAGGCCTTGCTCCAAGAGTCTCCGCCTCACAGGGCGTGCAGATGCACTCACACCTGCCTGCTGCCATTCCTGAGCAAGCTCTGCACTGCTGGTAGCCCGATCCCGCAGCTGAAACACTTTTAAGAGACGGTCCTGGCGCTTGCTGGTCTTTCTTGGGCGCCCTGGAGCCTTTTTTCGCAACAATGGAACCTCTCTCCTTGAAGTTCTTGATGATGCGATAGATTGTTGACTGAGGTGCAATCTTTCTAGCTGCGATTCTCTTTCCTGTTAGGCCATTTTTGTTTAGTGCAATGATGACTGCACGTGTTTTTTTAGAGGTAACCATGGTTCACGGAAGAGAAACAATGATGCCAAGCACCAGCCTCTTTTTAAAGTGTCCAGTGGTGTCATTCTTACTTAATCATGACAGATTGATCTCCAGCCCTGTCCTCATCACCACCCACACCTGTGTTAATGGAGCAATCACTGAAACGACGTTAGCTGGTCCTTTTAAGGCAGGGCTGCAATGACGTTGAAATGTGTTTTGGGGTATAAAGTTCATTTTCTAGGCAAATATTGACTTTGCAATTAATTGCTGTTACGCTGATCACTCTTTATAACATTCTGGAGTATATGCAAATTGCCGGTATAAAAACTGAAGCAGTAGACTTTGTAAATATTAACATTTGAATCATTCTCAATACTTTTGGCCATGACTGTAGTATAAGTATTGAAACGTGGTTCAAGAAACTGCTGGTCCAGAGTGCCTGAACACATCTACTTGCCACATGTTTCAGATTTTGATTTGTAAAAAAAGTTTTAATTCTATGTATAACTTGCTATGCACTCCACAGTTAGATACTACTTTGTCTTGGTCTACCACATAAATCCAGGTAAAACAAGTTTCAATTTGTGGATGTAGTTTCACAGAATGGTATTAAAGTTATAATGTGACCAAAATTGATCATATCAAAATGTGTGAAGCCTATGAATACCCTTGCAAAAGCACCATAAATTGCAGTGTTGAACAATAATGATAATTGAAAAATTAATTCTAGATTCACCATGATGCCTGGCTGCACTGCAGCAATTTCATTATTTAGTTAAATATGTAAATTAACATGTAATTGCCAGAAAAAACATAGTAAATTGTTGCTAATTTAGAAGGTGACAACTCACTGTTTGCCATGCTTCGCTTGGCATGTAATCTAATATCATATGACTGCAATGTAACACTTGTAAATTGTATATTTTGTTTTCATCTGGAGCATTAAATTAGTGCAGTTGTTGCACCTCACCTCTAGAGGGCATGAGTTGGTTGACTTTGGCCATTGGAAACGAGTGCTGTAATACAGAGGGCATAAAAAAGATGACATCATGGTTTTCTCTTGTGGGGAAGTCGATGTGTATGTGTGTGAGTGGGTCTCTGTGTTTTTGTGTGTGTCTATCAGTGTTTTAAAATAAGCATGCACTGCTCAATGCAATATCAAATTAATACCTGCATGTTGTGTTAATGATTCATTCCATATGTGAAGTCTTTGGATTCTTTTCTTGCAGTGAGAGTTAATCACATCAATTTCAGATGTTTTCCAGAAGCCTAATTTAGGAAGAAGCTCTGGCTTCACTTGACATTTAGTTGACCACATTTTGCCCTGTTTGTTCTACATGTTATGCTTGTCTTCTGAAGCTCATGTCTGGTATATTTGTGAACTCTTTATGCAAGAAGAGAGGCAGAAGAAAAGGTGACTCAGAAATGTTCAACATCCAGAAACCATGCATCTTATTATGTACCTCTATAAATATCCACGTAAATATGAATTAATACATTCAGAAAGCACGCTCACAGCATTAACCTCTGTACGTGCTTTACATACCAAACACCAGAGCCCAAAGACTAGGAGGGGCAATCAATAGCAGACAACCTATAGTGGGCTTTGTCATTAACTAAATGTGAGGAAGACCAAAAAAAGTCTCCTCATCTCACTGTTCCAAACCACTTTGCTACCCATCATTCTGTTTATCCTGAAACTACCCTTGGTCTTCTGAAGGTGAGGTGTGCCTGAAGAAAAATGGTTAGCCTGCACTAGACTAAGGTACCCCTCTTAGCTGGCTTGAGGCAGGATTTTTAACCTCTTACTGATGTCATCAACCTCTAGGGAGGGCAGGGAGTACATCACTCTACTACTCTTTTGCTTGCGTTTTCCTCTCTTCTTGGCCACAGCTGCTGCATGTCACAACTGCACATACGTATATTGCATTAGAGACATGCAGCCACCTGTCTGTCCACACACACACTATTGTTCCGTCGCTTCATCTTCATGTGTGCATCAGTCTCTCACACACAATTTCACTTGAGACTGTATTTCTGCTTGGCTGTGTCTATGGGGAAAGACAGCTGCCATGCTGCAAAAGCTCTCTTAGAAATAAGGCCCCTTTTTTCTCTCTTTACCCCGAATCCATGGAAGCAATCAAATAGAAGCTTAGAAGTTTATGGTTTGATGGCCTCAGATTCTATCTGGATGTGAATGTCTATTTGGATTAATGTGTCTGTAAATGCCTCGTATCTGGCTTCAATAGATATGTCACTTTCACTTTGGCTCCTTTCCACCCTCATTTCTCAGCTGCTGGTATCTTTGCAGTGACCTAAACCAGGCTGTCTGGCTGTTTGACAGGACATGTCTCTCTCATATATATTCCACGTTAATGTAAAAGGGGGTCTGGATGGTGGCTTTATTGTCAGTTATTTCAAAAAACCTCAACTAGAAATGGAAGTAAAATAAATTAGATATTAAATACGGTACACCAGCATGAGAGTCTTTCTTCTTAGCTTCTGCTTTTTAGAATTTGGTGTTGAATTTTGTTTTTTGAACATATTTGCTTAGTTACCAGAGACTAGTAAAAAACAGTCCCTTACTTAAAAAAAATTGGATAGGATTGTGTGATAAGATTTGTAGGCTTAAGTCAATATTACATGATGATGAAATATTTAAAATGTCTCTGATGTTTGGCCTACTATAGGGCTGTGAAAACATGTGTCCTCCCTTGCTGATTTCTTGTTTCTTTTTTTTTCAAATGGAAGATCATTAAATACATTTTTATATCAGACAAAGCTAGAATAAATACAAAGGACAGTCTCTACGAAATTAAGATTCCAGTTATTCTTGTCTTATCTGAAAAAGTAATTGCCCCTCTTTGTTTTCTCGTGAAATGTGATTAACCCCTACTCTAGGAAAGCTGATTTCAATTTCACAAGCCACACTCCAGCCTGATTACTGATAGAACAGAAAAATTAAGGAATCACCTAAACAGCATCCATTTGACAACATAAAGTAGGCTCAAAGAAATCTAAGGAATTTCATCAAGAGATGAGGAAAAGTCATTAAGCTAATGATTTAAGCACAGGGAGGACGCTGGACAGAAACAGCAACGGTGTTGTTCCACAGCAAAAATCACTGTTGAACACAAGGGACACAAAGGCTCACTTTTCCCTTAATGAGCCGCAAGACTTATAAATATATTGTGGATTTATATGACAAAAAAGTTACTTTTTTGGACTGTGTCTGTTCTGTTATGTCTGCCGGGAAAATATTTCTGAATTAGACATCATACCAACAGTTAAGCATGGTGTTTGTAGTGTGATGAATTGCTCAAAAGAAAAGCTTTTACCGTGGGTAAAAAGTCAAGAAAATAATTCAGCAAAAAGGAGTGGACAAATATTCCTCTAAAGAAAAGAAAAGACTCATTGCCAGTTATTGTAAATGCATGATGGTAGTTTTTTTTTTTTTTTCCCAGTGTCCTGTCTAGCACTATGGCAATAGGAATTGAAATCTCAATGCCAGATGGAGCTCGACAGATTTTGCTTTTACAAGTGGAGCAAACAGCATGATGGTAGTTGCCGTTGCCAATGGCGAGAACTACCTAATAACAACACGTTATTAGGTTTAAGGGGCATCAAATAAAAAAATTAAAGCATTCTTATAACTTAGAATTAGTTGTTTATAAATACCTATGTGGCAGTGCACCCACCAGGAGGCTCCATGTCGCGTCACTATTTCTGATTTCAGTAACCTAAAGGGGACGAACTTGTCAGCAATACGCGTTTTCCTATCTGTCTTCTCTATAAAAATAAGAGTCTATTTCAGCGCAGCTATTATTACCAGGTAGAGTGGAGATAATTCACGAGGGAGTGGGGATTCAAAACAAATGTGGAGGTTGCAGGCTTTCTGCTGGACAGGTAAGTTAATCCAATATAACAGTGAAGTTTGTTTTAGCGTCATGTTAGAAACAGGGCGGTGTAGTCCAGCAACTACTCTGTCCTCCCAGCAGAGACGGCTCGTTTGTTTGTCTTGTCTCCCTCTCAGGGAGTATGTGTGTACGCGGAGGAATGGAGTGATATCAGCCGGTCGGTTAACTCTTGTCGATAGTGCTGCAGCGTGAGCGCCGCTCGCCAAGCAGGTCTGTTTACTCATGTTTATTGTTGCTAATTTTAGACTCCAAATAAGCGACTGGACGTTTAGTGACAGGCACAAAAAAACGCGATTCATGGAATTTACAAGTGACTTTAGAAAAAAAAAATCACTAATAATATGCGGACTTGGCAACAGTGCAAAAAACCATTTCACACAATGACCGTAACTATTAGCTATTAGCAGAAGTTTGGTACCGAATACCATATTTTTCGGACCATAAGACGTATCGGACTATAAGGCGCACAGTGAATTAACGTGTCTATGTGTGTCTTTGTCCACACATAAGGTGCACCGTAATATTAGGCGCATTAAATATTCTTCCCAAGTGTGTAATATCCCTGTTCCCCTTCACGTACACAGCTCTCTCTTGAAAGGGAGTGCTATCCATCTCTGTTGGTAGGACAGATCTGCAGTGAACCAGGAGTCACTGAAGTATTCTGATTATGATCAACCACTTTTGTTTGTCTTTTGTTTGTTTTTGCATGTAAATAGTTCCTTAGCTTAGCTTCTTTTTATCTTCATTTTGCTTAATAGTTTAGTTAAGTTTCACTAGCCTAGTAGAGAGGATTTATTAATCGAAATATTGTGTTAATTCAGGTAAACAGCATTACATAGTGATGTTCTCTGGATGTTAATTTTATTTCTGTTATTAAATTCTTGGACTTAAAAAGAAGTTGTCACTCTTTATTCTATGTGTGTGCAGGTTTTGCTGTTAAAAGATCGCTAGTGCTCGAATCCATCCCTTTCAACCGTTGTCTTGATATCAGCTTAAGAGCTGATCATCACCCGACAATACTTAACTGACAGAGAGTTATTTATGAAACATTAAATAACTTTTAACAGTGTATAATTGCACAACAGTATCTATTTGTTGAAATTTATTAGAAATTTTACTGATCCTTCAGTGATAATCTTTGCATTGGAAAAGATACCTTTAGTGTTGTTTTATTTAGAATTGATCTTCGCTTGAGTTAGACTGAAAGGAGTTGTGGAATTGGATCTGATTTGACTAAGGTGGACCTGACTCATTCATGCTAATATACGTATGCAAACACTGACTCCGACAGGCTGTTTGAAGCCAGGGGAACAGAGCTCAGACTATAAATAAGTAAACTCGTGCCTGTGGTGCTTGAGTCCCAAGGTTGCTATGACTGAATTATGGCAAACCTTTTGAATAAATTGGTTTTGAGTCTAATGGGTCAGAATGCTCTATACCCTGCCCACTGGCCGCTACCGTGCTTCCCCTCAGTAAGGCAGCATTTGAAATGGATACAAGATGGCAGGTTCAAAATGGAAGAGGTAGCAGGATGAAGCTCAAGGGCAGAATAGGCATAGAGAGCAATTTACAGATACTGACAAATACTGTATGTTGAGACCTCTGGTGAAGATGTTTTAACAGAACCTTAAAATGAATTTAAAAATAAAACATCTGTTGCAGCATTGCAATCTCACATTGAAATTCTTATTTTTTTTTAGGGGGGGATCAAACCTTCAGTGTCAAGGTACAAAGTCTATGGTGATAAATATTTGACACAGATGTTGACTTTCTTAAATCCCATATAAATTAATGAAATAAGCCTTTCTTTAACTTATTCTTAGCTTTTTTAAAAGATAATCAGAGATTCAAGGAACTTCTAATAAGTAAGCCGAGGCTTTCCCTGGGGTATAATAGATATAACATGACAAAGAGACCTGTTTCTTTGAGCCACATGCCATATTCTGGACAAGGACCCATATTTATTTTGTTACCGCACACAGCAGACATGATGTTAGGGATAATAAACAATGCTTCAAAGCTCCCTTTTAGAGAACTGAAGCAAAGTGGGGCATCTTTGACCCACCGAGTTTAAAACAAAACCAAGAACAACAATCCAAAAACAATTAGATGCCATCTATGCATGTCAATTAGATGTTTAGGAGGTGTGCCAAGGAAAATATTTTTCTGTCCCACCATAACAAATGTAAATATGTAGAGTTTGGCAAATGTTAAAATGATTTTCATCAGTTGAGACTAAGATTCAGCTTTTCAGTACTGACCCCTCCAAATGGGTCAAGGAGGGAAACAGGGCAACTTCCTAAAAAAAGCTCTACATGCCCTCAGTTAAGTGTGGTGGTGGCTTTTTTATATTCAGCTTAAAAAAAATCCCCAAATCATCAACAAAATTAGTGCCACTCAATCTTCTCTATGCTTTCCAGTTTTGTTTCAATGGAGTCCTTTTGTAGAGACTGTTAAAAAAACTGAAAAATATAGAACTTCATTAAGTTTCTATTTGAATTAAAGGTAATTTATGACCAATCCTTTACCAATTTATCTAAAATGGCTTTGTATTCTCAGTCAGCTTTGGGTCATGTTTTAGCTAATGTTGAAACAATAGAAACAGAGAGTTCCTTCTTTGTCCAGTCTTTTCTCCTGCCATCAGAAACATGCTGTTTTAGGTAGCAACAGTCACATTCAGTGCTAAAATTATAGCTTGATCTTCTTTGTGTTAAAATAATTGTCTTTAAAAAGACACTAGGACCTCTTAGTACCAGTTCAGCATTGCTTAAATGGCCCAGCCTCCCTGTGTATCATTGCTGACCATGTTCGTCACTTTTTGACCACAGTGTACCCACCTTCTCATTGCTTCTTTCAACTGGAAAGTACACTATCCAACAAAACTCAAATCATTCCAAACTAGCTTCTTGAATATGACATTTGCACCATGTGCAAATCAGAAGCAATCTTAATGTCTTTGCCAATGGTATTCTTTATTGTATCCCATGGCATTTTTATTCTTTATTGGCCATTTGAGTGTCGGGCTATATTTGAGAACTATGCTGTCACATTATTGACAAAACAAGACAATTTTTTGATAACTCTCATGTTGGTTGACATCTCACACAGTTACCTTTCAAAAAAGGCAAACCATACATGTTTTTTTTTTTTTTTTTGGGGGGGGGGGTTATCATCTGACATGTCAATCTCCCATCAACCTCTGGATGAACCAACCCACCAGCTGCCCTTAGAGCACACTTTCCTGGAAGTGCTACCTCTGATAAGGTTCCTAGAAGAAGCCCATTGGCTTCTTTGTTAACACCATTACCCTTGAATGATTGGAAAAGTCCCTTAAAGGCACTGATGTGGGTGCATGCACACGCACGCACACACATACACACACACAGATGATCTGCTGTGTGTTCTGACTTAGACTCTATTCCACCACTGGTGATTATCTTATAAATCAATACTGTGGGCCAGCTGGCCAGTGTTTTTGTGTATTAGCCTCAGAATACAGACAGTAATTTGGTCAGCATAGACTAGACAAACAGATTAATACATTAAGGAGGTCACAATGGCCTCACTTGGCTTCTTGTTAGTCACGACCGGGTTTCTATGAAAGTGAAAGGTTCACGTTGTGTTTTGGAGCCAGTGAGTCTGCATGGTCTAAATGACGTCAAGGCTTTGAATTGACGTGGCCGGAATTGTTGAAGCTAATTGGTCTTGCTGTTCATTGGTGATGTTTTATGTACAAAGCTTAAAGTGATTATATTTTAAGCTCAAGTTGTTGATGATAGGTAAGTTCACTGAAGATGAATCACAGCGTATTTGTGAACTTGTAAGATCCCTGTATCTATTGTGACAACATGGACGTCATCCAGTTCCTGAATACAAATCTCTGTTTGCTGCCCATAAACTTTCTTATGGTTCCAGTCAAGGCTTTATATGTATTTTCCTGTCAAAACACTTGCTGTTTTAATATGAAATGTAAGTAGACAATATCTGTTTCATACCCATGTTTGGTTAGCACAGAATGTGTAGGGTATGGATCTGTAGTGTTATGGGAAGTGCATGATCTGTGGTTAATCAATGAGACATACAATACCCACCTCTTGTCAACTGTACTCCACTAATCATAGAAGTACTCAGACGAGAGCCCTTCATCAAGCCTGTTCGTCTTTCTATAATACTTTTCCTCTTCCATCCATGTTCCTATCTTCACCATCAGATATTTAACACATTATCAATTTACATATATGAGGAAGTGTCTTTAATTTTTTTCGTTCCCTTTCCATAAACCTCCATCTCTGTTTTACCTCCTATGTCCCCCCACGCATCTCCACATCTCATTCCCTGGACCACAATTAGATTCCCTGTTAAGCCAGTGGAGACTGGCTTGCGTTACTCTTTAAACATAAACACGGCGGTGATCTCTTTGTCTGTTTTTAACATGTGAAGCCATGCAATCAAGCGCACATGCCCATATGGGGTTTTTCTAAGAAACTGAGGGTGGTAAGCGCATGGCAGTTCTGTGGTCTTTCTCTCTTTTGCCCTTTGTAGTGGGGGTCATTTCTCATATTTGTCTATTCTTTGTGCGTACATGGGCTGAGGGTCTGGGATTTTTGTGATGCCTTTGTCTGTGGTGTACCTCCCGTTGACATGAGGTGGCAAGTTTCCTGCTGTTGTTTTCCGACAGCAATTACCCACATGGGTGCGGGGGGGGGGGGGGGTTTCTGCTTTTTCCTTGGGGTCATTATATGTTCATGGTTTGCAGTCTTGCCCCTACAATAACTGTTCATTCTCCGAGCTCATTTAGAGGGGGTTACATTGGAGTATGTTCTGTTTAATGAGAAAGGTTGCATTGCAGAGGGATTGCCCCCCCCCCTTAAAGTAGGGGATTGCTTTAATAGCTTAAGAGTCCTTCTTTTTGCACCTTTCTGTCGTTTTGCATGTTGCTGGTTTATTTTTATTTTTTTACTGTCCTATTTTTCAAGGGCTCTCCAGCCTCACTTCCCCTTTTTTTCCTCAGTCTTTCCTCTGCTGCTCATTTAGGTCACTAGCTCTCTCAAAATACTTGAGGGAAACCAAGTGGTACTGGAAGGAGTTGGTTTCCATGAAAATCTGTTGAACTTCTTCTACAGCTAACAATACGTGTTGTGGAAATATCAAAGCTACAGTCACAATGTTTCCTACCTTGCCATGTGTGCTTGTGCATTGAAAACACGTTGCATTGGTATCATGAGAGGAAATGAAGCAGATTTTATGGAACATCAAGTCCTGTCACATCTTTGAAGCATGCATTTCACTTCTAAAACCTTCCTGTATTATATAGTAAGCATGTCTATCATTGCTGCTATATTTCCGTCGAAGTTGGGTAGATTTTGTAACAGTGTCGCATGCCCTGTGATCGTGACTTGTGCTCATGCAATTGTGGTGCTCATGCAACAAAACTTTTCCGAGAATTATTTCCAAAAAGGATTGGTGGCAGCATGTCTTATTTTGAATCAGTCAATCAGCTATATTTCTATAGCACATTTTAAAAACCGCAGGGGTGACTAAAGTGCTGCACATTAAAGCAAGGAAAGGTTAAATATGGTCGAGTAAGGTTGTTCAAACATTTAAAAACAAATAACAAAAGCTTAAAATTAATTCTGTAGCACACAGGGAGCCAGTGAAGGGATGCCAGGATGGGAGTGTTATGCTTGTGCCTACGGGTCTACGTTAACAAGGGAGCAGCAGAGATCTGCACAAGCTGTTGACGGGCAAGAGAGGTCTGGCCAATGATATATACAGTATACTACAGTAAGACAAACTGTGATAAAAAAAAAAACATGGACTGATTTCTCCAAGTCAGGTCTTGCCAAGATTTATTTCACCTTTGCCATTTTACGGAGTTGATAAAAACTTTTCTGAACAACACTTCTGATCTATTTCTCAAATTTAAAATCAGAGTGAAACTTTATCCCTAGATTGGTGAAAGTGAGCCAAGATCTACATTTGGAGAGGGGCAGCAACTCGGTCCAAACAACATAACTTCTGTCTTGTTTTCATTTAGACTAAGGAAGTTAAGAGAAAGCCATGCTTTAATGTCATTAAGGCAGTGTGTGAGTCGCTGGACAGTGTTGCTTTGTGCCAAGGGGAAATAGATCTGGCAATCATCAGCATAACAGTGAATTAAATGCCATTTTTGCTAAAAAAAAAAACAGAGCAGAGGGGGAGTAGGTAGAGAGCAAATAAAAGTTGGCAAAGTATTGATTCCTGAGGGACCATGTATGGAAAAGGAGCTGTGGAAGACATAAAGTTATCAGTTTTTAGATAAAAACTACTATTAGGTAGGACCAAAACCAATTAAGAGCGACACCCCTAATGCCAACACAGTGCTCAAGATGAGAGATCAAAATACTGTGATCAACAGTATCGAATGCAGCAAACAAATCTAAAAGCATTAAAACAACAAACTTTCCATACTCTGTTGACGAAAGTATATTATTCATATAATTTGAAACCCTTAGAAGAGTGCTCTCTGTGATGTGCAGGGCTTTGAATCCAGACTGAAATGGCTCAATGATACCATTGTCCTCTAAAAATGGTAACAACTGGTTGTAGACAACCTTCTCTAATATTTTAGAAATATTTTTTTAAGAAGGGGACATACAACTGCATGCTTAAAACCCCCGGTACTGTACCGGAGGAAAGACTACTGTTAATAATCTGAAGTACACTTGATCCAGTATTAGCAAGTACCTCTTTAAACAAGCGAGGGGGGATGGAGTCGGTAGGGGAACTAGAGCAACTGTGTCCTTTAAAAAAAGAGAGGGACACTGGCTCAAATTGATCAAAAATAGATGAATAGTGCAAAGGAATGGAAGGGTCATAGGAAGGCTGAAAGATACGAGCTCTAGTTGACACAATGTTATCAGTGAAAAAGTGGAGGAAACTTTCACAGGTTTCAATGGAGGCATCAAAACCAACAAACTTGAGAGCATCAAGAACAGTATATATGGCTTTAAACAGAACTCTGGGGTTTTTACAATTATAAATATCTCTTCAACATAATTACTTCTACTACTTCTACTACTGCTTTTACAGTCCTTTGATAGCACAAAATGCTCTCGTTGAGAATACCAAAAGAAACACATAGCCTGTCCTTTTCCTACCTGTGCTCCGCTCTCCTGCACTCATGCCTGGCAGCAGGATGACATCATTCAGCCAAGGCTCAGGTGCAGACTTGGTGCGCAGGTACTTAAAAGGAGCGATAATGTCCAATGTTTGTAAGCAAATAGAGTGGAAGCTGGAAACTAGTTCATCACTATTTAAAAAAAGAGAGTCTTCAATGTTATCCGTACAGAGACCAAGAAAAGTAAAGGAGAAAAGAGCTGGAGACGCACTGAGGAAGAGCATGCAATTTAATTGGACAGTATGTGGGAATGTCAAATAGGATCAGCATATAATCTGAGAAAACAGCATCACAGATGTCCAGATTGGTGACATCCAGACCGTGCGACAGGACCAAGTCAAGCAAATGCCTGAGTTTGTGAATACGACCAGACACAGACTGCAAGAGTCAATAACATTTAAAAAGCTCCTGGAGATCGGCTCTTCTGGACAACAAGTGTGAATATTAAAATCACAGAGAATAAGAACACAATCCTATTTTGGCAGGATTTGGCCAAGTCACTTATAAAATCCTTATTGTACTTGGGTGGCCAATAAATGACGACACACAAGACAATATGAGAGCAACCGAGTTCAAATGAGCAATGTTCAAAGCTTGTGAATGAGGATTGAAGGCAAATCTGCTGGAATTTAAAGCCATTTTTGAAAACAATGGCTATTCCTCCTGTTTCTCCTATACTAGTTGCTCGGAATTAGAATAGCAGCAATCTGGTGGTAAGAGAGGTCGACTCACCAGTACACAGGAAATCGTGCCAAGAGAGCCTTAAACTTTAGCAGTCGGCCGGAGTTTACGCCGATGAGGTGGAACAAGGGTGCGGCAAAGGTGAGAAGGTATCTGATCGGGGTAACAGAACGACTGACACTTTATATGAACATCATAATCATGGTTGATGTTTGCAAAATACTTGGCAGAGAGGCGAAGATCCAACAGTGTTTGGTGATCATACACAAGCAGTGAACCGACATTAGCGATAATAGACAGAAACAGCGTTGACAGCGAGGGACAGTAATCCACACACACTGGCGGCATCTTCCATCAGCCATTATTCACAAGAAGCCAGCTCTCACTTAGCTGGCTTCTTGTCTCTATATGCCATTCAGACAAAAGGCAGGTTTGTAATAATCTGACGGGGTAATAATATCAGCTTCTGTGTTCACACCCTGACTCTGTTTTCTCTAAGATATCTGTTACTTATGTGAGGACTTAAAGGATCATCTCAAATGTCACTTTCAGTAATCAGCACACTGCATAAATCTTTAGTGGCATATCTTTAGTGAATGAAACGGTTAACTGTAGAAATCAATTTTATTTTCTATGTGTCTCCACATGCATGAGTGCAATTTTCTTAGTCTTATGTGCCGTCTCATTGTTTGCTTTGCTTTGTGATCAGTGAATGTAATGGCGGCTGAAAAAAGAAGAGGCTATTTCCAGCTCTGTGTTGGGTGCCTGGTATGTTACGACTATCTTTCTGCAAGGGGTCAATGCCTTTTTTCGTGACCATGATCAAGCACATCTCAAAAGCAGTATGCATGAGGCAGCACTACCAACCAGCTAGAGCATAAATAACTGAGAGCTCTATTGATCCATAGTGTGACTTGGGGGAGCAGAAGTGCTTGCAAACTCCCTGGAAGTCACTCTATATCATGCCCGTGGCTTTAGGATAAGCCCTGACATTATACTTTATTGCTTTGACGGTTATATTGGCATTTTGCTGCCTTTTAGAGGATGACTGAGCTTTTGCCTTTGACTTTTTCCCTTTTTGCCCATTAATGAAGTAGCACAAGAAGATGTTAGGAAATGATGTCACCTCTTAATATCTCACTACCCAGCCCCCCATCCCCCCATCTCCCCACCCCGCCACCTCCATCCCTGCCTCAGTCAGACAGACAGCGAAGCAAGCAGATATCGCACAGAAGCACATAGAATGAGGGAGGCGAGGAGTGAGACTGCTCTCACATCTCCATCATAAAAGTAACGGTGCATCAATGATATAGCAGTGTAAGCTTGTTGGTGCTAGTGAAATCCTCCTTCCATCCGGTAATTGGAATAGGTGGAAATAAAAAGGTCAGTGTGTGTGTAGGGGGAAGGGAATAGCTCTAGATCTATGTCTATGAGACTGAGTGGAGGTGTGAATAATTTGTTACCTTTAAAGTCCTCCAATAAACCCATGCTTAATTACTGAGAATATTCAAAATGCGGTATGTGTCTGTCTGTTTGTCTGTCCGTCTGCCTTCCATGGTAGACCACAACATGGAATGTCTTTGTGTGGAAGTATGGATGGCATTGGTTGAAAGAGTTGAGATGGGGATGGGCTAGCCATAGATGGACAAGGAGACCATGTTCCTGGAGATAATTGCATTTCTCTCACCTGTTACCCTTTCCAGGCCTTCAAGAGTGCCACAATGAGCTCGTACTGGTGTGCTGGAAAGGGCGATGTCATTGATAACTGGTGTCGCTGTGACCTCAGTGCCTTCAGCAAAGACGGCTTGCCTAACTGCAGTCCCCTCAGGCAGCCTATGTAAGTGTGAGGTGACACCTAGGGTTTCATACCAAAGAGAGTTTTTCTCAATACATGCACTGGTTGTAAATGAACACACACACACACCTGCATCCGCTGATTCCTGGGGCACTTAAGCATGTTGTGGACACATACATGCTCCCTGAAGTTCTGATAACTGTGAGCTGATTTCAAACCGTCCCTCTCTGAAAAGAAAATACAATTATTCAAGGTGTCCTGATGATACTCCTGAGGCTTTGGTGAGTCATGAAATCACGGCCATGAGGACTTCCAAAAAGAAGTAGTAGGTTGAGAAGGCAACACAATAGAGGACAGAGCAACTGTGCGTGCATCTAATTTATGAATGAAACAAAAACTAGAATGGACTGCTGTTGTTTCATACAAAATATTTGGCCCTTTTATTGGACATCCCAGTGTTACTAAGTGCTGATTAAAAATAGCAAGTACTTTCATTTTAATTTAGCTTTGCCTTTAAAATTTCACAATGTCTATACCTTGTTTTGGTTGTTGTAATAACACTCATGGGAAAAATGTCTACAAACTTTGTCATATATCCAAGTTACTCAATCTGCATCAAATTTGAATAACAAAGATGATGCAATGTCTTTAGTCTGCCATTGTTGGAATGGGCTAATTTCTCAATTTGTGTTCAAATCAACCTGTGGGCCAGTATGATTATTAGCTCATGCCAACAGAGGCCAGTTATAATGATAATAAAAAAATTGTTCTGGGTTTATTTAAAGTTCAATGGACACAGAAACAGAAAGGTAAAAGAGAAACAAAGGAAGAGAAAAAGATGAGGCAAAACAAAAGAGAGCAAAGGTGACAAAAACAGAGCCCCATCAGAAAGATATAAGAAGAACAGCAAAACCAAATAAAAAGTATCATAGGTACAAACAACCAACGCCTTTGATAACATTGCTGAAAATTACGCAGTATTGTTTAATACAAGATGCATTTAGTGACAGCCAAATCTAACTACAGCGTTTATCTTAATAGAACTGTTTCGGTAAACACCTGGATCCAATCATCTGTGGGTGTTTGTGAGTGCGTTTGTATATGTAAGGTTTATCCAACTGACTACATTACAAAAAATAGCAATGCTATCATTAAAATAACTACCATTAATGCATAATCTAACTACAATTTCAATGCTGAGCCTTTTGTTTTGTGTGTTACTTCAGTTTGCGTCTAGCCCCCTACATGGAACCCTCAAGTACAACAGTGGCCCTGGAGTGGATGGATGTGGAGCCTCTGATTGGCTGCAAAGTTTCTGACTACATCATTCAACATAAACGCGTCGAGGATCCCTCAGAAGCGGAAATCTACACAGGTAGAAAAGATTCGTTCTCAAGTTAGTACTATGATTATATTGCATAACTTTGGCTTTAATTTGGTTATATTTAGTCATTTTTAGCTACAGTTTGGGTATTTCTTGGTGTGTCAATAGTTATTTTATGAGTGTTTATACTCAAGTATAGATTATTTAATTCCACTCATGTTGCTTCTAACGCTAAAATGTCTCCTAGGCATGAAGTTACACCACAGCTTTGTGTCATAAAGCATTTAAGATTAGTGGTCTTAAAGTCACTTGGATCAATTGAGGTGGAAGAGTTGGTCTCAGATATGAACCACATGTAAAACTTTTGCTTGAGGAAGTATGACGTAAGGGGTGGTGGGTGGATTCCTAAACAGTGCGAGTGGTGTTGGCATTTGTATTTTCAGGTCAAGGGAATGGTCATTGTTGTGATCAGCGCCGGCATGAGTCATAGGAACAAGCCAGATCTAATCAAGAAACTAGGTGGTGTGTAAAAAAGTGGCCTCAGACATTGAGAAGTATAGGCAAGCCATCCATCACAGCTGGGAGTGATGCTGATGAAGCGTGGGCACCAGTGAGCTAGGAGAGGGCCCAGACAGCTAGACACAGACATGCTGGCAGAGGTGAGGCATGAAGGGGCAGATGGTGAGGGTGAGTCACTTTTCTTTGTGCCAGTCACCACTCGTGTCGAGAATCGTGTTGTAACAGAGACAAAGTTCAGTTTCAGAGTCATTGTTTTCAACTTTTTGTTTCACTTATTGTTTGTAATTATCTAATTGTCCACCTGTAGATCTGGACATATTAATAACTTTTGTTGCTCCGGTATACAATGACTGCCTGGGGTTAGGGTAAGGATGGTTAGTTAAAGAAGTCTAAGCATTAACTGGGAAAGAACTGGGAGGATTCTGTGGCTGGATGGTTACTGGGCTGCTACATTTTTATCTACAAATAAAAATCAAAGGTTTTGACACAAAAACATAATGTTCTCCTCAATGTGGGCCTTGTAGAGCCAAATCTGCTATATGAAAAAGCTACCACTAAAATTTAAAATCTTACATTCTCTGGACCCATCATATAGAAGCAAATAGCCTTGAAGAAGACCTTTTGTGGAAGTCTCGGGACATGTGATGCCACCTCAAAGACCCTTTTTTGTTCCGTTTTATTTTACTATTCCGTTTCTTTTACTAAAAGTTGCTGATTCAAAACTTGGTTTAACCTTGCATCGCAGTCACTAAACAAGAATATGTCTGAAAAGTTAGTCGCTTCTCTCTGTTTTTGTTTCAGCACTTTTTTTGTTACCCAAGAAAAGAAACTATCAGTTTCCCACTCTAAAGCTGTAGGTGAAACCAGTTTTTTACCACTGCCTGACTGACTGCAGAGAAGCTCCACTGGAGCAATTTTGAGGATAAATACTTCGCTTTAGGGCTTCTTAGTGGTTTTCTGGAAAGCAACTGATTCTCTTCTATTTTCCCTGTTCATATTTTCCAGGACAACTAGATTATTTGAACTAAAGAGTTTGTAGTCATGGTTTCCTCTCCAATATTTTAAGGGTGGTTACATGCTGAAGGATTGTTCAACAGAATTACATTGAACTGTGTCTGGTAATCACAGGAAAAAATCACCACCCAAAGCTTAAGCCAGTAATGGTAGTTGGCAGTGTAGGGCAATGTGAAGTGATATTTGATATTCAAGCCTTAAATAAGGTAGCATTATAAAAAATTGAGGCACAAGGTTTCTGAATGTGTCATCTAATTGGGTCATTTAAGTTCTCCATTCTGGACTCTTTAAATGTCAAATATCTAATCAGAAAGTAATTGTGGTCATTGTTCCAGTGTCTAGTACAGTTTTATTACAAGCAACATATTTCAGAAGTTGTTGAAAAATAGGATAGGTATTTCCATAAGAAATAATATAAAAGATACTGTGCATATATTTACTATATCTTTATTAGTTTGTATATTGTTTATTTGTATTGTTTTTTTTTTATAATGAAGCTGAGGCGCAAGTTCAATTGAAGAAACTCATCACCAGCCTCCATTCAATCAGAGTCCGATACGCCTCTGATGTGAGCCAATCAGCTACGAACCGCACCTCCATGAAGCCAACCAGCATCCCGCGCTCATCTTAAAAGCAACTTCAAATCCACGTCTCAGCCTGCTAACCAGCAAGCGCAAACGGATTGCATGTTGGATTTCGAATCAGATGTCCGATTCAACCCACCCCCAACCCCTTCTCCACCATCATAGCTGAGTTCATCTAGCTTCCAAGACGTTCCTCCATCCTCAACCCATCAGAGTGTTTTCTCCCTTCAGTCTTCATCACTCCCTATCGCCAGTTATTGGTCCGGCAGAAGACCACCATGTTGGGCCCGGTTCTGCCAGAGGTTTCTTCCCAAAGGGGAGTTTTTCCTCTCCACAGTCGCTTCAAGCTTGCTCATCATGGACAGTTCATGCAAACCTGTGTTTATCAAGTTGGACATCTATCTTAAACAGATCATCATATGGACTGAACAAACTTCTTCTATCTCCACTCCACCACCAGTTTCAGACCTGGGGGGAACATCCCTGTTCTCATACATCTACTTATGCATATTAAAGTATAATTCAGCATTAATGTTCCTGCCGAGGTCTGAGCGCCAAAGACTTAAAATATTGTATCAATAAAATCCTTCTAATTGCCATTTCTTTCTCTGTGAGTTTTTCAGATTGAATTATCACCCTTCACCTCACATGCAAACATCCCACCCACAGATACTGAAATTGAGATAGAACACAAAGTAATCTAGGTAAAAATCTGTATAAAATCAAATTTATTTCTTAAAGACTAAATGAAGAAAAAAAAATAGTAGTGGTACAGGAGCAGGAACCACCCTGAATGGGAGTAGGATGGGAGTGGGAGATATTTTACCAGAAGTGGGATGGGACGAGGTTTTATTTATTTATTTATTTATTTATTTATTTTTACTTTGTGGACTTTTTGTGGACTTTTTTTTTCCTTTTTGTGGAAGTGGGATGGGACAGGAATGACAATCCACTCCCATGTCACCCTCCAATGTGTAGTGTTATTTTTCTTCTATAGAGAGCATTTTGCATGTAGTTGAAAAGTTGGACAGGTGGAAGAGTTGGTCTCAGATATAAACCACATGTAAAATTTTATCTGTCAGCACCCGTGGAAGAACAGCACCTTCTTCCACATATTAGCTATGTCCCTTCACAGGGTTTATTTTCACCAGATTTGTGGAGTGAACAAGTAATTTTTTTCTTGTCAATAGAATCACCTACATATTTGTGGATTTCTGCAGCTCTACAAATAAACGTGGATTGGATTAGCAGTTGGATGTCTTGGAAGATTTGCTGTTCTTCTTTGGTCATTCCATTTTCAGATGACGGACTGAACAGTGCTCTCTAATCTTTCTTAATTACATGTATATGTTTAATTAAAAGTACAGTAAAAAAGCGTTTAAAGCTTGGGATATTGTTTTAAAACATAACCCTGCTGTAAATTTCTCCACAACCTTAACCTTGATCTGCCTACGGGATGCACCTCATTAGCTATGTTTACATGCATAAAATTTCACAATCGGATTAAAATGTGTTCAGATTAATTAATCGTATTATACCATTTATATGGGCACATAATCAATTAATCCGATCACAATGTGTGTTTATATGCACCTGGGTTTATTCAGAATATAACCACTCTTACATGCACAGTTATCAAATTCCTAAAAAAAACACAGAAGAAGAAGTACTTCTGTCTTTGCTAAACTACAAAAATAGAAAACAAACCAGTATTATACAAGTTTGTTTGTCTTCCGAGCGCCCAGGCTGGTAGAAACGTTACTGAGTAAGCAACAATTTTGAGCTCTTTTATTTTACAACAGAAAGGTTGTATCAGGAGTCCCGCAGTTTTGCTTCACGACATATTTCCTACACTTAGCAATGCAGAAATACATCACGTTTACGTCGGGCGCACATGCACACTCGAGTCAGTTTGCCAGATTTGGAATAACTTGAGCCTGATGAGCGTTTACATGCACGTTGATCGGATTATCAATGGACATAAACCTTCCCGCTCATTCGAAATACAATATCATTGTGATTGAGCTTAATCCGATCATCATATACTGATTGGCTTGTAAACATGATGCACTTTTATTCTGATTGGTTGTTTATTCCGATTACTTTTGTCGATGTAAACGTAGCTATTGTAACAGTGTCCACACAGCATTTTAAATTTTTGCTGCATTCCAACATAAAATCGGTGAATGATCAACAACCATTCACCGAAACAATCATTCACAGAATTAATCAACTGGTCAGTTGTGATCACTTTGATCTGCATCTCTGAACATAAAGAATGAAAAATATTTTACCTGTATCAACTTAACTCCTTTGAATCAGGCTTTGATGAGAGCGTTAGTCTCTCTCCCTATATTCATGAAAATAATGAAAGTGGAAGTCCTTTTTCATTATTCCTTAAATTAAATATCCCCAATAAAGTTATAGGATTTAGTCCGTGTATTTGAATTCCTAGTTTTTACACATAATGTTGACCAACAAAGTTTATTCTGATTCTGAAGATGACTGAAATAAGATGTTGTATGGTCAACAAGTAAGAACTGTTGAACATCCTGTATTTCAGGGTCTGCAGGGCCTTTTTTGGTAGATTTCTACCCTCCTTTGTCTAATCTGGTTGGTGGTGGTGGTTTTCAGAATTTATTGAAAACTTATTGAAAATTTTGATGATCAAGTCTCTATGTATACAAGTAGAGAAATAAAAAATGTGATTCTCAAAATATTGACATAAAGATTAAATTAATGGAAGCAGTTGTCACATGGCGCCCTTGTTCAATGAACCTGAATCGGCACGCACTGAAAAGTTAAAACCTTGCTTCAGACTAGTGCATGTAAAGGAAATGAGATAGTCAGACACTCTAAACACTCAACCATGCTGAGTATGAGTCACTCACTGAGCACACACATACAGCCATGTGCACACTCATACAGATGGCAAAGAGTGAGGATATTCATACATTTGGATATAGCCCTTCCTGCGTCTCCAAAGCTGTGTTTCCATAGAACAGGAAAAGAGACTGGTTCCTTTGATCATAAAGGTACTTATATAATGACAATAATAAATAACTTATCAGGTATGGCCTCTGAAATTTCAAGGGTTCTATGATTATGCTGTTTCATTCAGAAAAGGTGTTATAATTGTACCCATCTGTTTCTCAAGGGTATAGTGATGGTTTAGTAGGAAATTTACTCAAAAATCATACTTTGATATCTCTGTTAAGGAAAGCTTTACATGGTATTTTATGTATGTCCATTCCTACATATATCAAGTGTAATAATCCATTTTAGGTTGGTCATGGCTAACTTTCCAAAATTAGACAACTTAAATGTAGGTCATAAATTCATATTACCCTATTGAGTCGGTGCATACTTTATTTCTAATGAAAATTCAACTCCTCCAATTAAATAGGTGAGGATAGTTTTCATTACTCCAATCATGCCTAAAAATTATAATCCTTTTTTTGTTTATGACACGTTTTTCACACAACCTAGCTCATTGTTAAAGATGGTTCCGATTATGCAATGTGCCAACATTTTTGCCTGATTTTACATTCATTGCAACTTCCTGCATGAGTGGATGCAATTAAAGTCTTACAAACTCTTCACACTGAACAGTTTTCTTTAAGCTAATGTTCATCAGTCTTGATCAGATGAGCTTCCTCTTTCTTGAAGAAATGAAAGGATACCACACTTCTGCTCAAATCGGGTTTTGGTAAACTGTATTTAGTGGAAATGCCATATTAAATATTGCTGCGTTTTAAGGCAGCTTCACATTCAGTTACTCATTGGCACCATTGTAGGGGCTATGTCAGAATCTAAGATTTTACTCACTGACCTTTTATCAAGCATTTTCTTACAATTCTAAGTACAGTCCCTTTGTTGTTATCCAGTCATGATTCTAATTGGTGTGGGACTAGATCACTGAGAAATATGTCTCAAAGGCCAAATGATGATCCAAATAATATATTTAGGCATTGTAGCATTTTCTAAATGCCTTCTCCAGGAAGACCAACAGTTCTGTAAAGAAGTACAGAGGAGGGGAACTGGCCCCCCGACCACACTTTGAACATCCCTGACCTGTGTATCTGGATTATAAGAATTTTTTTATTCAACTCAGTTTAAATAAAAATGTCTCAACTTTTTCTAAATAAAATCAATTGTTTTTATGTTTGCAGAGGGCAATGTAATACAGAACAACGGGAAGAAGAAGGTCAATTTATGAGCTGGATCATCTGTCAAATTACTAAAGAAAATTCTCCAAAACACATTTTCTTTTATTTACACATGTACTGTTTCTTTTAAAAAACAATGTTTTATTAGCTTTGGGTTTTCACAAACAGACAGAACATAGAATTGTACATTAAAGTGTTATCTCACATTGCACGTGGAGAAGAAGAAAAAAGAAAGACAAATAATGAAAAAAAAACTTCCACTTTACTATGTCACGTTCATGTCATATCATTTCTTCATTGTGCTTATGCCTTACCTACTGTCATAAGGCCCGTTTACACTACAGTTTTTTAACCGAGCCGAGACCAGTCCGAGCTCGGTAACCGAGATAACTCTTGTGTGTAAACGGTCAGCAGACTGAACCAGACCGCGCTAAACATAACCGGACCGCGCTAACTGCAGACCAGCTCTTGAGTAGGTCTCGGCCTGGTTTTATTTCTGGCCCAGTTTTCTGATAAAGAGCGCATGAGCAGACCGCGTCATCTCCTTACAGTCAGCTGACTGTCCGCGGGTTTTCCGGCAGTCTGGCTGCACGTTCCGATTCACACTCCATTCAGACAAATTTCAGACATTCATAATAATACTAGCTTCCTTACCGTGCCACACGGTTTCCAGAGATGAATCTGCTTAGCAGCGCAATGAACCTCAGCGTCTGTCGTTGTTTCCTGCATCTGTAAATCCTTATTAGACATTCGTTTGTCTCATCCACTTCCCAAAAAAGCCAACTTTCTCAAGTAAATTCACCAATGGTTGCCTTCTTCCCCTGACTCTCCGCAAACACCGAAATATCACAATATTAAGCATAACTTCCTGAATGTTACGGGCGCCGCGCTGTTTGTTTTGCTGCTCCGCCTTCAATCCCAGAGAGCGGTAGTACCGCAGATCGCCACTAGGGGGCGAGGAGCAACCAAGGAACCGAGATAAGCTTTGTGTGTAAACGGGTCGGCTTGTCTTGGATAACTGATCCAAGCTCGGACTGGTCTCGGCATGGCTCGGTTTTTAGGTGTAGTGTAAACGGGCCTATAGTGATCGCCAAACATTTACATACAGATTTAATACCTAACAGGTCAATCAGATCTAGCAACTATGGTGATGGAAAAAAGGCATAGTAATACAGGAGGAGGACGTTCATTGGTTAATTGCTGGTGAGACTGGCCACTTCATTAGATTCTGTCCCCTTATCACAAGTTGTGTCAGTTCTTTAGGTAACTGAACACAGGAGACCATATATTGATGAAAATATCACTCATTACCCCCAAGAACTGCACTATTCCTTTCATGAGGAAAAACCCTAAATAATTTTCTATACCCCTGTGTAACAGTTGGTGGTTTATCCTAAATCAAGTTTATCAAAAATACATTTCCTAGCCAATAACAGCAATTTGTCACAAAGTTTGAAGGGTGATTGTATTAGGGTAACTAATTTTGATGGGAGTCCAAGGAGGAATAGTCCTAGGTCACATCTGACCTTGACACGACACACAGCACTCAGCTCTTTAGCAATTGCGCACCAAAATCTTTTGATCAGTTTGCATTGTCTGAAATAGTGGTAATAGTTTCCAACCTCTCTTCCACATTTATTGCATAGGGGAGAGGACTGGCGCTTCATCTTATTCAGTATAAAATGTGTTATATGTAGACGATGTAATATTTTATTCCGGGTCTTCCTAAGTCTATTACTTATAAAGGTTGAGTTAACTACATTAATGGTTTCCTGCCAGACATCCTCAATATGTACTGTGTCAAGGTATCCCTCCCATTTCCGTCCAATGTCCCTGGTATCACCTAGGCTAAGAGAAAAGAGCAATGCATAAAAAGTAGAAATAAATGCCTGAGACTTTTCCAGTCAATAAATATTCTATTCTCTATATCTCATTGTAAGCGACCAACCCAGAGGAAGGGAGATTCATAAGGCCTGTTTACACTACACTTTTTTAACCGAGCCGAGACCAGTCCAAGCTCGGTAACCGAGATAACTCTTGTGTGTAAACGGTCAGCAGACTGAACCAGACCGCGCTAACCATAACCGGACCGCGCTAACTGCAGACCAGCTCTTGGGTAGGTCTCGGCCTGGTTCTATTTTATCCCGGTTTCTGATAACGAAGAGCGCATGAGCAGACCGCGTCATCTCCTTACAGTCAGCTGACTGTCCGCGGGTTTTCCGGCAGTCTGGCTGCACGTTCCGATTCACACTCCATTCAGACAAATTTTCAGACATTCATAATAATACTAGCTTCCTTACCGTGCCACACGGTTTCCAGAGATGATTCTGCTTAGCAGCGCAATGAACCTCAGCAACCTCCGGCAGAACCGGGCTCAGTATGAACGGTCATCTGCCTCGACCGACTGGGGGTTACAGAAGACAGAGCAGATATCAAATTTTAACTGTAATGGTTGAAATATCATAAGTACGTTCTCTGTAAACAAGTCTCCAATCAATCTCATTCCTCATTTATGCCACAGGGAAAAGATGTTGGACTCAAGACCTGGGATAAAATCTGCTGGTATTGAAATATCAGGTTCCGATAACAAATAACAAAATATAATCTGCGTATAACACTATTTTATAGACTTTAGCACCAATCATCACACCATGCACGTCTTGTTGTGATATAATAACATCAGCTAGGGGCTCAAGCGCAAAGGCAAATAGAAGCGGGAATAGGGGACAACCCTGTTGAATCCCCTTTAAGTATGGTAAAAGATGGAGATTGAACACCTTTAGTCATGACACAGGCCGATGGGGAGTTGTAAAGTCCGTCCGTCCGTCCGTCCGTTGTCTTCCGCTTATCCGGGGTCGGGTCGCGGGGGTAGCAGCTTCCGTAGGGAGGCCCAGACGTCCCTCTCCCCAGCCACTTGGGCCAGCTCCTCAGGAGGAACCCCAAGGCGTTCCCAGGCCAGCCGGGAGACATAGTCCCTCCAGCGTGTCCTGGGTCTTCCCCTGGGCCTCCTCCCGGTGGGACGTGCCTGGAACACCTCTCCAGGGAGGCGTCCAGGAGGCATCCTGACCAGATGCCCGAGCCACCTCAACTGGCTCCTCTCGACGTGGAGGAGCAGCGGCTCTACTCTGAGTCCTCCCCGGATGACTGAGCTCCTCACCCTATCTCTAAGGGAGAGCCCAGACACACTACGGAGAAAACTCATTTCAGCCGCTTGTATCCGGGATCTCGTTCTTTCGGTCACGACCCAAAGCTCGTGACCATAGATGAGGGTAGGAACGTAGATCGACCGGTAAATCGAGAGCTTCGCCTTTTGGCTCAGCTCTCTCTTCACCACAACGGATCGGTACAGCGCCCGCTTCACAGCAGACGCTGCACCAATCCGCCTGTCGATCTCCCGCTCCATCTTCCCCTCATTCGTGAACAAGACCCCAAGATACTTGAACTCCTCCACTAGGGGCAGGACATCCTCCCCAACCCGGAGAAGGCACTCTACCCTTTTCCGGTTCAAGACCATGGTCTCGGATTTGGAGGCACTGATTTTCATCCTGGCCGCTTCGCACTCGGCTGCGAACCGCTCCAGTGAGAGCTGTAGATCACGCCCTGATGAAGCCAATAGGACCACGTCATCCGCGAATAGCAGAGACGCAATCCTAAGGTCACCAAAGCGGATCCCCTCAACACCTTGGCTGCGCCTAGAAATTCTGTCCATAAAAGTTATGAACAGAATCGGTGACAAAGGGCAGCCTTGGCGGAGTCCAACTCTCACCGGAAACGAGTCCGACTTACTGCCGGCAATGCGGACCAGACTCTGACACCGGTCGTACAGAGACCTGACAGCCCTTATTAAAGGGTCCGGTACTCCATACTCCCGGAGTACCCCCCACAGGATCCCCCGGGGGACACGGTCGAATGCCTTCTCCAGATCCACAAAACACATGTAGACTGGTTGGGCAAACTCCCATGCCCCCTCAAGAATCCTGCTGAGGGTATAGAGCTGGTCCAGTGTTCCACGGCCAGGACGAAAACCACACTGCTCTTCCTGAATCCGAGATTCGACTATCCGACGGACCCTCCTTTCCAGAACCCCTGAATAGACCTTACCAGGGAGGCTTAAGAGTGTGATTCCTCTGTAGTTGGAACACACCCTCCGGTCCCCCTTTTTAAATAGGGGGACCACCACCCCAGTCTGCCAATCCAGGGGAACTGCCCCCGATGTCCACGCAATGCCGCGTTAACCAACACAGCCCCACAACATCCAGAGCCTTAAGGTACTCAGGGCGAATCTCATCCACCCCCGGAGCCTTGCCACCGAGGAGCTTTTTAACAACCTCGGCAACCTCAGCACCAGAGATGGGAGAACCCGACCCAGAGTCCTCAGGCTCTGCTTCCTCAATGGAAGACGTGTTGGTGGGATTAAGGAGGTCTTCGAAGTATTCCGCCCACCGACGCACGACGTCCCGAGTCGAGGTCAGCAGCACACCACCCCCACTGTAAACAGTGTTGGTGCTGCACTGCTTCCCCCTCCCGAGACGCCGGATGGTGGACCAGAATCGCTTCGAAGCCGTACGGAAGTCTTTCTCCATGGCCTCTCCGAACTCTTCCCACGCCCGAGTTTTTGCCTCGGCGACCAGCCGAGCCGCCTGCCGCTTCGACTGCCGGTACACATCAGCTGCTTCCGGAGTCCCACAGGCCAAAAAAGCCCGATAGGACTCCTTCTTCAGCTTGACGGCTTCCCTCACCGCTGGTGTCCACCAGCCGGTTCGAGGGTTGCCGCCACGACATGCACCGACAACCTTGCAGCCACAGCTCCAACTAGCCGCCTCAGCAATAGAGGCGTGGAACATGGTCCATTCAGACTCAATGTCCCCCGCCTCCCTCGGGACGTGTTTAAAGTTCTCCCGGAGGTGGGAGTTAAAGCTCCGCCTCACAGGGGACTCCGCCAGACGTTTCCCAGCAAACCCTCACAGTGCGTTTGGGCCTGCCCGGTCGGACCGGCTTCCTCCCCCGCCATCGGAGCCAACTCACCACCAGGTAGTGGTCGGTGGAGAGCTCCGCCCCTCTCTTCACCCGAGTGTCCAAGACATGCGGCCGCAGGTCAGATGAAACGACAACAAAGTCGATCATTGAACTGCGACCTAGGGTGTCCTGGTGCCAAGAGCACATATGGACACCCTTATGCCTGAACATGGTGTTTGTGATGGACAATCCATGACGAGCACAGAAGTCCAACAACAAAACACCACTCGAGTTCAGATCAGGTGGGCCATTCCTCCCAACCACGCCCCTCCAGGTCCCACTGTCATTGCCCACGTGAGCGTTGAAGTCCCCCAGCAAAACGAAGGAGTCCCCAGGAGGGGCACTCTCCAGTACCCCTTCCAAGGACTCCAAAAAGGGTGGGTAATCTGAACTGCTGTTTGGCGCATAAGCGCAAACAACAGTCAGAACCCGTCCCCCCACACGAATGCGGAGGGAGGCCACCCTCTCGTTCACCGGGGAAAACCCCAACGTGCAGGCACCGAGATGGGGGGCAACAAGTATGCCAACCCCAGCTCGGCGCCTCTCACCATGGGCAACTCCAGAGTGGAAGAATGTCCAGCCCCTCTCAAGGAGACTGGTTCCGGAGCCAGAGCGGTGCGTCGAGGTGAGTCCGACTATCTCTAGTCGGAACCTCTCAACCTCGCGCACAAGCTCAGGCTCCTTCCCCACCAGAGAGGTGACATTCCACGTCCCAAGAGCCAGCTTCTGCAGCCGAGGATCGGAACGCCAAGGTCCCCGCCCTCCACTGCCACCCGTTACACATTGCACCCGACCCCTTTGGCCCCTCCGACAGGTGGTGAGCCCATCGGAAGGGGGACCCATGTCGCCTCTTCGGGCTGAGCCCGGCCGGGCTCCATGGGCAAAAGCCCGGCCACCAGACGCTCGCCAACGTGCCCCACCTCCAGGCCTGGCTCCAGAGTGGGGCCCCGGTGACCCGCGTCCGGGCGAGGGAACACGAGGTCCAATGATTGTACTCATCATAAGGGGAGTTTTGGGCTGCGCTTTGTCTGGTCCCTCACCTAGGACCTGTCTGCCTTGGGTGACCCTACTAGGGGCTTAAAGCCCCTGACAGCATAGCTCCTAGGATCATTGGGACACTCAAACCCCTCCACCACGGTAAGGTGACAGCCCAGGGAGGGGAGTTGTAAAGTCAATCAATCAATCAATCAATCAATCAAATTTTATTTGTCAATTACAATTTGCATTGCAATCGAAAATTCAGTTCCAGTACAACCGTCCATCACATACACTTAAAAAACATTTTGGGGGAACGATTGACTGAGGCCTTGCGTTGCCCAGGAACGCAAAGTATCTTGATCCATTTCATCCCCAATCCCAAATCTCTTCAACACATTGAATAAATACTTCCACTCAATCCTATCAAATGCCTTTTAAACATCTAAGGATACTTGAGTACTGAATTACATTAATTAGTGTTCTCACATTTGTAAATAAGAAACGGTTTTGTATGAATCCAGTCTGATCTGGGTTTATTAGGAAAGTCAAAAGCTTCTCCAGTTTTGTTGCATGTAATTTTGAAAGCAATTTATTGTCTACCCCAAGATGGCTAATAGGTCTATATGAGACACAGATGTCTGGTGATTTGTCTTTCTTAAGGATGAGCTTGCCGTCCACCAAGTTTAGTGTTGGGAGCAGGTCTCCATGCTGAAATGAGTGTACAAACATGTCTGTAAGTGGTCCTGCCACTAAATGGCTTAGTTTCTTATAGAATTCTGAACAGAAGCCGTCTGGTCCAGGTGCTTTAGCACCCTTAATGGAGGCCATGTCTTCCCGGACTTCCTTCTGGGAAATTGGAGTGCATAACCTTTTCCTGTGGTTCCTCTGTCAGGCATGGGATAGTCACTCCACTTAAGAATTTTTATTATTTTAGTGTCAGATGAGTCATACATTCAGCTGAATACAGTTTTTGGTAGAATATCCTCATAACCCTATTAATGTCTGTTTTATGATGTTGGTTATTGTCTCATAATGATGATATTGTGTTCGAATCCATTCTGCATTTTGTTAGCCTTGCTAGTGGCTGGTTTGTTCCCTGATTGGTACAATCTATGTTTAGCAAAGGAAACGGTTGATTCCGCTTCTTTTGTTAGTAATTGATTTAAGGCTGAACGAGCTGCTTCTAGTTTTTTAGAAAGGGCTCTGGAAGGTGTATTTTTAAATTGTAACTCTGTCTGTTGTACTGTTCTTTCTAAGTGTAATTGGTCTTTAATGGCAGCTTTCTTCTGAGCTGTGTTATATGATATGATGATTCCTCTTATATAAGCTTTGGCCATCTCCCAGAGCAACCAGGGGTTGACATCTGGTGTCTTATTAGTATCCATAAAGATATTCCACTGATCTGTAATGTAATCAATAAAAGATGGACAGCTCAGTAAAGAGGGGTTCAACCTCCAGTGCCGAGAAGCAGGGTCAGCATAAGGGTGATTAATACATAAACTCAGGAGATTGTACATATGCTAATTGAACATCCTTTAACTCGATCCAGCACCTTTCTCGAAGATAATAAGAAATCGATGATGGTGGGGTTGAGAAAAAAAGTGTAATTTCTCTCTCTGGGGATAGTGACTCTCCAGGTGTCAAACAGTTCTAAGTCTTCTCTCACATTCATAAACTTTTCTGGAGGTTACAGTGGGTTTAGGAGGGGACTGGTCAATACAGGGGTCATGTATACAATTAAAATCCCCCTACCCCAATACAACATATATGATGTGTGTACTGATGCAACATACGACAAAAGTTTTGTGAAGAAAGTAGCCTCATATACTTTATCTTATGGCTATATATGCAGCCTATCAAAATATGTTGCCCATAAAGACCTTACTATTATATTACTATTACTAAGATAACCTGAACTAAGAACACATCGACCATCATTATCATTCATGGTTTTCTCCAATGTAAAGGGGAGGCTACGATGGATTAGTATGGCAACTCCTCTACTCATTGAATTATGCGACGAGTAAAACACCTGGCCTATCCAAGTCCTCCTCAGTTTAAAGTGCTCACTGTCGGTAAGTGGGTTTCAGACAATAAAGCTATTTTTGTGTTTTCATTTTTCAAAAATGTTATGATCTTTTGTCTTTTTTCACATTATTTAGACTATTTAGACTATTTCTCTCATAGTAAAGCTGATAAGAGTTTGAATATCTTTGAGCAAGTGTACCAGGTGCAGAAGCAGACCTTCATGAATTTACGGAAAGTAAAAGAAAAGTTGTCAGTTTGGTGACATAAAAAATAATTAGCGTACACTGTACATTGGCACACAAGAACAGCCATCCCCAAAAGATGGTTCTCTGACAACCCCCCCTCCCCCCTCCTAGTGTGACTCTGGGATGTGAGCTGATGTAAGAAAACTGGGGCACATAAGACCAAGGAGACTCGCTGCCGATAAAATAAGATTGAGCATCCTACCTAGAACCAATCACCCCCACCCTAGCAAGAGCCAGAACAAGTTAAAGATCGGTTACAAATTTTAACAACCAACAAACTTTCATCATATCCCGTTTATCAATGTGAGGCCACAAGTAAACTATGAACAAGATTGTGAAGCATTTATTCAACAATTAACCATATACCTTTGCAACACATTTCTACACCAGACAAAAAAAAGTAGAACATTGACCTCCAGGTGCAGTCCCAATGTATTTATACATTCTGTCCATAAGATGGTCTCAGTTCAGTTCATCCAGGAAAGCAGGTGCATCCTTGGGTGGTCGGAACGAGTGGGTTTTCCCTCCATGTGTGAAAGACAGAATAGTCAGGTATCCCATTGAGAATATTCCCTCCTTCGTAATAAGATGCTCAGACACCCCGTTAAATTCACGGCACATCTCCTTGACTGCAGCAGTGATATCCTGTCTGATGAAGATCGTTTGTTCTTCATATGTGAGCAGAGCCTGTTTCTTGGCCACCACAACAATACTGGACGTATCTCTGTAGTGATGAAGCTTAATAATCACAGCGTGCGGCTGGTCAGGTCTTGGCGGACCAACACTCTGATGAGCACGGTCGATTTTGAAGACACCCCGTTTGGACTCCAAGTCGAGAAGAGCTGGGAGCCATTACTCAAAGAAAGAGACTGGTTGTCAGCCTTCCGTGTCCTCTTTGAGGTTGTACAATAAGATATAATCCCAACGGCTCTGTCCCTCCAAGTTGGTGTACTTGTCCGACAGAATGCACACTTTTGACTCCAGCTCGACCAGGCTGGGACCCATAGTCGACATGTCATCCTCCACTAATGAGACACGGTGCTCTGCTTCCATGATGCGTTCTGTGACAGATTCAACTTGAGCATAGATGTTTAAGGTGACGACAAATTCCTCAAACTTCCTATCTATCAGAGCTGAAATCTTCTCAATGACACTTTGGGAGATGTCCGCAGCTAGAAAGTTCGGACTGTTACTTGTGCAGCTGAGCTCCTTGGTTAGCTTCTTTGCTAGTTAGGATATTCTTCTGTGAGGTTTCCTCCTCAGCTGGTTTATTAGGGGCAGGTCTAGCTGTCTTGGGGTTGGGCATGATGTTTGGTTGCTATAGGATGGGCCTACAGCTTGTCAGTTTTGATAAAGGTAAAAAAATAAACCAAATTGGCTCGAGAGGAGTGGGAGCCCAACGACAACTGTCCGCTTAAGGTAACTGCTTCACGTGACCCCGCCAGATGCCCTTCCTGACACAACGGGGTTTTGAACCTTGGTACCCCGTGTCAGACTTAAACTTAGCCCACTACACCCCAGAGGGATGAGCTCTGTCCTCCAGGGAGAGCTCACAGAACCACTGCTCCTCTGCACAAAAAGGAGTCTCCTGTGCATGCCCTACTGAAACATCTGAGTTTTCCCCCTGTACCTTTTACCCCAGTGAACTGATCCCACACATGAAAGAAAACCGATGGACATTGATTGGATAATGCCCCCATTGGAATAAGAAACCTGAAATAAAGCCATGGTTACCAAAAGCAAATGGTAGTTTGAGCATTAAGAAGTCCTTTGGTTTTCACTCATGGAGCCAACCTTTGCATACGTAAAATGAGTTTGACAGCTATTATACCAAAACACAGTGTAAGTAAAGTTTCACAGTTATAAACTTAGTTTAGTGTTTCCGAAATTCTGACAATCCTGTCATATAAGTAAAGATGGGTGAGCAATTGAATGACCGACAGCATACAGTGGGAGAAAACATTTCTGATCCTGCCTGTGAATCTTCCTGATAAAAAACAACAAAACAATTGGAATCTCGTTAATATACGTCACACGAAGCATCTGCCAAGTTATAATAATGCTTGGACGAGCTTGTTTTTCATTGGCTGTTTCAAGATAAAATAAGTTTCTTATTTATCACCAGGAACTAATTGAATTTTTTTTTCTGTCTACATGTAGTCATGGTCTTATAACTTTTGCCACTGAAGACTCACGATCACACAGTGTATTCTAAAAATAAGTATATTTTTTGTTCACATTCTTCTACTTTTGTACCTACCCCTACTTCTATTTGACTTCTAGCTTAGAATAACAGTTTTATCATGGTGTACGCGTAGTCGGTGCACTTACTGTTTGGAGTTGTCAAATTCTTGACTCTCGCCTTACATGCATGCAAATGCTTCACTGGTTTGAGACTGAAATGGATTCAGCAGATTGGTGCAGATAATAAATGTTTGCGGCACATTTTATATCCTGAAGTAATGAATGTCCCTCAAATATCCCCCAGTCCCCATATAAGTTATGCTCAAGACTACAAAAAGTGCTGTTCATATGTTTAAATTGTACACATTTAGGATATGCCTTCCGAAAAGTCAATTTAAGGTAAAGACAATTAGTCTGGCAGTTCAGTAAGAAAACCTTTCAAACCTCTCTGCAGTCATTGGCTGTAGGACAAAACACAAATAGCACAATTAAAGAAAATTGTATGAAGAAATTCCTGTTCTTCAAGAACCAATGTTTTTCCTCAATAGATTCTCAAACAGAGACAAAAACACCCCTCCTCTAACAGCATTTAAAATCTCGGTTCACTATCATTTGAACCAAAAACCATAGTGTAAAAGGTAAGAGTTCTTTGTTAGCAGAGCTTTGTACTCATAGGAATAAACAATGCTACAGTAGTTCAAAACTTTACTCCTATATATGTCAGTATAGTGACTTTTTAATCTAATTTTGACAGCCATGTGTAATTGGTAAGAGGAAGGGAGAAATGTGTGCCCCTTTTTGGTGGATTAAACAAAAGATACAACGAAGTACTGAATCATCTTGATGCGGCCTAATGGGGATGCCAGGCAGATTTCTGGAAAAAGAAAAAACATTGCAGTAGTTTAAATAGGAATTAATCATGGTTTTGCCCCAACCTGTTGATATTATGTTTCTCAGTTGGTCTTGCTAATTTCCATTCACAAGACAGTTAATCGGCAAAATCTTCCTCTTACCTGGCTGGACTGCCTTTTGTCTCAGAACTCTCTCAATCCTTTGTAGCAAAGATTCAGCAAGGTGATAGAAACATTCAGATATTATGGAGCATACAAAATAATATCAACACACAGCTGATGCAGAGTGGAAGACTGTACATCCATTACAAATCTGCTAGGGGACTGTGTAGGCTACTGAATTACAGTCAACTTGTCATGTTCAAGACACCAATTTCAGGTGATTTGAGGTTTGTGGCAGGGTGTATAATTCTGCTGGAAGTAACCATTAGAAGATGAGTACACTTTGGTAGGATCTAGGTAGACTGTGGTTTTTAAACAATGCTTATTTAGTGCTAAGGGAGTCAAAGTGTGATAAGAAAATATTTCTCACACCATTATTCAGCCACCAGTTGTCTGAAGAGCTGGCAGAAGGGTTACATGATTTCACGTTATTTTCAGAGTTCTGATCCTACGATCTGACAGTTGCAGCTGGAATCTCATTGGACTGAGCAATATTCATCCAATCTATGATTGTCTAATTTTGGTGAGCCAGTGTGAATTGTGGGCTCATCAGCTTCAAGGTTCAAGGTGCGTTCAGAGACGATATTTGACATACCATGGTTTTAATGACTGGACATTTGATCTGCTGTTACCATTCTATGATCTCAAACTAGTCTGCTCATTCTTTTCTCTGACATAAACAAATCATTGTCATCTATACAAGTCATGGTCTGAGGATATTTTGTTTTTTTGATCCTTCTCTGGAAACCCAACAGATGGTGGTGCTCAAAAATGAAATCTGAAAACGTTTCAACACCTTTCCAGGAGTCTTTGTCAATTCTGGTGGCTCACACTTGAGCAACCTGCAGTTGGTGCACTGCTGTTTCTAAAGGACATGGAGGTCCATACTCCTTGGTGCATTCTTAGTCACTGTCCTGGGTCGTTAGAAGCTATTGCTTGGTGTGAATGGATTATTTGGTCACCTTAATCATGATGAGACTGTTGATGTAATCTCTTTGGAATGTGTTGGAGGACCGAGCTGTAAACACTGGGCAGTTGTAAACACAATCCTCCCCCTCTGTTTAGTGATGGCTTTTCTCTTTTGACCAAGATGGCTTCTTTCACCCCTCTTTCAAACCATCTGTTCTCCCTGTCCAAAATCTGGACATCATTGTCATCAAAAGAGTGCCCTTTGTTATTGAGGTGCAAGTGGACTGCTGAATCTTGCCCCGATCTGCTGGCCCTCCTGCGCTGTGCCATGCATTTATGTAGCTGTTTAGTTTCTCTGATGTAGGAGTTTGAGCAGTCCTCTCTGCATTGGGCTGCAAACAACGCCGCCCAACTGTGCTTTGGGTGTTCTTTCTTTGGGATGAACCAGTTTTTGTCTGAGAGTGTTATTAGGTTTGAAATGTGTTTGGAGAAAAGTCTACTGAGTTTGTCATTCCATATGTGTCAGGAGTTTCTGAGAATGTTTTTGTGTCTCTCTGTTTTCTCCTCTCTGATTTGACAAAGGCCCATTTTGGGTAACCACAAGCTTGCAGTGATTTCCTGACGTGCTTGTGTTTTTCTCGTTTCTCCTCTGTGGCAGAGGGAATTTTGTCAGCCCGATAACTCAGAACTCTGATTATAGAGAGTTTGTGCTCCAGCGGATGATATGAACCAAAATGCAGATATTAGTCTGTGCGTGTGGGCCTCCGGTAAACCTTGGTTTTGAGATTTCCGTTTTCCTCAATGTGTACCGTACAGTGCAGAAAAGGCAAGATGTTGTTCTTAGCATTCTCTCTGGTAAATCTTATGTTACTCTCCACTGAGTTGATGTGGTTGGTGAATGGCTCAACTTCTTTGGTTTGGATTTTGACCCAAGTGTCATAATCACATATCTAAACCAGTGAGTTGGTGGTGTTCCCTTGTAAGTGCTCAGAAAGAACTGAGCGAAAGTCCGGTTGCCTCCAATTTAAACCTGTTTGATGTTGCGATGACACAGATAACTGAAAAGTTGCACAGGCTCAACATATTTTTTTTTATTTATACATTCCTATATTTACATATTTGTTCTTGACAGTAGCTTTAATCGCGTATCAGTTAACATGAAAAATGTATAGCAAAACGCATGTTGTATATTGTATTCTATTTTCCTTTGGGTGAAGTCCTTTCAAAGCAACCATCGATAACCTACAACTACTACTACCACTACTATTACTATTTACATCCCTATTTCGTTATCCCCCGTAGTTGTTTTCTTACTGGCTTTGGGGCTTTTCATTTTTGAGAGTTCTTGTAAATTTCAGTAATGAGTGATTTCATTTGTGATTGATGTGCAGAAAATGAGTGACTTCACTGGACTCCACACAGACCTCTAGATGGCACACCAAGGCAGAGGCAGGATTTATTGGAAAACCACTTAGATAGGGAGCACTGATGTGTTATTGTGAGGCTCAGCACTTCTCTAAAGCAAACCAGCTGTGAAATGTGAAGGTACAGTCACAGTAAGCACATAATTTGGAAAAATCACTAGAATTGTTTGAAAAAAAGACTCTCAACCTCACAGAATTGGAAAATGTGAGGTTGAGAGTAGTGGTGCTGAAATAACATTGAAGAAACTTACTTTTAATCTGTGTTTAATAATGCAATGAGTCTGAAAGCAGACCTGTTGTTTTTTTTATTTATTAACTGACAATAAAAAGTTGCAGTATCTGACTTCAGTCCAGATACTGCAGACATCATCAATGTCTATATATCCCTACTATGTGTTTTATAAAAGGATACTAGACAGTGTTTTGATAAAGAGAAAATAGAGAGCAGTTTTTAAACATACTTCAGGTCTGTTTTGTGTCGGTCTGCCAGTCTGTCTTGTCTGTTTTGCAAAGAGTTCCTTGTAAAAGGCAAACTGCCAAAAAACACCACTTTGCTCCTGGATCCCATCATTACAAGTGTCCAATTCCTGTATTGTATTGATCTGTCTTTAAATCATATGTGACACCTTCCTATATGTGTTAATCTGGCTGTGCTCACGACAACTTATTCCATATTCCAATATACAAACCAAGTGTGAGTCTAACTAGGTAATTTCTGGTGTAAAACCAGGTATCAGTGAGATCAATTTTGTCATAAGAGAACAGAGCGATAAAGAAATGCAAAATGTACTGCATTTTGAGAAGATTGGAGTCACATTAGGACAGTATAGAAGGGAAGAGAAGATGAAAGAGAAAGTGCAAAGTGAAAAAGAGATGGGGGGGAACCAGACAGCAGCAGCATAGAAGACTCCGAAGCAATGATGTCACCTCATGCTGGTGCTATTGGACTCTGAAATAGATTAGCCATTTGATCTTTGCCCTTAATTTAGTTGCACTTTTCTTTTTCCAGATTATCGAGACATATTGAGACACATTACATGTGGATTTTGTTCTGCTTTACCTGTACTGTCATATGCTCAATACCTCTACATAACCATTCTTTCTGCATACTTTTTTGCGACCCCCCCCCACTCTTTTATGTAACAGCTTCATCATTGCTTGAGACCAAGAATGCACCCCAATGCGTCGATAAGCTCTTATTCAAAGAGATTGAATTATATGGAGATAAACGGTGTCCTTGAGCATGGGTGCAGATAACAGATTGGAGTGACACAGCTGACTCTCTTTGTTTTGTTAATTAAAGATGACCTCATCGCTAAAAATGGACGCTGTGCACCTCCTCGTCACGAGCTCCGCCATCAGCAGATTGCAGATTGCAGGCAGGGGGCCAAGGGCTTTCTGCAGTCCCTATTCTTTTTTGCTTCCTTTCCCATTTTGCCTCTTCGCACACACATTGTTAGTCTCTTCTCCACAGGTCTAGACTTCCCTGATTTATTTTTTTCTCCTCTCAATCTCTCAATAATTATGATAATCCCTTAGTGTTGCCAAAAACTCACTAATGGATGTGTGCTGGAATTATGGGGGTAAAAATTACTGAGACAACATAAGAATGCTGTCTCTTTTCATCTGTCATTTTTTATTACAGGTTATTTTTGTGCCATAAGTTATAGTGAAATTTATCTGTGTGACAAGAATTATAAGTCAATCAAATTTCATGCTGGGCTAAAATCTATATTTAATATGTTAAAACATTAAGATGGGGTTGATTAGTTTCCTGAATTAGAGCATAGCAGCCTTTTAAAATTGTATAAATACTTAGCTATATTGAAAGTGTTTACATTAATATAATTTGCATAATGGCCAGAATATCCACATTTTGGTTTTATCTAGGATCCTTGCCCCTACGATTCACAACAGACAAGAAAACATAATCTTTAAAAAAAAAAAACTTGTATTAAAGGTGCAGTAGACGATTGTTGTGCATGCGCACTTCCATTGTTTATGTACCCAGTGAGCTTTGGTTTTAGCCTTTCATTGCAGCGCCACTGCTCTTACAGTATATTTTGAATTTATGAGAAGAGTAAGACCTCAGAAAATCAATAAATAAGACCAGAGTGTATTTGGGAGATTCTTTCATGCGATCCCCCTGAGGAGCGGAAGCGCAGGTAGGGTGGTCTTGTGCATGTGCAGTTATTCAAAAAGTCAATTGGGTGTTTCTTACTTACATTCCAGAAAAAAACATTATATTAATATATTAATATTAGGGCTGGGCAAGTTAACGCGTTAATTTCGCGTTAATTCATTAGACTATTAACGGCGATATTTACTTTAACGTGCATTAACGCATGTTGCTCACATGCTTTTATTTTGTGAAGGTCTGTTGCTGCGGTGTTGGGGTTTGAATCAGAACAGTAGGTGGCGATAATGCGCCAATAACCTCGCTGTCAGCCCAGCCTCGGATTCAAAGAGGAAGAAAGATGCTGGCTGGAAAAAAACAAAGCCGACATGCGGAAGGCGGTGTTTCCCGCAGGAATTTGCTTAGGCGAGGCGGTGAGTTGGCGAACGGAACAAGTTTTGTGCGGAGCGGAGCGGGGTCTGCATCGACGCTGTCGGTGAAGTCGCTTCTCGTTTCAAAGTATCCATGTTTTTTTGCCTGTTTTTCCCCTGCCATTCACTATATGCACGCGAGAAAGCAACAACAAAAAACCGCGTGGTAACGTCAAATAAACATGCACGCATATCGAGTTAGCAAGCATTTCAGTTTAAAGTTCTTCCAGCAACAAATATGACAGAAACAAGTTAGTTGTAACCACTGCCAAGTTAAACTTTGGTATTGAACATAAAATGGTAATGCTGCTCCCTGCGGTTACCTCAGAAATTGCCTGTTTTTGGTAGATTTTTTTTTCCCATAAAGAGAATTCCCTGTCAGTGGCAATAACCTTTAATTTATTATTATTGCTATTTTTTGTTTTACATGTTTAAGTTGAGCTTTACACTAAATATGTGTTACTGATAAGTGCTACAAATGTTACAACACTTTTGTTCATATGGCAGCAGAACATTAAAATAAAAGTGCTCTTTACACTACTTTTGAATTCATTCTTGGAGTTTGTAAATACAATGCGATTAATCATGATTAATCAGGCAAATTATGCGATTAATCGCAATTAAATATTTTAATCGTTGCCCAGCCCTAATTAATATATAATAAAATTAACAATAATATTAATATGTACTTAATATTTGGAAAGAAAACAAAGCATCACCTAGTTATGGTTTAAGCTCTGTCAGGTTATGTAATCAAGATAGTTTTTGTCTTCAATAACAATCCAATTAGGATTGGGCATCTTTTGACACATTGTAGTGTCAAATAAATCGTATTGTAAAGTGCCTTGAGATGACGTGTTGTAAATTGGTGCTATATAAATAAGATTGAATACTACACTGAATTTTAATAAATCACTGCCATGTTATGTGCTTAAAAACTGTAACTTTATAATGAAGTTTAATAACATTTTATCAGTATTATGGTTGCCACATTAGTAGTGACTAAATCACACCTAACTCCCAACAAAATAACATCATGTATGTTGCAATCTCGCCTGCATGTTTTTTTCCTGACAACTACAGTTTAATACTATGTTAATATTATGACTAATACAAATATTATAAATTTGTGATTTAGAGATTTGTTTGTGTTTTCTCAGAGCTTTAATCAACTGCAGTTTGCTGGACCTAGCACACAAGTAAAAAAGGGGAAATTCAAAGGTGCTCTCACCAAGCAAGTTCGCCTGTACTCTATATGATCCATGTATGAGGGATCATAGGGCCAACCAATTGGGATAGAAGATTCAAGCAGCACAGTTTTATTAAATGGTGTATTTCTATTGTTCTGATTGAGAACAGCATATGCATATTATTGGCATACTTTCAAGGGTTAGTTTATTGGCCCAGTTTGTGGGTACAAACAAGGATTTTGACTTCTGTTTCCATAACTCGCAGCATAAATCAAGTCTAAAACAACAACTCCCAGTATGCAAAGTGTTTTTTTTAAAGGAGAAATAAGCAAAATTTTACTACAAGGTGTTACGTTCATGTTTTCCCTGAATGACCCAGAAGCAACAAGCATGGAGACTGTAAAGCCGGGCGTACACTGTACGAGTTTTTGCCCTATTCGGGCCGATTCTTCAGTCATGCGGGCATTTTTTGAATCGGGCCGAATTTCAGCTTGATCGTAGAGGGGGGGGGGGAGGGGGGAATGGCTTCTCACGACTACCTCCCGATCAGGAATCGGACGGTCGGTGAAAATCAAACATGTTTGAAATTCAGTCGGCTGTCGTGAGGTTTTCGTGAGCGCATCCTGCTGTTCAAGCAGAGCTACGAGGGGGCGCCCTCCCCTCCTCTCCGTCCCCGCAAGCGGAGGGAGGGAAGCGGGCGTCCCTGAAGCAACCTCCGCCCGGTGTTGAGGAGGGCGAGCCGTCCGGTCCGCACAACGCGCTGGCCGCCTGTTTCGGCACTCCTCCGCGGTCCGCGCAACGCGCTGGCCGCCTGTTTCGGCACTCCTCCGCGGTCCGCGCTGGCCGCCTGTTTCGGCACTCCTCCGCGGTCCGCCGCCTGTTTCGGCACTCCTCCGTCTCGTCCCTCCTCTCTCCCCTCCGTTCCCCCGACGCCCGGTGCCTCCTGCGGGCCTCGCCAGAGCTGGGCTCGAACCCCTGCTCTGGGTCCCTGTCACCCACCGTCGCTCGCCTGCCTCTGCCACCACAGCGAGCGGTCCCAGAGGGGACACGACGTACAGTGTGAGCAGTCCGGTCGCGTCCAAGCGTCGTGCCGCACAGATCGTGAGCGGTGAACTTTTTAAACCCCGCGGTTCCGTCGCACAGTTTGAGATGTATATAAGTACCACGACTGAAAAACTCGCACAGTGTACGCCCGGCTTAAGGCAGTTTAAATGATTTATTGGTGGTAGGAGACGGGCCAGCTAGGATGGCTCTGGTCACGGACTGTGGGGAGTGAGAGTAAATGGACTAAACTTAGAGAGGAATATTTGACTACCCAACAAAGTAGTATTTCAATTCAAAAAAGAAAAAAATACTTGATAACGATGCAGTAAAAAATTACTTCTTTGTTCAAAAGAAAATACAGGGATACTGAAGTTAAAAAATTCCCCAGGATCAGGGTGAGGAGGGTATGGTTGAACATTTCAGGAAAAATAGTAGTTGAAGGACCTCAGGGAATAAGCACAGGTGATGATGCTAGGCCTATCGTTTGTCCTTCTATTTGGGCAAAGGGTCGATATAACAGTTTAAAAGCAAAAATCAATAGTTATGTGCCCAACATGGAAAACTAGGATGCGCTTTATGTTAAAGGAACAGTATGTAACTCATTTGGCTTTTAATTCGCAACAATCCAGTATTTCTTTCATAAATACATATTTTGCCAAAGTCTAATAATAATCACATCAAAAATGAAAGTGTTCTCATTGCTTAGAATGAGTTGCTTATAAATTCATAGGTAGCACTGCACCCAATTACAGATGCCATGTTGCATCGCTATTTCATATTACAGTAGCCAAAAGGGGACAAACATGTTAGCCCTAAGGGAGCGTTATGCTTGACGCACCTAGGTTCCACATGGAAATAAGATGTGCGGACACAACGTCTGCAGCAAGTATGCTCCGTGCGGCTCTTCCACTGAAGTAGCACTTTTCTGCTAGACTCTAGAGGGCAGCATTGCACCGAGCGTAGAGCGTACTACACTCCAAATCACGTATAAGTAGAAAACACTGTTGTTTCCAACATTTTAGCCTCTTATCACCCAAATACACTATGCTCTTCCAAGAGTGACGGCGATTTCTGTCCAGGAATTGTTAAAAATTTGTTGATCACAGTGATATTTATGGGGTGAATCATAAAGATGTCTATATTCACAAACCTCCGCCAGAAGAGGCGCTTGCTTGTCCACCATGTTTTCCATGCGGGACTGTCCGCATAGTTAGAAATGTACCGAACTTTTGGCCGTGCAGAGGGGCGTGGAAGCCAAAATGAGGTAATGACGACCTAGCGGATGCGTCAAGCATGAAGCAGGCAATATGCGTTTTACATGTAATTAAACACGTCTTGTTGGTGGAGGAGGAATATAAAGCGAGCAAAGATGACAGTAGATCATTCTACTTGCTGTTTTCTGTTGAAATGGAGGACCATCCATACTATTTGCTCAACGAGAGGGAAGAGAAAGTATTTAAGAAAAGAAAAATAAGTAATAACCAGGAAAAAATGAGAGTCTACATTGGCTTAGCTTTTAACAGATGGAAACGATTCATGAGGGAGCGGGGCTTCAAAACGGATGCCGAGGTTGTAGGCTTTCTGCTGGACAGGTAAGTTAATTCAAGATAACATTTGTTATGACTGGCTCAAGGTCATAACAAAAACGGGAAGCCATGCAATGGTTAAGGGTACATAGAACAAATATTTACTAACCAACTAAAAAGGTACATCAGGAGGGGCGGTGGAGTACCACACATGTAAGTTGGCCGAGAGTGGACGCCGAAAAGCGACAGGATGTAACAGAGTCTTAAACGCTGTGCTCTGGCTTGGCTGATCAGCAACACCTGCACAGGGAAGGAACACAAGGGCAGACACACAAATACCTGCATGCCAGCTCAAAAGGCCCAGGGCTGTAACAGACTGTTACAGCCTTGGGCCTTTTGGTAGTTTATTTTGGTATTATGTTAGAAATAGGACTGGTTAGTCCAGCAACTACTCTGTCCTCCCAGCAGAGACGGCTAGTTTCTTTGTTAGATAACACCAGACAAGCTCTGTTGCAACAGTTATCAGTTGCTTTTATTCTTCACAGAAGTCATACCAGCAGACGACCGTACACTTCTTTTATGCATATTTTGACCATACATTGTCATATTTATGACACTCCGTTGCTTCTGTAGTAATATGCGCTTAATGGCAAGGCACCAGGGCGTGCTTCTCGATTGTTTTTAATTAATTTAGTGAACCACTAGATGAGAGTAAATCTTGCACACTGTCCCTTTAAGAGTGTATGTCTCATGGCATCTAATGGTGTCAGTATTGCCAATAAGGGGTAACTGCAGAGCTGTGTGGGCGTTCCGACTGTGTGGGCGTTCCGATTGGGGGCGTTCCGACTGGGCGGTCCTTCAGCGCACAGACATGTATACGTAGACGCCACGTTGTCGGGTGGGAGGCGTGCCGACAGAGCGGCCATCTTAGGTCAAACCTAGCTGCAGTCAGACAGAATACAAGGAAAATGTACTTTATGTTTTCAGACACTCTGTATCCGGTGAATTCTCACCCGATTTCCAGATAAATCAACTGACTGAAAACGTCACCCCTTTAGGGGCTACATGGGACCAATTGATTGAATTAAATTATTGTCTAACTTAATAAATGATTTCGAATTTGTATTGAAAGATAGCAAACTTCGAGAGCTCCGTCCGAGGATGCCCGATTTTTGCTCCGCTTATGGGTGCGCAAATAAAAGGACACTAGGACACTTGTTTTTTATTAAACAAACCATACATTGAAAAATGTTGCAGAGTTACACAAAAGCATCCGAAGCTTCCGTCCGTCGTAAGGCAGGTGACAGTCCGGATTTTTAATGCCCCACACGCATATTTGTCCTTCTTTTTCAGGCTTTATGCTTGGAAGCGGATTTTTTTTCCAACTTTGCCTGGCTCCATGAAGCAAAATGTCCAATCGCCTACTCGCACGGATCTGGTTTTTACCTGGGATTACATGTAATTAATACGCTGCAGCTGTGTGACAGAAGCAGAGCTGTCAACTCCGCCTCTGTATGCTTTCTTGTTTTTCTACAGTCGCTGGTAAATTTCGTGAGTTGCGTTTTTTTAGCTTTATTTTTGAACATGCAGTCGCATATTTGGGGTGTTTCTCCAGTAGAAGCCCTTATCCTGACAGGACAGGATTCTATCGTACTACACAATAGTCCTCGCGCTGTTGCTTTCTCCTGACAGCACGAGCCGGTTAATATCTGTCTGCATACAACGACGTAATTATTACAAATCACATGTGGTCCCTAGGTAAAACTAATACCCTGCGATAGGGATTTTTTTCGTCGGGACGGATTTTTTCAGCGGGACGGACATTTTTCGTCCGTCCCGCTGAATGAAGGAGATGGAGGGAAAAAATATATGTATTGAAGTGGGCAAATCAACGAACCAATCAGCGTTTGCGTTTGGGCGTTCCGACTGTGTGGGCGTTCCGACTGTGTGGGCGTTCCGACAGGGGCGTTCTTACGCTCTGCAGTTATACCCTTCTCAGTATTGCCAGCCAGTTGGCTGAGAGAAAGATAGCCCTACTTGGTAATAATTCAAGAGTTGTCCAGCTTTTTTACTCCACCAAAATATTCATGAGCATTTTAACTACCATGACCACAATGAAGCAATTAAAATTCTTCAAACAGCAAAGAAAATATTGAAATGTTTTTATTTGTGTTTGGACTTTGCTTTTTAAAAAAATACATCAAGCGAGAAAATATGAACAATATGAGCCAATGAAGGTAGTACCAGGCAAAAATTTAAAACTACTTTCAACCCTGAATATATACATATTTACACACACGTTTTTTTTTATCTTTGTATACATTTATATTTCAATTCATTCAGGTCACTAAGTGACTGGCCTTCCCTCCACAACGTTAAAGCAATTAACAAAGAAAATATTTTGAAAGCTGTAAGGCAGCTGCATGGTGGTTTAAACCTCTCTAGTATGCAAGAGGGTAAGAGACCTCTCCAACTACATGTTCTCCTTCACAGTATTCATTAAATAATTCCAAAAAAGTTTGTTTTTTGAGCACACTAAAAACCATAGCTAATAGATTGTTGTTGTTTTTATAAAGTGAGCATTCATTTTAGCAAAGTAATGTTTGTAGAAAACATTTATTATGTAATGGGCACTGGTTCCAATAAAATAACACATGGTTTCCAGTTTGCTGGGAAAATTTTTGATTTAGAGGGAACATAGCAGCTGCCATGGGTTGAGATTTTATTCCCACAGGGGCCACTACAATAATGAACCGTTTCGATTTGTTTTCCTATCTGTTGAACACAGTATATACTGAAGAAATATCAGCTCACTAGAAAATGCAGATGGGGATACAAATAATAATAATAACAAATAGTGTTGTGTTGTTAATAAAATTCAAAATTACATTTTTATCTTTAAGACTGATACCTAAATTATGAAATATGGCTTGAAGGGCCTGTTTTATTCTTTTACAAGGGGTTATGTGAGGTCCCTTATGAGAAGTCAGTGTAAAACCTGCAATAGACTATGAAAGGCAGACATAGCAGTCAGTATTTTATCAAATATTCTCCCTACAAGAATGAATTTCCACAATCTAAAAGATTTTTTGAGTAAACACTATGTTAAACACTTTTACATGCAAAAACTGTAATGATAATTCAGGTTTTGTACTGTCAAATTGCTGAAAAGCTGCTAGGTAATGTACAAATTAATAATATGTTCTCCACACAACTTTAATTAGACGGCGTAGTGGACAATTTTTCCAGAAATGTAGGTAAGAAATTACTTTATGAATAACTATGCGTGCACAAGACCATCCTACCTGCTCTTCTGCTCCTCAAGGGGATTGCGTAAAAGCATATCCCAAATACACTCTCTTCTTCTTCTTCTTCTTCTACTAAACTTGTAAGAAAGTTTGCTTTTCGCAAATCTCATCCATTCTCAAAGTATACAGAGCTACAATGAACGGCTGAACCCGAAGCTCATTGGATAAATAAACACTAGAAGTGTGAATGCGCAGCAAGAGGAAACTAGCAAGGAACGAGCACACACATTGGCATTAGGTGAGCACATCACATTGATTGGCATGTGGGACAACCAATAGATAAGATGATCCCCGGAACTCGAAGCAAAAAGAAGAGCGTCCACTATACCTTTAAAACAAAGTATGGCTTTGAAACTCTTCCTCGTTTGCTTTCTACATCAAACCTCCTTGCTACGCCCATCTTTTATTTCATTACACTTCTGAACCTCCATGTTTCTCTCACTTGCATCTCTTTTTTGCTTGTTGTAGAAAGACATTGGAAGGGTTACGAATTTCATTGGTTTGTCTTACTCTTAAAAAGCCTTCAGTTCTTTACTTCTTGTATCCTGATGTGCATTTAAGGGATTGAAATATAATTAGTGATGATGAACACTGCTGGAAAAAATACTTGAGGAAGCAAAAGTTGACTTAAAGACAAACATCTGATGGATTCCTGCTCCCTACTCCATTTTACACAGGGATTGAGAGAATTCCATTGCTTGGAAAACATATACCTGTCATGATTTTGTTTTAGACTTTTCTGGACTTTTCTTGAATCAGCCACCATCCTATGAGCTTGTCACCTCTCAACCACTATCCAATCAGCTCAGTTTCCTCAGTCAGCAGTCGATTAGCCCAGATCAGCTCCACCTGCTGCCACTAATTACTTACAACTATGCTCACCTGTTTCCCTTTCCATATATACCTGCCTCAGCCAAGTCATCCCTGCCAGAATGTCTCAACTTGTCTTCTCTCGTCTTGTGAAATGTGCCCTGCCTCTACCAGTTCCTATGTGCTCAGCCAGCTGGACTCTTCCGATGAAAGTTGCCTGTGTCTGCATGCTGCACAAGTCTGTCTGTTTCCCCGTGAGTCCCAGCTGCTTGCTCTACTCGTTCTGATGGTTCTCTGGTCCACATCGACTGTTCTGGTCTGTCACTACCTGTATCTTCTGGTCTCCTGCTCAACCCTAGCTGCCTGGACCATCAGCCATTTTTCATCTGTCAAGTATGGTTCTGCTTGCCTGCCTCACCTGCCATGACTCCTCCCCTTCAATACACTTTTTTAAATCGTAACTCTGTGTTTGGTTGAATATCGGGTTCACCAGCATTATTAACGTTGCCTCCCAAAAGATAGGACTTAAAATTACTTACAATTCTGAGGATTACTGTTGTGCAATTATACACTGTTTAAAGTTATTTAATGTTTCATAAATAACTCTCTGTCTGTTAAGTATTGTCTGGTGATAATCAGCTCTTAAGCTGATATCAAGACAATGGTTGAAAGGGATGAATTTGAACACTAGCAATCTTTTAACAGCAAACTCTGCACACATATAGAATAAAGGAGTGACAACTTCTTTTCAAGTTCAAGAATTTAATAACAGAAATAAAATGAACATCCAGAGAACATCACTATGTAATGCTGTTTATCTGAATTAACACAATATTTCGATTAACAAATCCTCTCTACTAGGCTAGTGAAACTTAACTAAACTACTAAGCCAAATGAAGATAAAAATAAACTAAGCTAAGGAACTATTTACATGCAAAGACAGGACAAAAGACAAAACAAAAGTGGTTGATTATAATCAGAATAATTCAGTGAATCCTTGTTCACTGCAGATCTGATTCGAAAAGCATGGAATGGCGTTATATTAGCTTAACTAATTTTGGAAAACATTTGGCATGTGTTTCAATCCATTCACAATGCGAATCCTGAGTTAAACAAAACATTATTTGATGAAAAAATATTTTGTTTAAGTTAAAGAACCAAAGTTCAACTTAAAGAAGGTGAATTGGGGTTAAATTAATTCAATTCAATTCAATTTTATTTATATAGCGCCAATTCATGAAACATGTCATCTCAAGGCACTTTACAAAGTTAAGTTCAATCAGATTATACAGATTGGTCAAAAATGTTCCTATATAAGGAAACCAGTTGATTGCATCAAAGTCCCGACAAGCAGCATTCACTCCTGGAGAAGCGTAGAGCCACAGGGAGAGTCGTCTCAGAATCAGAATCAAGTTTAATCGCCAAGTAGGTTTGCACATACAAGGAATTTGACTTGGTGATGATGGTGCAGACAGCGCACCAACACACCGTGGCAGCCGTTCACGGCGCCATCAGGAAACTGAAGGACGGAAGATAGCAACAACATCGAGGAAAGGGAGGGAGAAAAAAAAAGACAGATGCTAGACAATTTACGCTCTCACAAATAAAGTGTCAAACAACCGACAAAAAAAACCCTCATAGCACAAAAAGCACAAGCACAAATAAACACAAGACAACATGTATGCAGAAGGTAAACATTTGAGACCTGTCGTGTGAGTGTAATTCATCAGTTTTTATGAGTATCAGTTATGCGTGTGTGTATGGGCGAAAGTGTTTTTCTCCGTGAACACTCTCCCGAGGCCATTGTCCTTGATGTTATCAGCCGGCCCACAGTTCAGAGAAGCATCCTCAGAGGGTGTCAGCGGGGGAGGGGGGTAGCCGGGGGCTTTTCTGGGCACTCCGTCATAACAATCCAGGAGAAGATAGGGAGGGAATCCAAATATGTTATTTGTTATGAGACAAGCTGCACTGCCTTTCCTGTCAGCTTTTAAGTCTTTTGCTGGCTCCACATAAATCCAATTTTCCAAATTATTGGGCTTTTTCGCGCTTCACTCCCAGATTTTATCCCATCTCCCCTTGAGTTCAACCCCAAAATCAGTCTGCGTTCCAGCGCAGGCAGCTTTTCGGCTTGGCTCCATTCACCTGCCAGGTTTGTCCGTTCACAGCCTTAGTGAGCGCGTCATGCAGCCGACAGCCTGATCAAGGCCAAATGGCTCCGACATCCGCTGTATTTGCCGATACTTCAAAAATCCACAAAAACCAATAAGTAGAGATCCCAGTATCCTTAATCCAATGTGAAAATTTCAAACGTCCAGGAATGACAAGGTCGAAAGACACACCGTTTTCCTCCAGGAATTTAGGGTGTATCTCACAAAATAAGTCAAATCAGGACCGGACGGGTCCCCCTTTCGTTGCCTACCCGTCGAAAAAAATGTATCAATAGTATTGAGAGACCAGCTTACCAGATCCATGTTTTTCTGCAGTGTACATGGCTTTGCTGCAATCCCTCATACTGAGCAAGCATAAAGCGACAGTGGGAAGAAAAACTCCCCATTAACGGGAAGGAAAACCTCCGGCAGAACCGGGCTCAGTATGAACGGTCATCTGCCTCGACCGACTGGGGGTTACAGAAGACAGAGCAGAGACACAACAAGAGAGACAAAAAAGCACAGAAGCACACATTGATCCAGTAATATGTTCTACATTATTTATCTATATAATTAAATTAGCTTGACTAATTCAGAACAACATTTGACATGTGTTTCAACCCATTCACAATACAAATCCTGAGTTACACAAAACATTATTTGAGGAAATAACATTTTGAGGAACGATTTGCTCAGTAAAGTGATAACCTTAGGCAGGCCAGCTGACAGCTTTGCTAGGGCCCGGGACAACACAGTCTTTTTGCCCCCCCCCTCTACACCTGCCACCACACACACACACACACACACACACACACACACACCAAAAATAAGTCAACTTAACTGTATACTTCATGCCCTGGAAATCTCTGTATTTTATATTTTCAACCCATCTATTGAATTTATGGGAACTAGTTGATCTTTTCTTCATAAGAGAACAGCAAGCACTGCAGCCAAAATATGGCCTTTTTTGACCTGCTGTATATTAGCCAGTCCCTAAGCTTGATGTATCATGAAACTGTTGACTTTTCGGGTTTTGTGATTTTTATTTTATTATTACAATTAAATAATAATAATAATGTTATGTTCATAGTGTTTTTTTCCTAATCCACCTCTTATATCTTTCAATCCTTATGTAATTTTGTCTGTGTTGTGTGCACCTACCTGTTGCTTTAATCCTATAAATTTCCCCGTCGTGGGATAAATAAAGGATTAGTAAATGTTATTTTATCTTAAATAACACTTTTAATAGGATATATGTACTGGGTTCTTTCAAAGTCTTAATTACATTTTCTCTGTGGGCTCCAGTAACATATGATAGATAATATTTACTTTGAAAGTTAACATGAACTGCTGCTGAAGATGACCACTCTCATCTAAATGGATGTTCTCTAGAGGACTGAAACGCCTCAGTCAGTGACGTCAGTCTGTGGGTCTGGGTCTGTCGGGGCAATGACAGAAGTTTCGTCTCCTCTCCGTTTCTGTTGCTCAACGTTTTCTTGCTCATGGTTTTTCACGTGCTTAGATAAATTTGTTGTGTTTCCAATGAATTTAATCGGCTTTTTACAAAACATACAGCTTGATTTCATTTACGGTATTAAAATAGAGCCAAACGGCGCTTCTTTCCCTCTTCATGTTTTACCGCTCGTGCGGTCTCTCTCTCTCTCCGAGTCTGATCAGCAGCAGCACGGTTGTTTGTGAGAGACACCAGAGTGCTGAGTGGGCGGGCCAGACTGAGCCTGCGTACTGATTGGCTGGCGCTGCTGAGCCATTTACCAGAGGGGAGGGGGAGCAGCAACGTGCCGTGACACAGACTGCTTGCTGCAGTCAGCGTGCGCGCTGACCGACACTGATTTTAATGGTCAGTCAGAGTGTCAGTTTTGGGCCCCCCCTCTGTCCTGGGCCCGGGACAACTGACCCGTTTGTCCCCCCCTGTCGGCGCGCGTGACCTTAGGAGCTCTTGAATTTATCAATGCAGCGATACCTCCGGAAGCTAGGGGGGCGCTGCAGCGATCGGTCGCTAAAATCGGTTACTTTAAAGTTACCAAAATTGTCTTTAAACCGGCATTAATATTCAATATTAATGCGGGAATAAGGCTCATAGCTCTATCTAACGACGGAGCAGAAAAGACAAGCGTTATGCTTTAAGGCAACCTCCTTTGAATGTCCAGAAATTGGAAGCTACCAGAAGCTAATAGCATTTTGGCTAGCAGGTTTTCTGCATTAACTTTAAAGACTTTAGCTTTATTTTTAGTCATAATGAGTGGCCGGATAACGTAAACATTAATGTCCCATCAATGTATGAAACTCTTGTGGAGATAACCTTTGTTATAACCATAAAAACACACTCGAATGATATTAGCAAAGCATGAAGCGGAAGGCTAGAGTGAGCTACCTCCGTTAGCCCTTTGTTCAAAGACCCATGTACAAAACGATTTACAAAACCTTTCCAAATGAGCCATTTAACTTCTCCCTCTGCCCAAACCTGTCGGCGCCTGTGTGTTCGGTCTGGCCATCCAAGGAAGTAGCACTGAAAAGCAGGAAAGTTGTTAGCTGTTCAACAGTGGGCTAGTGGCTTAGCTCTGCAGCTATGAGCTAACCAACAGCGTGGCCGGGCAGCTTGGCAAAGCGTGGTCGGGATCGGAGGCTCATAGGTCCTCCAGACAGCCTCTGACCCGGTTGAAGTCACGATTTCAACAGAAATCGGGCCCGCATTCGAAAGCGGGCCCTTTGTCGGCTCCGTCTGGGGTTCGCTTCCCTGTAAAGGCTGACAAAAATAAACAAGGCTGTTTCGGCAATCTGTACTTTGCGGCTGGTTTGCGCAGAAGTCAGAGCGCAACTTAGCTCCGGTCAGTGTGTTGTTTATCCAGATTCAGTCAGGTCCTCCGCTCCCTCTTGGTCATTCCATTGAAGCAGGCAGATGAGTTCCACAGAACAGTTGGTCTGTGGGCTTTCAGCCTTGAGTCACATGGCTGCTGAGGAAGGGGACTGGGTGGCTGGCTAGCCCTCCCCCCCTCTCCACGGGAGCTCCAGGAGAAAGTGGTCTGAGTGAAGTCAGGAGTGTGAGAGCATCTGGTCAGAAGAGAGAGAGTTCTGAGGTGCTCTGACCTTTTATCTGTGGGGAGTGGTCCAAAGCTAGCATACTGCTGAGAGAGAGGCCATCCTTTGTGCCTGTGAGGGTCCCATGTTTGCAGCAGGGGTGGAATTCCTTTTGTGGCTGTTGTCAGAATTCAATCTTACATCAGTTATCTATCATGGCGTTAATATGGCACAACACTACAGTGTGCATGCGATGTATTTTAAATCAAAATACAAAAATAAGTTTTGTATCATATTTCCAGTCTTATTCCTCACAATGTTTTGGTCTGCTGATTCTCATTCCCGACCTCCCACACGCAGCTCATATACAGACTCTCACTGAAAATATGTCAGCCCTTGGAAGAAGCTACTTTTTAAAGGTTATTTAAAGCAAAAATTGTGTAGGCGTACAGTTGAATCCATATATTTAGCATGTATAGACTGTTTAAAAAAAGCAGAATAACCATTTTTTGCCTTCCTTTCTGACATCAAACTAACCTTTTAATGTTTTTGGGATTTTCTCTTTTTGTGAGAGTCTACCAATTCAGAAGTGTATGTATAACAAGATTGCTATGCCTTAAAGTTTGCTGAAGCCAAAATAATTCCATGGCTTTGTGACATTCTAATAAATTAATTCACAAAATTAGAGTTAAATGGAGAAACAACTGTGAATGTATTTTAGGGAAACACCTCAAACACAATAGTTGAGAAACATCATGGGAGAAACGAAAGAAATCAGGTAAGAAATTAGGAACAAAAATGTGGGGAATTACAGACCACTAGTGTTGTTCATTCTTAAAAAACTATTTCCTGTGGCCTAAAGGTGCCATGTTAGTTGGTTAGAACAATTATATATAAATGTAAACAAGAACGTGTCCATCAATCACATTGATCAGAAAAGAAACAGATTCTGTTTCCAGGATGAAGGCTTTTTGGTCTGAATGTGTCTGGGCATAATGGCATTGTTACATTTTGTGGAAAAAGGGGAAGCTCACAAGCCTGAGAATATCATCGCAATCGTAAAGTATGAGGGTGGCATTGTCATGTTGTATGAGTATTTGGCCCTCGGAAGGACTGCACTTTACAGTTTAGATGGCATCATCAGGAAGCAACATTAAGTGGAAATTTGGACGCACATTCTTAAGACAGTACCACAAATGTTATAGCTTTGGGCAGAAATGGGTCTTCATAAGGGACAATGAACCTTAGCAGAACTCAAAGTTACTGTTGTTACAAAGTGGCTAGAGGAAAACAATGTAAAAATTGGAGTTATCATAAAAAGTTGTTATCTAATACTATTGAAAATTTGTGGTTTGAGCTGAAAATGTCAGCAAGCAAGGTAGCCTATAAACCTTACTGACTTGTGCAAGATCTGATGAGAGGAATGGGCTGGATTCCAGCCAACTCAGACCCAAGTCCTGCAGCCTTTCAAATTTAACAGCAGAGTCCGTGTCTTTACCTGTCACAGTGCCTCTTCTCAGGTCCACAGCAAAGTCATCCATGTTCCTCACCTGTTCAAAGCGCCTTGGCCCAATCTGAGGAACTGGGTCAGCATCTGGGAGACTATGCTATTGAAATTAAACTGCTGTTAAGTTGAAAAGAATTGAATTGCTTCATTGTCCCTCGTGGGGGAATTTACGTTTCAGTACAACATTTCAAGAGAAAGACATAAATGAAAAAAGGCAGGTCGGTGAGGTCTTGCCTTGTGCTGCCTTTTACAGAGTATAGAAAAGGAATACATTGGTATGGTTGAGAGGGAAAAAGGAGTACATCTCTTGCACTGTCTCTTAGGGGGGACAGTAGGAGAAAGCTGATAAAAACCCTCAGCACAAAAAGCAACATACACACAAGCATAACGTACACATCAGAGGCATTAAGTCAGAGGAGAATGTATTTATCGGCATGTTCATGTATGTGTATGCGTGTGTGCGTCAGTGTAGGCCCATGATTGCCCAGTAACCCCCCTCTAGCCATAGTTCTAGATGGTATGTTATCAGCAGTTCAGTAGAGCACCGTTGCAGGTCACAGGTGTCATGAACGGGTGTGGGCAGGGGTAGAGCGTCTTGTTTGCATAACATCCAGGAGAGTTTGAGATAAACTTGCCTCCAAGGCCAACATCAGGCAGTCAAATTCAATAACAAGGAGTCTGTTTTGTCTCAGGCTGACTATGAAATTTCTATCAGCCTTCAAGTCTTTGCTGGTCCATCATCATGGCAGTCCCAAAGATGCATTTGTTAGTATTTCCACTGTGCGGTTTTGCTCACAAAGCATTTGAGTCTGGGTGATCACAGCTCGGTTTAATCTTTCACACACAGAAACCATACGGGTCCATTTTTACGCTCAGAGTTAAATTAATAAGGACATGACAACAAATATTCAAGAAAATTTATCTTAATGTTAGTTGACATATGTCACATTTACCTGGCAAGCTGCAGCATAAGCACAAAACAATGCAGTTATTTTTCAATCAACACAATTAAGATAAAAGTAGTTTCGCCAAACTTACCAAAATAGTGCTCATAGGAGAAAGAAATTCCGGGGAAAGTCATAAGCAGGTTGCATACAAGTCAGCTGCAAACAGTGATGAAATACGGAAGGGGTTGTGTGGTTGGGGCATACCACTCATGTAAATGGGGGGTCAGGGGTTGTTTTTCCACTCCTTGTAGTAGCTTGTAGATGTTTGTTTGTTTTTTGACTACACATACAGCAAGTAAGGGAATGTACAGAAAAAAAAATCTAAACCCACACTCCTCAACATATGGTGCTTAATTTAAAATGTGATAAACCCTGCCCTGCTCTCACCCAGAACTCACAGAGGTGGAGGGGTTGGGTGTGGAACAAACAGAATACATTGATTCAACATTGATTAGATGTTGGATTTTCAATCTTTAGAATTCAACCACAAAACAACATTGATTAAAGAACATATTTTCAACATTGGTTAATTAGCTATAAAATAAACCTTTTTTACCACAATTCAACATTAGCCCCTTTTCCATTAAAAGCCCCAGGCTCCTGGGGTAAACCAAAGCCGGGGGCTTTTGGGTTTTCTTGTTTCCATTAGCTAGGGGCCATTTATGTAAAACAGCCCCAATGAGGTATGGGATGTTGGAAACATTGTGAGGAAAAACTGCGGTACCATTCCGGTCCAGCTGGTGGCAGCAAGAAGACAGTGGTCAAACAGACAAAGGCACTCATCCAGACTCCGGAGAAACAGGAGAACACCCTGCAACTGATAGGTGTGGCGTGGCAATTTTTCCTCTGCCATGGTGAGTTTGATGGGGGTGATTTTTAAGTACAGTATTGTAGACTCTTGATCACAGCGAAATTATTTTTATATAGTTACAGCTATACGTGCTGAGCAGGTCTCCTTCGCATTCTCTGGCATGGAAAGTAAGGCTGCTCCGTGCGCACACACACACAGAGAGTGGCGAAACAGTTTATATTTAACTCAAAATGACAAAAACATCCAGCGAAGATTTTCACATTTGACATCTGTTATGTGCAGATATTCCCCACTTACTGAGTAAACGCTTTAAAGTGACTTTTCAGCCGCGACGAACAGATCCAGTCTGCGTGAAATCACAGACGGTCTGGCCAAGTAATAACGCTGCAGCAGCGTGGGTTAAAACACTGCAGTCTCCTCGACGAGGCCAGCCTGTCAGCAGGTCTCCACTGCTCCCGACAATTCCGAGCAGAATTAAAATTGGCTCATAATCCTGATGAATCCTTAAGTTTCTCTCCTAAAAACATCTTAAAACTAGTTTTTGTGATACATTAAGGGTATAAAATAAAATATAGGTTTGTAAACTCATCATCTCCTTATTCCACCCTTCTGGCAGACAGTTTCTCTTACTGCACGCAACCCTGCCCCCTCAACAAGCCCCAGGAAAGCAGAGCAAAGTACTGGGTCGCTTGAGGGACCAAAGCCTCAGGAAAGTAAATGCTCAGGAAAGTGAAATTATTTGAGTAAATGTGTATGGAAACGCATACACAACGAAGAGGGTGATACCGCACTTGATGTCCAGCCAAGTTGCTTGATCACGGGCCCACATGTGTTCCAACTTGGGGAGTTGATGGGGTTCTCTTCGACACAGCGTACACTGCCAGAAGGAGCCGTGTCTCGTCTGTGCTGTGGTTTTAACACCTCGGAGGTGTGATCACAGGAACGCTGGGGTTTGCATGCTGGGAGCCATAGTCCAAGCGGCCAATTTATTGCCTAACAACACTAATGCTTAATTGTCTTAAAAAAGAATGGTTCCATGGTCAAAAATGCCAAATGTTATCATCACATAGGTTATACAGGTAGTTTGAATCATGTGCTCTTTGTTTTCTTCTTTAAGTTTTCTGTATATTGAATATTAAGTACATATTTTGTAACCACTAAATCTCTAATAAATTATGATTTGTTTAACCAAGACATGCATGTTGAAATCATTGTACTGCTATACTTAATTTCAATGCACCCCCATACAAATTGTCTTTGCCTATTCTTAGAAGGCCCCTAATGCATGATTTATGTTTGAATTATGGCACATGAGAGCAATATTAAGTACACTTAATTTCACAAAGCTGCATTAAAGTAAGCACATGTGCCAGGGTGTAATGTCTTGAAAACATTCCAGTATCTGTTGTGTATGTGGGAAAAAGTTAATCTATTTATATGGGGAAGCCCTGGCACATGTGCAGTACAACTTAAGGGTGACGCATTTTTAGGCGCATAGTGTTTGTTGTCAAGCAGAAGTTGTTGAGTTACAAAGAACGTACTGCCTACCAGTGGCGTGGCAGAAGAATTCCAACATTTTTAACGTTTCTGCTAGTGTCATGTGTATGGACATCACAAATAAAATGGTGCTATGCAAATGTATTAACAGAAACTGAAAATAATCCCATTTTCAATGGATCGTTGTCATGTAAACAGGGCCTCAATTGAGATAGTACCTTTCAGTGTGTTATTGTTCTCATACTCTTTAGTCCATGTCTTTTTTAGCTTTATTTCCATGCTCATTCTCTGGAGGCTCAGTCTGACATGTTAGTAAGTGCATATATCTGCACAATGTTTACTGTGTATTTGTGCAAGAGAGGAAGGGAGGAAGGTGGTGTTGTGCAGACTCAGTGCAGGGTGTGGAGGGCTGAGTGCTGACAGCTTAACAGAGGGGGCCCTCGCAGGTTTGGCGGCCCACAGGAAATATAAAACTTGTGATTTGTTTGTTAATAAAAAGCTTATGTTTTGTTTGTTTAAAAACAGTGAACCATGCTGTTATCTTTACTAACAGAAGGCTGACTGAGGAAGGGAGGCCTAGTAAAACAAAAGGGGCTGCTATGACTGCCAACCTATGTTATTGCAATAGGAAATTAGTTAAGGTACAGCATGATACATATACATTGAGTTGTATAAACTAACTACATTGGAGCAAATACTGACCAATCACCTGTAACTAGATTTGTATATAATGAGCTAATGGCTTAAATCAGGGGTTCCCAAACTTTTTTAGCCGCGCACCCCCTTCCATGTCCCAGCCGGGTTGACGCACCCCCAAGATTTATATATATATATATATATATATATATATATATATATATATATATATATATATATATATATATATGTGTGTGTGTGTGTATAAATAGATAAAACGGTTACAGTTACAACTCAAACGTCGTAACAACGCTTCTGAGTATGACGCACAATTTCACGTCGCAAAATACAAACACGAAGCAGTTTGATTTTTGTCCGATGACGAGCGAGCGAGCGAGAGAGAAAGAACTGGTAAAGCATTACAGAGTAACAATAACTCTAGCGCTCCATAAAAATATTATTAATCAGAGAAGTCTTTCTGATTGTTTCACAGCGGTTACCTTCAGCAGGTAAACACGCCCACGGCAACACACCTCGGCTCCCCCAGCCCGTTTCTGTCTGAATATGCGCTAAAACTGCCTCTTTAAAATGATCTGCACGGTGCAGTCTGCGCCTTTCTGAATCGCAATGAGAAGTATTACACATCTATGCGTGAGCATAATCAAAAAATCCCCCCAGGAGCAGCGTTTTATTTTTTCCAGGACCCGCGGTAACGACAGCGTTGTGCGTGTCCTGCGCGTCAGTCAGAGCTTGTCACCGGTTCAAAGTCGCGGCCCCTTGAGCAGCGCGGCGCTGTTTGTAGGCGCTGCGCGATCCATAGAGACCGAGAAACTCAATTTAATCTCGTAAATAAAACTTTTGGCCCGAATTAAATGTTTCCTCTGCTGACGTAAACGACGTAAAGCCAGGAGAGAGGAAGAGACTGTTTTCTGATGCGCTCGTTTTCTTCTCCCGGATCCGTTGCGATTTTCTCCTCTGTTGCCTCCAATTTCTCTCTCACTCTTTTCCTCTCCTCTTAAATGACTAACTTTCACCTTAGATGTCTCACCTGTTCCCCTGATTTGAGCCTATTGAGCATATTTGCGAGAACTTTTGAAGCTGAGAACACATGCGCGCATATACAGCACAATGCGGATTTTTCATCTTAAAATGAAGCGTAGAAGAAGATTTCTTCTAAATAAATACAGTTTATTAACATTTTTGTGTTAATAATGTATCGTTCCGTTATGCACCAGACGAGGTTTTGCTGCTAACACTTTATTTTACGACGAACAGGACGGGACAACTTGTACTCCCCCGAACAACGACTCCTCTCCCCGGAAGCCACACATTTCTTCCGCTATGACCCCAAAGCAATCTGATTTAAAGGAACAGTAAGTGTGCAACAATACTTATCAATAAAGTCTAATAAGGATCATTACAATACATTTTTATTTATTGATTAAATTAACAGTTTTTTGAGCTTTACAAAAGAAATGCTTTTTTACACTTCTTTATTGTGTGGGGGGAAAAAACACGGTCAGACGCCATTACAGTTTTTGCCTCGCGCACCCCCTAGTGGCAGCTCGTGCACCCCCAGGGGTGCGCGCACCACACTTTGGGAAACCCTGGCTTAAATGATTAAAAAGTTCCCGTCTAACTCAGTTGTTCTCTCTTTTGTTACTTTCCCTCAAATTTCTCCTTTGAGAAAAAAAAAACTCCATGTGTGAACCCACTGACCTATAGGGTTTACACGTACACTTACAAAAACACACATTCTCCGACACATAGGAAGTTAGTGACTGTGGCAAAGACACAGTGCTTAGATCTGAAATGATATGTTGGAGATAAAAAAAAAATGTTTCTTCGCAGACAACGGCACACACCTATGGAACATGGAGCTATAGAACAACATATACTTTTATATCTAAAGCAGGGATAGTCAACTACAGTCCTCGAGGGCCGGTGTCTTGGAACATTTAGATGTGGCCCTGATCCAACATACCTTAATCAAATGACTGAATTACCTCCTTAGAATGCAATCAAGTTCTCCAGAGTCCTGCTAATGACCTGATTATTTGACTCAGGTGTGTTGAAGCAGAGACACATATAAAAGTTGCAGGACATTGGCCTTCAAGGACTCGGGTTTACGATCACTAATGTAAAGCATCCCATATAGAAGGATGCACCATTAAATATATATAGTTCCTTCAAAATAAATGTTCACATTTTAATGTCCAGTCTTTGTGTTTTATTAATATTTGAAACTTCAAACTTATTTTTAAATTTATTCTTAAATGTATTAAATTAGTCAGACAACAAAAATAATATTGGTTTGAAAAAGATACCAAGAAAAATGTGCATTCTGAGGTAAAAGGTTTGGACAACCTACCCCCTAGTGTTTATGTCCATCCCCATTAGTTGAAAAAACTTCAATGAGTTGCTTCTTGTAGCCATCTACCGGTCTCTGACATTGGTCTAAAGAAAATGTGAGCATTTGTTACCTTCATCTAAAAGATGCATCCAGCAGCATCTGAATGGGATCATGATCTGGGATGTGATTTGGCACACCACTCCTCATTTCTTAATTCTCATACAGTCCTTTGGTGACTCACTGGTATGTTTTTGGTCAATATCATTTTGCAGGGTCCAATCACAGTTTTGGTCTTATTTTTTTTAACACATCGCACATGTTTTCCAGCAACATGTGAAAATTATTGGTGTATCCCATGATGGTGATCTTACCTTGTCAAGCTGCATCAAAGCATCCCCAAACCTTAACTTAGGCGTACACATACCTGTCAAATAAAACTGATTCTGATACATGTCACCAATTCTGGTGTCCAGATAAAACAATTTAAAACTTTTTTCCTCCAAAGAACATTATTCCAGAAGTCCTTGTATTTGTCTTCATTCTCTCTGGCAAACTTTAGCCTGGCCTTCACAATTTTCTTACAGACCAAAACTTTCCTCCTTGCACAGTTCACATCAAACTTATGCAGTCTATTTCGTATTGCAAAGTTATGCACTTTACAGTTATACACATGAACTGTAGCAACAGCCTGCTGTAGGTCCCATATTGACAGCTTAGGTTTTTGGAGACTCCTTGTATCTTGCTGCCTACTTGGTTGGTCGGTCGGATCTGGGCATGCTGGCAGTTGGACTGAAAGCCCTTCACTTGTAAACTACTTTACGTACAGGAAATTCCAAGTCTTTATTCCTCTTTACATCCCTTACTAGACTGATAATCTAACACAATATTCCTGCTGAAGACACCACTTTTCTATGTTTACTATGGTTTTCACTCTCACTTCAACACTCAGAGGCACACAAGACTAAACATCTGAGGTTTAAACAGTGCCCACTTAATTTAAAATGTACAGTACTGATGTTCCAATCATGTGAAGGAGATATTAACTATCAATACATCCTAAAATGTCAGCAAAACACCGGCTGATGTAACATGTTGCGATTTCATGTTTTTTTTGTTGTTTTTTTTGGGTGGGGTGGGGGTCTACTCCCCCTTCCCCACCTAACATACTCCATGCAGGGCCGCGAGGAAGTATTGGCCCTTTCATGCCCGCCCCACCTCTGCTTTCTTATGTTCAGTTATGCTCTAAAGTTCTGAAAAAGGGTATTCCTTGTTTTTGTAGCAAATTTAGGCCAGGAACTGTTGATTTCTCTGGGCTGGCACAGCCATTTGAGAAATCCTATATGACATTGATCTTTGAAATAAACATGACTTGACTCTGTTTGTGACTACACTTTAGTTGCAAAGCCTGAGTTTGTTTGATTCAGTGGTTTCCCCTGTACACTGTCCGTCAGTCCAACTCATCACATTCCTGTGATTTGCTTTTAGTTGTTCTTTATACTGCTTGCTTTAGTTTCAGCCGGTATTTGTCATGATGTTTTTATCACAATGTAAGCTACAGCACACAAAATAGCTTTTGCCATAATAGAATTTCAGGAGGCTTAATTTTTGCCAGCTGTTAGATGTTTTAGCTTGTGTATCTACAGAAATGTTGACGGACCACAGGCCTGCCCTTCAGGAACCCCTTTAAATACATTACTTCTGGGTGGGTTGAAAATATTATTCTAGAGGTAATGAATATGACTGATTATCATTAGCAAATTCCAATACACACTTGCTTATAAGCAACCAGTTTGGGTGCAGTTAAATTTTAAAGTCCTCTGTGGAAGTGAGCAAACAACCACAAATGTAGCCATAGATGTTGGCCAGTATGTGCGCCAGTGGCTTGTAAAAATACTTACAGTTTAGCAGTGGAGTTGTCTTGCATGTGTGAGCACATTATCATCGCAGTTTTCAAGCTAAGCCTTCTCATTTCTCATTCCATGCGATCAGAAATAAAAGCACTTGCGTTTATCTTATCTACAATGGCTGAAAGGCAGGATTTATTTTAGTTCATTAGCAAAAAAAAATATCTTGCACTGAATGATTGCAGATATTGTGATAGACCTTTTAAATATAAGTTTCTAAAGCTACTCTGTCCTAAGTGATGTCTTATTTCTTTATGGTTTGGTGTTCAAACCATTTCCAAACAATAAAACATAAACTTCCTGAAGATATTTTAAAGGCTTTCCTTAGACAATACTTACTTGTTCCCACTCATTTTTAGTTCAGTTACCATTTCTCACCTAACATTGGTGAGCCTTGTAAGCATGTTGATGAAGAAATTAGAGTTATAAGTTTTGTGTCTGTTCTTTACAGTATGTTTGTTCTTTTATACCCAGACAAAATTTACTGGTTTAATTTATTGTTGTTGTTTACCTAACACTGTCAAAATCATTATGCATATCCCAGTATGCAAATATTTCATCTAAAAATCTTAGACATGTCAACTGTACTAAAGGTTACTCCTGGGGTAATGGTAGTGATACCTCTTATTCTTGATTTATTCTGATTATCAAAACATCCATTGACGTCATCCCATAAGTCTGCATCCAAAATCATACAACACCACAGTCCTCTGTCCTTCTTCGTTCACTCGCCTATTGTTTGTCCGGTTCTTTCTTGGTTCGCATACCAGGCAATTACATAAACTGCTGAGTCAAAGAAATAAAACAATGTAACACAATATATAAACTATCATAATGTATTTTGCATAGTTGATTGTAATATAACTTTAGAAATGTTACAATATAGCTAAAATGTACACCAAGAACTAACAAAAAAGATTTGTAATTGCTCTAAAAAGAAAAGGAGTAAACTTATTTCTATCAAAACCAAACTGTGTGTTATGGTTTGGAAAATGTCCTTGAAAATTTGGTCTGTAAACCGAATTGTTCACATAAGTGCCCAACCACCAAGAGAAAAAAGCCATAAAGCACCACTGCCTTACTCCTCATAATTTTTAATCAGCTTCTAATGGAGCAAATTAGAAATGAAGTTGATTAGTGACAGCCTTTGCCTCAGGAAGAGGCAGAGTACTGTTATCATCACCAGTATCCCAGTTAAATAGGGAATTATTTATTTTCTTTCTTTTTATTTTAGAATTATTTCTTAACATTGCAACTTTTATCATTGCGTTTGAAAATAAGTATTTTAAGTAATTAAGTTTCATTCACAAAGAATTTTCCTGCCCTGTTAGCCACTCCAAGCATTCGACATACAGTAAATCTTCATTGATGCGGACATACAATGTGCATAGTGTCGCAAAATTTAGCAAAATTACAATTTATTTATAGATAGATAGATAGATATCTAATTATAGAATAGTGCAAAATATAATATCAGTCTAAACAACCCTCTATCCACCCTCTGAATACATTTAAAAAAAAAATATGGGTTCTTTGAAAGAGCAACCCCACCACAGCGCTGGAATGTGTTTGGGGGCAACCTCCTATACACAAAGCTCTTTCTGTGAAAAGGTCAAATCATTCATTCGTGAAGCTCTTTTTCCTTCCTTTTCCAACCTTTTCTTACCATCCCCTAGTGTCCCACCAGCCAGACTTACTCCCTGTGTTTATAAGTTGGCCCATAATAAGCTAAACCTAAGCTGCCCTTTACCTCATGTAGAAATAGCAGAAAATCCAACAATTTGAGCACTTTTAAACTATTTTGACAGGGCTCTGTTTTTTCCACCACCCCTGTGAGCACTGGAAAGTGGTGTTGTGAGCATCTGTGTCTGAATGAACAACTCTTCGTCACTTGCTTCCCCTGAAAGCTGACAAGAAAAATATTTCAAAACTCGGGTAGCACTGTTTTGTGAGACACCAGTGTTTGGTGAGATGTCATTGTAACAGCACTGTGTCAATAAAGAAAAGAAATCTTGTTTGTCTTCAGATTCTATAATGTTATGTGTAGGGGTCTCATGTCATGTTTAATTTAGCCTTGGGGTTGCTGCCTATATGACTCCCGCAGGACCAAGCCTAGGTGAAATATACAAAACCACAGTGAAATGGCACAATTAGCATGAGGGAAAGAGCTACTAGACTAAACATAAAATAACTTCTTTGTTTGCTTTTTATTTTCTTGCAAATGCAGAAAGGTATTGTGATCCCGCAAAGCTCAATTATTTGTAGAAGTGGTTAGACAATATGAGGCAAATAAATGAGATTTTGAAAACTGTTTTCTCTCTTCATTTGAAATATTCTTTCTCATCCCATTTCTCTATCAGGTGAAGTTCTGAGCTTGATGGATGACTTATTCTCTGGTTTGAGCTCATCCTGTGTTGTTGCTGGGAAAAGGACCGGAGACCATCCCCAGTCTGTGGTGTATTCGGTTGTCTTCAAGTGCCTAGAACCTGACAGCCTCTACAAGTAAGTGTGCAGATGCCCTTTGGCTTTGTCAAATAACACAGACACATGGCACTGTAATGATGTTCATTATCTTGGAGTCAATTCACAGAAACGGGTACCAAAAAAATATTTTTTAGGGAAGGAAGAAAAGATGGAAGAAGAAGCAACTTTAACCAACTTTATATAACTTTGTATATATATAACCTTTTTTATATATATATATATATATATATATATATATATATATATATATACTGCTCAAAAAATAATGGCAACACTTGGAGTTACATTGTGTTAAGTGTTACTTTTTTATCAGTATATATATGAATGATGATTTCATTTAAAAGCAAAACAAAAACAGTTTCCTGCCCTCTCTAAAATTGTAAAAAAAAAATAGGTAATTACAGTAAATAATTTGTTTTCTGACATCATTTTTAGTGGTATTTTGATCTTCATACGTAAGTTTTTAAGTGCCTATAGCACAGTACATAGTTCTTCTGTACTGGAAACATATTAAAGCATACTCTTCTCCTTGCCTATTATAGCTATCACAAGCAGCCTGACGACTCACAACAAGATTGGAAATTTATAAAATCTGGCTGGATTATTTTGTGAGTAAGTTTGCAAATATTGCAAACTTACTTCAACAACTAAAAGGAAGTACCACTAATACCACCTCCTTTCCTAGTTGCCGACTTTTCTCTCTGCAAATGCTATGTTGTTTCAAAAGAGTGAGTTTCCTTACCTACTCCTGACCAACAGCTGGGTTGAGTTAAGCAGGAAAGCATACTTAGTCTGAACGTGGTTGATGCTTCCGTTTTTTTGTGCTCTCTTTAGTAAGAGGTTAAAATGAATACAGAAGGGTCCTTGTTAAAAGGTGGTGTTTCTTACATTCAAAAAACAAACTAATCACAGCATGTAAAGCCTTCGTAGCAGGCTATAGTAGGTTTGTACAGTGGCACACATAATGTATTTACATCTGGAACTGCTCCAGAGTAAGTCTTGAAGAGTTTGACATGCAAAACAAAACAAAAAACACTTAAAGAGTGGTGAACAGAGTGGTGGAGAAAAAAAAGCTGCATCAACACAATTGTGAATGCTCTGATTTAGATTTTGTTTGTTTGTTTGTTTCATATATACCTAAATAAACCTAAACAATTTTTTTGGGGACCATAAGGTGGAAAAACAGTTCGCCAATGAATTTTTTTTTTAATTATTATATCATATCACTTTTTTTTTGAAGAAAGGTTCAGAAAAACACTATGGATCTAGGACTCAAAAAGCAACACAAAACTGAAGAAAGTTCACTCATTAAAAGATAAATGAAAGGAAAGAATAGAAGAGAGAAATTCAGAAGGAAACTGGAAGGTGATGGACAAATTTAAGCCAAGCTTGTTTTTGACATGATGACTTACAAAGTAATTAAAGATGATAGTCCATCAGCTACAGTACGTTGAAAATGGCTGTAATCAGCTAATATCTAAGCCGAGGGGCTTCAGCTCCACTCCTCCAGGTCTGGTGTCCTGCAACTTTTAGATGTGTCCCTGGTCCAACACACCTGAATCAAATGGCTGAATTAATTCCTCAGAATGCGGTCAAGTTCTCCCGAGGTCTGCTAAATGACCTGATTCGTTGACTCAGGTGTTTAGAAGCAGATACACATGTACAAAAGTTGCAGGTCAGTAGACCTTGAGGCCTGGAATGGCAACATCTGCAGTACCAATAATTTTGGAAGATAACGATGACATTCATTGTAACATGCTTCAATCGAGAAACAGCATACAACAGCTTAAATGTTGTTGAAAATGTAGAGGCCACATCCCATCTCACCATCAAACACACATAGCCCTGCTCAGACACACACAAACACGATCACATACACACATAAACACCCCTGCTGACAATCAACTAGACCACCAGCCCATTTCATAGACTGTTCCAGCACAAGTGTGCACTGTATGCTGTACCTATGATCGCGATAATCAGGGATGTTATGGATTGTATGATGACGTTTTCATTCTACTGAGAAATATTCAAATAACCTGTGCAGATGTTGGTGTTGTGAATATAAGGTCTGGAAATTTGCCCCTTACCACCAACGAAATGCAGAGAGTATTTGGTCACATTTTCCACAGTAAAACCCTTTTACTTACAAGCTCGTACACAACGTTGATATTTCTCAGCATTCCTTTGGGATTTTGGAAAATGAACGCAAAAAAACCCCTCCCTTCATATGGTTACAATCACCATATTCAAGTCACTCTGCCAGATACCAACGCTGCAGTGTTTTGTTGTTGCCATAATATGTCTGCTGAGGTGATATTCAGGACAGACCTGTTCACTATTAGACTCATACAAGTAAATTTTACAAGCTTTACCACTCAATGTTTGTCCAAATCTAAAAGGACTGTGGTGCATGTGCACTGTGCTGTTCTAAATTTAGCTATTTGACGTTGTTTGTGATCATCCCTATTTGAGTCGGTTGCTCTGTTAACGTCTCAGCTAGCAGCCCCTGAGCCAGTCCCATTATATTCCTCTCTGTCTGCGCAAACTGTAGCTCCAATGGCTCATCTTCCGGAACCCCCTTTTCCCCTCGAGGCGAGGCAAGGCTAGTTTATTTGCATAGCACAATTCAGTAACAAGACAATTATATGTGCTGTACATGAACAGAACATAAGAAAAGAAAACATTACAGAGGAAATCACATTGCAGTGAAATAGTCGCAGCAGGTCAAGATATAAATTGGACTACAAACTTCAACACTATGCTTGATTTAAAGGAATTCAGGGTTTCGGCACATTTACAGTCTTCTGGGAGTGTGTTCAAAATGAGAGGAGCATAGGAACTAAATGCTGCTTCTCCATGTCTGGTTCTAGTTCTGAGGATGCAGAATAGACTTGCGCCAGAAGATCTGAGTGTCTAGAGGGTTTATCCACTGACAAGTCTGTGATGTATTTTTGTGCTAAACTATTCAGTGATTTATAGACTAACAGAAGTATTTTAAAGCCTATTCTCTTACTTATAGGGAGTCAATGAAAGGACTTTAGAACTGGGGTGATGTGCTCTACTTTCTTAGTCTTAGTGAGGATGTGGGGAGCAGCATTCTGGGTCAACTGCAGCTGTCTGATCGACTTTTTTGGCAGACCTGTGAAGACACTGTTGCAGTAATCAATTCGACTAAAGATAAACACATGGATTGCTTTTTTGAAATCCTGCTGAGTACGGCTGGACGATATTAAAAAAGCATTTTGATAACATAGAAATCAGATTGATCGATATTGATAATTATGAAAATATTCAAAAATATATTTTAAGTGCAGCCCTGGCCATTTTATGCTGGTGCTTAGTGACCTAGTTTTAAATAAATGGATTCCAACACAACCCTTTATTCAAGCAACTTTTTACCAAAACTGTAAATTTAAAAACAAATTAAAAAGAAAGCATGCTCTCTGAACTCTTTGAAGCTTGGTGACAGCTTTACTGGGTCTGTGCTTGTGATTGTTTGGAAGGATGTAATGACTGTAGTATTAATCTACATGATAGGCTAGAATAAACTTTCTATTGACCCCTTTTTCCTATTGAACCACATGTCTATCAATCAATATATGTTGTTATTGAATTATTGTCCAGCCTTACTGCTGAGACATTAGCCCTTTATTCCTGGAAATGTTCTTCAGGTGATAGAAGCCTGTCTTTGTTATTGTCTTTAGATGTCTTTGAAGATTCAGGTCTGAGTCCATCACTACACCCAGATTTTGGGACTGACCAGTATTTACTAGCTGAAGCAACTGAAAATGTGTACTAAGTAAAAGCTACCACTCCGTCGGTGGTTAGACGCCTCTGCACCGTCTGGTTCTTTTACCCCGGGGAAGTGATCACACACTGAATAACTTCTTTTGAAGGAAATGAATCTCGAAACAGAAACTATACTTTAACACTTTTAATCTAAACAAGCCAGAGAAATGGCTACTGAGTCTGCTGAGACTCTAGAAAGGTATCAACATGGGAAAAAGGAATGAGGAAGAGCAAGCCCAGAATGCTGGTCACATGTTATGCAAGTCTGTGCACTCCTTCCACTGTCGTCAGTAGAAACTGGTCACCACTCGGTTATTATCTGCCAGACTGTGGAATAGCTGGAGTCCAATTTTATCCAAGTGTAAAATGCTGCCCCGAGATAGCAGACCTTTTCCTTTATCGGTCCTTTTGTCCGTATGTCACATTGCTGACGTCCACAAATGTCTTTGAATCATCTGTTATTTTCCTAATAACTGCTTTCAAAAGCAGCTGTAGCTTCATGTAATATATAACAACTACCTCTCCTCTGTTGGTCCAAAAACTATTACTTCAGTTTTGTTTTTATTCAACTGTAGAAAAGTTAGGCACATCCATGCATTGATTTCTTCTAAGCATTTGCTCAGCGCTTGAATGGGTTCACAGTCACCTGGTGACATTATGATGTAGAGCTGTGCGTTGTCTGCATAGTTATGGTAACTCATGTTGTTGTTTTTATGATCTGAGCTAGAGAGAGCATGTTGAATATGAGGGGACCCAGGATGGGCAATTGGGCAACCCGACATGCAATGTAGGTGGTCCCTGATTTAAACTTACATACTGACACAAAAAAGTCCCTGTCCCTTAAGTAAGGCAAGACAAGTTTATTTTTATAGCACATTTCAGAAACATGACATTTCAAAGTGCTGTACATGAACAGAACATAAGAAAAGAAAAGATTACAGAGGGAAGCATATTGCAGTGGAATAGTAGCAGCAGGTTAAGATATAGGACAAGCTGAACTACAAACTTCAACATTAACATTCAAAGGCAACTCTTTACTTACCACCAGCTCACCCTAAAAGGGGGAGAAGTGCATTTTTACCGCGCCAGTCACTAACTTCGTAGGGTTCCACCTGACCACTAATGGCCTGAACCACTCCATTTGAATATTGGTGCGATCCTGTACCAACAGAAATCCTCCTGCCCAGTGCAGCTGCCATCATTTCTGGGATTTACTGCTTTTTGCCAATTACTCTGGTGCCAACATACCACTATTTCCCCTCCTCAAGCAGAATGCTCCCTGGTCCTGGACCTCTGCATGCTCCACTGCAGTCCATCATCTTAAATTACAGCTTATCTCTCAAACTGTGATTTCCCACTTTAACCTGCAAAGCACCATATTTCTAACATGCAATGCATCTAATACCGAGAGGGAGGCCCTCGCTTGCATCTGGGCATGCAAACAATGCCACTAACATTTATATGGGCAGAACTTTGAGGTGTTGACAGAGCAGCACACCCTCACAGCCTTACTGATCAGATCTGGATCAGGGCTACTGCACCTTTACCGATGCTCAGAGAGGTTGTAGGCATATAGCTTCACTATACAGTACATGTCTGGCTCGGAGAACATTGTGGCAGACTTGCTCTCCCATGCTATACCAGAGTCCGAGCTGGATTCTGACCAAGACCCTTCTGAGGGAGTCTTGGTCAGCTTTAGGGGGTTATTTCGCTCCAAGCAGCCTCTGCACAGGAACCTCTGTTCAACCAATTCTGTGAAATGGTGGCCCTCCAGAGTCCTGAGGATCTAGAGCCCTTCCACCGTATCAAAGGCATCCTCTCTTGTTGTAATGAAATCTGTGTGGCAAGGTGGTTGTGCACCATACTCCGCATCATATTGATTCTAATATTCACTTAATGAGTAATCCAACCTGCCCACTCAGGACTTGTGGGCTCATAGCTGGTACATGGTGCTGTATCCTGCTTCTGACTCTGAGGGACTACAAGACAAAAAATGTTCAGTAATGTGGTGTTGCATCACACTATTATTTAAACTATATAACATTACATTATGCGCCACAACAAAAGTCAATGACTTGGTAATTAACTTGTACCGTGGTTTGCCAGCAAAGTTCAACATCTTTCCTTACCAATTTCATCATCCTCATTTGATGTCTCAAACCGCGAGCTTGAAAAAGCTGCCAACTTTTGCACATTTAGCAGATGTAGATGCGAAGGCAGTAGATGCGAAGGCAGCCCAGGGATAGTGGTAACAGCAAAGAATACATGATCCATTCTACAGTATCATGACTAAACAGCATTTCCGTCAGTACTGCAGAGCACTCTGCTTCACTACAGGACAAAGATGCACGTGATGATAGGAAGTTCTCCTGCCCCCCTGATGCTTGGATTTGAGCTACAGCTTTAACTAGACATTGCGGCATTATCAGCCCCCCGGTTGACTAAACGACAGACCAACAACATTGAATGAAACAATGGTTCAACAGAAAGCTGTGGGTGAATCGTCTCACATTCATGGTGTTAGAATGGGTCCAAATTCAGCGACCCCATTGGTCACACAAGCTTTTTTTTCTGGTCTGCACCACAGCAGATCATCAAACAGTTGGGACCAGCCACCACCTAAGGCAGGTCTCCAAATGTCCACCACTGTGACATATGCATATATGCATTAGGGTTATCTGTGTTTCTAGGATTTTTTTTAAAAAATGGGGGTGGTGGTTAATGTAGTATATGGCTGAGGCACTCAGCAGCGTTGTGATGTCAGGCAGCCATAGAGAGCAGTTCTAACCTGTGCATTTTGAGCTGAGACAGAGTTAGTTAATAAAGCACAGTGAGCCCACGGTGGTTGTCTTTGCATTATTGGACATAACACTTTGAGCACTATTTGTCCATAGTATGTCCTGAAATTAGGTTAAATTAACAACAACTGAGAGAAGCAGACAAGACACAGATGTTGTTGTGGCTGTCACTGGAAACATGAAACACATTTGCAGCTCAACGTTTCTTGTCTTCTCAGGTTTTGTTTCACAGTGTCTTGTTGTATAGTGGCCTTGGTTTGTTTTGAAACAGCTTCAATGTCTTTACTAAATAATCAGTTTCAACTGAAAGCCTTAGGAAACCATAATCATGTGAACTTCTTTCTGTACCCCTATCAAACATGTTAATGGAAATTACAATTTTTGTGTTCTAGTGCATGCAAAGTGCAAAGGTGAGACGAGTTCTATAAAGTTTTCTTTTACCTTACACCTTTTTGATTTACTTAGGTTTATTCCCTTAGTATATACAGTAGCCTAGATGGTTTTCTCTTGCCCTCTCCCAGTCCTTTCTCATTTTACTTAAATTTAATTACAGGGCCCACCTTAGAAAATACTATAGTTTCCAAATACCATCATACTGATATACATTTTTAGAAGAGTAATATAACAGTACTGAAACATAAAACATGTAGTGACATGTCATTACGTTTTTCATCTCAGTTTAACTGATTTTGAAAAATAAACAGAAACCAACCCTGACCATAAAATCTAATATGGCTGTCATGTGTAAACCTTGCCTGCAAGAGGAATTCTCTCAGTATTTGAGCATTCACAAACACACAAAAATCCATCTTGTACCGCTCCGGCTTCAACCATTTGTGTTCGAATAAAAACGGTTTGGGCCAATCATGTTGCAGCAAGGCGGGACATACCGGTGTGACGAAAGCAAGAGGCGCTGAGCCCACAGCCAAACCCACATAAACATGGCAGGACGCATGCGTAGCTGCTGCTATCACATCTGTTTTGTAAGAATCCAAAATTTCTTCTTTGATAGTAGAGCAGCAAGAAGCACCTTGACTAGCTTACCTTCTTTTGGTTTCACATGACATCTGCTGCTTACATTTTAATTTGGTATCGTGATTGGCTAAAACCAATCTTTGGTAGGCGGGCACTAGGTGAGGCTTTGCCCAATCGATACAGAGAGTTTTACTGAAATTCCCTCCTTTCCCTAAATGGATTCAAATGGAGCAGTCCCAGGTTGATAATGTGCAGAACTAGAGTGCTACACATCATTAATCTGGCTGGCCAGGTTAGTGTGAACCATACTGATAGCCACAGTTATACACTGTTTATTTGCACTCGTGAAACTTGTCTGACACATAATACCATGCATCCTCTTTTAATAAATAGTTTCAATTACTGTTGCATACATTAATTGCAGATCAGTATATTATTAGCTTATATTGTTAATAGTTGTTAACAATATAATGATCCCAGGAACAGACAGGTTTGATGTCATTCCCAGATCCACTGTTGGATTTTTAAATCAAATAAGTTCTTAATTCTGGTGTTGATTTCAATAAGCAAAATTTCATTATTTTAGATAGATAGATAGATAGATAGATAGATAGATAGATAGATAGATAGATAGATAGATAGATAGATAGATAGATAGATAGATAGATAGATAGATAGATAGATAGATAGAACTAAAAAAGTAGTTTTGTGAAGAACTAAAGGTATCTTTTTAGATGGACTATGGTATGACGTCACACACACCATATCTCTGTATTGTTCTCCAGTCTCTTGTTTACATAGCCTGGCCGGCCGCACGTACATGTATGTGCACGTAAACAGCTGCCACTCAAGACTTAGCCCCTCCCTGCCCATAAAATGCCACCGCCAGAGCAGTGTTGTGCAGGTACAGAATGGCGGAGAGCATGCCCAGGGTATCTAAACATTCTCTTGCTAACAGCATTATAAAGTTATGAGTTACTTACTTCTTCAGTAGACATGTTCCTCTGAAAGGTGATGCTGTTTTGCTGTGTGTTTATCCTTGGCAAATATGCACATACGAGGCAACGGGTGAGAAGGGGAGGGGAAATGGGTGCTGGGTTGCAGCTGGAGCAGAGGTAGAGAGAGGCGTGGCTTGATACACATCTTGTTTTGATCTACAGACAGTGCTAAAGCCCCACCAAGTGGTGAAAAATCGCTTATTGGTAATCCTGTTCAGAAACACTTTTTGTTATACTGGGTAAAATCGTCCTTCCATCGTAAAAGTATTCAATGCATTATGTATTCAAAAAAAGGAGGTTAAAAAAAGTTATCTCTGTGAGAGCTACAGCCCTATAAAAACTCTAAGCACAGATAGGGTCAGATGGTTACTAGTTGGCTAAATGGTGCTTGAGCAACTCTGCCTACCAGAACAATGATCCCAAACACATATCAAAACTTGACAAACTTGTTTATATGTACAAAGAGTCCCCCTTTTTCCTGTAGCTTCGTAAAGGACAAATGTTATCCAAATGTATTAAATTATGATGAGATGAGCTTATATATGTAAATATTTTAGTTCATGAGTATACTTTTGACTCTACATGGATTACTTGAAATCCACAATAAATGCAGAAGTTGAAGTTGTTTATGTTATCATTCCACCCTTAAAAAAAACAGCACAATAAAATCCTTAAAATACCTAAATTAACTGTTCTGTTCATGCTGATGATGACTAGAACTGTACCTCAAGATGAAACATGATGAATAGATACATGTTAGAACTGCTAATAATGTGCCAGATTAGCAAAGCTCCGACTGAGTAAACCAATAAATCTTATTATTCTTAATCTAACATTTTTAAGTGTTTGATGCCAGCTTGTGCAGTAGAACCACACAAACTATCTACTTAGTTTTCTTTTTTTCCTGTCCAAAATTCGTAATGCAACAATGATCAATACCTTCCCCCAAAAAATGACTGGATACTCATCTTTTTATTTTTTTGCAATCGAAGTTTAGCCTTCGATTTGAAACATTTGAAAGATTATGGGAGAAAGGCCATACTGTTAATCCCCAGAAGTGAGGCTTTCACTTGAGAAAACCTCTGACAAGGACCTTATATCCAATTTTGTAGCACTGCTATCTGTGTTTAGGCATTCTCCATAGTATTGTTTTTCCTTGATAAGAAAACTTGCGTGGAAATTACGTCTAAGGAGACATCTGTTTGCAGCCAGCTCTTCTCTTTTTAATCCAAAGTCTGATAAGGCCTCCACTCTTACTCCCTTTACATTGGTTCAATACTGCAGGCAGCTTTGACCTTAATGTTTTCCAACAATATAAAGTGTTCTGTGAGCTTTCAGCCTAATTTCAAAAGACAAAATAGGAATAATAAAATAAAATCCTGCAGTGGTATCACCTGGTCATTTAAACTAGTCACGTGTTTTAGCAGCACATGAATAAAGCACATTTTTAATGCAAGGATTTTTATGCTCTTTTTCATAAATATACTTGCTGTGCTATTAGATTAATAGTCAAGCTTCATGTCTATTGACATGAGTAAAACCAACCGAAAAAAAGAGATCAAAATCCCTGTGACAACCTTATCATGCCATTAAGGGCAAATTTTGTCAGTCAAGCCAGTTGCGCTCATGATGCAGAGGAAATGCAATCTTTCTTTTGGTAAAACCAAGTACAATTCCGAGAGGCACGTTTGAATACTATTTTAAGCAAATCTTGGAGATAACCAAGTTTTGTATTTATACAAATCTTGATTCATATAAATAAATTCCAAATGAACACAAACTGAGTTTCTAAACGCATTAACACACTGAGATTTAAAAGTACACAAAAACACACTCTAAGATCAAAAAAAGTAAACCCCATGGCTCAGAAGTTTGATGTACTGTGTTTTTTTTGTAGCAATAATTTGTCTTAGTTGTTGTTTTTGTATGACTTAATCAGTGTCTCATATGTTTGTGGAGGGATTTTGTTCACAGTCACAGTTCTGTACCTTTTCCCTCAGTCCTGTAAGGAAACTCAAATCATGACTCCTCCACCCCTATGCCTAACAGTTGCTATGTCTGTTTATGCTTTTGAACAATGTTTGTTTTTCTAAATACGATAATGTGCATTATTTCCAAACATTTTTATTTATTTATTACTGATTTAAATGGAACATTGCTTTCATATTTTGATCTGACACATAGTGTCTTTCTTCTACACAAGCTACCCTTTTTGTAATAGTTGTGTACAGTACAAATAGAGATGTTCACAAGTAATTTTTTCCAATTCAAGTCTCAAGTCATTAAAGTGCCTGAAATGAATGGTTTACAAAAATGAATGGAAAGATAACATTGACAAAATTGTTTTGATATAAATATATCGATTAAATAAACGGTGGTTGATATATATGGTCATAAATCTCAATAAAACTGACTATTTCTTTAGATTTTGTTGTGCTCCTTTGTGACGTAAATGTTTTTGTGGATGTGGCTTCTCGACTGTTGATCAGTTAATTAAATACATCCTTAGTTCACAAAACCTGGCTAAGAATTTCCCTCTTAAATCCTGTGTGGCAAGGTTGTGGTTAGCTTTTCACAGTTATGTCATTTTTTTAAAGGGAGAGTGAGGAAAAAATTACTTTTAATTGGCTAAAATCAAGTATTGCTTTTAGGAATGAATATTCTGCCAAAGTCTAACAACATCTCATCAAAAATTAAAATGTTCTCATAGCTTAGAATTAGTTGTTTATAAATACATAGGTGGCAGGGCACCCAATGGGAGGCGCCATGTTGCGTCGCTATTTCTGATTTCAGAAGCCGAAAGGGGCCAAACTTGTCACCTATACAATGACCGTAGCAGTAGCTTGGTACCAAATATATGGAGGACATATTGACATCGTCACATTTATGATTCTCTGTGGCTTCGGTAATAGTTATTATGCACCTAATGCGCCAGTGTAGAAATCGTACAAACTGGGGCTCTAATAATTGATGGCATAGTGGAATCTGTTGTGTGCTTTTGCACACTTTTGTTTAAATGAAAACAAAATTTTATATTCCTCATATGTAAAAGCAAAGAGCTAAAAGATAGTTTTCTTATGTATCTTAACTTTATCATGCAGTTTATTTTGTGGTCTTTTCACATTTTAATTGTCAATCTAATGTTCTCTGTCACTTGAAAAACATGAGTCCCCCAAGATGTGTCCCAGCTATAGAAGCCTCGCATCTGCATGCTTCCGCCTCTCCTGCTTCTAATAGCTTCTAATAGCTTTCAGCCATTTAAGTCACCAGATACCAGTCAGTAAGACAAGGCAATGTGTGTGAAATTCCTTTGCTTTCCCCTTTTGTGTGTTTGCCAGCCTGAATTCTTTGTTTGATTCAATGTTTTTTTCTGTTATATTGTTACCTCTTTATTGGTGTGCCAACAGCACCTGCCTGGATTTACCCATCTTTAGTTTCTGAAACGAAATTGCTGCAGCTGTGGCCTGTAATCTAAAGTCAGACGCAGGTCAGCCTTGAGCTGTGGTCTGTGGGCCATACCTCCACCATTTCATGAGAAAATTAATTCTAAAAAAATTTCATAATAGCGGTGCCGGTTTCTTTGTAATTTTTCTAAAAACCTCTTTTTTGATGATAAAACAAAGATAAGAACCTATTGGGAAGCTTTGTGGTGCTGATTTTCACTTTAGAATGGTATGTGTTGTTTTAAAATTGCAGGTTTTATATAGGTTTTGTACACCTTTGAAACGAGTCCGCTGTCATTTGATTAGGATGATTAGGATATTTATGGGCACCCCCAGGCACTTATGGCAGGAAAGCTATCACTTTGATAGTGTTGCAAGGGAGGGTTTTCCTCTTGAACCTGTTAATGTCTTCGCTTGATGGAAGATGATCAAGAACAGATAGGTTTGAATTGGTTTCAACAGGTTCAGGTTTGCAAAAAAGGACAAATGAAAATCAGTCCTAAAAGATTTTTTTGGCACATATTTGTTACCTTATGACTGCACATTCCAATCCTTGTGACCAAAAAGGACAATCACTGTAACTTTCTCAGTTATGATTCAATAGTATCACTGCTACGACTTTTTTATCCCAAAACTCAGTTTCCAGAAACCTTTCTTTTTTATACGTAGACAACTTTTAATGGAGTGTGGTCATTATTACCTTTTCCTGCTGAGCCTTGCTAATGCACATCTGAGCTCATTGGAAGACAGACTATCTTTTCTAATTTACAGTGAGAGGCAAGGCAGTTTTATTTAGAGCTGTGACGACAGTCTGATGCCACTCAGATTGAAGGATTTCAGTCATGAGATATACTGTAAGCTGACACAAATTTTTCAGGCAAGGAGAAACAGCTCTCTTTGCTTTGATTGATTTGCAGACAGCCTCGACTGATGTGCGTCCAAATGCTGATGTAATGGAAACGGCACCCCTGACTATCTTGGCTTCTCTTGGCATGCCAAAAATACTGTCTTAATTGATCCTCACCGACATGCTCTTGATTTTCTCTCATTCCTTCTGTCTCGCCTTTCTGATCACTCTGGCTTCATGTTTTTTTTGCTCAGCGATCTCGTTATTGGTTGTATTGCCAATTTATACAAAAAACCTTCTGAATGTTTTGTTTTGTTTCAAAACAATGACACATTGACAAAATTAATATTTTCCCTTGGAGGCTAGGGGCCCATGTGAGGCACAATGAAGTACGAAAGGGGATAGACAGAACTGAGCTACAGTTGGGACAAAGGAAAGTGTATCTCTCTGTGAGTGGGTGGTCAAAGTGGTTGTATATCTTGCCAGCTCTTTACTTGATGATTTGACATTCTCATGGCAGGCCAAACTGTGGTTGTATCTGTTGTTCTCTCAGGCAATTTTTATAATCACAGAGTGCCTGTTTCTGAGCTTGCACTCCATGTTCATTCATCGAATTTTTACAACTCCTTATACGGTGCATAAATGACAATGACTTGTAAAAGTGTTCCCTTTCGCAAGTCTTTGCAAAATGAAATAACCTTTGCACCCTCCCTTAGCTATTTTTTTTCCTTCAGTCTGTCTTGTGCTCATATTTCTCTGTGTGGTTCAGCTCATCCACAAAACCAGACAGGTCCAAACTGCAAAGAACAATTAAAACTGTAGAAAGGACTGACCTTCTATCCATTCATGACCTGTACAGATCCAGGGCCAGAAAAAAAGCAGCTAGCATGGCTGTCGACCCAACACATCCTGGTCACAGGTTATTCAGACATTTACCTTCAGGCTGGCGCTACTAAGTGGCTAAATGGCTAAAACGACTAAATGGCTAAAAAGAGATGTCAAATCCGGTCAAATTCCTTGCTTGTACCCACAAACTTGGCAAATATACGTGATTCTGATTCTTAATATAAATATTTTCTAATCTTACTTTATGTGATTGATCTGCACAAAATAGTCTAAGTTGATGAAGTGAAATCATACATACATACATACATACATACATACATACATACATACATACATACATACATACATACATACATACATACATACATACATACATACATACATACGAGAACTAGAAAAAATAAACACTGACATGTGCGTATATGTCCACCCCCATTTGCTGTGAAGCCCCTATACAGCTCTGGTGCAACCAATTAACGCCAAAAGTCACATAATTAGTAAAATGAACTCCACCTGTGTGCAATCTAAATGTCACATAATCTGTCATGCTCCACAGCAGAAACTGGAGTATCTGTGTATAGGACCATAATAAGCTGTACACTCCATAGAGCTGGGCTTTAAGTGGCCAGAAAAAAGCAATTACTTAGTGTTGAAAATAAGATGGGCCATTGTTCAGCCACCAAGAAAAAGACTGTGTCTGGCATAAAGACACAAAACACAACCTATGACCAACAGAACACCATCCCTACAGTGAAACATGGTAGTGGCACCATCATGTTGTGGGGAGGTTTTTCAGCACTAGGGACTAGTAAACTGGTCCGAGTCAAAGGAAAGATGGAGGGTGCAGGGATATTCTTTAGCAAAACCTTTGTGTGACTGCCTGTGACCTTTAACTAAATACATTATTATTTGAGACTGGGACAGAGGTTCACCTTCCAGCAGGACAATGACCCAAAGCATACTGCTAAGCAACACTCAAGTGGGAAACATTTGAATATGTTGATCTGTTAAAAGTTCAGACCTCAGTCAAATAGAGAATCTGTGGTTGGACTTGAACATGGCTGTTAAAAAAATGAAAATCATTTAATAATTCACCTTAATTACAGGTTGAGTCAACAAAAATAAAAAAATGCCAGGGGTGGGGTTGGGTTGGGTTGGGTTGAGCCACTTTAATAATAAGAAAGACTGTTGGCTGTGTTTCAGGACCAAAATTAAAATTTTGTAATCTATTTTAAATAATAATAATAATAATAAGAAGAAGAAGAAAAATCTCTTTCAAATGTCCAAGTTGTGTTTCTGAGAGGCTTCATTCCCTTTTCCAATGCAACACTGCTGTGGGGAATTTGAAAGGAGGCAACAGGCATATCCACACAACTCATAACGTACTCTAAAATAACCTGAAAGTTGACAAAATCTTTTCATAAAATCTCTGTCATGACATCTTTCTGCTTTTCTTGCTTCTCCTACCTCACTGTATCCATCTGCACGTTATGTGGCCTTGTAATTTAAACAGCATGACTGTAAAATGCTGGCATTGTTCTGCCCAGCAAAGGAGCCAGCAAGGCCTGCACGTCTTTTTTGAGGTTCTAAGGGAATACCACATCCACCCTGCTCAATAACAAGACCAGACAAACTATGCGAACAATGCCCAAACAGGTCACGTTACAAGCAAAACAATGATTTGACAGTATTGGAACAGATTGCAAAAGACATTAAAATGAGAATGGGCGTTTTTGGCAAAGTGACTTTAACATAAACAATGATATATCTTAATTTCTTCATTTTTATGCATTTCAGAGTAGTTTGTAGGGTTGGAATGCCATGTGAGTTGTTCATTTTGTCTCACTTTGTTTTGTGGTTTCCTTTGTGTCCTTCTGCTGTTTTTACAGTGGTTACTCTGTGGAAATACTGCTCAAAGCTTACAGTTTTTCTTAACCAGTCATAAATATTTCTCAAGATTTAATTCACTTTTTCAAAACTTCTCCTGAAGTAGGAAAACAGTTAATGTGGACCAAAACATGATTTTTTTTTACCCCCCACTAACCCACCACCCTCCCTCACTCACTCTGTCTCTGTCATTCTCCCTATTTCCAGTAAATCTTTACTAACAGAACAAGTTTCACCACAATAGTGCAATATTTATGGCACCAGAACAAATGGAATATGGGTGTAAAATGACCAGGGTAACCCTTTGCAATTAAATGCTCTGACTGTACTGTTGCCTGCCTACAGTGCTTCCCTTGTTAAATGTTTCTTTGCTTTTGTGACTTAAATGTTTCAGATCTTTGAACAAATTTTTTATTGGACAAAAATAATCTGAATGCCCTCACATTATTTTGGTTCAATTTCACTAGTCTTACCCAGACCTAAGTGCCACCAGACCTGTAGTATCTGAAAATGTCATGATCTGCATGTGTTTGTGTTACTTGCACCCACCTGATTTCTATTTCATCTCAGTGTTGTATTTAAGACCATGCTCTCTGTTCCCTAAATGTCTGGCCATCATTGTTCTTCCCTGGATTCTAATGATTCCCCTTCATTAAAATATATCCATTCAAACATGCATCTGCCTATGTCCTGTTGCCACTTCAGTCCTTTACTTCTGCAAACCATGACAGAACGACCGCAACATGAGAAGGACCAGGCAACAGGAGTAGAACTCATCACTCTATTAGAGTACTTTGGTGAGCGCAGAAAAACATGCGCCGTCTGAAGATGAGGTTGAACAGCAATCATCTGTTTGGAGCTCTAACCTAGTGATTCCACCTCCAGCAACCGGTCCCCATTTCAGCTCCTCTCCACCACCTCAGAGCAGAACACCGAGCCAGCATCCGGACGCCAAAACAAAGAGAGCACACAGCCACCAACCCACAAATCTGACTCCTTTGACGAGAGTCAACGAAGTCCTGCGCCAGCATGCCCCTAGCCTGTTCCCCAGCTGAAGCATAGGCCTTCAGTGAGGGATCAAGCTTGTGTGGCTGATTTAGGTTCTGAAGATTCTAGAACCTGCCTTACGCTACATAACAGCAGCTCCGTGCTACGTGATAGCTCCACGCTACCTCCATGTCCAAGAACCAGTTTCACACTGCCTGAGAGTATCAGAACCTGCACCTTGCCTCAAACTGCTCTTGCCGCCTCGTGTTCATCTCCCTGAGTTCTCTGACTAGGGTGTCCAGACGGATATGCCTCGTAATGCAGGTCCCACAGGGACTTTCAGATACTGGTGGAGACTAACAGACTCTGTTAGTCTCCACCACCTTGGGAGGTGACTCCCATTTTGACCTGGGGGTCTCCATTTGGTATTCTTAACAGATATTTCTGTACACTATACCAGCCACTTGGTTAGGGCGTCTAATGTATTCCTTCCCTGCTGGTATCTTACACCCTGCTGTGAGATGCTGGATGGTTTCTGTGATCTCTTTGCATTGCCTGCACCTGGGGTCTTGCTTGGTATGATCTGGGCATCTATTGCTCTGGTGCTCAAAACCTGCTCCTGTGCTGCCATGATCAGTGTTTCAATGCTGCCCTTCAGTCGAGCCCTCTCTAACCATTGGTAGGATTTGGTCATTTCAGCCACTTCAGCTATCTGTCAGTGGTACATCCCATGCAGGAGTTTTTCCTCCCATGATATTTCCTTCAGTTCCTTCTCTTCCAGCTTCCATTGTCTGAGACATTCACTGATTGCCTCATCCCTTGGGACCATCTTCCTGATATATTCTTGGAGCTTGGATGTTTCATATTCAATGGTGGCTCTGATGCTCACTAGGCCTCTGCTTCCTTCTTTGCGCTTAGTGTATAGCCAGTGGATACTGGATTTGGGGTCGAATCTACCATGCATGGCGAGTAGCTTTCGTGTCTTAACATCAGTGGTCTGGATTTCCTGCTTTGGCCAACTTATTATTCCAGCAGGGTATCTGTTTACTGGCAAGGCATAGCTGTTGATTGTCCGGACCTTGTTCTTGCCATTAAGCTGATTTTGCAGAACTTGCCTTACTCGTTGCAGGCTGTTGCTGCTTTCCTTGTGGCCTCTTTGTGGCTGCCATTTGCTTGTGGTATTCCAAGGTACTTATAGCTCTCTTCAACATCTGCTATTCTCCCTTCTGGGAGTGCAATCCCCTCTGTGTGGATTACCTTCCCTCTCTTTATCACCATCCGGTCACATTTCTCCAGCCGGAATGACATTCTGATGTCCCTGCTGTAGATCCTGGTGGTCTGGATCAGCAAGTCAATGTCTCACTCACTCTTAGCATACAGCTTTATCTCAGTCTATGTACAGGAGGTGGCTGACAGTGTTCCCACTTCTGAGTCGGTACCCATAGCCAGACTCGTTGATTATTTGACCGAGGGGGTTCAGGTCTATGCAGAACAGCAGAGGAGCCAGAGCATCTCCTTGGTATATTCCACTTTTGATGGAGATTTCTCTGCCTCAGCAGAGAAACGATTTTCATCTGATTCTTTTCACCTCTGCTGTGTTACACGGCTGTTACAAATATATTGCTGGATTTACTGTTCAACTAACCTGTGTATTTATTTGTCACAGGAACTCAATCAGAGAAACAACAATGATACGTTGAGTGTATAAATTACATAAAGTGATTCCTTTTAACACATTGATGGATAAGGTCATTTTCATTAAAATCATTAAAAGGGTTTTATTATGGAGTATGAATATGATAATATACTGTAAGATAAGAGGATTTATCTTGTATCACAGCAGAAAGTTACAAACATACACATCTACTAACAAAAAACATAATCCAAAGGATGCATTGAAAAATACTAAACACGATAGCATTCCAAGCTTATTAACAGATGTAGCTTTGAGTATTTAGCAGCAGGGATCATAGCGTTTGAATAGCTTGGGGTTGGAATTTGATTATCAAATAATGAATTTTACTGTTGTTTTTTTTTTTTTAGGTTCACCCTCGTTGCAGTGGATAATCGGGGCAGTCACACTGAGTCAAGCTTCGTCTCTGTGCGCACATCTTGTCCAGTGGTTGATGACAGTCGAGCTGAAGGTACTTTGGCTTCTTGGCTTTTGTAGCTGAAAGCTGATGAACACAGTTTCAGTGCTCATTTCCAACTTTGTTGAGTATCCTCCTGTTTACCTAAGGATGTCTCCCCCCCCCTCCCCGTAATTGTTATCATGTCAATACTCCTCCAGTTCCATACTCAACCAGAATGTACTGTGTTCATTTCCTTTCTGCACTTTTTACCCTTCTCTTTAAAAGCTTGGCACTACAGAAGAAGTTGCAATCATTTACATTTCGTGTTGTTGGAACCATTTCATGGAAGAACTTCAAAATGCACCTTTTGTTTTAAGACATGTGACACAGACTAAGTGAAAGCTGGTGGTAATTGTTTAGTGGCTAGCATTAGCTTTCTCAAATTTCCTTATTTATCATTGGTTTAACGGTTGCAAAGCTAACTTTTTGGTTAGCTGTGCCCACCACTGTTAATGACTTAACAGAGTAGTAATTTGTTTCACAAGAGAATGGTGTGTTACAAAAATGTAAATCTGAGTACACACAGTTTTAGCTTGATGAAGAGTTTTTGTTTTCCAAATCGATAAAAAATGTCCACAATGACACCTAAGGATTAAAGAACAAAAATGCCTCCAAAGTCAAATCTCCTCCCAAGCAACAATCTTGCCCATTTGGTGGCTGAAAAGGAGCACCAAACACGGGACAGTGAAATATAGAAGAATATTTTATCCTCTCACAAGTAAAAATAATAACGATAATGCTGATGGCTTCCAACATTATAAGGAGATCCCACTGGAAACGTGGCACAGTGGAGGAGTCATCATCATGTTCCTTCTCAATTGAGGTCTTTTGTCTGTGCAACAATGACTGGGTCTTTCAAGAGGACAGTTGTCTGACAAAGCTCTTCTTCCTATTTTTTACCATCCTATGTATTATCCAAAGTGATCTTAAAATGTTTGTTGAAGAATAGCAAGGGAGGTTTCCAAAAACGAACATCGATTCCAAACCACATATGCCCTTTGTGAAGCCATCTTCATTAGAGTGTAACATTATCACTAACCATATAGAAACACTAACATCAAACATGTCTAAACAACTTTTTAAGAGATCCACAAGAATTTTGTAACTACAACTTATTCCTTTTTTGACACATTTAGATAGGTTTTGTCTTTTGATCACTAGACAGACAGTCTGTTTGTGTCTAAATGTCTTTTTTTTTAATTAATTCCCTGAAGTTGCTTTTTTATGCCTTCTTAAGCTCAACCTACAAGCTAATGGCAATCCAGCAGCATGAAATGCAAATATTTGTAACTTTTTTATCAGATCTTTTTGTTTGATTGAGTATATACAGTATTTGTGTTAGAAAGTTTGTTTTAGTTGTAATATATAACAAATGTCTACATTAAATCATTCTGGTAACTGTCTAGAAGGTCAGAACAAAACATCACAAAGGAGATGTATTCACACATGGATTGCTATTATCATGAATAAACATTCACTACAGTTATGATTCATGAAACAGAGGTGACCAAATTACATTTGGAAAAAAAAATCTATTCTAATGTGTGAAAAAATATGGGTCCAAAGTACTTCAGCAGGATCTGAAGTTCGATTGTCTTGTTACCAGACAACTATCATCTGATCAAATCAATAGACACAACCTACTAATTGGTTATTAACTTTTCTTACTCCCTTTTACCACTTTGGCTCTCTTTCATCATGACAGAAATAGCTGACAGGGTGTACAACTTGTACAATGGCTACACCAGCGGAAAGGAACAGCAGATGGCCTACAATATGCTGATGGAGATCCCTGCTCCGCTGCTTTATAGAGTCCAGCACCACTACAATTCCCACTATGAGAAGTTTGGGGACTTTGTCTGGCGTAGTGAGGATGAGCTGGGCCCCAGGTGAGAAGACAGTGAGCTTTAAAAACATCAGCATTTGAAATTATTTCACAGCAACTCAAAGAATAGATGGGGGAGATTTTGTATCATGTAAAGAAATAAACAAATGAACTATTATTTTGCCCAGTCTTCATGCAGTTAAGCTCTCTTTTCATCACATTTGATGGCTTTGTGCTGTTTATGATCAATTAACATCACTCTGATGTTTCTTACATGAGATGCAAAGCTGCCTAAAGCAGCTGTCAGATTCAGATCATTCACCCATTTCTCTTAACAGTACACTACCACAATCCCTTCATCCCTACCCTCAAACCAATTTCCCTTGCAATACTATAGGGGTGCTATTTCAAAACACAAGGATGCAATTCCAGTGTTGCTTCTCCTGAAAGGGGAGCAAGCCTGGTCACCATTGAAACTCCAGGGTTGTAGTCACGCCACACATCACCATGACAATGCCAAAACAACATTTGATAGCCAAGCCAAACAATATGATACTCAACTAATGCTTCCTCGACTTCCAAGACCATTACCTCTTCTTCCCCATAAAATTGTTCATTTGTAACCAGAATATACCAAGACAACGTTCTTCACCCGGGACCTTCTTGACATAGACACCCTCATTTGTAGTTTGAAGAAAAAGAGGCAGAGTGACTGAAAAAACAAAATTTGAAGAATGAAGTATAAACAGTGATTTTAGAGGGGAAAAATGTTTAAAACAAAAATATGCATGCATGTGAGTCTGTGAAGAGAGTTGCTCCAGGACTCGTGATAGCAATACAAAATCTTAGGTTACAGCCAATGTTTTGGTTTGTCCACCCACACTGCCTGGAACCGCTCTTTTCCAGCTATAAATAATATAATAATTGAGGAATAACTTTGGTCTGTAGGAAGCTTATGCTTCTGTCTGATTGGTGAAGGGGGTAGGAGAACCAAGTTTGCCATTGGGACATAGAATGCTTGTTGAATGGTGTGCATTCCCTGTGTGTGTGTGTGTGTGTGTGTGTGTGTGTGTGTGTGTGTGTGTGTGTGTGTGTGTGTGTGTGTGTGTGTGTGTGTGTGTGTGTGTGTGTGTGCGTGTGTGTGTGTGTGTGTGTGTGTGTGTGTGTGTGTGGTTGGGCATCTTTAAGAAAGTGGAATTGGGAAATGGGGGTTGGGATCTGGGGGTGCTTTTGGGTGAGTGAGTGTGGATTATTTACTGCTTCAAGTTGGCAGGGTTTAGCCTCATTGCAGTAATTTACAAGAAGGCTCCTTTGGTGGTGCGTTTTAAAAGGTAAAACAATGGCCAAGAAGAACGTAAGCACAGTCAGCACCCCTGCAGGAGCCGATAATCCTAGAAGCCTCCCACATATGTCCACCATTGTTACAGTTTAACGCCTGTTTTGTGATTTGCACGTGCTGTTATAAGTGATCACTGTTTTTCTTTTCAGAATTTTTTATGATGAACACCTTTCATACTTCCTCATGTCATTAATTTTAATTGTACTTATTTTCAAACCATTTAGAATAGCCTTATTTAAGACATGTTAAAGTTTACTTGCTACATTTAGAACATGAGTAACAGAAACATCCTTACTTCAGTTTTTAGTCCAAATTTTATAGTATATTTTTTCTTATCAACAACAAATGCATTTAGTCTGTCTTTAGGGCTTGTAATTCCAGGCTTCCTTGATAATGAGCTTGGAATTATGTTTATTCAGAACCAAGAATTAAAAGGAAATGAAAGAATCCCCGACCCCACTCCCACACACACACACACACACACACACACACACACACACACACACACACACACACACACACACACACACACACACACACACACACTCATTTCAGCAAACGAGTGAAAAAGATGTCTACACTGTACTGTTTGCTTAACTAAGGACAGATGTTGATGTTCAGCAAATGCTGTTTTTCAAAATGATGGTATTTTTGGCTTTCTCCTTGTGTCTGTAGTATGTTTTGATATTCATACAAGATAAAAGGTACATAAACAAACAGAATTATTGTCCACTCATATGGTAAGATAAGAAATACCTTTACTGTTGCACAATGGGGAAATTCAGGCATGGCAGTGGCAAAAACACATAAAGAGACACACCAGATCAGAAATAGAAAACAAGCTTGTCTGAAGTAAAGTTCTAAAGCAACAGAAAGAGAATTTATCAGAAAGGCAAAAAATACAAAAAAATAAGAAAGAATTATACAACGGTTGATCACATGCCATATCCAGATAAAAAAGCAATATTCAACAGGAAATACAGCTGCCGATTTTCACAACGATGAGACAAATATGTAACGTGCATGATTGTACAAGTAACACCTAACGTGTGTGCAAATGGACATTATAAACTGAGACTAATGGTATTCAGATAAAATATATTCAAGTTAAACAGAGGAAATACAGCTAATTTACACATCTATGTGAAAAAAAATGCAATAAGCATGATTGTATTAGCAACTCGCAGAATAGCAAAGAATGTGTGCAAATGGGCATTAGCACCTGAGAAACAGTGTGAATCATTCATGATCAGATCAGAACCTGTGCAACTATTAGCATGTTTGTAAACACTTACTGAGTTTGTTGTGAGCAGCAGAGATTATAAAGTCTAGCAGCAGCTGGGATGAAGGACCTGCGGAAGCGCTTCTTTGAGCATCTAGGGTGCAGCAGTCTGTCACTGAAAGAGCTCTCCAGCTATGGTGTGTGTTTAATTCCATTAACTTGTGACACAGAGACATTTTTTTGTTGTTTTACTTACTTGAGAGAGCATTTTTGCAGTGAAATTCACGTTTTGAGCTAACCTAGCTGTCCCTTTAGAATGGCAGAAGAAAAGATGTTACTATTCTTCATATCATACATGCATTAATGATTATAACAGACCTCCTAAATGCTACACCTGGTACGTTTAAATTCATAATTCAAGACAGTACTAAATAGTTAATTATCCAAATTTTTGGTTGTCTTGTAATTTGAGTTATATTCTAATTCATAAAGACTCTTGACAGTTTAAAATTTAATTTGAATGAATAATCATACTATAGTTGACTAAAAATTACAAAATCTTGAATACATTTCAACGTTAACCCAATTTAAATACAGAAAATCATAGTGGAAAACTAGAAATAACTGATAATATAATAATAAAGATAATACAGTAAATTCAGGTTATGACCAGGTCTTAAAATTAAATAATACATTTTGTAACATTGAATGAATGACAACACAACAAACTGAGTTTGAGTGAGTGAGTGAGTGAGTAAGTCCATTCTTGTACTTGTAGCTAAGCAAGAGCGTTTTTTGTTAATTTTACTAGTAAAGTGAGGACTTTTATGCAAAGTGAGTACCACACGTTTTTCTGGGCTATGGGTTTAGGACTAAGATGTCAATTAGGTTTACCCCTGGCTCACATTGAATGCAATGCAGTTATGGTTGCAACGCTGTAAGGAACCCAGATAATTAAAAATCAGTGTGTCAACTCACATCAGTTGCATGCTGATTGCGGGTCCAGGTACCGAGGCTGTGCAGCGCTGCGAAAGATTCCGCAAGAAGGAAGTTTGACCCGATGCCACAGCAGTTACCGGATCAGGCTCCTGAAGCTAAACATGAGCTACAAAGGAAACGTTGGGCGCTAAACAGGATAAAGTTCCGGGGAATTTCAGAATAGAATCACCACACCAACTTAGGTAGCTTGACTAGTGTAAACAAAACGGCGACTCAGAAACACAAGGAAACAGAGGGGCTTTTGGAGGATGAAATAGGATATTTAAGCACACGGATAACGAGTTTTGCCCTAACAAATGAAAACTATGGATGTTTTTTAATCATTTATGAGGGATGGCAACAAAAAGGACCACATGAACTTCTGTTCTCGCCAGTGCCGTTTCTTTGCCTGCTAATCCATATGTCATTGAATTTGTGCTAGAAGGTTATGTAGACAACCTAAATCGATATTTTGTCCTAGTTCCAAGCCTGGATAAATGCAGAGGGTTGTGTCAGATTAAGAGGAAAAACAAGAGTCTAGAACTAAGATTAGGGACTTTGGATGTAGAGACTATGACAGGAAAAGCTAAAGAGATGGCAGACAATTCAGAGGAGAAAGGTGGACATATTGTGTGTTCAGGAGACCACGTAGAAAGGTAGGAGCAGGGTTCAGCCTTTTCTACCATAGTGGATAGGAAGAGAAATGATGTCGGAGTTATCTTGTAGGAGGAGTTTTTCAAGAATGTTCTGGAGGTAAAAAGAGTGTGAGATAGGGTGATGAGTCCGAAGATGCAAATTGAAGGTGTGATGCTCAATGTTGTTTGTGGTTATAGGGTAAGCAAAGATCAATGAGGATGAAGTGAGGGAGACATTGAAATGGATGAAAAGTGGAAAGAGAGTTGGTCATGATGATATACCTTTGGATGTATGGAGGTGTCTAGGAGTGACAGCAGTAGAGCTTTTGACCAGGTTGTTCAATGAGATCTTAGAGTCCGAAAAGATGTGTGAGGAATAAAGGAGAAGTGTGCTGGTACCTATTTCCAAGAATAAGGAAGATGTGCAGAGTTGTGACAACTACAGAGGAATAAAACTGATGAGTATTACAATAAAATTATAGGAAACTATAGAGGAAGACTGAGGTAATAAAATAGCATCTGTGAGCAGCAGTATGGTTTCCTGCCCAGAAAAAGTACTATAGATGTAGTATTTGCTTTGAGGATGTTGATGACAAAGTACAGAGGTCAGAGGGAGCTGCCTTGTGTTTTTGTAGATATAGAGAAAGCAAATGTTAGGATGCCAAGAGAGGAGCTGTGGTATTGTATGAAGAAATCTGGAGTGTCAGAGAAGAATGTTACAGTGGTGCAGGACATGAATGAGAGCTGTAAGACAGTGGTGAGGTGTGCTGTAGGTGTGACAGAGGAGCTCAAGGTGGAAGTAGGACTGCATCAAGGATTGGCTCTAAGCCATTTCTTGTTTGCTGTGGTGGTGGACAGGTTGACATATGAGGTTAGACAGAAATCTCCTTGCACTATGATATTTGCAGATGACATTGTGATCTGTGGTGAAAGCAAGAAACAGGTGGAGGGAAGTCTATATAGATAGGGATTTGCTCTGGAAAGGAGAGGAATGAAGTTTAGCCATAGGAAGACAGAATAAGTGTGTGAATGAGAGGGACTCAAGTGGAGCCATGAGGTTACATGAAGCAGAGATAAAGAAAGGTGGGGGATTTTACGTACTTCGAGTCAATAGAACAGAACAACAGCAAGTGTGGAAAAGAGAAGATACGTGTCCAAGCAGGTTGGAATGAGTGGAGAAAAGTGTCCAGTGTATTGTGTGATAAAAGCATATCAGCAACAATGAAAGGAAATGTGTACAAGGCGGTGGTGAAACCAGCTGGAGGCACAGCTGGAGGTAGCAAAGAGGAAGATGTTGAGGTTTGTTTTGGGAGTAACGAGGATGGATGGGATCAGGAATGAGTATATCAGAGAGACCAGACTGAGATGGTTTGGACCTGTACAAAGGAGGAATAGTGAATACATTAGTAGAAAGGCTTTGAGGTTGGAACTGCCAGGCAGGAGGCCTAGAGGTTGGAGTGAGAGAAGAAGACGGAAAAAAAGATGGCAGATGGCTTGTTGTGATGACCCCTGAAAGGAAAAAGCCGAAAGAACAAGAAAAAGAGGCGGCTATTTCTTCCTTAACATTTAGCCTTCCTGTTACCTTCAAGGAACACTTTTCATTTAAGTTGTGGTCTAGTTTTTTTTAGTTTAGTTTAGTTTATTTTTTAAATTTACCTTAACAGAATCCATATGTCATTAAAGTTAGCGACACCTGCCTATTACCACAGAAGTGAATACAGGATAGCATGCACATAATACAAATGGAAAATACATAATAAGCAAATAAGTAAAGCAGAAATTAAGGAATTTTTAAAAAGCCAATTTGAGTTTGATTTTAGTTTTTGTTTTGTAGATATTGTCACTTTTTTATTTAGGGATTTTATCAGGTGTTGTCTTTATATTCTATTATCATTAGTAGTAGTAGTAGTAGTAGTAGTCGTATCATTATTTTTATTCTTAGTGGTAGTATTTGTATATCAACTTTTTTGGTGTTAAATCAGAGGAAATCTACAGGTCACTATTAATGTCAATTCAAACACTGGAAAAACATAAAAAACATACATAACAATCTTGAATATACTAAAGGTCCATTAATGTATCATAAATACTCTTTTGTTGTCTGTTTTTGTAGAAAAGCTAACCTGATACTTCGTAGAGTGGAGACTATCAGCCTTTTCTGCCGATCCCTCCTTCGCAGCACCCACATCCAGAGTCGTACAGATACGATGGCATATATCTACTGCCGGAGCGAAGATGGTGGATCTCCCAGCAACATATGGCACGGTTCCTTACATGACAGACGTGCAATGTGCATGGAAAAGCTCATTTCTTTACAGCGTAACACTTACAGTAACACTAAACTCCGGTGAGAAATAAATGGAGAAATGAGCACATATCTTCTTTTTCTGCAAAATGACACCATTGATTGGTAAACCTCATCGGTACGCTCTGCAGCAAGTGTATCTCACGTGACTGGCGTATTTTAAAAATACCAGGAGAGCCTTCAAGAAAACCTCAGAATTCACTGGACATCTTGTTAAAGCTACCAAAAAAAACTTATTTTTGTGTGGCATACTTTTATTAGAAGACAGAAGATATTACAGTCGCTGGAGTGGACATGCTTTTCAGCTACAGAATACCAGTGATTGTGCACATCAGTGAGAAACTACAGTATAAACATGTAAAACTGACAGCCAACGGCATAAAAAAGAAAAACATACAAAAACAGTGGTTGGCTAAAATATCATGAATGTAAGAATATTGTTCATTTTTGGTGCTTACCTTGGACACTGAAAAAGAAAAGAAAGAAAAAAACAATTATGTAATTTATTGGCCTTTGCTACATTCATTGAAAAGAAAAGGCTGAATTGTGTGATAGCCATTTAAAAATGATATTTATTTATTTTTATTTTACATTATTTAAGAAATATATTTATTTGCATAAGGAATTTAAAATAATCAGGTGAGTACACAGGTAATGATATTAAACTTTGATAGCTTTTATTTAGGGTTGCAGTTGAAAATTCTGAAGCCTGGAAGCATTATGCAAAGATGGATTATTGGTTGAATATAATCAAGGCATTCTTCTTAAGGTTTAATTTCTTAGACAAAATGCAGGAATGATTTTGTCATGTTCCCTTTTCATCTTTAAAGTTTTTAAAAATAATCCTAATTTTGTATATAGCAACTGTATTAAAGGATGTTTTATAAGGCTGTCCTAATCAAGATTTTTTGTCACGGATAATGTCATGAAAAGTAGGTATTTGCTTATACATAGTCTCAATCAGATACAGGCCTTTTTAATACACATTAATAGAACTATTAAAATGCTGTTTATGTAATTGAAACCTCCGAAGTTTGAAGTGCTTGAAATGACCAACTATCCTCCTCTTGGTAGCCTATGCTTCTGCAATGTTGTACCTATACGAGTGTGTACACAAAAAAATCCAATGTTCGAAATCCCTACATCATGCCTCATTATTTCATATTTATTGCATTATAACCTAAAGTAATGGGGATGCTCTTTTTATCAATTTCCCATCTGTTTCACATCTTGTTGATTGCTTGCACATATGCTTTGAGGTATGACATCCACAACTTTGCTGGGCATGAAGCACACCCCATTTTTGATCTACGAGGAATCAACGAGGAGTGTCATTCAAGGCAGTAACATCGAGCAAAACCTGGAACTTCAGATGTCTGTAGCAAAGCTAATAGCAGCCACAGTAGATAACTACCCTGAAGGTAATGGACACTTCTTTAAATAAACATCCTGGATAGTACTGTATCAGCTATCTGGGATTTATAGAAGGGAGATCATATCATGGCTTGACCAGCTACAAAGCGTCACAAGTGGATAAAACAATATTATCCACTATAGCAATGGGTTGATCATCCTGAATAGTAAATTCAAACACCTGTTCTGCAATCTTTTCTGACTTTTTGCTGTCCCTTTGAAATGTATCTCTTCTCTTTGGAGTTTCCTCTAAAGTTTTTGCTTCACCTTACTAAGGTTTAGAGTTAGCTGGATGAACTTTGGCTGTGTAGCGCTTTCCCCAAAGCATCAAGAAAGAAAGTGGATATTGAACTGTTTTATTTTTCTGTTTTAAAATATTTCCAAAACACAGACATCTCAGTAATGGCTCAGTCAGTTTTACCCTTCCCCAATTCATACCTCTATTTCAGCCTCCACGTTGACAGTTAATTTCGTCCTACTACCATTTCGTACCTGTAAAAAATTGACCTAAACTGTGAGGGTATTAAATAGCTAAGGGGATGAAATTACCTGCACCCATAAAAAACACTAATTTGTGTATTCCATCTCAACTTTTTACAGCAGCTAAAATGTTTATAGCTTTTATAACCTATTGTTTTATTTTGTGACTGAAGTAAAATCTTGTGAGCAGGGCAACAAGATGTAATGTATGGGCAATCATCTAGAACAGGCTTATATTGAAGGCAAATGGACTTTCACTTAGTTTTTGTGAATATTTTTTGACACCTTCCAGAAGTTTTTGCCAACCCTAGAGGCTCGCAATTAAGCTACCTGGAGGTTTGGAGTAGTCTTGTGTAGTTCTTGAATGATTCATTAAAAAAGAACAAATCATTTGAGTGAACAAACTGAACGGAATCACTTCATTAAATGATCCCTACATTTCTCAGTACGTACAGTTGAGGAGAAGGCCAGCGCATGACCCGGACGGTACTGAAACTTCAGCTTTCTGTCGTGCTTGTGAATCTAAACACTGACTTCCCAGAGTGATTCAGTCAACTGTTACCTCTTGCAGGTGATACGGTATCATGTCACAGAGAATGGTATCTTTTTCTCCAAGTTAACAATGATGAGTCAAGCTACAATTAAACAAATTTGTGCGTGCACACACATACCTGTCGCCCCAGTCTGTTAATCATCTTAACAGACACACAGAGTAAGGAAACTGCGGGCAAAGGAGACAGGAGAAGAAGGAGGAATAGCTGTAATTTATTGTGACATTTAGTCACAATAAATTTATTTTTCTTTCACTGCTGGGAATGCATGCTCATTCTCGTCCAAATTAATAGGCAGTGACTGGCAGAAATAGTGCCACTTCTTCCCGCACAGTATTAGTTGCTGAATCACTCAATCCTATTCATGAATCAGTACAAGTTTCATTCCTGCTCTTCCTGAGATTTGCAAACGTCCTGGACACATCTAGTGCTGCCACTGATTTGTGATTTTAGTGTACTGGTGATTCTAGTGTACTGCTGAACGTAGCAGGAGACAGAATCACTCAGCGCTGAGTTGAGTTACTCATTGTACTGCATTAATCAGTACAGTTTCTTCCTGCTGCCACTACTGGACCGCTGTACTGCCACTGAACGAATCATTACTGATTTGTTCAGCATGAACGTGACTCAGCCTGTGAAACCTGTACGCCGTGAACAAGTGAACCGCCCTGATTCATGCAGTAGGCGAATCTGTGGCACTGTGTCACTGACTCTCGCATTACACCAAGGACCGAGATGGATGGACACATGTGATTTGGAATCTATAATGCAGTAATTTATTTAATGGACTTTTTTATGATGTAATCTCGAATTATATATTTTTCAGAAGTGATAGATTTTTGATCCAGAAGTTGTTTTTGCGGATGTATTTTTGCCTATTTCCAATGAGTAATGCATCACAGACAATATTACCAAAACTTGTGGACCGCTGTGGATTTGAAATATGGCAGCAGCCCTCCGTGACTGGCTGCAGATGGGTCCCCTGTTTTGCGGGGAAGTACTGTGCTGCTTTGTACACGCCCTGAAAAAAGCAAGCAGTGACATTTTTTTTTATCCAAAAGTTTTATTTTGAGACGTGCTTTTTTCTTCCTTTTTTCGATCTGAGCTGACTTACTTCCAGTTGCTAAAACTTCAAAATAAGGTACGGAGAGAGCCTGAAAAGTCTTTATTACTTATTTTAACTATAAAGAAACAAAATTGGCTGTTAAAATTATTTTAATAGCACAGCGTCATTAAAGCCATGCTTATTGTCTATTTTAAATGTAAAGGAACAGATAATGCAAATAAAGCTCTATGAATAGCACACTAAGCCATGATAGTTGCCTACTATAATGGAAGAAGCGAAAATGTAGTTATATGAACTTAATGATTTGGTGAAGAAATCATTTGAACAAATAATTTTAATGTACTGATTCTAGTGATTCGGTACACTCAGAAGAACCATAGTGCCCATCAGTAGTTCAGAGCTGCTGTTTTTAAGCAAATTTTGGAAAGATAATTGCAGTAATTGTCGCAAATTTTTGCCATTATGCCTGTGTAGATTCTCAGTCATCCGAGTAATGCCAACTAACATATATTTCAGTTTATTTATATAGCGCCAACTCACAGCACGTGTCACCTCAAAGCACCTTACAAAGTCAACTCTACCATTTCATACAGACAGATTGGTTAAAAGGTTTTCTATCTAAGAAAACCTAGCAGATTGCATCAAATCATTGACTTGCAGCATTCACTCCTCCTGGATGAGCATGTAACCACACTGGACTTTCGATTGCATTGTGTCGTTGACTTCAGAGCAATCCCTCATACCATGCATGCATGTAGCGACAGTGGAGAGCAAAACTCCATTTTAATGGGAAGAAACCTGCAGTAGCACCAGGCTCAGTGTGAACGGTCATCTGCCATGACTGACTGGGGGTTTGAGAAGACAGAGCAGAGACACATAAATACACAGACGCACTGATCCAGGAATGTTGTCTGTGAGAGTAAAATAAAAAAATTAAAAAAAACATAAAGTTAAGAGAAAAAATTCAGAGTAGTGTGAGAATGTGAAAGTGGCCATTATATCCTCGAGCAGCCTATAGCAGCATAACTACAGAGAAAGCTCAAGATAACCCAAGCCACTCTAACTATAATCTTTATCAAAACAGAAGGTTTTAAGCCTATTCTTAGGGTGTATTAACATCTGCCACATTTGGTCTGCTTTAAACAGACCAGAGTTTGTTTTCCCCCTTTGCCCGGACCTTTTGTGGACGTCTGAATTCACTCAAACGAACCCTGGTCGGGACCAAAAATGTAAACCGCAGCAGACTGACTGCGGTTCGCTTCTTGTGTCAATACGAAACTGTCTCAATCCGAACCAACTGCAGCAAAACATGTGTCTCTTTGGACTTAACAAGCCACCGTAGCGGTGACCGTAGTACTTAAATCATACCTGTTGCTTAGCAATGCTGCTGGCAGCATGCTGTAGGACTCCTTCAGCTTTCAGGACCCATTGTCAAACAATGTTCAAAAATTAGTAAATAAAATATCTCGAAACCAATGATTTAGCAGTTGTAATAACAGTGAAAACATCCAGAACAGAGGTACTGCATACAAGTTATATGGTTATAGTTCACTTGCAAAAAGGACAATGTGAAAGCAAACTGCACCAAAGAAAAACTACTACAGAAATCCTGGGTACAGCGCCTATGTCTTGCATATCAGTGCTTTGTTGAGTATGTTCACACCCGAACAAAAGGTCCAGACCAAGGGGGGAAACAAACTCTGGTTGATTTAAAGAGGACCAAATATGGCAGCTGTGAATGCACCCTTAGAAACTCAAGGAACAATCGGTAAACCTACACCTGCGAGCAAAGTGCTTAACTAGGGTCTATTAATAATATTATAAATATATTATACCCTAACAACCCAGGGGAAGGAGAGTCAGGTCATTGATTTGCATCTGACTCTATATTATCCGAGGATAGGCCTTCATTTGCTTAAAACCAGCAGCTGCAAAACACTAGGATGCTCATCTGTGAGCCTCCAAAATTGACAAAGACTCATGGATGGGTGTTGAAACATATTCACAAAAACTGAGCAAAAGTCCAGTTACCTTCGATTTAAGCCTGATGTAGCTGCCATGTCTTGGATAATTGAAAATCTGCACAGGCATGAAGTGCAATCATGTACTGCGATCATCTGTCTAGAATGCCATGTTCAAAACCCTGAGCCAATACTTGGAATCAGATTGAGACTTTCCTAATGTTTATTTTTTTAAGAAATGTTCATAAATGTAAGTAAAATTGCAAGATCTGTCACAAACACAGTGTTGGCCCATTTAAATTTATCTGAATATACTGGTTATCTTTGAAACATAAAATTTTTGGTCATAAATACACTATTTACAAGCAGAATACTGACAGCAGTGCTGAAAAAAATAGCCAAGGAAGCTTGAATGGTCTTGTACGAGGGGGTTGATTAGAATCAATGATTGTATGGTTGACATTGTTTTTTTTTTTTTGTTATTTAGTCTCATGACATATGTATCTTCAAAGCCATGAATGTTATTTTAATGTAAACAATGCCTTTTCCAACATCCTTATTTAATGTAGGAATTGTGATAATAAACTATTAGATTGTAAATTTTCAATTGTAAGTATTTAAATATAACTGTATCATCATGTGGCTCTGTCTTTTTCTGAAAAATGTGGAGTATTAAAAATTAAAAATAAAAGCAGACTTTCCTTCTTTCGCTACAATAGAAAGATGAAATATTTTCATTTTAAAAGATGGTCATAATTAAATGGAGGTAAAAGTGTTTTCAGCAATCAATAAATTCCTAAAACCTTTTGTGCCATTTATGCAATTTTGTTCTTCCCGTATAAGCCTGTCAGTTGTTGTTCTTGTTTTATTTTGTTTTTTCTATTTCAGATATATTATTCCCCATCTTATTCCCCAGTCTTAATATCTATTGAATGTATTTACTTTGTGCTAAAATGGCACACCTTTGAGTTTACAAAAATTTCTCTTCTCAATGCAAAAGGACTAAGAACTCAATACACTCTACCCCATTTGGACATTTTGAAATTGCTGGCAAATTTACAGTATGAAAGAAAGAAAATGCTGTTTATAAATAAAAAACAACTTATAGTATATGATTTGCTGCTCTTCCACCTCTGCTGTTTTTGCCATGTGCTTATGTCATATCAGGAGAAAAAAGGTCACTGACTGTGTTGCCAAAATTTAAAAATGTTAACACATGTTGAAAACGCAGTATCCAAAACAAAATTGTTTTGCCTTTAAAATCAGTTATGCACAGCACATATTGTTTACCTTACCAAAAACAAACAAACAAAAATTGTTTCTTGTTTCATCTAATCTAGCAACATATTCACAATCTTGAATCAACAAATGTAAACCTGATTATGCATGTTAGGCAAGATTTCTAAACTTTTCCTGATTAATGGAAGTTGCAAAGACAAGGGTCCATAGATTGATGCCACAGATAGAAGTATATATATTTTTAGGGTTGTTCGATGTCGCCAAAAAAATCATAGCACGATGTGATTTACATTTTATTTTCAGAATAATTCATGAAATCCAGAAGATTTAGACCTTATGCTCTAGCTTTGGCTCTGGTGAATAGGATATTTACTATTTTATGTTAATTAGGCTTAACAGGTAACAGGTAATTTTATATACATAAAATCCTAACAGCACAATATTCTGACAACCAATGATAGATAGATAGATAGATAGATAGATAGATAGATAGATAGATAGATAGATAGATAGATAGATAGATAGATAGATAGATAGATAGATAGATAGATAGATAGATAGATAGATAGATAGCCAATATTTGCCTTCGCATGAACAAGACCAGACAGTGTCATGTCCTTATTTGTGAGAGTGAGGCGCATGTGGAGAGAGAGGGGCGAAGCTACATTATTGTTTAAGAACAGATGCAACTCACATGAACACAGAGAAACACACAACCGGCATTTTTTAAGTTTTCCATTCTGGGACCTGGTTTCAAAAATGTTTGTATACGGTCTCCCAAAAACTCCAGCGGTCTCATTTATAAATCTTGTAAACACACAAAATAGGGCCTGACACTTGCGCATGCCCAAACGTTGGGATCTATATGAAAAATACTGACACCTCTGTACTATGCAAAGCTCATTTTGGAGACATAGGAAATTGGCAACGTAGATGGTAAAGTGGGGAACTGCAGCCAAACTGCATGATGATTCCTATTATAGGAACCAACTCTGTACTGCTCTACCAAAGTGTTCTCTCTCTCTCTCTCTCTCTCTCTCTCTCTCTCTCTCTCTCTCTCTCATCTCTCTCTCTCTCTCTCTCTCTCTCTCTCTCTCTCTCTCTCTCTCTCTCTCTCTCTCTCTCTCTCTCTCTCGTCATTGGACACAAATTAAACTTCTTCATATTTCTATTTTGAGGCGTATATTGTGAGTCAAACTCAGATTTAGAAGCTGGCACTTGAAATAAATAAAGTGAGAACACGCACAAGTGGATCAGAGTTTAGTCCAAAAATCCACCTGGAAGGTTTCTGCTTCAGACACGTTTCAGGTTGTGGAGGTGTGACCCATCTGAGTGTCTCTTTCTTTCTGTCGCTCTAGGCTGAGCCACTGATGCATCTGAAAATCCTCAGAGACCTGTTGTGGATGTTGAGTTTAACTTTATTGCAATTTTATTCAAATTATGTTCTAATTCTATTTCCATAACCTTTGTTATGATGGTGTTGTTATTGTAACTGCAACCGACTGCAACTGGCCCATGACGATGACTGGCTCATATGCTGATTTAGACTCACTAAAACAATCCTCTTGGATCTAAGTGCTGAACTGGGTCCAGTATTGGAGAGACTGGCCTGACAGAACCACGCTATCCCAGTTCAGTTACAGGTGTTAACAACTCTGAGATTCCTGGCAACTGGCTCCGTCCAGTGTGAATTAGCTGAGACGTATGTGTTTACCTGAAGCCACTTTTAGGATCAACCTAATTCTGAGAGATCATCCATAGATATGGAATATCGCAACCATCACTAAGCGCAATACGGCCTGTCTTCCTGGATGCCATTATTATTAGGACATGTCGCTACATTAGATTTCCCTACACTGATGAAGAACAGATCAACATTAAAAGGCAGTTTGCAGCTATGTCCGGTTTTCCAAATGTAATCGGTGCAATTGACTGCACTCATATTGCTATAAGGCAGTGGTTTTCAATAGGTGAGGCGCGCCTCCCTTGGTGGGCGCCAAAGAGTCACAGGGGAGGTGCAAGAAGACAGAGCAGAAGACAGCGCTGCCGCTCAGCTCTGTGAAACTATTATGAAGTGATATTTTTGCCTTCTGTCTGAGTGCGCAGGAACCAATCAAGCGCGCAGTGAGACAACTCTCAACGCTCAAAACTGGTCTGGCGCGCGCTCAACTCTGAAAAACTCTTCTCATCCTTCTTTCCTCGCGCTGAGTTCCATCTCTGCTCGCGCGCACCTGCTCATTCCACGCTCAACAACAGCTGTGCACTCACTCGGCTGTTTCTGCGCTGCGACTTCAAAAACTGTCCATTCCACCACCCAATCACAGACATTTTTGTCTGTGTATGGCTTGCAAATACTGCATTCAGATGGATTGAATCAAAATGTTGCAGCCTTTGGCAGAAATGACTAATCATCACCGTGGGATTTAAAAAAAAACAAACAAATAAAAACAAATAAAAATAAATATTTTAGCTAGGGCTGGGCAACGATTAAAATCTTTAATCGCGATTAATCGCATAATTTGCCTGATTAATCATGATTAATCGCATTGTATTTACAAACTCCAAGAATGAATTCAAAAGTAGTGTAAAGAGCACTTTTATTTTAATGTTCTGCTGCCATATGAACAAAAGTGTTGTAACATTTGTAGCACTTATCAGTAACACATATTTAGTGTAAAGCTCAACTTAAACATGTAAAACAAAAAATAGCAATAATAATAAATTAAAGCTTATAGACCCCTTGCATCTGACGTCACAGTCACGTGATCGGGGGTGCGCGCCTCCATCTTGGTGGGCACGCTAGCGTGACAGCCCACCACTGCACTGGCACAGTCAGCTTATTGCAACTCGCATGGCCGGCAGAGCGATTGTTCAATATGGTGCAAACCTGTTGCAATGTTGGTTGTGGGAATCGTGCTGAGAGGGACAAAAAGTCGTTCTATAGGTTGCCTACCATAATAGACTGGCAGTGTGCTAACAACGGAACCGCGGGGTTTAAAAAGTTCACCGCTCACGATCTGTGCGGCGGGACCGGACTGTACACACTGTACGTCGTGCCCCCTCTGGGACCGCTCGCTGTGGTGGCAGGGGCAGGCGAGCGACGGTGGATGAACAGGGAACCAGAGCAGGGGGTCGAGCCCAGCTCGCACCGCACCGGCGGCCGCGCGGCACGGCAGGTCACCCGGCCCGCCCCGCGAGCGGAGGCGTGCCGAAACAGGCGGCCAGCGCGTCGCGCGGACCGGAGCGCTTGCCCTCCCAAACCCCTCCGCGAGCCGACCGACGATCGGGCCCCGCGGGTCCCGGGCCGGGGACGGAGAGGAGCGGAGGTCGCCCCCTCGTAGCTCTGCTTAAACAGCAGGATGCGCTCACGAAAACCTCACGACGGCCGACTGAACAATATTAAACTCACCCTTCCACGGACAACTGCTACATCATTCAGGTAATAGACAGTTCACGTATCCATCCGGCAGTTAACTGTTTGTGCGCTTCCAAACTCTTGTACGCCTTCATCTGATCGCCACTGTACGTTGGGGTGGGTGACAACACAAGGTAGTTCACCAGATCCGCATAGCAAATGGCCAATGGCAATGGCCAATCATCGGGATTGCTAGAAAAATCCATATCAGGAAGAGCCAAAGGGTCCGCATTACCGATCCTTGTACATTTAGCATAGTAAAATGCCTTATCAGAAGGCTGTAACTCATCCATATAAGGCTTGGATTGCATGTTGGTAAGGGTGGCTGCCAACCAATATGGCCGCCACACAAGGGGTTCTGGGTAACGGAGTCACGTGGTTGCAAGGGGTCTATTGCCACTGACAGGGAATTCTCTTTATGGGGAAAAAATCTACCAAAAACAGACAATTTCTGAGGTAACCGCAGGGAGCAGCATTACCATTTTATGTTCAATACCAAAGTTTAAGTTTTTGGAGTCCTTGGAAGGGGTACTGGAGAGTGCCCCTCCTGGGGACTCCCTCGTTTTGCTGGGGGACTTCAACGCTCACGTGGGCAATGACAGTGGGACCTGGAGGGGCGTGGTTGGGAGGAATGGCCCACCTGATCTGAACTCGAGTGGTGTTTTGTTGTTGGACTTCTGTGCTCGTCATGGATTGTCCATCACAAACACCATGTTCAGGCATAAGGGTGTCCATATGTGCTCTTGGCACCAGGACACCCTAGGTCGCAGTTCAATGATCGACTTTGTTGTCGTTTCATCTGACCTGCGGCCGCATGTCTTGGACACTCGGGTGAAGAGAGGGGCGGAGCTCTCCACCGACCACTACCTGGTGGTGAGTTGGCTCCGATGGCGGGGGAGGAAGCCGGTCCGACCGGGCAGGCCCAAACGCACTGTGAGGGTTTGCTGGGAACGTCTGGCGGAGTCCCCTGTGAGGCGGAGCTTTAACTCCCACCTCCGGGAGAACTTTAAACACGTCCCGAGGGAGGCGGGGGACATTGAGTCTGAATGGACCATGTTCCACGCCTCTATTGCTGAGGCGGCTAGTTGGAGCTGTGGCCGCAAGGTTGTCGGTGCATGTCGTGGCGGCAACCCTCGAACCCGCTGGTGGACACCAGCGGTGAGGGAAGCCGTCAAGCTGAAGAAGGAGTCCTATCGGGCTTTTTTGGCCTGTGGGACTCCGGAAGCAGCTGATGTGTACCGGCAGTCGAAGCGGCAGGCGGCTCAGCTGGTCGCCGAGGCAAAAACTCGGGCGTGGGAAGAGTTCGGAGAGGCCATGGAGAAAGACTTCCGTACGGCTTCGAAGCGATTCTGGTCCACCATCCGGCGTCTCAGGAGGGGGAAGCAGTGCAGCACCAACACTGTTTACAGTGGGGGTGGTGTGCTGCTGACCTCGACTCGGGACGTCGTGCGTCGGTGGGCGGAATACTTCGAAGACCTCCTTAATCCCACCAACACGTCTTCCATTGAGGAAGCAGAGCCTGAGGACTCTGGGTCGGGTTCTCCCATCTCTGGTGCTGAGGTTGCCGAGGTTGTTAAAAAGCTCCTCGGTGGCAAGGCTCCGGGGGTGGATGAGATTCACCCTGAGTACCTTAAGGCTCTGGATGTTGTGGGGCTGTGTTGGTTAACGCGGCTCTGCAACATTGCGTGGACATCGGGGGCAGTTCCCCTGGATTGGCAGACTGGGGTGGTGGTCCCCCTATTTAAAAAGGGGGACCGGAGGGTGTGTTCCAACTACAGAGGAATCACACTCTTAAGCCTCCCTGGTAAGGTCTATTCAGGGGTTCTGGAAAGGAGGGTCCGTCGGATAGTCGAATCTCGGATTCAGGAAGAGCAGTGTGGTTTTCGTCCTGGCCGTGGAACACTGGACCAGCTCTATACCCTCAGCAGGATTCTTGAGGGGGCATGGGAGTTTGCCCAACCAGTCTACATGTGTTTTGTGGATCTGGAGAAGGCATTCGACCGTGTCCCCCGGGGGATCCTGTGGGGGGTACTCCGGGAGTATGGAGTACCGGACCCTTTAATAAGGGCTGTCAGGTCTCTGTACGACCGGTGTCAGAGTCTGGTCCGCATTGCCGGCAGTAAGTCGGACTCGTTTCCGGTGAGAGTTGGACTCCGCCAAGGCTGCCCTTTGTCACCGATTCTGTTCATAACTTTTATGGACAGAATTTCTAGGCGCAGCCAAGGTGTTGAGGGGATCCGCTTTGGTGACCTTAGGATTGCGTCTCTGCTATTCGCGGATGACGTGGTCCTATTGGCTTCATCAGGGCGTGATCTACAGCTCTCACTGGAGCGGTTCGCAGCCGAGTGCGAAGCGGCCAGGATGAAAATCAGTGCCTCCAAATCCGAGACCATGGTCTTGAACCGGAAAAGGGTAGAGTGCCTTCTCCGGGTTGGGGAGGATGTCCTGCCCCTAGTGGAGGAGTTCAAGTATCTTGGGGTCTTGTTCACGAATGAGGGGAAGATGGAGCGGGAGATCGACAGGCGGATTGGTGCAGCGTCTGCTGTGAAGCGGGCGCTGTACCGATCCGTTGTGGTGAAGAGAGAGCTGAGCCAAAAGGCGAAGCTCTCGATTTACCGGTCGATCTACGTTCCTACCCTCATCTATGGTCACGAGCTTTGGGTCGTGACCGAAAGAACGAGATCCCGGATACAAGCGGCTGAAATGAGTTTTCTCCGTAGTGTGTCTGGGCTCTCCCTTAGAGATAGGGTGAGGAGCTCAGTCATCCGGGGAGGACTCAGAGTAGAGCCGCTGCTCCTCCACGTCGAGAGGAGCCAGTTGAGGTGGCTCGGGCATCTGGTCAGGATGCCTCCTGGACGCCTCCCTGGAGAGGTGTTCCAGGCACGTCCCACCGGGAGGAGGCCCAGGGGAAGACCCAGGACACGCTGGAGGGACTATGTCTCCCGGCTGGCCTGGGAACGCCTTGGGGTTCCTCCTGAGGAGCTGGCCCAAGTGGCTGGGGAGAGGGACGTCTGGGCCTCCCTACTGAAGCTGCTACCCCCGCGACCCGACCCCGGATAAGCGGAAGACAACGGACGGACGGACGGACCAAAGTTTAACTTGGCAGTGGTTACAACTAACTTGTTTCTGTCATATTTGTTGCTGGAAGAACTTTAAACTGAAATGCTTGCTAACTCGATATGTTTGCATGTTTATTTGACGTTAACACGCGTTTTTTTGTTGTTGCTTTCTCGCGTGCATATAGTGAATGGCAGGGAAAAAACAGGCAAAAACACATGGATACTTTGAAGCAAGAAGCGACTTCACCGACGGCGTCGATGCAGACCCCGCTCCGCTCCGCACAAAACTTGTTCCGGCCGCCAACTCACCGCCTTCCCCATGTCGGCTTTGTTATTTTCCGGCCAGCACCTTTCTTCCTCTTTGAATCCGAGGCTTGGCTGACAGCGAGGTTATTGGTGCATTATCGCCACCTACTGTTCTGATTCAAACCCCTACACCGCAGCAACAGACCTTCACAAAATAAAAGCATGTGAGCAACATGCGTTAACGTGCGTTAAAGTAAATATCGCCGTTAATAGTCTAATGAATTAATGCGAAATTAACGCGTTAACTTGCCCAGCCCTAATTTTAGCTAAATATTTTAGCCTAAAATATTTAGTCTAAAATATTAAGACTAAAATATTAGAGTTACTAAGAGTTACTAAGTAAGGTGTGAAAAATATTTGTGTCTCTTTTCTTTCCAGCTTCTGGAAGGTGATGCAAAAGTTTATTCTGATCATAATCATAATCATTGTTGTCATTATTTAAAGAGCACTTTAACACGAGGTAAAACAAAGTGCCAAACATCAGAAATACATCAGATAAGAGATAATAATGAAATGCTTGGTTGTTAAAATAGCAATAGGTTTAAATTGTGTATAATTAGCCTAAAAGTAAATTGGAATATGGATGTGTTGACGTCTGTTAAATTCAGGTTTTCTTTTTTATTATTATTTCAGCTGACATCTCCTGTTGACGTGAGTTCAGTTTGACATTGGCGTCTGTTTAGTTCAGTTTGTCAGTTTATGAATTTGCTCTAATGACAGTTCAACTTTAAAAATAGGCCCTCTGTCCGTGATGTAAAAGTAGCATGTAAAATGGAAATATTTGGATGGATGGATTTTATGAATAGGTCTTTTTTATGGATGTACTTTGTTAAAATAAATCCAATAAAAAACATGTATTGGGCTATCAGATGTTTGTGAAACACAGGATTCCAGGAACACAAAAGAAAGATGCATTTGCTGCAGGGACCTGTGTGGGGTAGGTTTGTGTTTTTTTTTGGGGGGGGGGGGGGTAACAGATGGAGCACCGGCAATGGTTGGGAGATAGGCAGGGACCGTGTCACTGCTCTCTGAGAAAGTGACCAACAGCGGAGGTGAGAAACTAATCAAATATCACTGTATAATACACCAAGAAGCCCTCGCTCATCATACACTTGAAGTGAAACAAGTCATGGACATTGTTGTAAAGACAGTTAATTTCCTGAAGTCCAGAGATCTGAATCACTGCCAATTCAAGACCTTTTTGGAGCAATCAGAGGCACATTTTGGTGACATCATAACCTTCACTGCCATCAGATGGCTGACCAGTGGTGCCACAATGAAGCATTTTTATTAACCTGAGGAAAGAAATGAGACTTCATGTGACAGTTAAGTGACCCTAAATGGCTCTGTGACCTAGCGCTCCTAGTTGACATGAATACTTGTCTCAGTGATCTCAATGTGAAGTTGCAGGGCCATGGAAAGCTCATTTCCACATTATTTGACCACGACAAAGCTTTCTGGTGAAATGGAATTTCTTTCTGTTTTTCCATTGTTTTTCCTTCTGCGGCCCTGATTCCAACGTTGGGTTCCTAAATTGGCCCTCAGGTATCAAAATTTTGAGAACCCCTGCTATAAGAGCTCCATACAACAATGAAATTGTATATGTAAATAGAAAGAATGTGCATACTTCTAATTTGCAAGTCATATACCCAACAAATGGTAAATAGCTTGTACTTGTATAACGCTTTATCAAGTCCGACAACCCCAAAGCAACATCAGTCTTTCACCCATTCACGTGCACATTCACACCCTGATGGTGGTGAGCAATACTAGTAGCCACAGCTGCCCTGGGGCAGACTGACAGAGGCGAGGCTGCCATACATAGGTGCCACCAGGCCCTCTGACCACCGTCAGTAGGCAATACAGGTGAAGTGTCTTGCCCAAGGACACAGCAACTGAGACAGTCGGAGCAGGGGATCGAACAGGATGAACTCCCTAACTCCTGCGACAGTGGTGCAGGAGTTAGTAACAAATTTAGTAGCACAATGGCCTGGCTCTACAGTGTTGGGAATAGACTGCAGGCAGGCGCCATACGTGATGTCTTGCTTCTTGGTAAATCCATGGAAACACATTTTGGACATTCTACCTATTCGGGCTGATGTATACTGATGCATTCTTCTGCTATAACCTACAGGGGGCAGTGGCTAGCCCTTCAGGCGTTAGCTACTAACCCCTTTTCCCAAGCCCCAAAGCGTCAGAGGATGAGCACTTCAATTACACTTACACCCGTGCGCGATCCTCTGTGAAAAGTGCCATCAGCCTCCTAAAATGCCGGTGGCAGTGTTTGGATGCGTTGGTGGGGAGACTTTAATATCATCCGAGGAAGGTGTGCAAGATCATCAAGGTGTGTGGCATGCACTGAGGCATGGCATCCATCTCCCTCCTCCTCAGAATGATGAACCTGACCCACAGCTGCCACCCAGACAAGAGCAATTTCAACACGATACTCAGCTCCATGATCACACAACGATTGACACAGCTATAAGGTTCACTCTTTAAGAAGTTATTAGATTGTGCGTGATATTTCACACATAATGTCACATTTTGCTATATGGTTATTATTTCCCACATTTCAATAACTGTTTCTTTGATTTTGAAAGACAGCATTCGTCAGCACCCATCCTTATTCAGAAGCACCATGCATTTGGGGCGCACTGATGTTGAGGAAAGCTGGACCCTCTGTGCCCATCTCACTCTCTCTCCCATACCCTCCTCACCAGGACCATTCTCGCCACCTGTCGGCCCAAGAAGCCCAGAGGACGGCAATACAATATATTAGCCCACTGTGCCTTCATCTCAGATTTGTACATTAAATAAAATGAAACGGTGCTTTACCTGGCTTCGCTGTGGTTTCTGCCAGATTGGTGACACGCTTGCCTATCCTAGTATGGAGACGCTCCTCCTTTCAAAACCCATCAGCCTGGGTGCGCCCTTAGCTCCACTTGTGGCTGACATACTCTGGCGGTGGCGTGTCAGAGATTTTTTTTTTTACATCTGCCCACTTTTTTTCTCTTCAGCCATGGTCATCTGTGTGCCACTCACTGCATTAACAGTAGTCACAACAGGTTGCCACTCAGTACACTTCTTTTTGTTTGACAGGCCAATACATAGCTGCCAAACAGGATGTGCTGTCATAGCCCAGTCTCACTGAAAAACTGTAATATCCATGTTGGTCCACAGGGGAAACATAGTATTGTCACACTTTAGCTCCTCAATGCATTTCAGTCTTAACTTTTATTTGACCTATTCATTTACATTGGCTTGTGACCAGGTCACGTGACTATCAAGTTTCCCCCAGTGTAAAAAGAGCATGACTGCCGTTCCCCGTGAAAAAGTAAGTATTTAAGCAAAACAACTGCATTTATATTAATTTTAATATCATTGCTAGTGAGAACTATGCATATTATTTCCATAATCTTTGTGCAGGGAAGGTAGCCAATCTTTCATTTATTAGTTTCGCCAAACATTTTCTCAGAAAGACGTGAGAAAATGACGTTTCATACCTACATCACCAAGTTATACCATGATTCCAGTACATAAGAAACAACATTCAAGCAAAACATCTGCAGTTATATGCATTTTGATGACATCTCTAGCAAAAAGTATGCATAATATATTTAGAATCTTTTTTTCAGGGAATGTAGACAACCTTTTGTCTATCAGTTTCGGTGAAGATTTCAGTGCATCTCAGAAAGACGAAGTTATGTTGCTAGGTGGTTGCTAAGAATGCAGTCATTTACGTCACCGACGTGTGCTGACCTCCACATTCATAAAAATCAATGTTTAAGAAAAACATTGCAGTACTTTGCAGTTTGATGATATCTCTAGCGAAAAGTATGCATAATATATTAATAATCTTCGTTCAGGGAGGATAGACAATCTTTAATTTATTAGTTTTGCCGATGGTTTCAGTGTAACACATTTTACCACGTGTATGCTGTAGCCATTTTGGGATATATCCCAAAATGATCATTTACCCATACTAGGCATGGATCTACTTCATTCCTGTCAGGAGAACCTTATATCTAACTTAACACTCATATATAAACAAAGTGGTATTGACTCTCATTTTGTATCTTTGTGAAGCCTTCCCAACTACCATTGAGTGTCTGGAGTAGAGTCTGTGCATGTGCCATAGATTTGTGAATGTCCGTTACACCCATGCTAAATGTGTAAAGTTAGATCCTAATGTGTAAAACAGCTGGAGGTATAACTTTCTAAGCAGGATTATACTTTATTGTTAACTTCAAAACAGGAAACAGCCTCACCTTACAATCTCTTGTGAAAACGTTTTCCTTTGCAGAAACTTTAACATGTGAAAGCGCAGTCAGTGCCACAGCTAATCAATCTGTGCTCAACACTTTTGCAAGCACATTTTCAATTAAGGACACATTTTAATCACTTATTGTTTGAAAATAACATTATCACTGTAGTGTGAATTTACTTATTACATTTTTTAAAATAAAATTTAATAAAAAAAAATTAATCCCAAAGGAAATTAAATGATTGTATAACTTGTGTTATTTGCGTTTCTTCAATGAGCTGTGGATGGCTGGATAGAGGAAGGATTTCCCGTAGTTCTCCAGAGAAGCTTCTCACTGAAGACACTTGTTGTTGTGTGACAATCTAAGGAAGAGGATGCTCAGGATTGTCCATAATATTCTTAATTTTATGAAAAATACTTCCTTGAAAAATCATGCCCAAAGGTTCTAGAGGAGTCCCCAGAACAGTGCTGCCTTTCTTTATTGAAGAAGCTCAACAAGCCTTTTTCAAGTCAGTTAGTGTGATGCTTCAAATCAATTGCATCTGATGCTACCCCAACAGATAATGGTGGAAGAGATAACACACTACACAACAGAAAAAATCTGCAGCATCTTGCTACAAACATTGTATTACCTAAGCTTCTTCAAGATGTTCAGTCTGCTTTGTCCCTTCTTTTAGACACTCTATAGGAAATTCCTATATAGGAATGGTGGCACTCTTGCCTCACAGTAAGAATTTCCTGGGTTTGTGTCCTGGGCTTGGCAGGAGCCTTTCTGTGTGGAGTTTTCATGTTCTCCGCTGTGTCTGCGTAGGTTTCCCCCAGGCACTCCGGTTTCTCCTACCCCTAAAAGACCGGCTGGCCATTAGTGGCAGCGCGGTCAGTTGCAGCATTCTCCATCTGATCTACGAAATTTCTTTGTATGTACCTTGTATGTATAATGACAAATAAAGCATCTTATCAAATGTTGTCAATTTACTACATTTAGAACAGCGCAGCATACGTGTTGCGGCCATCTTGTGATCGTATAAGTGGTAATGCTAGAATAGTTTACCTGTATCAGTCAAATAGTGAACATATCTTTCCTGAATATCACTTTAACAGATATATTATGGCAACAACAAAACACTGTTGCGTTGGTATCTGCTAGAGCGATCTGTGATATGATGATTGCGACAGCTGAAGGGAGTTTTTTCTATTGATTGCCAAGAAATGTCAATGTTGGATACAAGCTTGTAACCAAGTGGACTTTACTATGGAATCTTACCAAAGACACCTATATGATCACTATATTTCCTCGTTTGTGAGTAGCCTGAATGTCCAGACCTAATACTACAGCATCTGTGCAGGTAGGCTACGTTTATTTGGCTTTTTCTCAGCGGAATGAAAACATCACACAATCCATGAGGGGTGTTCTTGTGAGCTTCAGTGTTACATAGTCTGCTTATTGTAAGTGACTGGATTATTTTTCTCTAAAGTCACTTGCACCTCTCATGAGATTGCTGTTTTGTGGGTTTGTTTTTAAACATTAAGTCATTTTTCTGGGCTTTTTCTCGACAGAACCCCTTTTTCTGGTTATCGTGGCGTTCGACAAGAGCTATTAGCTAGAGATTTCATCAAAACGCATATAACTGCAGATGTTTTGCTTAAATGTTGTTTCTTATGTACCGGGATTTCTGTGCAACTCGGTGACTTAGTTTCCTCACATTTTTCTGAGAAAATGTTTGGCGAAACTAATGAATGACAGATTGGCTACCTTCCCTGCACGAAGATTATGAAACTAAAATGCATACTTCTCGCTAGCAATGATATTAAAATGAATATAAATGCAGTTGTTTTGCTTAAATTTTTACTTTTCCACGGGGAACGGCAGTCATGTTCTTCTTACGCTGGGGGGAAACTTGATAGTCAAGTGACCTGGTCGCAAGCCAATGTAAATGAATAGGTCAAATGAAAGTAAAGATTGAAATACATTGAGGAGCTAAATTGTGACAATACTACGTTTCCACCTGTGTGGATATCACACTTTTTTCAGTAAGACTGGGTTGGTTGTCGACCCCCCCCCACCTCACTCAACAACACATCTATTTCTGCCTTGGTAACACTGCATTTTTTGGCTGTCTTCTCTATGTTTGCGTTTGCAACCCATGAAATGAAATTGATCAGCTGGCTCATTTAAATATATATTAACATTCATGAGGTACTTTGCATTGAACATTTATAATTGAATGTGGGCGTGTAGAGCTGACCAGACTCCACTCCGGCAAAGCTGCAGGCCCCGATGGTGTATTCCCCAGGTTGCTCAAAGCTTGTGCCTACCAGCTGTGTGGAGTACTTAGCCTAGTCTTCAGCCTGAGTCTGCACCTCCACAGAGTCCCCGTGCTGTGGAAGACGGCGTGCCTCGTTCCTGTGCCAAAGACGCCGCGTCCTAGCGGCCCTCAGGACTACAGACCGGTGGCACTGACGTCCCATATCATGAAGACCTTTGAGAGGCCAGTCCTGGAGCAGCTAAGGCCCATGGTCAGGCCCTTCACCAATCCACTACAGTTCGCCTACCAGCCCCGCCTGAGAGTTGAGGACAGCATCATCTTCCTGCTGAACAGAGTCTACACTCATCTGGACAAGCCGGCGAGCACTGTGAGAATCATGTTCTTTGATTTCTCCAGTGCTTTCAACACCATCCGTCCGGCTCTACTGGGTGAGAAGATGACTGTGATGCAGGTGGAGGCCCCCATCGTGTCCTGGATTGTTGATTACCTGACGGGCAGACCACAGTATGTACGCATACAGAACTGTGTGTCTGACAGGGTGGTCAGCAACACTGGGGCCCCTCAGGGGACTGTCCTCTCCCCCTTCCCCTTCACCCTTTTCACCTCAGACTTCAACTATTGCACTGAGTCCTGCCACCTTCAGAAGTTTTCTGATGACTCAGCAATAGTTGGCTGCATTGAAAAGGGTGATGAGAGTGAATATAGGACTGTGGTGGGCAACTTTGTCACTGGGAGTGAGCTGAACCATCTGCAGCTCAACGTGACAAAGACTAAGGAGCTAATAGTGGATCTGAGGAGGACAAAAACACCTGTGACCCCTGTTTCCATCCAGGGGGTCCCTGTTGACACTGTGGAGGAGTATAAGTACCTGGGAGTGTACTTTAACAACAAGCTGGACTGGACTAGAAACACCGAGGCGGTCTACAAAAAGGGCCAAAGCCGACTCTTTTTCCTGAGGAGGCTGAGGTCCTTTAACATCTGTGGGACGATGCTGAGGATGTTTTATGAGTCTGTTGTTGCCAGTATGATCTTCTTTGCTGTCTCATGGTGGGGCAGCGGGCTGAGGGTCGCTGACAACAACAGACTGAACAAACTGATCAGGAGGGCCGGTGATGTTGTGGGGGAGGAGCTGGACACTCTGACGACCGTGGCAGAGAGGAGGATGGTGTCCAGGCTCCAGTTCATCTTAGACAATGTCTCACACCCTCTCCATGACACACTGGCCCAGCAGAGGAGCTCCTTCAGCAGAAGACTCCTCTTACCCAGATGCACCACAGAGCGCCACAGGAAATCATTCCTGCCTGTGGTCATCAATCTCTACAACGCCTCCCTCAGTGATTCAGACACCCCCCCCCCCTCTGTAACTGACATTTATTCATTATCTGCACTGTTCATGTTCTTGCACAAGTCACAACCACTTTACTTGGATTTATAGTTAAACATATGTATGTATATATATATATATATATATATATATATATATATATATATATATATATATATATATATATATATATATATATGTATGTAGCGGGTTCAAGGCAACCCTCGAACCCGCTACATAGGGAGGGAAGCCGTCAAGCTGAAGAAGGAGTCCTACCGGGCTTTTTTGGCCTGTGGGACTCCGGAAGCAGCTGATGTGTACCGGCAGTCGAAGCGGCAGGCGGCTCGGCTGGTCGCCGAGGCAAAAACTCGGGCGTGGGAAGAGTTCGGAGAGGCCATGGAGAAAGACTTCCGTACGGCTTCGAAACGATTCTGGTCCACTATCCGGCGTCTCAGGAGGGGGAAGCAGTGCAGTACCAACACTGTTTACAGTGGGGGTGGTGTGCTGCTGACCTCGACTCGGGACGTCGTGCGTCGGTGGGCGGAATACTTCGAAGACCTCCTTAATCCCACCAACACGTCTTCCATTGAGGAAGCAGAGCCTGAGGACTCTGGGTCGGGTTCTCCCATCTCTGGTGCTGAGGTTGCCGAGGTTGTTAAAAAGCTCCTCGGTGGCAAGGCCCCGGGGGTGGATGAGATTCGCCCTGAGTACCTTAAGGCTCTGGATGTTGTGGGGCTGTGTTGGTTAACGCGGCTCTACAACATTGCGTGGACATCGGGGGCAGTTCCCCTGGATTGGCAGTCTGGGGTAGTGGTCCCCCTATTTAAAAAGGGGGACCGGAGGGTGTGTTCCAACTACAGAGGAATCACACTCTTAAGCCTCCCTGGTAAGGTCTATTCAGGGGTTCTGGAAAGGAGGGTCCGTCGGATAGTTGAATCTCGGATTCAGGAAGAGCAGTGTGGTTTTCGTCCTGGCCGTGGAACACCGGACCAGCTCTTTACCCTCAGCAGGATTCTTGAGGGGGCATGGGAGTTTGCCCAACCAGTCTACATGTGCTTTGTGGATCTGGAGAAGGCATTCGACCGTGTCCCCCGGGGGATCCTGTGGGGGGTACTCCGGGAGTATGGAGTACCGGACCCTTTAATAAGGGCTGTCAGGTCTCTGTATGACCGGTGTCAGAGTCTGGTCCGCATTGCCGGCAGTAAGTCGGACTCGTTTCCGGTGAGAGTTGGACTCTGCCAAGGTTGCCCTTTGTCACCGATTCTGTTCATAACTTTTGTGGACAGAATTTCTAGCCGCAGCCAAGGTGTTGAGGGGATCCCTTTTGGTGGCCTTAGGATTGCGTCTCTGCTATTCGCGGATGACGTGGTCCTGTTGGCTTCATCAGGGCGTGATCTACAGCTCTCACTGGAGCGGTTCGCAGCCGAGTGCGAAGCGGCCGGGATGAAAATCAGTGCCTCCAAATCCGAGACCATGGTCTTGAACCGGAAAAGGGTAGAGTGCCTTCTCCGGGTTGGGGAGGATGTGCTGCCCCTAGTGGAGGAGTTCAAGTATCTTGGGGTCTTGTTCACGAATGAGGGGAAGATGGAGCGGGAGATCGACAGGCGGATTGGTGCAGCGTCTGCTGTGAAGCGGGCGCTGTGCCGATCCGTTGTGGTGAAGAGAGAGCTGAGCCAAAAGGCGAAGCTCTCGATTTACCGGTCGATCTACGTTCCTACCCTCATCTATGGTCACGAGCTTTGGGTTGTGACCGAAAGAACGAGATCCCGGATACAAGCGGCTGAAATGAGTTTTCTCCGTAGTGTGTCTGGGCTCTCCTTAGAGATAGGGTGAGGAGCTCAGTCATCCGGGGAGGACTCAGAGTAGAGCCGCTGCTCCTCCACGTCGAGAGGAGCCAGTTGAGGTGGCTCGGGCATCTGGTTAGGATGCCTCCTGGACGCCTCCCTGGAGAGGTGTTCCGGGCACGTCCCACCGGGAGGAGGCCCAGGGGAAGACCCAGGACACGCTGGAGGGACTATGTCTCCCGGCTGGCCTGGGAACGCCTTGGGATTCCTCCTGAGGAGCTGGCCCAAGTGGCCGGGGAGAGGGACGTCTGGGCCTCCCTACTGAAGCTGCTACCCCCGCGACCCGACCCCGGATAAGCGGAAGAAGATGGACGGACGGACGGATATATATACATGTATATATTGACTTATATATGTATTTATTTATATTACTTTGTGTGGAATGTTGTGAATATATATATATAAAAATGTGTGTATATCTGGAGCATGTAACAAAAGTAATTTCCCTCTGGGATTATTAAATCATGTCTGATTCTGATTCTGATAGAGGGTAGATCGTGAGAAGGAACCTGGTACGTCAACGTTCAAGTGGAGCTGTTCATGCTGGTGTGTATGTGCATGATTTTATAAATCAGAATTTTTTATCTGTGTTCACCATTTTCTGTTTTTTAGGCGTACGTACACTTTTAGTATGTATTATATGCAGTTTTAAAAATGAGACTCCAGATCAGTGTGGACGCACAGCCTAAATGACAAAATATCTTTGTGACTACACCTAATCTTGTCTCCATGTGGATGGGGCCTGAATGAAAGTAAATGTCTTTATTTTCAGTGGTAAGAATTTACTTTTATTCAGTGGTTACTTTTATTTTCTGAGCATTAGTTACCTTGACCTCATAAATTATCCACACAAGGGCAGTTAAAAGAATTGAAACTATAATCTAAAAGTTTAGGTTTACCCTGCTGATTTTGCTCATCTTATGTAAACATGATGCATACACCCTGCCATCACTGACATGAACCTGACAAGAGAGAAGCACCCTTGGTGTTCAACTCACTAAAATTAAATTATACTATGGCAGAGCAATAATTGATCACAATTAATAAGCAAAATTAGCCACAGATAAAGATTGCTGAAAGCAAATGTAAAGTTAGGTCTAAAGTTGATTTCCTAAGTTGTAGGCGGTTTGCTAAATGATCTTGCTGAAAAAATATTTACCTTTAGATAGAGAGGAGGGAAATCAGTCACTAAACTAACAGACATCCATCCCTATACAAATTACTCTAATTTATATCATTAACTGAAGGTGGCTATGCCTCTCTGCATGTGAGCTGCTGGGAAGCATTTACTTTTTCCACCTCGCTCAACAAACTATTCCTTCAAGCTCAGATCCAGTTTCTTTTTCAGTCATGCAACATTAACTGCACTTTAAAAATCAGTAGCTTGATATGCATTCTCACAAATTAGGCTATTAAGGTCATTGATGTGCCAGAAACAGCCCTCAAATTTTCATGCCTGTGTATCAATGCAGCATTATTGAACAAGTTCCTGTGTTTTTTTTTAAACAACCACATAAGCACATATTTTCTTTTTAATTTTTAAAAGCCTCACTGTGAATTTGTAACACCTCATTTACACTCAAAAGACATTTGGGATAAATGTGACTAACACTAGATGAAGCTCAATTTAGCTACCTTAAAATATTTTTTTTTTTGTTCTTTTTGAAAACCTTTAAAGCCATGAAGTAGCAGAGGTAGGCAGAGTAGCCAAAACTTATACTCAGGTAAGAATAGAATTACTTCAACTTATTTTTACACAAGTAGATGTAAAAACTAATCATCCAAAAAAATAATCAAGTAAGAGTAAAACAATATTTGATTGAAAGGCTACTCAAGTACTGAGCAACTGTTTAATAAAATAATCTCATTTAATTTGCACTAAGTGATGAAAAATGACACAGAAATATAAACTTATGTTCAAAACCTGGTATTTTGAACAATCAAACAAAAAATATTAGTGGTACATAGTGATGGATGGATAGATGGTATTGTGTTTTATATAATATTCTCTAACCAAGCTCTGTGGTTAGAGGCATGTACACTAAAATCATATTACCCAATGGTGGACTCTATGTACTTGTTAGGTGACATCTGTAGGCAATTGGCTGCTTTGGATCTCATTCAAAAGGAACCAGTAAAAGGGACTGAATATGTGTGCAGACAAAACTGTTCAGACATTGTGGAATAATTATTGCCTCTCCTTGCAGTTGTGGCCCTTGATTCATATGGAGGCCTCTGCTCCACAGGCATGGGGTTTCTTTCCAAAGTTCCCTTCTGCAGTCCTCTGGATGGATGCAAGGCGTCCCTGTTGTGGGCAGCCTGGCCTCTGTGGTCCATGGGGCTGCTGGTTACCTGGTCTTGGGGTCCTCTCTGTGTACTTCTGGTGGCTAGAGGAGAAATGGCAGTGGCCCTCTAAACCTATCACTAAGCACAATTCATATAAGGCCTATACCACATACTTTGCATGTTCACACACACACACACACACACACACACACACACACACACACACACACACACACACACACACACACACACACACACACACTTATGCACTCTTAGTACAGTAGCGTGTTGCCTTGTAGTTTTCTCCATCAGTCTCAACAGTTTTGTTCGATGTCCTTGCTGCTGGTATTGTTGCTGTGTGTTTTTTCTTTTTCTTTGGCTTGTTTTGTCTTGTTGCAGGTGTTGCTGTTTGTTTTCCCAGATTTCCCCGTTGTGAAGGTGCGTTCACATTGAAATCAAATGTGGCAGGATGAGTGACAGATTTACATGATATCCCTATGCACAGGCGCAACACAGAAGAGACGTGACGCTAAACGAGGCCACAGAGGCAATTCTAGAGACCAAAACACGTGATTTGGCCGATTGAAGCGAAGCCACAGCGACACAACACCTGCAGTGGATGTGAAGCGACAGTTGTTGGAGTTGAAAAATCTGAACTTATCACGCCGCAATAACCAGTCAGGAATTGGATGTGACGTGGGGTGAAGGATTGTGGCGGAGACGAAGATGTTTTCATTCAACGTTGAAGACAAGCTGATAGTGGTGGTCTGCGGTTAGCCTGAGTTTTATGACTCAACCAGTTATTACTACCGAGGCAAGTCCAGAAAGGAGCAAGCCTGGAGAAGAGTGAGTGAGAAGACTGGAGTGGCAATTAAGTGAAAGTGTCACTAGATAGCGCCATTGTACTACTGTATTTCTGGCTTGTCGCCCGCTGTGCAATTGCATTCGCCTGCTGTGCAAACGGTCAGCGATATGTCACGTGAACGACAACAGGCAAAAGTGGCAACCATGGTGCCACGGTGCCATTCTCATTCAATGTGAATGCCACTTTACATGCTGCAGTGCCTGCATGTCAGCGTGTGGTTCCTTGCCGCTGAGTTCTGTTATCTCCTGCCATTAGGTTCATGCAGCTTTGTGTCCAAGCAATAGAGAGGCAAAGGGAAGGAAAAGATGTGGTAGAAAAAAGTGTACAAGCAATAGGGATTACCGCAACCTGGAGAGGATTGTGAAACAAAACCCATTCAAAAATGTGAGGGAGATTCACAAAGAGTGGACTGCAGCTGGATCTTCAAGAACCACCAGCACAGACGTACAGTATGCAAGACGTGTTTCAGCTGTCGCATTCCTTGTGTCAAGCCACTCTTGAACAAGAGACAGTGATAGAAGCATCTCGCCTGGGCTAAAGACAAAAAGGACTGGACTGCTGCTGATTGATCCAAACTTATGTTCTCTGATGAAAGTAAATTTTGCATTTCCTTTGGAAATCAAGGTCCCAGAGTCTGGAGGAATAGAGGAGAGGCACAGAATCCACGTTGCCTGTCCAGACAGCAGGCGAAAAGCCAGAAATACAGCAGTACAATGGCACTATCTAGTGACGCTTTCACTTCCTTGCCACTCCAGACTCACCACTCAATCTTCTCCGGGCTTGCTCCTTTCTAGACTTGTCTCTGTAGTAATAATTGGTTGAGTCATAAAAGTTCAGCTTTCTCAACTCTAACAACTGTCGCTTTGCATCCATCGCTGGTTTCATGTGGCTCTGGCATCGATTTAATTGCCAAAATCACGGGTTTTGCATCACTAGAATTGCCTTTGCGGCTACGCATAGCGTCACATCACATCGCTCCCATGTGGCATCTGCGCATAGCGATATCATGTAAATCTGTCTCTTGGCCTGACACATTCGCGTTCAATGTGAATGCACCGTAACAATGCAGAAGAGTTGTAGGCCACTATAAGGACAACCTGGGCTCTCATAACACCTGAGCAGTGCCACAGATTGATGAACTCCATGCCAACCCACATTGCAGCAGTAATCCAGGGAAAAGGAGCCCCAACTAAGTATTCCCATAACCTGCATTGAATTGTATTTCTTTCTTAACATCTCCTGACAGCATGCAACATCAACGATACTAGTTGACATGACAGAACAATTACAACATGCCTGATAGCAACGCATTCTTAAAAACCTTTCTCCTTTTTATTATATGCATGGTCCATGCGAGTTAACAAACTCTTCTTCCTGATTATTACAGCCATGCACAACGTCAACTTCTGACGAAACTACACCTTGCGTAGCCTGGTTAATTCGCTCCAAACCAGTGGATGGATTTTTTTTTGCAGCATTTTGAAAGTTCACTCAAAATTTGTATGACAATTGGATGGAAAACATGGCTTGTGTCTCTTTCCTTTGTTTCTTTCTGTTACTCTCCCCTTCTTCCTCTGTCATGTTTGGCATCAGTTTGTACTTAATACCTTAACAGCAATAAAATAAATCATCAATGGTTGGGCATCAAGGGAGGATTTTTTTAGGTGTAAAGCCTCTCTTGGTAAAACAAATATGTTTGGCATATCTACAGCAGCCAGGGCACCATTCTGCTTGCCATTAAGCTGGACATGAAAAGGAAAAAGACGTGCACCTATGTACAAGACCACCAACATGTATACATAACTGCAAATGTAAAAGCACATGAAAAAGAATGAAAATGGTTTCTAAACTGTATGTGTCATAAAACTGCAGACTGCCAACTGAAAAGTTGAGCTTACTGGGAAGTAAATACTGTAAAACTAGCCAATTAACAGTATAAGCCCTTAAACATTTGCCATTGAACAGTACTGAGTTTGTAAAATCGGTGGTTGACATAAAGGCATACAAATAAGGCCTGATAATGTACAGAACAAAGTGGAGAGGAACAAAAGCTGTTGGTTGGTGCCAATCATCATTGGTGTTTAAAAAAAAAGCTTGATTGTAGAGATCAGTTTTAACAAACTCCTAGGACCCAAAGATGACTGTTCTGATTATTTTTTTATTTATTTTTTTTATTGACAACAAATAAATAATATATGACTCAACAGATAATATCATGGTTTATACATCTGACAACAGTGCTTACACTAGGTCATTATGAACAAATAAATGTTGACAGCAAGTGGTGTGGTAAAGCATCACTACTTTTTTTGATTGTTTTTTTTTCTTTGCAGGTGATACTTTGACACTACATTTCACGGATAATTTTTTTAATGTTATATTTATGATAAAAATCAATCCAAGAGCTATTCTCAAACAGTTAGTACAAGTTTTTGAATACAATCATTAGGTAATATCAATATTTACATCTTAAAATATGTTCGTTGAGCCGTTGGGTATGGAACATTACAATAATACCACTAAATATCCATGTAATATGCAAGTACATATCTTTGTATTTTTTATGTAAGAAAAAAAACTATACTTCAACTTTTTGTTACTCACTGAAGGATAAGGAAACAGACATAATATGACTAATCTATAGCCAAAGGCTTGTGAGAGGTACTTTATGTGTTACAGCACACAAAGAAATTTTTGGAAAACACCATGACCCTTTATTTCAAAGATTAGAGCAGAAACATTAGGGCTACACACTGCAGTTCTTCTCTCTGCTTTTTTGATGAATTCAACAGAAATGTCTGACATATGTAGACAAGAAAAACAAAGGGTGTTTAATTTCAACTACAGGAGTAACTCTTGGTGGTGAACATGGAGATATCAAAACCTGTCAAACAAGAAGACTGGTTTGGTTTCCTATGGTGTGAGAAGCATAGACTGTAGGTGTTAAGAAATGTGTTCCTTCATCTTAACTTCAAATGGCTCTGTAAGCTGGGCAAATATCCCCTCTCATTTTCACAGGGCAAGCTTGACCCTGGCTGCCCCACAAAGGCATACCTGACAGTGACAGATGAGGCCGAGTGTTGAGTTAGAGGGGAGATGGAGGTAGGTGAGGTGGAGGGAGTGAAGGTAGGAGTCCCATCGTGGGATGGCTGCCATCCCCAGTAGAAACTCTGACTCACTGGCCTTAGCGTGTTACCATTCAGGCTGGCTGCTCTTTGCCCAGGGGCAGCCTCTGTGAGTACACACTTTCACACCTGGACAAACAGCTCGACAGGCCAGGAAAAGCAGCCCATCCTTAAATACCCCTCTCTCTCTCACTGGCTATCCACCTTCTGCATTTTCCCTGTCCAAGAACACTCACTGTTGGATGTCATCTAACCTCTAGTTCTTTGCTTCTCCTTAATTGTCAGTCCCTTTTCTTTCTGCCTTCAGCTGGAAATATATTGTTGTATAATGAGCAATGATGCATTTTGTTGTAAATCTGTTTTTAAGCACTCCTTGTACATATGGCTATCATGTGCGTTTTTTTAAAACAGAAAGACAAAAATAAACGCAATTCTGGCTTTAAATAAAAAACATACAATTTTGTAAGCAGCATCCATCTACGCATAATTACCATTGATAGGTTATTATCATGTTTGACAACCAAACTTGAACTGTATATGTCTGATCAGTGCCTGACAGCAACAATCACAATTGATAGATTGTTAAGACGGAGACAAAATGACTCACAACATATAATGCGCTGATTAATATATGAATGTAAAAAATAATTTAAATGGAACTTAAATATAACTTAAAAAAGTATAACACTCTCAATAAATAGTTGTACTATTTACACCATTGTTATGAGACTCAAAATGTCACTACAATACCAAAACTATAGAAGCAGCAAAGATTTCAGGCATGAGGTACAGCAAATGGATCATGTGATGACTACAGTAGACAGGAGATGTCCTCATCTGATGCACAAATGTATACTTCCACCCATGACTGTGTTTGTTAGCTATGGTTTATGGGTAAATTTTCCAATTTTAAGAAGATTTTTTTTCCGAGTTGATGTAGTGACATTCTGATGCCTTTTGTGGTAATTACAATCAGCTGTTTTGGTATCTAGATATTGACATAATATGATATAATTATTACATAATTATGATATAATTATGCAGAGGAGACAGCTGATTATGCTAGAATAAGTTTATATCTATTTACATAGTGTGTGACTGATTAATTTAAACAGTTGGAATGGCTTTTCTATGACCATGGTCGCAGATAATGAACCATAGCATAGCAATGCATTTGGAGTGACTCCAGGTGAGTCACTCACCACTGGTTTGGATTATGTGTGAGCCAGCAGAATCTAAAATACAAACATTACATCTGGAATACATACAATAACCAGTAATATATACTTTTCATATAAAGTTTATAAATGTAATCATCAAAGATCCTGTAGCCTTCAGTGTCCTCTCAAAGTGTCATGTTTTGCAAAAGTTACAAAGTCTTTCAAGAGTCCATTTTGTTAGGGGTTTCTTCCTTTTCTATCTTCTGCATTTCTCCACTTTGCCTCTGAGACTTAAAATGTTATACACACACCAAGGCAACACACAAGACATAGCAATTGCAGTCTCAACTTTCAATATTTCATAATACATGTCATGAAAAACCATTGCTTTAGATCTAGTTGTTTTTTGATGATGTCTAAATGAATATATGATTCAATGTGGGAGTACCACCCTGCTTCATTACTGCCATCCAATGCAGACACCTTATTTAGGTTTCAGAGTAGCATAGCAATGTGTCATCTGCATAATGTCGTACAAGAACCAAGTAAAAACACAACTGGTAGAAAAGCAAAAGGCAACACAGGGAATCAAATTGCTAAATCCTATGCAGTTTGCCTTAGATCATCATTCTGATAATAGCAGCTCAATAAAAAAAAATTGAAAGATACACATTTGTCCTAACTAGAAAGTGCAGAAATTGAGGTCATTTATACAAACACTGATTAAATATGGCATGTTCTGAAACAAATTATATTTTGTGGAAAATATTTTCACATGTTCTTTGTATTTTCTTGCATTCTCAATGGTCTCCAAAAATATTGGTTATGAAATGACATGTAGGATAGTGTTTACAGGAAGCATTGTGAATGCCATAGCAGCCAAATATGAGTCAGAGAGAGAGAGAGAGAGACCTTAGCTCAAATGAAATGATGATCAACAATCATGCCAATTGTCACTATTATTGTGGTTGTTGCAAAAGAGAAGAAACAAAGTTTAGACCAAGATGCTAGGCAGACTACACCATCAAATGTTGCATGAAACTGATCAGTTTTCACGAGTTGGGAAAGAGGAGTAACAAAATAGAAATCTATCATAGCAGCTATATCGTTTAACAAAGTTACTTTATGGGAACACGCAACACGGAAAAATGCTGTTTAGAAGTGCACTTTGTACTGAAAAGGAGGCAGAATGAATAAATGAACAAAACTAGACCCAGCAGGTTTTCTTACAGAGGGTTAAGCATACTATGACTGGAAATGCTGTGCTGACATATACATCCAAATGTCATTTTAATGTATTACTCTGCAAACTACCCAGCGACATGAGAGAGTCTGTGGAAGCTAAGCATGCTGGCTGGTTGAGTGGTGGCGTGGGTTAGTGTTAGGGTTAGAGTTGCACACATCTAGTGAAGCCAACCCTTTATCCCTGTAATTTGTGTGAATGTGGTGTGTAGTACAGAGATCATGAAAGCCACAAGCCTTTGATAAGCATTAACTACATTCTGAACAGGAATGGGATGGATTTACTTTCAGCTTTTGTTTTCAGTTTGAGATGGTACTTGAGGTAACAAAGGTTTTATCTAACTCCATAAGGGAGGAGTATAGACTGAAACTAAAATCACCCCAAATCCTAAGTGAGGTTATGGACAACATTCTTTAAGTCATAATCAAGGTATACAGAGTTATTTGCGGGGGCAGCTGCATAAGAAGAGGGGTGCCAAGTGAGGTTCTGGATTTTCGTAAGTTGTTAGTGCATTTCACATGTGGTGTTGTCAACATGTCTTCTCTCTAAATGCAAGATGACAGAGTTGTGTAAGAACATGCAGGGAATGAATGAATGTTATTAGGATGAGCTGTAAGCAGCAAGAAAGACAAAGCTGTCTAAGCATACTATTTTATTATGGATAGAAAGAAGAAAGAGCCACACTAAATTTTTAAATGTTGATTTTTTTTCTATAAACAGCATTGTGCTAGACTGTTCTTTCTATAGTTGACTATTTTGAGTCTTTTTGTATTGCAGATTGCATTTTTGTGTCAAATCTGTGGCTTAAAACAATATGGCTACTTTATATTATCCCCACATCCACCGGCATTCAAGGTGTATGAGGATTTCTGTAAATCTCTATCAACATAATATATCTGCAAAACACAGAGCCAGCGTCGACACAGACCTAATCTTGCATGTTTTGATATACCTTTGGTTCAGTCATGTGATTGTAAAGTGAGGTAACTAAAATCAATACTAAAGCCAGCACAAAACTTACCAAAAGACATGCTACCTAGACATGGTTACACTTTTCTTTATTCTGGGTGAGTTATTGAAAATGCTTCTTTCATGTTTTTTAATACCATATTTCTTTGAGGATGGTTACTTTTCTTTTTGCAGAGAAAAAATTCAAAAGGAGATGGAAGCTGATTGGGATTGCAGTACAGACGGAGAGGTATGCCTTTATTAGCAGCATGTGCAGGAAACTGTGGGCTAAGATGAGGATGAAGAAGGTTGGGTCAGCCATTTTGGCTGTGTTGTGTTAGAGGAAGGGTCCTGGAACAGTGAATGAAGATCCCTGCTCAGGTTGATCACCCAAAGGAATGGACATTGTCAATGTTTCGGTTCTCTGTAGCATTAGGATCCCGACAGGAGCACTCATTCCGTATGTCGCAGGACATGGGGAATGGAATTACCTAAGCAGAAGAGAAAAAATATTAGCATTTTCAAATTTAGTTGTCAACTTCAACCCAAAATACTGATTACAGTTCTTTCAAAATAAACATTTACCTTTATTTAACATTAACCACAAACTTGTTGTTTTTACGATTTTAGGTGAAAAATACTGTTACATTCAAACATCTTTACACTTTTGCAGGGCAAATGCACACAAAAACTGTGTGAAGATGCACATGGCAAATGTAGGATTCTTATTTATAAAGAAAATTGAAATTCATTTATCACTTTCCTTCCACCTATTTCTTCCAATTATGCACTACTTTATTTTGATCTATTACATTGGATCCCACTAAAAAATATTTAAATTTATGGTTGTAATGTAACAAAATGTGAAGCAGTTAAGGGGGGTATCATGCTTTTCAATTCCTCCTTTTCACATTGAAATCATTCTGTTGTGGTATATATAAAGTGGAACTGCAATGCTTTAGTCTGAATTCCTCATTAACTTACTCTCACATCCCCTTTTTATGCCTGTTCTAAGTTGCGTCTAAGAGCAATTTGTTTTGGTGCGATCTTTACACCCCACCCCCTCCAGGTCACAGGGTGTTCCATGCCACCCCATGCAGTAATTTTTTAAGATGCTACCGAACATTTTGACTTATCCCTTGTAGCTTCAGCATCCTTCAGCTTGGACTACAAAATCACTTCAAGAAATAAAAATGGCATATTTGCAAAATCAGTAAGCCGGACCTTGAAGGCCTTATTTGGCAGCTCAGCAGCAAATACTGTGACATAATTGTTCAAAAAACTTAATAGAAAACATAGAAACCTGAACAGCTTTAAAAATATGACGATTTTCTGTATTCCTGGAGACTCCAAGGACACAGAAATGTATTTAAGGGCTGAAAAAGGGGATTTTGCATCATATGTCCCCTTTTAAAGGATTATTAATACATCTTCAAGACACCATAAGTACAGCACATAGCATAAGATCAGAAAATCAAAATGTAAAACAAAAAAATCAAATGTATGCACCTCAAAAACAATATTGAAAAAAGTAGTAGGTGCACGACATGCAATGTGAAAAAGCACATTCCTCCCACAAACTGAAAATCTGGAGTAAACTGAAATGCATTTTGTGACATCAATGCACTTTATCTTTGTATGGACTTCCATTTTCTCTGATACCTTTGTTTTAACATAAGCTCCTGCCAGTGAAAGCATAGCAGTGCGATCAGTGGTTGTTGCCCCTGGCTTTGACGTAGTCGGATAACGTTGGCAATGCGTCACCAACACCAGCTGCTGCTGCCTTGTCTGCTCACTCACCTCTCGAGGGGTTGGCTTCAGCTGTTTGGGTACACTAAATGTGTCCCCCTTCTCCAGGCCAAACAGGAAATACGTCTTCTGCAAGTCACGTAAGGCAGGCAGCAGACCAAGGAAATGTTTGTATTTGTGTCTTGATAGCCTTGGTTTTATTAGGGTGAAGTGGTATTGCTCTTTTATTTCTTTTTTTTGGACAATCAGTCCTAACAAACATTGCAACTTTAACAGAAATACTAAACCGTGCAATCAATACTGAGATGGCACTCTGCCTTAAGCTAAAGACAGCTTTAGTTTTTTTTTTATATGAAAGGACTAGTGCCGATCAACATTTCTATTCATATATCTAAATATGAATAGAATACTTTTGTTGTCACTGAATGGTGCAAACGTACAGTACACCTCCATTAAAACTATAGCTAGTAATCCTGTTCAGAATCACTTTTTGTTATACTGGGTGAAATGGTAATTCCACCCTGACAGTAGTCAATACATTATTTATTCAAGAAAAATGAAGGTTAAAAAATGTGATCTCTATGAGAGCTGCAGAACTGTAAAAAGTCTGACCAATCCTGTCGTTTGGTTCGAATGGCAGGGATTGGTTAGAGGTTTGGTCCTGTCCTCACCCCCTGTGTCCCTTAAGTTCCAGGGTTATCACCTTATCTATTGCCTGTCCCACATGCTAACCATTCTGATGTGCTCACGTAACGCTCACGTTCCTTTTTAGTTTTCGCTTGCTGGCTGTGCATGTGCACGTATAGTGTTTATGTATCCGGTTAGCGGTTCATTGTAGCTCTGTTGCTCTCACTAGAATCAAAATATCTTTATTTGTCACCGCATATTACCATGGCGAAATTTCTCTTTGGCTACTCCGATTCACATTACACTTGACATTACACATGCCATGTGTAATGTTAGAGTTTAGGAAAGTCAAGAGTTAAAGATAATGAGGTAGTACGCCACATATTGAAAAATGATGATTGAGGCTTCGTTTACAGAAATGTGCATTTAGGCTACGTTCACACTGCAGGCCTTGATGCTCAATTCCGATTTTTTTGTGAAATCGGATTTTTTTGCGTGTCCGTTCACATTTCCAAATATATGCGACTTGTATGTGATCTCCTGTGTGAACTGCATTCATACACCTAAGTGTCCCGCATGCGCAGTAGAGGACGCGATGACGTCATACGTAGCAAGCGTGCTCATTGTTTGCGGAAGTAAACATGGTAATGCTGCAGCGTATCTTGCGTTCTTTACATTATTCTCCAACCGGAGCCAGCACATTACCAACGCAATCTTTTTAAGAAGATCGAAAAGGAAGATAGACAAATTTTAGCGACGTGAGCGGCTTTACTGATACGCACTTCATTCATAATTTTCGACTGACAAAGGCAACCTTTATGTGCGTCTGAACGGATCTCTTTAGCGCTCTCACGTAAAAACACACATCTTCGGCGGCCATAGCAGCGAGTAAATGCGTTGTCGGGGGGCTGTATGGACTTGCAACAGGTGCTTGTTACCGCACAATAGCCAACCTCTTTTTTTTTTTTTTTTTTTTTAGCCAACCTCTTTGGCATAGCCAGGTCCACCGTTAGTGACGTTTGTCAAGTATCAATGACGTACAGGTCGTCTAAATGCGACCTGGCCGTACAGACACCGGTCGCATTTCAAAAGATAAGATACGTATCGGATTCAGGACCACATATCCAAGCGACCTGGGTCGCATTTGAAAAAAATCCGATCTGTGTTGTTTAGACTGTCATGAAAAGATCAGATACAGGTCGCATATGGGCAAAAAAATTGGAATTGGGTCACTTCAGGCTGCAGTGTGAACGTAGCCTTAGATATTCAGAGATGATAATGTGCAGTAGGCAGTAACATTAAAGGTATTGTACTGTATGACAGGCTAATAACAGTGGGGTGATTTAAAAGCGTTGGACTGCAGTCTCCTATCAGTGGGCGATTGCCCTCACAGCTCTTGGGAAGAAGCTGTTTCTAAGCTTATTTGTTTTGGCTTTGAGGCTTCTGAAGCGTTTACTGATGGGAGAGGGGCAAACAGCGCATTGCCTGGGTGGGTGGGATCATTGGAGATGCATCTGGCCCCTCTTTGAACTTGTTCTAAATTGAGTTTAGATCCTGCATACGGCATCCCACAATCCTGTGCTATTCTCAACACCCGTGCTAGGTCCTTCCTCTCCTGGATTATGCAGCTCCCATACCATACAGTTATGCTGATACATAAAACACGCTCTATGGTAGCTCTGTAGAAGTTCTTTAGCAGTTTAGTGAAATGTCCAGTCCTTTTCAGTTTCCTGAGGAAGAAGAGTCGTTGTTGGGCCTTCTTCACCAGGTGCGAGGTGTTTGCAGTCCAAGAGAGGTCGGAGGAGATGTACATGCCGAGGAACCTAATGCTGTCCACGCACTCCACTACCTCCCCCTGTATGTAGAGAGGAACGTGTTCAGTCCTCCTGTAGTCTATTATTACCTCCTTGGTCTTACTGGTGTTCAGGATCAGGATGTTCCTGGAGCACCACTGTGTGAGATTGCTGACCTCATCCCTATAGTGGGTTTCATCATTGTTGGAGACGAGACCCACTACAGTGGTGTCTTCTGCAAACGTCACCACTGTGTTTGTGCGGTGGACAGCACAACAGTCCTGAGTGAAAAGGGTGAAGAGGGCTGGGCTAAGGACACAGCCCTGCAGCGTTCCTTTGTTGAGGATCAGTGGAGCAGATGTGCGTTTCCCTATCCTCACCACCTGGGGCCTGTTAGCGAGGAAGTCACTGATCCAGGAGCAGAGAGGTGTGGATAATCCCATGTTGTGGAGCTTCAGAGCCAGCATGTTTGGGAGCACAGTGTTGAATGCTGAGCTGAAGTCCATGAAGAGCATCCTTACATAGGTGTTGAGCTGCTGCAAATGAGTCAGAGCCGAGTGCAGTGCTAACAAGACAGCATCCTCTGTGAAACAATTCTCCCAAACTGCAGGCGGTCCAGGCCAGCAGGGATGGCGTCCTTGATGTACTTTAGGAGGATCCTCTTGAAGCACTTCATGATGACGGGGGTCAGAGCGATGGGACAATAGTCATTGAGGCAGCTGATGATTGGTTTCTTGGGGACAGGCATGATAGCAGAGGATTTCAGACAGGCGGGAACCGTGGAGAGCTCCAGGAAGAGGTTAAAAATGTCTAGAAAGACCCCTGCTAGCTGGTCCGCACACAATTTAAGCGTCCGGGCTTACACCATGTCTGGACCTGTGAGCCGGATCATTGCTCAGCCGCTGGTCACTAGCACTATACTTTGAACATGGCTGAGAGTCACAAGAAGAAAACCACGTACAAGTTTATGAGAAGAAGAGGAAGGCCTCAGTAGAAAGTAAACCTTTAGAATTTTTTAATTTTATGTCATCTTATTTTGCAAGTTTTAATAGTAATTTCAGTTGTAGTCGAGAATTTGTCATATAGGGCCAATAACATTCAGAAAAAAAGCGTTGTCTAGTGGCCATAAAGTTTTGTGCTTTTCTATTTGAAGAAAATCCCTGGTTACATGAAATGTTCATAAAGACACATGATGTATCTTATCTTGCCATGTATATTGAAATACGTCAACATGTGGTCTGAGAGAGTTCAAACATAAACAAAGGAAGCACTTTTATTTTAACATCAAACATTGTCACGTCTATAAAAGACATGTCTCTTCTGAAGTGCCCCACTTTTGTATTGCTTGTAAGTTATCTGTATTTAGAGTAAGGGTGTATAATAACACAAAACAGAGTAAATTACTTCTGTGATGTAACTGTTTTGTTTTTTCATATTTAAAATTGTCCGACCATTTTGGGAGAAAGTTCAGTGCTCTATAGACTGTGTATCAATTCCCCCAAGTTGTCAAACAATTATTAGCTGAAATAATTACAACTAATTACGTCACACTGGTAAGATGGAGGATTCTTACTTAAACCATAGTATTTTCATGCACCACTGAAATGATAAGCAGATACATCATAGTGTAATACAGTTATAAGTATCCACCACTGTTTCTAAAAGAAGAGAATCTGCTACCTGTATAAAAAAGGAACTATGTGGTTAAAAAAAAACTACAAAACACAACACCAAAAACCAAGCCTACTTTGTGCGAACAGGGCATTGTAGATGACAGAACTCTGAAATGACATGGGCCTTGTCCCTAAGGACTAGTGACGCAGGCTCCCCTTGCACATAGGGTATAAAATAACTTGTTTGTGTGGGGGAGGTGTCGTTAATGCACGGGCCAGGTGGGCTGGGCCCAGACTCCTTGGAGAAAATGAGGTCTACATGGGACGACTTTACAAGCTAAAGGCCGGACACACTTCAGAAACAGCTGTCAACTGCATGAGCAGCTTTTCCTCTGTGGCATTTTGAAGCCAAGAACACAGAGTTCCTGATTCCCACCTGACTCTTTCAGAGTTTTATTACAATGTCTCGCTTTTATACTTTTACGTCTTTTCAATTCTCTTCTTATCTATGCTTTGTTTTATTGCTCCCTTCCCTTGCAGCACTCTTTCCCACAACATCTCCCAAGTCTCTTTCGCACTTTCCACACCAAGGCCAGTTCTGCTTATCTTTCTATGCAGAGAATGATGGTGGGTGGCAGATTTGACATGCTTTCCTTTGACCTTGACCTCTAGGGTGACTGGGCCAGGTGCCACATCTGGCCCTGACTTAGGGTTCTTTCAGGGTGGCTGGGAAACTGGACTGTCTGGCTTTGTGAGCCTAGGGGCCCCCGTGCTGTCGAGTGTCCCGGAGTTAGAGGAGGGCTGGATGAGGACACCCACGAGGTAAAGGCAAGGCAAGGACAACATTAAAGGCCCACTGAAGTAGCAAACCTTGTCAGACCCCAATCCTTTCATTTCTGGAAGAGCTCAAAACACCATATTGCTCTCTCCTGTGTATGAAGCATATAGTAAGCCATATAACACATGATTGAATCTAATCACTGTGTCCATGTGTTATTAGAAGAAATTAGTAGTGGCAAACAACTGAAATCAGCCAGTTCCCTAACAGAGAGTGAATGCCTTTGATCAAAAGGGTGGAAATTTGCCCCTTGTCCATACACATCATCTCTCCTTTCTTTCTGCCACGTCTACATCTTTATGATCTCTAGAGCTCTCGCCCTGAATACCATGCACAAATAAAAATGTATTTATAAAATGTTTCTCCTTTCATTTACTAATTTTCTATGAACAATGCGATATGGAAAATAATTAGTAAGATGTTTACAAAAGTTGTTTGACAGGTAGTGTCTAAGAATCTAGAATATTACTGTGAGAGATTTGATTCTGGCATCATTTATTAAAGTTTTTTTCTTACTATTTTATCTGCTTTCCCTAGTCTTTATCTGTGTATATTTGCTGAAAATCCTATGACTGGGAACCATTTAAGTGCTGAAATCCATTATCATGATCCAACCTTGAAATAAAAGTCTAAAACTTATTTTACTACTACTACATGTTTGTATTATATGACGTGTAGTATTCTTAAGCTGTGTTTTATGTTTATGCTTTGTGGATAGTAAAGTTTCAAAGCAGTATTTACAGTCTACTTATGTAGGACCATGCACTGGCATAAAACACACCTAATTTAAGCAGTAGAAAATCTAGCAAAACTTGCTGCAAAAACTTGCTGCAAAAGCTTTTTCCCTGTTGCCATCAGACTGTTGAACTGTTGAACTATAAACTGGACTCTGCACCATATCTGTACATCTGCACATCTGCGCCACCACATCTCTATCTAGCATTACCAATGCTGCCGAACTCTTAGTTTCCCTTTACACAACGGAAATGCCTTTTTGCACAAATGCCTTTTTGCACCATTATTTTGCACATTAAAATGGTTTGTAAATTCTCCTGCATAATGTGACGGCACACTGTTTTTCTCCAGCACTGTTATATGTTAACATTTTGATCACTGCTGCACTTTATATTGCAATATTGCCTTATTCCACCTGGAATCTGACTATACTCCTATAAGCTGTATGCAACGAAATTTCGTTCTGTATGCACCCTGTACATACAAAATGACAAATAAAGTTGTCTAAGTCTAAGTCTAAATGATGAATTATTTTACATAAAATGTGTGAATCTGACATATGTTGAATACGAGATGACAAGTACGCTATTTGGAAAAGATGCAAACCAAATGCAGCTACACTTTTTCATTCTTCAAAATAAGAGCATCCAATAGGGGTCATGTATAAAGAATTCACCCTCATGTCTAGGGGTTATCATAATATCACAGACTTATTTTGCAAGATGAAGCCACATGAAGAACAACTGTATTATGCATTGAGAGACAGTTCATTTTATATCGGGAGATCTCATGCTGCAAGATCTCGTTGCACCCCCATTAAAAAAGGAGCACCTAAAATAATAAATGGAAATTTACAGTTTGACATGCATAATTCAAGACATTAATTTTTGCAGTAACTGTACTACATTTCCAGTTTTCTGCTTTACTCCTCCACTACACCTCCAAACGTGGGCCTGTTAAAAGGCCAGTGAAAACTGGAAGAAGTTATGTGCTCATAGCAGAGCGGCAATGTGGGGTTGGAAGAGAGTCTGTTCTGGTTTCTGGTTCAATTATGTGAACATTTTATATAAAATTTGTTCAGCCAGGAAATAAATTACCATGGAATGCTGAGAAATAAGCACTACTAGAAACTGCAAAGAAAACCAAAACAACCTATATGCACCATATATATGCAGTTATCCTTGTGTAACAACACCAAAACTCTAATCTGCTAAGCCTGCTAACATATTAACACAGAATTTAATGACTAGCTATGGACATCACAGACCATCAGTTTAGTGACAAACATCAATCATGACAATCACAAGTCACGTACTGGGCATACCTGTGCCAAACTTCAAGTTGCAAGCAGGTTTAAAGACCTGGCAGCGATCTGAGCATTTACACAAGACCTTAACTTTGACAGAAAAACATATAGCCGCATTCATAAAATATGTCTCAGAGAGGCCAAGTCTGTTGGAGGAAAAAAAAGTTTCCAAACTATATGGGGGGCTACAAAAAGGGTCTTGCAAAGGGAACCCTCAGAGAGGCATGCTCTAGACTCTTGCTTCCTTCCCCCCTGCCTCTCCAAATCCAGCCAACAGCTTGCAACTATTAAGGGGAGATCCTGCAGTGACCTTACGTGCAGCAATTCCTTTCACCTTCAAAGGCCCGTGAAGTGGAACAATACACAGCAAGTTATCCAGAACTACTTAATACACAAGTCTTTACCAAAACAAAACAAAAAACAAGGGTTCTTTACTAAGCAAAGTAAAATAAATGAGTAGAATTATGTTATGTACAGTCATGTTAAAAGGTATTCCTCAAATGTAGGCTGTTTTTACCAGGTAATAATATCCTATTCTACCTAGGTTCTAAAATTAGGTAAATACTATTGTAACTATAAACACACAATATCCTAAACAGAGTCAATATTTATATAACAAGATTTCGAAACTTTGGATGGAAAAAAGCACTATTCAGATGAACTTGAGTAGCAACATTATCACACTATTGTGTATCAAACTTTTGATTTGTGTTTAAAAACATAATGCAGTAGGGAAGTAAAGCTCTGAAACCACCTTCCTATTCATTTAGGACTGTAACATACAGTTTGTTCAACATTTAAACCAGCCTGCCACATATTTCATCAATGTAGTCAAAAAACTGCCCCTTGCCTCCTCAGCTCTTACACATCATATATTGCACATGAGCACTTCTGCTGCAGACATACCGCAACTGCAACTTAAATGTTACAGCAATGCCCTAATAATAACATCACTTATTCACACACAAACCTAAGCAGATAGTTTATTCGACTACAGGGTCCTGGGACGTGGAAAGCCAAAGTGAAACTCAAGACATCACCTCAATTAATTGAGGAAATAATTATTTGGCACTTCTGGGAATCCATTAAAGATTCCTAAGTGGTAAATTGTGCCTTATTAGGATAAAAATAAATCGATTAGAGGAGATGGTGACATAAAAAATGATGAACCCTGCCATGATGCAGCAGGACCCTTTGATCTCCACTGTACACAAAAATCTAACTTTTTAGATCATTCAAAGCTTTGTTGTCATATTCTGTTAAGATTAATATTTTGGCAAACCAATTATTTTGTGAAATATATTTAAAATAAAAACAGTCAAGATAAATGGGTGAAAAGCTTCCACTTGAGCGTCTTATCCATTCGAGTGAATACAAACTGGGATTCCTATTTTTTTCTGTGGCAGCCTTATCTCTATGTAAAGGGAATGAATAAAGGATATTAAATTACAAAAAAACTGAGCAGGGTTTCACATTCGGTTCAGTAAATCGGTTTAGTAAATCCACATGAATTAAAAGTCAAAATAATAAAACTATTAACTTTTTTGAGCAACAAGAGGGTGCAAAAAGTAAAGAACAACAGATCTGCTATAGAGAAAAATATATTTATGGGTGTGGTGGTAGCACAGGGTTAGCACGACCCATGTACAGAAGCCTCAGTCCTTGATGTGACAATGCCTTTCCAGTTTAAAATCACCATCCATTTTCAAACCATAGTTTGTGACAATAGGGTTTCTATAGTCTGCCAAACATGCCAAGTCTATGAGAGAGGAAGACCCACTAGTGACATTAGGACTAGAAATTATTACCTCAGTCTTATTTTTATTTAAATTTAAAATGTTAAAAGCCGAATGCTGGAGATAGGCACCAGCACCCCCCGCGACCCCATGAGGGATTAAGCGGGTCAGAAAATGGATGGATGGATGGATGTTAAAAGCCATTCCTCAAGACATTCATTTAAACTTTGAATGAAATAGTCATCATCCTGTTTTAGGGGCAGATAAACCAGAGTAATATCAGCACAACAATGGAAAGCAATCTTATACTTCCTAAAAATGGAGCCAATGTGCAAGAGATATAAAGAAAATAACAGAGGTCCAATAATTGAGCCTTGCAGGACACCACGTAACAACTGAATAGATAAGGATCTGCAATCATTTAGTCCAACAGCAAATGTTCTCTCCGCCAGATATGATGGGAACCACTCTAGTGTCGTACCCTGGATACCTGCGCAATGCTCTAAGCAGGAAATCAGAATGTTATGGTTCACTGTACCGAAGGAAGCTGGACCAGGACTGCATAGTTTCCTTAATCTGTTACAAGGAATGATGTCATTATTTACATTCAACAAGGCACATTCTGTGCTAAGAAAACATTTAAATCATAGCTGGAAAATTTCAATAACCTAATTTTCCAGCAGAAAGCCTTTCAATTGTTTAAAACAATTTTATTCAAAATCTTAGAGAAAGATGGAAGCTTTGAAATAGGCCTGAGGTTTGATGGCACTGTGGGATCAAGTCCAAATTTTTTGATCAGATGCAGAATCCATCATTACTTAGGAATCATTGGAATAATCAAATAATAATCAAAATAATCATCACAATTATTATGATAATGGTTAGTCTCAGTGTATATTAATTGCTTGTTTTTTGTTAAGTACGTGTAAGTATGAGACTGTTTTTAAAACACGGTTTAATCTTTTTTAGTGTGAAAGGAATTTTACAATGTGTGGATTACAGAAAGCTCTGGTAAAACACCACTGTGACCTTGTTTTCCCTTTAACTTTAACACCACTGCTGACAGAGAAATATAGATGTAACAAGTTTTGGCAGAGGAACAGTAAAGATGTGTGGAGGGAGTCACTATTCTATTGTCACAACATAATGGGGGCATGAGATTGACCAAAATTCCCACAGAGACACCAGTCTATTGCGTGGCAACCAATGGAAAGCTTATGTGCACTGCTTGTTTCTGAGTTAGATAGAGAGTATGTAAATGAATGAGAGTGGCAATTAGCGAGGAAAAGACTGAATGACACAGAGAGAATGGAGGAGACTATGTGAGAGTGAGATGTGATGGTTTAATCCTGAAAGAAGCAAGATTCATGAGTTCAATACCACAAGATCTACCTCGTAAAGTTGTAAGCCATCTGTTTGTTGCTGGAACATAAGGCTTTGGGAAAATCAGTCTACAACACTATAAGTCCAAATGCATGAATTAATTTAAAGTTTGCTTTTGTGTTTTATAGATTTGGAGGAAATACAAGACATTTATTGGCAATGTGAGGTGGACCCATAATTGCATTGATGGTGGGACTGGGATACATCAATTTAGTTTCTTGGAAGTTTGGAAAGCCATCATAAAAGGCTTTTGTGCAGAACACTGTTAAATTCTGTTTCATGAGGGTGTCACTAAGACAAACTTAAATTGTGCGTTATCTTTTTAGTGAGATTTTACAACCGTAAAACCTCACTAAAAATGCTAAGTAAGGCCTGTAAAGTATAAAAAAGTATTTTTTTTTTGTTTTGTTTTTTGCTACTTGATAAATTTTGTTTGAAAACCCTGCAGCAGAACTTGAACCCACTGTATATCCCTCCTGGCCTGGGAATGAATGAGATGCCCAGAAATAACTGGAGAGTGTCGGTTGGGAGAGGGATGTCTGTGTTGCCGTCCTAAAGATGTTACAGCCACAAATCAATCTTTGATAAGTGGAAGGTAATGAAATAAGGTTGATAAAGGCCAAAAGGGTCAAGCTATACCAAATAAACATTAAAAGTCTTAGTCTGCACAAGGCCTCATAAAGACTTCTTTTCCAGGAGAAGAAGCTGCATGCACAACTGCTGCACCAAGCTGATGGATCAGATCAATTGTGGGAGAGAAGAATTAAGTGTTTGAGATATCTGAGTCTGAACCGTAAGTTGTTTCCTGCTAACCTGCAGGGAAAAATGCATTATAGCTTTATCTTGTTGTAGATACCCTACTCCTGTGCCATTGAAATGGGAAAGTCATGGTTCTCCTGAGAAACCTATGTATATCTAGATGCTGTGGTAAATGTCTGTCACAACCCCATACAGTTGTGGAATTAGTGGAGAATATCACACTCCCTCTCACCACCCTGCCATTGATGAGTAGAACAGCAGCTGGATACCAGTTGAATTAGACAGACATGGCATGCTTTGTCCAGATAAGGCATGCCATGTTTTTTCTTTGTTATTTAACTTTTTAAGTCCATCTGGCCCAATCTCGATACTAGCAGAGCCACGTCTAAATTATCACGCTTTAAAGGTAGATCAGAAACAATCACATTTCTTTCTTTCCTAAATGCCTCCAAAGAGGAGCCCTTAATATTTATATTTTTCCACAAATTATTTTGGTTTTATGGCATTTAAAACACACAAAGGCTATGTTCACACTGCAGGGAAACACGACCCAAATCCCATCTTTTTGCCCATATGCAACCCATATCTGTCTTTTTCACAGCAGTATAAAGACCCAATTCTGATCCTTTCACTCCCCAAAAAAATCAGATCTGTGCCACTTCCATATGTGGTACTAATTCAGATACGTATCGGATTATTTTCAAAGCGTCCGCAGTCTGAACTGTCATGTCGCATTTTATCCGGCCTTCACGTCACTCTCCTCTCTCTCACTACACATCCACACACAATAGTGGCAGTTAGCACTCCACAAAAGACCATTCTTAATAGCTGTGCTGCTTTCTTCTTACCTTAGTTTTTCTTGCTATGATGTGGTCTTAATATTATCGGCTCCCTTTGCTCAACAGCTTTCTAATAATAAGGAGAGAAGCTGGTCAATATCCGAGTTTTTTTTTCTTTTCAAGTTTTTTTTAAACAAAACTTTATTGAAACTTCTAGAAACAATTATTTCTGCAAACAGTGTGCTGCTCTGTGACGTCTCCTTCTGTTATCTGCGCATGCGGGTCGCTTTGTGGTCTTGAACCGTTCAGACAGCAGTATGATGGTGGTCGCATTTAATGGTAATATAAATGGCCACCTCAAATAAAATCAGATTTCAGCAAAAAAAATTCGGAATTGAGCAACAACACCTGCAGGGTGAACACAGCCAAAATGCCATTTAACTGCCCATCAAACATCGCTGACTCACCGTGCAGCTTAACTCCACCCACTCCAAGGTCGGTGTTATTAAAAACTACAGAGTCATACCTTTTAAAAGAGATACAGCACGTCTCTGTTCTGTTGTTGTAATCTCACTGCGTAACAGAGCTTACAAAACTCTCTTTCCGTGCTGCTGTGCACACAGTGACAGACTGGCACTGTCTCAGGAGCTGCAGCTATGACCACTTAACTATGTAACTTTCTGCCTCGCTGTTTTTTTCTCCTCTCTCAATGTCTATCACCATAGCAATGCAGATGAGTGAACAGGCCATTCTAGCAGTGTTTTAAAAAGAAATTGGTCATGATTTATAATTTCTCTTTTCATTTTATTGATTTATGCAGTGCACAATGGTATTGATGAAATACAGGGTAAATGTTATTACCAAAGACTTTGTCATGTGCAGTAGGAGTTCTACAATGGAAATCAGCACCTTTATTTGACCTGCTGCCCGATTATAAGGTGAAAAACACTTTCGGCACAGTTTTGGCATATTTGGATAAATTCTAAATCAGAGGTCCACCTACCACACTGCCTACTAAAACCTTTGTGAAATAAATATGCTTCAGCTGATTCAGTCTAGTTATAGTCAAGATGTGGATCTACAAAATGTGAGGTATCTCCTATATTTTTAAAATGGTTTCCATGTAGTTATGCAGTATTTATTTTGAAAAATATTTAGGCAAGGCTCAGAAAATTAGATATTTTATTTTTTTAATAACCTAAAAATCAGATAGTGACATTTGTAATAGTGGTTCCACTTTAAAAAACAATCTTTAATTCCTTAGGGTCACACAAATACTAAAATTTACATTTAAACTTTATAACCTTGGAGCTGTACTTGATATACATCAGATATGTAATTTCAGGCAGAAATTGCCCCTGAAACCCTTTTGGCTTACAGGGTTAAGTAAAATGTTCGGCTCTTTAGGGTTCAAACTACATATTAGTGTCATTTTCCAATACAAAGGAGTGAGTTTGTCGGAAGTCTCAATAAAGTTTTCTTTAAAGTTTTTACATTTAACTAATTTTAAATTATCAGCAACTCGTTGGTCGAGAGTTGTCAGATGGACAACAGGAAAGAGTAGATACAATTTGCCTCTAAAAATGTGTGCATTCAAAAGCACAGACTTTTTTTTAGTCTTAGCTTTAACAAAGACAAAAAATATATATTTTTCATAACAACTCTTCAGTAACAATTTGGCAATTTGAAATAAACTAATCGACTGTGGTTTGAACAAGAATGCTGAGTTCTGACAAAACAGGAAATACTTTGCGTCTTTGTCACCCAAAATGTTCATGATTCATCATGAATCATCGGCTGAGAAGAGAGAACTTGTCAGTAATAAGTTACAGATTCTTTTGTCATATATTGTTTCTTTGTTTTTGGTTTGTTTGCTTGTAGAGATTTTTATTCAGCTCCATCCTGTTGTCTGCCACACATCTGTTTTGCTTGGGAAAAATGAGAATCAGGTGTAATACCCAATTTTGGTCTCACTGACTTGATCGAACAAGGTTGTTAATAAGGATAAATATTTTCTGTGAGTGATAAATCATTCTAAATAATTAACTCAAAGTCAAGTAAAATTATAATAAATAAGGAAACAATACTGATTAAATACATGCATTACAAAATCATATTCAGATTTATTAGAACTCTAATAATTGAACACATCTATTTGTCATAGAACTGAGCATTTATTTTGCAAGTAAGAAGCCTCAATTTTGCAACCGATTAACAAGAAAAGCTAATTATATCTAACATCTGGCTTTTCAGCTGTTCCGATACCAATCGCTTTTATCAAACTAATTCCTTAGTGTTTCCTTTTTGTTCCTCACCCATAGTAAGCTTTACTTGACCCTTGCTTCTGGCAGCTGATAAACCAAGCCATGATTGGTAATTTAAGAGCAATTTGTTTTATCTTTTCCGATCATTTCAAAGGGACCCAGAAAGGGAAAGCACCACTCAATTGTTGTTTTCACGCAGGCGTATGGCATCATTCTCGATGCAGAATCTGCCCAAGTAATCAGAATTATTTCTTGATAGTGACACTTGCTTTCTATTTCAAGGTGTATCCACTGTTTTAAAAACATACAGTTTCAAAAGAAGACAAAATAAATGAGCTGTTTAGAAAATATTTATAGTTACAAACATAGCCAAAGGCTTGGATATCTGAGTTAGCAGTATGGTTAAAAAAAAAAGTTAGTGTCTGCTGATATAGTTAATAGCTTGCTGTTAGGTTTAGAGGTGCATAGCCACTTAATTGACTTTTTGTTTATTTATGTAGCTCTCTCTGGTTGCATACAAAGTTTTTCTGAAAGATTATCACATCCTGCTGTAGTATTAGTTGTTATTTTTGGTGTTTTATGCTTTGACTTTGCTCAGTTTGTTAGTAAATAAAGCCTTTCGTGTTTATTTGTAATATAAAAGGAAGTATGTACTGCCCACGCACAGCGGGAGATAAAACAAGGAAGCGGCTAATGGCTATTAGCATCTCTCAGCGAAACAATGAAGAATGGTCTAAGATCCAGTGGAGAAAAAAACACAAAAAAATATATGATTCCAAGAGGGAAAAGACTGGAACGTCGCTGGGAATACAGTATGAACATTGGTGTTCACTGAAGTGGACGCTAAACCTGCCTATTGCTCACATGTGACTGCAGAGATGATTGACGTGAGTAAATGTTCTGATATGAGGCTATTAAAGTTGCTGTAGATCTGTGTATTTAATTAATAATGGTTGGTCTTCGATCACATCGAGCTGCCATATTACTGCAAGGCATTGCAGAGGGTCAGGCTCGGTCCGGCGTTATTTACAAGTAATTTATTAATTAGGCCAACCAGCATTGTCATAGTTCTGCGATACTGCCGGTAGATGGCGCCACGTTTGTTTATATCTGCTCATTGTGCCATTGTGGGGCTATATTTAGCCTCAAAAAGGACCATCAAAACACTATCAGGATGGTTGCTTGGTGTATATAACCTTTATCATGATCAAACATTTTTTGGTCAATTTTAAAGCATATAATGTGGCTATGTACCTTTAATGAGGTCAGGCTTTTAGGATCCCATTGTTGATTTGGCAAATACCATGGCATAACAACAACATTCCTTGAAACAAGTATGTTTTAGATCTGAAACTAATTTATCTCATGTTTTTTAGAAATTTCTGTAGAGGCCTTTTACCACAGTGTACAGATGTTTCTGTCTGGATCTATACCAGTTTCCAGTTTCTAAAATAGATTAGTGTGAATGTATAATAAATGGACCTCCATTTCTGTGTCGCTAGTCTTTATCAAAGTTACAGCAGAAGTAGAAAGAAAGCAATACAGAGTGGAACTATTTAAAGACTTTTGAAATAATTTGATAGAAGAGATCATTTGGAAATCACATTTTGAATAAAGCTATGAGTGTTTTTGCATTCATTACCCTTTCATATTATGTTTTTTAATGTTTTCTTCTATATCTGAGTGACTGTATAGACATTTTAGATGACACTAATCACTTGTTTTATAAAATTAGAACAATAAGAACATATTCAACATATTCATTTCTTGCAATATAATTAATAAGCCAATTTATTTTGGGGGGCTATGCTAATGTAATTAACTTTATTTATATATACAAAAATGTTTAACATGCAAATAAATTAATTGACCATACCAGAAATGGTGTGATATTTTAGGAAGTATCATGAAAATATGAAGAATACAGCTATCATGAAAAAACCATTGGCCTTAGAATCCTGACTACATTCCTCTTCAATGATTCAAGTCCTGAAAACTGACAGAAGACTATATTCAATGTTTTTGTGCTTTTTGTAAGGGTATAACTGCTTGTCTAAATCTAATGTAATGTGTACCCCTTTTTTTCATAAAAAAGCTTTTTATTTGAAAACATCAAAAATGCTTCCAATCTTCTAACGCACAAAGGTATGGTATGTTAAAGTATGATTAAAACCAGCTGGCAGGCTGAGCCCCAGCAGGGGAAAGGAGAGTGAAAACAAACTCTCACCATGGCTTATGGGACATTTAGGCAATGGCACTGAAGAGTTAGGCGCACTCCCTACCCCATCTTCACGAACAGTCATTTTAGGATTTGGTTACAAGCTAGGGTGTGGGAAAATAATGCAATTTAAAAGAAAATATTAGAACATTGACACTATTCTGATGCAGTGTGATATCACTACAGACAACCCTATAGTAACCATACAGTAGTTGTGGAAGTATTATCACTTGCATTTTAATACATTCGTTTATATTACAATTATTTACTATAAAAAACAAGGTTTTTATTTTTTTTGTACTGAAGTAACCCTGCTTTCATATTCTTCTTGTGCAAACTTCTCAATAATTTAATATTTATTTCATTATCACAAAAGAAAAAAACTCAAACATCAAGATGGAAGTATTTCTTTTGATCTATCAGTTTATAATAGATAATGTTGACTTGGTCAACTATGCAAGGGATTACATGTAGTAATCTAGCTCTAGTTTATCTAGAGTGATTCTGAGCAGATGAGATACAGTATGTACTCTCTAGGAAATTAAGTTTTTTCCAGGCACAATTGGCGATGTCAACAAAGCTTATGTAAACCTACATCTAGCAAATATTTGGCCAGATGTCTGAACAATGCAAAGAAATTTGGTCAGAATGACACAGTTTTAACATCTTTTAGTTTTCCTTTACTACCCCATCCAATCTCCTTAATTGACTCCAATACCAAATAATATCCCAATTTTATATGCTCCATCCTAAGATCACTACCCAGATCTAAATGAGGATTGGAATTCAAGTTCCAACTTTGGAATTTTCAACGTTCTTTGTAACACACTGGGTTGAATACCCAAACAGGAATTCAACCATGGGTCAAGTAGTGGAAGTGAATCAAATCCAGCTACTTTACTACCCTATCTTTGTCAATTCTAAATTTAAAAAAAGTATAAAACAAAAATTGTTCCCTTTTAGTGTATGATTGTTTTCATGTAGCAGAGGAATGGTTTTCCATATACCAAAAATTACACTCCATCTAATATTTATTGTATTTTATGTCGAAATTAAGCACCAAATCGTTTTTTCTCACAAATCTGGTTTGAACTTTTTTTTGGGAAGAATACCAAACTGTTAAAATCCTCAAAGGATTTTCTTTTTGAAAACAACACATTTGTTACTCTACATACCAACACAAGATGTTGAGAACATGTTTCTCTTTGAAGTTGGATCCAACATACCAGCTCCTAACTTATGACACAACCCATGGCCAGCTTTCCTTTCACCCAGCTCAACCTCATATTGCCTCTGTTGTTTACTACAGTCTATGAGCTCTCATAGAAAAAATTTGTTTAGTAAGTTTAGTAAGATGCCCCTGTAATAGACTAGGCCCAGAATATATGGAGATGAAACAGTATCAATTAGCAGCAGAACTAGTACAAAAGTGAGACCACTTCCCTTGTAGTTACAACTAACATTCTTGTGCCCCTGATCCTAGAACATGAGACCTATACATTTGAGGAATATATTATCCAAACAAAATCATGGACCTCTTGAAATTTGGCTGAATAGCTGAATAACGTTGTATCCACAGAGACCCAATGACTGAGTTTTACACATCTGGCCGGGACACATCTACTTAACATCCATCCATTTTCTAACACTCTATCTCTTGTGGGGTCGCGAGGGATGCTGGTGCCTATCTCCTGCTCATCTCTGCCTGCCTGCTCATTCAGCCAAGACTCATCGACCAAGACTGTTACTGCTTGCCTGCCTCATCCTCCATTACTCAATGATCATATATTATTATTTCAATAAACCTTTTAAACGTATCTCTGTGTCTGGCTGAATACTGAGTTCACCTGTAGTAATTCCTAATAGTTAGGGTAGTTTGGTAATCTAGAACCTATAAATATTTCACAATACAAAGTAGAAAAAACATCTGTAATAATCTTTGAGAAATTATTTTGCTGAAAACAGTGAGAAATGATTGTGAGACAATTTCCAATTGTTTTGAAATATTTTGTTCTAGGATGGCATAATTACTAATCTACTAACAAACTTAGCAAAGTCAAAGCATTAACCCGAGTTAGATACATAGATAAAATAAAAATTCAAGTGAAAAGAATAATTAACACAATTACCAAAGGTGGACAAGGTCAATACTATGCAAAATTGCTAAATAGCCCAGACCCAAACCACCGACTTTGTAGACCTCAGTTACCATCTTAAAATGTATAGTTCAAGACAGTTTAATTAGAAAAAGATTCAATCTTATTATGGCCTGTTTAGAAATATTTTCAGGGAAAAGCATCTCCTCTCTAAAAGCAATATGGCGGTGTGACTTAGGCTTGCTAAGTATTTTGTAAATTAACCACAAGACTTCTGGAATAATGTCCTTTTGATGGAAGACACTAAAATATGACTGGTCATGACAGACCCAACATTTCAGCTGAACCATCACATTCCAAACTTGAAGCATAGTGGGGGAGTTGGTTAGGGTTTGGGCTTGTTTTGCAACTACTAGACCTGGGCCTTTGCAATCAATATGTACTCTTCTGTAGAGTAGAGTATTCTAGACTCAAAGCACATCTGTCTCAAAGCTAAAGCATTGCCAAAATACACAAATGCAACTGTAAAGAGATCCCCAAACAACAGCACATCTATATTGGAATAGATTTTTAAAACATAACAGTAATCAATGTGCTATATGTGGTCCCAGTCAAAATCCAAACCTCAATTTGACTGAAATGCTGTAATGGTACCTCCATAGCGGTTCATAAATAAAACACTCATAAACCTTACTGAACTGAACCAATGCTGTACATAAGAGTATGCCAAAATCTCTTTACATCAAAGTGAGAGACTTACTATAAAATATTGCAAAATATCGTGGAGTGGTTGTTACTTAATGCTGTTCTACAAACTACTGAATTATGGGTTGTTCTTGTTGTTTTTCCACGACTGTCCTAACAGGATACTTAATCTTATTTTTTCCTTGAATTAATACCTTTCCAAAGGGTAAAATGGATTGGCTCTCTACAGAGAAGATTATATAGACATAGAGAACTTACAAAGCTAAAAATCTGTACAATTTTTCAAGGCTTATAGAGAATAGTGCGGACCATTTCATCTTAAATGTACAGTAACAGGCCTGGTTAGGTAAGCAACTACTGCATCAAACAAGCAAGAATATACTCTTCTATACACATATGTGTCACTCAAGACCAGTCCTCACCTATGCTCTGTGTTTTATTTTTACAACATCTGACCATTCATTTCCTGTCTGCAACAACAAACGAAAGGACAATTACCCTATTGTACTTTGACAAACCGGATGTTGTTGCTGTTCTTCTTCCTGTTTGATACGATTGCAGTTGTGGAGCTTGACCGAGCTGGAGTCCGACAGACCATAACAGAGCAGAAAATTTAAGAGAGCGTGCACGCTGACGGTGACATTCAGAGAAGTCATGGAGAATGTTGAACTGTTCATTAATTAAAATAATAACATAGTTTCTCCATAGGACGGACGTGCACATCGTGAACAGAACAGAGCAGTTACGGAGGATGTGGAACTTGGGGGTTAGGGTATTCGGATGGAGCCGAAGTCTCTTCTAGTAAATGTCCACACTCTTAACTACAAGATGGATAACTGCTACAAATGCCTTTCTGTGAAATATTTTCACAGTTTCTTTTCTTTTTCTCCACGGATGCCATTGTTAATCATGAAATAACAATGATCAGCTGACTTATTTATATACACATTGACATTCATAAGGTGCTTTGCATTGACCATTTGTGGTTTAGGGGTTAGAACAAGAGGTGGAAACTTGTACACAAACGTTCAGGTACAGCTGTGATTTATAAAGGGAGATTTCTTGCTGGTGCTCATGGTTTTATAAATCAGGAATTGTTTGGGTTGTTTTTTTTTTCTTTTCAAATCCAACAGACTCAAGAGCAGGTTTTATCCAAGAGCAGTCAAATCAATCATGCCATGACCTGAAGACAGAGTCTATTAAATATTATGATTATTTCTAACCTTTCATATATTATTGACTGCACGTGTGTGTGTGTGTGTGTGTGTGTGTGTGTGTGTGTGTGTGTGTGTGTGTGTGTGTGTGTGAGAGAGAGAGAGAGCTCTCATTTGGAGAGCTGCTACCAAATGAGAGCTGCTAAACTACTTTTCATTGTGTGAAATAATAACAGTATACTATACTCTTCTAGAGTACAATAGAAAAACACTACACAGTGTGAAGAACCTAATGTGGAGGATTTGACATTAGAAAATGCCTATTTGCTGTAACTGATATAGCCTTAGTTTGCTTATGAACACAATCTGATTACTTAATCGAATCAGGCAGTAAAATAAATTACTGTTATTCATTCAAACACTCTTTAATCCACCTATCCCTGAAGTCATCTCAGATGGCAATTTATAGTCACCAATTAGACTAATGTGCCTTTGGATTGGTGAAAGAGACTGGAATATCTGGAATAAAATCACTAATGGAAAATGCCAACTTCCCACAAAAACAGCTTATTCAAGGTATCAATCAAGGACCTCCAGAACTTCAGGGCAAAGACAAAATAAATTAAAACATAAATTTAGCAATTAGTCAGAGTCCAGCATAATTTTCTTCTTTATGCAATCTTTTTGTATGAGCATGCCACTAACCTTCTTAGTCTTGACAGTGGAATGACAGCAGTCTCCTCCATCATAATTGCAGAAGGCCCGGTTGTTGACTGGATCACAGTAGTTGTCTCCCATAAATGGCTATTCAAGGTAAAGAAGAGAGGGGAGATAAAGTGAAACGACTGCACAAACACAAGCAACCTCTCATTAGCTTTCTAAGGGCTAAAGGTTTTTGTTCTGGTTGTCTCTTGAGCCTTGCGAGGTCTTTAGAAGTATCTGAATGAATTTGCTGATGAATCCAATACATTAAATTTTCCTCATTCTTCAATGTCACTATTTAAGCCCTTAATCAGCTAGACCCGTAAATCAATCGAGGGCACCATAAACTATAATCAGCACAAAACGCGGCAGTATGGTGATTTATTGGGTTGGCCCCGCCCTCAACGTTTGGGTTACCAATCAGTTGGCTTCAACTGAGCAGATTACATCATTCCTTCATGAAACAAAGTTAAACACATCAATTTTGAAAGAAACACATAATGCAGTATGTGGACATTACTGAAAAGGCTGTTGTGGGACTTTCATCATTGTCTGCAGTTAATGTAATGTTACATTACATTACTGATTCATCAGACTGTGTATAGTCTGGAAAGAGGGTAGAGATGCCTAAATACCTCATCTCATTGATCAGTCGCACAAGAGACCAGTCCTCACCTATGCTCTGTGTTTTATTTTTACAACATCTGACCATTCATTTCCTGTCTGCAACAATTTAGCCAAGTACAGCTCATAAAACTTTATGTTCTACTTTCGATGGTTCTTATTTTATAAGAGGTTAAATAATTAAAGTATATCAGAGCACCATGTGATGGGTGTGGAATATCTTGCTAAGGTCTTATACTAACCTCACATCCTTTGATGCAGTGTAGCAATTCAGGAGGAGGATACCATTTCAGTCCCATTGTGCACACTATGCTCTGTAAGACAAGACAACATGTGTTTGTTCAGTTAATTAAGAAATATTGCCACTTTCAGTGATCCTTAACATGTACACAGGTACACCCCCAAAAGGAACATAAAGCTCTTAGTGCAATAAAATGCCCATAGGCCTGAATCTGGGGTGAGGGGATACAGGAGAGAGAAAGACAGGTTTTGTTTACTGCATAAGTAAGATAGTAAAGTTTGTAATTTAAAGTGCCATCCACTGCAAAAGACTGGCTGATGTCAGGTGCTCCAAATCTCAAACCTACGGTGTCCCAATATCTCCAAAGGTTGACACGCTTTTCTCTTGTTGCTGCAAACTAAGGTATTTTCTATTCCAGTATAGTCAGCAAATCAATGTAAAAATATAGATCTGGGCTTGAAGGTAGCGAGAAAGAACAACAGCAGGATCTGAGGACAACAGGGAGCTGTGCAAGTAATAGTTTTGTTTTCTGTGAGTCCATACTGCCAAGAACAGGGATGCGATGATCAGTTTATATATATATATATATATATATATATATATATATATATATATATATGAGATCACCTATTTTTGCAGCTCTTTTAGTTTTCTTCTTCCTTCGTCATCCTATAGGATGATGTCATCCAGAAACTCATATTCTTTTTTCCTCTATCTGCTTCCCCCCTCTCACACATTCTCCTTCTTTCTCTCAGTCAGGCTGTAAATCATGATAATCCATGACTGTGGCCTGGTCTCACCCCTAGCTACGTATGGGATCCTCACCCTCGAAAGCGTCCCCAGGGCGCTCATAGAACATAAAAATAGATCTCTATCTCAGCGCCACCACAGACGAGGTCATGTCATATAGAAAATGACTAATTCTAGTCTGGACAGGGTAATTTTGCTGATAAGGATTGGGGGTGTGGGGGAGGGGCTGCTTGGCACATAATCATCGAAGATAGAAAAAGAGAAGGAACAGGAGGCAGTGGGGTAAATAAGTATAAGAAAATTCTAAGCGGGTCACTCTGAAAACAAAAATAAAATAGGTTAATGAAAGAACATCACTTATTAAAATGGCAAATACAAATCCCCATCTCAGCATAGTAGAACCATAAGAATACATGTTAAACTATAAATACATACAAAGTACCCAGTATGAAAATGTACTTAATTTTGTTGCCTTTTCATGAAAATGAGCCATCAATGCACATAAATTTTAATGATAAATGCTTCGATACTATTGACTCCTCCCACCAGTGCAAGCTCAAATAAAATAGAAAATAATGTTGCAAAAAAAAAAAAACTCTCCGGCAAATAATGTCCCTATTCTTACCTTTCGTCCCTGAATAATGTTTTTTTGTTGATAGATTGATTGTTGTTTGCTGTTTTGCTTGCTGTTACTTGTCTGCCTGTTTATTTACATGATGCGAACGTTGGAATCCGAATTCCTTTAAATTGATTCTGATTAACCAATTTTATTACTGGGAGCAGAAAAATGACAAACCATTTACAATAACTAAAATAGGACAGGCTCTCCTGAAATGGAAGGCAAATAACTCAAAGTATATACATGTTTATGTCTCTTGAATCAAAGTCTATTTGCTGATTGCTGCATTGGACATTAGCTGTGTCGGAGCTGGTGCCAGGATGAGATGGATGATGCAGGGGCAGAAGCAGGGGAGCTTGGAGGGTCCCAATATAGCAAGGCTGAAGAATAACCATCGCATATAAAAAGATAATCTAGAATAGAAAAAAACACACAACTTAAGTAGACACACAACATGTAACTGAAACATGTTTAAGAGACGGCAAGTGAAAAATCCAAGAAGAGCACAGAGTTAGCATTCATGCTTACTAGCTATCTCTATTGTCTTCATTCAGGGGACAACGGATGCAAATTAGCTGTTGTGCCAATTCTGGCATATTTACATTGATGCTTTATGTTGACATGTTGATGAAATTGTCCTAATTCAAATAAATAAATAAATAAATAAAATAAATAAAAAAAATGGCATTACTTTCAAATTGTCCTTGTTGGTTCAAAGTAACCTCACCATCAATGACATGGGTTACATAAAATATCCTTGAAGTCACAATAAACTCACCAACATCCATCATGGAATCCAGCAATGCAGTGGCTGAAACAAATCGACTCTTCCTCAAATTGCTCGGCAGTTGGTGCACATAAATGACGTCCATTTGGTTGAAACAATTCCAATTTTTCTGGTTCGAACCACTCTGCGCATACTTGGAGCATTTTTCTTTTGCAGCATTTTTCCATTTCATTTGCTAGTTGTTTTAGTTTTTTGTTTGTTTGTTTTTTGTGTGTGCTTTGGAGGTTTGCCTAATTTTTTGTTATTGCAGCACTTTGCTTTTGCAGGAGGTGTTGTCGCTGCATTTAACTCAAACATTATGTCTTGATTTGTGTCTGTGTTATGTGTAAACTCTGAGTTTTATTATGGTTACATAATGACAATAATGACTCTGGATTCTTATAGTGATTTTCTGTTGCATCTCTTGAGACATTCACGATGGATGACTGGATTTGTCTACCCTGTGTAGTAATTTTCTTTAATGTTATATATTGTTGATTAGTTTGTTTGTATATAGCTACATTTACAATATTTAGGCGTCATGTAAACATTCCTTGGTAGAATTACCTTTTCCAGACATTTTTGTGTAAAAAAGAAGCAAAAGGAGCCTTTGTGAGTGTTATGTCAAAATTACTACCTGTGGTGGTTCTAGTGTGTTGAAATCTAGCTGGTTCTAAGCCCCAAGTCCATTTTTTAAATAATGCACTAAGGAGCCAATAGTTACAAGGCAGCAACAAGTTTCCATACCTTCCATCATGAATATAACAAATTGTTTTAGTGGTTGCCATGTTTCAAAGACAAATATTTGTCTTTGTGGAGATGGGTCAGGCATATTGCACTGTAGGTAATCGAGTGTGGATGTAGGAACTGGATGAGAAATTCCTGACGGGTGAGTTCTAGATAGCAGAACTTTGTGAAGTGCATTTATCAGACCTATTAAGACAGAAATACACATGTTTATAAACTTAACTTACCTTGACTTTTTGTGGGTTCCTCCAGTGTTCTGCTAGTAGATAATTTTCTGTCATGTTGCTAGGGAGAATCACCACTTCGTTGTTACCCTCTCTGCATGAGAGCTCACATTCCTCACCTGTGCATGTTTAAGACAGAGGCATTAACTGAATGCAAAATTGCACAAGCCAGATCCAAAGGAAGAATTCATCTTCATTTTGAGAATGTGTTCTGGTCAAAATGCTAGGTTGCAAACTTGGATTTCCTGTATTTTCACCTACTCTAGACAGACACCTACTGTAAACACTACATCTTTTTTTTTTTTTTTTTTTACATACCTATCCCATATCCTCGCTTGCATGAGTACTGGAGGCGGTAATGAAGGTTTTGAGGTAACGAGCACTGGCCTTTGCTGTTTGGGCACAGGCGGAATGACCCAGTCCAGTTTCCATCCTTCCTACAGCGGATCATGTTGGAGGCTGCGCCCTGAAAATAACACATATTGACAGACTAACTGTTACACTCGCACTGGTACAAAAACACTCTAGAGCCAAGGACACTGAGATGGCATTATGTTGCATATGGAGAAATACAATCCAATTTTTATCAGGCATCCAACCAACAATGCCTGGGAGGCAGAACAGATTAAAAGGTGTATACATTTCAGAAGTCAGTAGCGAGCAAAGCTATTCTGGAAATCAATAGCAATCTAATTAGCATGTCGTCAAATTGAGTAGAACTATAGGAGACAAGGGGAAAAGCACGCATAGTCACAGCAGTGTGGAAAACATGACAACAAAAACTGTGTTTTATAACCTATTTTAGACTAATAAAGTTATTCATTATTCAGTCATTTGTTAGTCATCTTAATAGGCCGTGGGCCAGAATCTGTACGATGACTTTTCGTATTAACTGTCAGGGGGCAACTTTCTTGCACTTGGATAAGTTTCTACACATAGCAGTGATCTCAAAACACCAATGTTCCCACGTTTTCACCTGCACATTAATAAGTTATAGCCGATAAAAAATCAAAACTGTTGCGCTCCGGTCCAAGAGGTCATGTGATTCGAGTTTTTCTGCTCAGCCAATCAGATCGGCGTATTGTCAGCTGTGCGAGTTCAACCAGTTCATCATGGCTGCTCCCGTAAGATGTTTGTATGCATCTGTTTCCAGACGAAGAAAGCCCAATAATACCTTTTTCTGGTGCTAGTTGGCAGAGATCTTGATGGCAAGGAAAAAGAAATAGCCCATCCATCCATTCATTTTCCGACACGCTTATACCTGCTGGGTTCGCGAGGGGCCGGTACCTATCTCCAGCTGTCAGTGGGCGAGAGGCGGGTACACCCTGGACAGGTCGCCAGTCCATCGCAGGGCAGAAATAGCCCAGACATTGGCCCAATTTACTGTGGTATCACCAAGATCTGCTGCGCTAGGATAGCACAGGCGACAGGTGACGTTGTGCCAAACGACTTATCCCCGCCAGAATTTGTATTGTTTGAAATCAATAAAACTTTTAACCTCCAGCGTTGGGAAGTCTAAATATGTTTAAACATCACATTCTAATAAAATGAAATAGATTTTTTTTTACTTTTAATACATTGTTCTATTTTTAAAAGCGACACATCTTGTTTTCTTAATATGGTTAATATCTTAATATGGTTCTTGGTTGAATTAAAATCTCATTAGGTCTGATAATGTTTGGCTGTACCTTTTATTCAGTGTTCATTTGATCACACGTGAAATCCGCTTTATATGATCCATTCATGCGGGTCTAGCTACCAAAAAAGAAAAAGGAAAAAAGACGAACAATTAGACAGCTGTGATGGCCTCAGGAAGGATTTTTAGGTTTCAGCAGACAGAAATGCGACAATCTAATAACATAAAGCTAATATTTTCGTGACACATCTGGAAATTACCACAGAGCCGTTTACTTTCTCGGAACGTGTTATATTGAGTGATCAATCGAGTTTTAACCGACATAGCAAACCCTTACGATAGCACTAACAAGTGTTACATTTTCAGTTTATTCCCACTAACTGAACGATAATGTAGAACCATATAGAGATATTAACCATATTAAGAAAACGAGATATGTCGCTTTTAAAATTAGATTAATGTATTAAGAGTTTAAAAAAATCTATTTCATTTTATTAGAATGTGATGTTTAAAAATATTTAGACTTCCCAACACTGGAGGTTATTGATTTCAAGCACTCGCCCGACGCAGGGGATATAAATTCTAGCGAGGATAAGTCGTTTGGCACGACGACACCTGTCGCCTGTGCTATCCTAGCGCAGCAGGTCTTGGTGATACCACAGTAAATTGGGCCAAAGTCTGGGCTATTTCTGCCCTGCGATGGACTGGCGACCTGTCCAGGGTGTACCTGCCTCTCGCCCACTGACAGCTGGAGAACGGCACCGGCACCCCTCACAAACCCAGCAGGGATAAGCGTGTAGGAAAATGGATGGATGAACTGGGCTATTTCTTTTTCCTAGCCATCAAGATCTCTGCCAACTGGCACCAGAAAAAGGTATTATTGGGCTTTCTTCGTCTGGAAACAGATGCATACAAACATCTTACGGGCGCAGCCATGATGAACTGGTTGAACTCGCACAGCTGACAATACAGCGATCTGATTGGCTGAGCAGAAAAACTCGAATCACATGACCTCTTGGACCGGAGCGCAACTGTTTAGATTTTTTTATCGGCTATAACTTATTAATGTGCAAGTGAAAACGTGGGAACATTGGTGTTTTGAGATGACTGCTATGTGTAGCAACTTATCCAAGTGCAAGAAAGTTGCCCCCTGACAGTTCATACAAAACTTCTTAAGCAAACGTCCTACAGATTCTGGCCCACGGACTATAAGGAATCTCCTTGCAAATTCAAATAGATTGAGATTTTGAATCAAGAAGGGAATAGTGAAAAGAAAAACAAGTCAAAAAGAAAGTGGATATTACTGTATCATGAGCCAAGCAAAAAAATTAATAATAAAGCAGGAATATAAAGGGAGGAAAGAGATAGACAGACCTGCTTGCAGGAAGAATGCAGCAACCTCACCGTATGGGCAGAGCCTCCTTCACGATTACCGGAGGAATTGGAGCAGTTGAGTCTGCAAACACTGTCAAAGCGGAAGCCATCAGTGCAGTAGTAGGAGCCATGGAAGATGGGCGGTGGAGGATCACAAGTCACCGGCTCACATGCCCCCTCCAGCCAGGTGCCATCCTCTGTACACTGGCGCTTAAATGCACGTCTGAAAGAAGCAAAGATAATTAAAAAAAAAAAAAATAACATGAGGCCATGTTGGTGGAAAAACTTGCAACACTGTTTCTTGTTTTTACCTTTTGGGTTTATTGGTAACATGATAGCCTGGCTTGCATTTGTACTTGCAGAGGGTGCCAACTTTTAGGCCTGTCTCATTGCAACGCTTCGTTTGTAACACAGCATTGGGTACAGGAGGAGGGGCTGGGCAGCGCAGCTCACAAAGAGCCTCGGGGAAGGACCACAGACCATCTTCCTGGCAGGTAAGAGTGTTGTTGGTTCCTGGAAAGAAAAGAGGAAAATACAAATATTTTCCATTAATCTAGTTTGCAAACTAAAACCATCCTTTTTGGGTTTAGTTTGTTTCAGTCTATATTTAATAGACTTTAATTTATCAAAATAGATAACTGAAGTCTCCTTTCATAGTTTGTAACAGCTAGATTAGTAAAAAATAAAGTTTGTTCTAGTATACAAATACTGGTATAAATTGTATTTTGGGTTAGTCAAAATAGTTAAAACACATGATCAGTGTTCCTTTATACATTGCATGCTACGCAAGTAAATCAGTGTGTTGAAAAAATAGAATGATATTTATTTAGTTCAAGTTGTTTTTCTTGTATTTGAGGATACAAGGTTCCAATTAGAGGGGCCCAGATGCCCACTTATGGTCTTATATACACTGCAGATGTCTGTTCTAATGTGGTACTGGATACAATAAAAAATAGTTTTCACAAAATTGACATACACTGTAAAAATAGTTTAAATGCATAGGTTTTACCTTTACACAATTTTTACTTCCAAACTCGTAACTGATATAAACTTTTTTTGTTTTGCTTAAGCAAAGAAACTGAGAGTGGTAGAGATTTCACAATAAATTATTGATGGAAATGTTATTTTGCCAAACCTACAAGCATGAGTAAAGGGATGAATCTCACCTATGAGTTGAGCAGGTTCTCGACAAACAAAGGTGATCTTCTTGCCATACGTAGTGCCCTCTGGGAACCTAAACTGAGCAGGATGAACATGGTACTTGTCTGGCAGACCGCAGTCCACTGGCTCACAAGATACCTGCTTGTTCCACTTCCCATTGGTACAGGTTATCGTTACTGAAGAAACTGACTGGAAAATAAAATAAGATATAAATAAGATGTACTGAAAAATCTGCTTGACATAAGGATTGATACACTAGTAATAGCAGGTATGTTTAGAAGTAGATTTTATACCGATGCATATGTGTAGGTGCTTGTCATATGATTAGAATATTATGAAAAAATAGATTTCTTCAGAAATTACATTCAAAAAGAGAAACTTGTATATTGCATCATTTCATTAAACACAGACTGATATATAGAGTGTTTATTTCTTTTAATTTTGATGATTATAACTGACAACTAATGAAAGCCCCAGAAAATTAGAATATTGTGAAAAGGTCCAATATTGAAGACATCTGGTACATCACTCTAAACAACTAATTAACTCAAAACACCTGCAAAGGCCTTTATATGGTCTCTCAGTCTAGTTCTGCAGGCTACACAATCATGGGGAAGACTGCTGACTTGACAGTTGTCCAAAAGACGATCATTGACACCTTGCACAAGGAGGGCAAGACACAAAAGGTCATAGCTAAAGAGTCTGGCTGTTCACAGAGCTCTGCCTCCAAGCACATTAATAGAAAGGCGGAGGGAAGGAAAAGCTGTGGTAGAAAAAAGTGTACAAGCAATAGGGATGACAGCACCCTGGAGATGATTGTGAAACAAAACCCATTCAAAAATGTGGGGGAGATTCACAAAGGGTGGACTGCAGCTGGATCTTCAAGAACCACCAGCACAGACGTATGCAAGACGTGGGTTTCAGCCGTCGTATTCCTTGTGTCAAGCCACTCTAGAACAAAAGACAGCATCAGAAGCATCTCACCTGGGCTAAAGACAAAAAGGACTGGACTGCTGCTGAGTGGTTTAAACTTATGTTCTCTGTTGAAAGTTAATTTTACATTTCCTTTGGAAATCAAGGTTCCAGAGTCTGGAGGAATAGAGGAGAGGCACAGGATCCACGTTGCTTGATGTCCAGAATAAAGTTTCCACAGTCAGTGATGGTTTGGGGTTCCCTGTCATCTGCTGGTGTTAGTCCACTGTGTGTTCTGAGGTCCAAGGTCCACAGAGCCCTTTACCAGGAAGTTCTGGAACACTTCATGCTCCCTGCTGCTGACCAACTTTATAAAGACACAGATTTGATTTTCCAACAGGACTTGGTACCTGCACACAGTGCCAAAGTTACCAGTACCTGGTTTCAGGACCACGGTATCCCTTCTCTTAATTGGCCAGCAAACCTGCCTGACCTTAACCCCACGGACAATCTATGGGGTATTGTGAAGAGGAAGATGTGATATGCCAGACCTAACAATGCAGAAGAGCTGAAGGCCACAGTCAGAGCAGGGAATGGCATACAGCCGCTGCCTTGTATTGCATAAGGTGGATGGCTGGACACTTCAGAGACAAAACTTTAAGTGTGAAATGAAAGAAAGCCTCAATAAATCCACAGATCTGAGCCAGCACATCTGGATATAGAAAGTCCTTTTTCTTTACCCTTCAAGTGTGGCTCATGGTTTGAAAATAATTAAATGATATCTCAGTTTGCCCCATTCTGTCCATAGTGGTCCTTAATATTAATGTGTCGCTCTTCAGTTTTTCTGGATTTCCTTGGAGAAAAACCTTCATTTCTCCTCGCCCAGCGGCCAATCACAGGGCTTACAACATCTGTTATGGAACTTGCTGGGTTTGGCAATTTTAGCAACCTTTTGGATGTCTCTCAACATAAAGATAAGGGTCCACATTCTCTAGGGAATCCAATGAGACTGCTAATTGCAAATACAATTTGCAACATGTCAACTCCGCAATACCTTTTACTTTGTTTTAAAATAGTATGCCCTTTTTTTACGCAACTGCTCTCTCACACAAGGTGTGATGTAATTTCTGTTTCGAATATAAATTATTAATAAGGGCTCACTGCAGGAAAGCTGAGTAATATTTTTAACGTTCATTTTTACTGTTTTGTTTTATAATGCTTAAAAAGAAATAACCAATAAATACAATTGCAGCTTTTACATCTTATAATTTAACGTGGTGTGTGCATTTAAAGAAAGCTGTGTCACTTTCCTATCATTGGTTAGAATCTATGTATAGGTATGGACTGGCAAAAGCTGTAATTTGCACACTGATGGGAAATATTGGAATGTCCCACACATCTTTTAAATGTTTACCTTACAAAAAAACAACAACAGCAATTCAGCACTCTATTCAGTCGTCATGTAACCTAACAAAGCCTGGTAGTGCTTAGCTCACTGTATGTGAGGAAGCATCACATGCTACTCAGCAGCTCGGGTAACTGGTGATAGCATATGTAAGGTCAAGCCGTGCTACACGGACAATTGATATCCACCAACTGCACAATCAACCCTGATCCAAAACAGATTGATTTGGAGCTAGTGTGACAAACTTCTGCTAAACACACAACCACACACTTAAAGGTAAGGGAATCATTTTGATCTGCAATGCAGACTCTTATGGAATAAACCATCTGAGACTCATCCTTTGTTGTTACATTGCTTTGATTCTGTCTCCTATCTATTAATTCTGGCCTGTTCAGAATGGCACAAAAAAATCATGTTTGGTATTGGATAAGCAATACATATACAATTTAGAAGGAAATGTAATGTTGATGCATTAATGAACAATGTAAATTGTTCTATTATTACTGATAAAAATGGATAACCACGTAGGTGTGGATACAGAACCGATTTTATTTTTTCTGCCCTTTGTCATTGCTCTACCCTTTCCAAAATCATAAGAGTTTTGTTTGGATAGTTTATAGTCAAAAAGAAAATATATTAACTTCTCCCCAACTTTATATGGTATCAAATTGTTCTCCCTAACATTAACAAGTCTCCAGCCTATGAGAAGAGGCTCTAATGTGTTGAAATGTACCAGGAAGTGGGAGAAGCCAAAAAGAAATTTCGCTGTAAATATTGGCAATATTTACAAAAGAATGGACTGGGAAAGAGCTAAAGCCAGCACGGGTAGCAACACAATGCTACAGAAAACAAATCAAGCTTAATCTTCATTTGAATAATCTACAAATTATTACGTAACAGGTTAATATTATGACAACGTTCAATATTCATCAGCATCTAACAGAAGCCTTGAAAGGTCATCCATTTGTTTGTTTTTCTTTCAGGATTTGTGGGCTTTTTCATTTTGTTTTCCTTAACTGTTTTCTTTAGCTTCCATTAACCTGCACTGTATAATACATAAGAAATGCTTAAGTTAGAAACTGAGTCAAAAAAAACAAATCTTGAAACAAATTTGTTAAACTCAATCATTTTGAGTTTTTCATCTCTGAAAGAAAGAAAGGGCAAAATTAGAAACATCAAAAACGTTACATGTCACATGTCTGGGTCAGTTTTAATTATGCCTATCTTTTTAAAAGGATGCCATAGCTTAAACAAGCTGGGTTCAGTTAAGATTACATGTCCATTGCTTCATAACGTCTTCTCTTTTTCTTTGTATAACAGTCTTTCATCTTGATCTCATTATATGATACCGGATAAGAGTATCAGATTCCCCTGAAATAAATAAGCTCCTTTCATAATTGGGAAAACTCAACAAAGTACCATGTGCGTTGCATGTGAGTGCTGCCTTGAAAGTAACTGGATGAAGAGGTGAGTGACTCATTCATGATGTGAGGTTTAAAACAAGGTCAGCATGACAGAAATCCATGTGGTGTTCAAATGCTGAATTAAAGCAATGGTAATCTGCCTTTTTATATTGCTTACTGATACCGTAATAAGCAAGAACATTTGTTACAGATTTTGTTTTGCATAATTATGTGGGCTTTCCCAAACTGTTTAACGCCAAAGTAAACTTCTGAAATTAAAGAAAGCTAAATAAAAAATAAAATGATCTTGCTTATTCTTTTAACATTTATGAAATATTAATTTTTGTAATCCTAATTGATCTAAATGAGCAAATGTTTATTTTGGTTTAATGTTCAAGGGTAAGAATTTTTTTTTCTTTTAGTAAAGTGCAAATGTCATATTTCATCTGTTTTTGTAATTGGACATAGTTAATTGTTATTTATTTATTTTTAATTTTATTGCAGGTAAGCCATGTGACCTACCATGAGGCCTGGTGCAGAATGTGACAAAAGCTTAGTCTCTACAAAAAAAAAAAGGATTTACGTGCTCTGTGGTGTTTGTCCATTGAAAGCTCCAAAATGTACTGTGCATCTCACTCTATAGCAGTACTGGTTAGAATAGTGGGAGGCGCTCATAGACGTTATATACATAGACACCTCAAGGAATGATGCTGCCTATTTGAACTGACGTTTCAGTGCGGTCGCCATCTTGGATGTGTCTCTCATGCACCCCCAGTGCATTTATTTGTACTTGAGAAGCTGTTTGTCCAACTAAAATAAATCATAACTCTGAGTTTTTTGTCAATTTTCATGTGGTTTGGTTTGTTATTAACTGCAGAGATGTGATTATGATACAGGACACTGTATCATACACTGTGTTTACAGGATAAACAATACGTTCTCATGATGAAATACGTTTTATACTCTTTAACAAAGACAGATGCGGTATGGCATATTAATGTATAAATAAATACATGATTTGATACTAAAATAGACCCACTTTTTTATGTTATTTAAAAAAGACAGACATATGGAATGGCATATTATTAAATATGTAAATACATCTGTGCTTTCATGCTGGAGTACTTTGTTTTAAACAAAGAGACATATTACATATTAATAAATGTATAAATGAATACAGATTAGATTTTAATGAAGAAACAAACTTGATTGTTAATTTAAAGTTATTTCTCTCTCTCTCTCTCTCTCTCTCTCTCTCTCTCTCTCACTCTCACACACACACACACACACACACATCCTGAACCTTCTGTACACCCCAACAATAATTAATGGTGGTTTCTCATAATGCCTGCTGCTTACATTTTCATTTGATACCGTGATTGGCTAAAACCAACCTTTGGTAGGGGGACACTAGAGCCCCGTTTACACTACACCTAAAAACCGAGCCATGCTGAGACCAGTCCGAGCTTGGATCAGTTATCCAAGACAAGCCGACCCATTTACACACAAAGCTTATCTCGGTTCCTTGGTTGCTCCTCGCCCCCTAGTGGCGATATGCGGTACTACCGCTCTCTGGGATTGAAGGCGGTAGCAGCAAAACAAAACAGCGCGGCGCCCGTAACATTCAGGAAGTTATGCTTGATATTGTGATATTTCGGTGTTTGCGGAGAGTCAGGGGAAGAAGGCAACCATTGGTGAATTTACTTGAGAAAGTTGGCTTTTTTGGGAAGTGGATGAGACAAACGAACGTCTAATAAGGATTTACAGACGCAGGAAACAACGACAGACGCTGAGGTTCATTGCGCTGCTAAGCAGATTCATCTCTGGAAACCGTGTGGCACGGTAAGGAAGCTAGTATTATTATGAATGTCTGAAATTTGTCTGAATGGAGTGTGAATCGGGACGTGCAGCCTGACTGCCGGAAAACCCGCGGACAGTCAGCTGACTGTAAGGGGATGACGCGGTCTGCTCATGCGCTCTTTATCAGAAAACTGGGCCAGAAATAAAACCAGGCCGAGACCTACTCAAGAGCTGGTCTGCAGTTAGCGCGGTCCGGTTATGTTTAGCGCGGTCTGGTTCAGTCTGCTGACCGTTTACACACAAGAGTTATCTCGGTTACCGAGCTCGGACTGGTCTCGGCTCGGTTAAAAAAGTGTAGTGTAAACGGGCCTAAAATGTCACTTTGCCTAATCAGTTCGGAAAGCTCTGCTGAATGTCCCTCCTTTCCCCGAATGGAATGGATAGAAGCAGGTCCAGACTGGTAATGCGTTGCACCCTACGTTCTGCACATTATCAATCTGGCTTGCCAAGTTAAAACTATAGTTGGTAATCCTGTTCAGAAAAACACATTTTGTTATACTGGGTAAAATTGACCTTCCATCCTGAAAGTAGTAAATACATTATGTATTCACGAAAAGGAGGTTAAAAAATCATTCTCTGTGGGATCTGCATGCCTGTAAAAACGAAACAATTTTTTCCGTTCGGTCCGAAGGGCATGGATTTGTCAAACTTTTGCTCTTGCCCTCACCCATAGACATTATATACACCGCCCCCCCCCCCCCGTCCCTCAAGTTCCGGGGGAATCGCCTTATTGGTTGTCGCACATGCCACATCCTGACGCGCTCACGTAATGCCATGGTTCATGCTCTTTCCTTCAGATTTCCCGTTTGCTGGCTTTGCATGCGCACTTCTAGTGTTTATGTATGCGATTAGCTTAGCGGCTAGGTTAGCCGTTCATTGTAGCTCCGCTGCTCTCATCGTAGACTTTGAACATGACTGAGAGTGAAAAGAAGTGAACCGCGTTCATGTTAATAACAAGAAAAGGAAGGACTCAGTAGAAATAAATAAGACCAGAGTGGATTTGGGAGATTTTTTTCACTCGATCCACCTGAAGAGCAAGGTAAGATGGTTTTGCGCATGCGCAGTTATTCTAAAAGAGACTTTGGGAAACTTCAGGAGAAATCGCTGACCCTAGCTTTAGGTCAACCGTGCCTTTTGTTAATGACAACTGAATTATCCTTTCATCTTTAGCACATAGATCCCAACCTCTGTGCTTTCCAAAAGCAACATGTGACATGGATTCTTCTACAAGTGTCCACTGTCTTTAGTTTCATCTTTATGCGCATGGGTATTTTCTGCACTGATTTAATAAATGACCTGCTCCTTGCATGATGTTAACCTGACAACAGCCAGCTGTATGTCGTTCCGCCTAGCTCCACTCACATACATCTGGGACACCGCCGGTAGACAGTGATTTCTCCAACCAAATTTATGGTCTGGCCAATCAGGACGCAGGGCTGGAGTTTCATAGATGTGACGTAGTGGAGACGCGACCATGATGTGAGACTGTTTTGATAGCAATGGCGGCTAGTCGATGCTGCTATTTCTTCCGTGTTGTCCAATCTACCTAATATTGTTTCATTAAAAGAACATCAGAGAACGCCTCTGAAGGCTTTTGTTGGTGGAAACGATGTTTTCGCCCTTCTCTCGACCGGATTTGGCAAGTTTTGTTTTCCGGGACCAGCGGACGTGCCGACGCGGACGCGCCCCGGAGCGGTTAGCGGTTAGCGCTAACTATGTTAGGAGGCCTTTAGTCCTCAACGCGGTCGGCCCGGAATCGACTCCGACCCGCGGCGCTTTGCCGCCTGTCTTCCCCCCTCTTCCTGTCAGCTCACTGTCAATAAAACGCATGCCACTAGAGCCGCAAACACATTATTATTATTTTTTTTTTTTTTTTCCTGCGTCGCTATCATCAGCGTCACGGGTTAGCTTCGGTGTGAGTGGTTGAAATAGCACGTCAATAAAGATGACAGACAAGTGGCTTATCCAATCATATGCAAGAATTTTTGATAAGGCCCAGCCTTCTGTAAAGGCAATCCCTATGGCGGTGTCCCAGATGTATGTGAGTGGAGCTAGGCGGAACGACATACAGCTGGCTGTTGTCAGGTTAGCATGATGTTGCTTCAAGTTACATTTCTGTCAGCTGCAGTGGAAATGCTGAATGGCAACCTTGTTCAAGGAAATCCCCAAACATAAAAACAATAATTGCTATGCATTGCAGTCTCAAGGTTTACAGGACTTTTAATGTTACTCCATAACCTCAAAATAATGATTTAGAATAGGTAAAATCCCACAACTCCTGCAGTTACCCATGATAATACATAGGCTATTTCATGGGAGGAACTATGTTCGGACCTCTGCAAAAAATCAGTAGCGGCTTATGATTCAAGGAATGATGCTCAAATATTTTCTAGAGTCAAAGGAATGTGTATGATGATAGTATTCCACTTAATGTCTTAACGTAACACATTTTGCTTCTCTAATCCTCTTTTCTCTGTCCTGCGTTGTTGTTTTCACCCTGCTCTTCTTTATGTCTGCATGACCATGCCAGTAGGTATTACAGTGCCTATTATGGCTCCTAGGGCTTTGTGCAGTTTCATCTTTAAGTTTGCAGATACAATATTGAAAGCAGCCTTAATTTAAAGAAGGTGTCTTTAACCCTGGTCCTCAGGATCCCCTGTCCTAAATGTTTTAGGAGTTTCCCTGCCTACGCACACCTGACCCAAATAAATGGGTGATTAACAGGCCAATGGTGCCCTTGATGGCTGCTGAGAAGGTCATGCAATCAGTAGATTCAGATGCGGTGGAGTAGAGACACATCTAAAACATGCAGGACAGTGGATCCTGAAGACCAGGGTTGAAGACCCCTGGTTTAAAGTAATGATGTAGCAGTTACAGTGGTCAGTTTATTAACTGCAAGCCAAGAGTTTGTTCCCTGCATGCTTAAAAGAAAGGTATGAGTCCAGCTTGGTTTTACTGTTGAAGAGAAGCACTATAGCTATGTTTACATGGACAAAAGTAATCGGAATAAACGGCTGATCAGAATTAAAATGTGTCATGTAAACAAGCCAATCAGAATATGATGAACAGATTAAGCTCAATCAGAATGAAATCGTATCCCAAATGAGAGGGATTGATAATCGAATCAACATGCATATAAACGCGTGTCAGGCTCAAGTTATTCCGAATGTGGCAAACTGACCTGAGTGCGCACGTGCGGCAGATGTAAACGGGACATATTTCCGCATTGGCGAGTGGTGGAAATGTGTTGGGAAGCAAAACTAGCATGGCTCCCGATATAACCTTTCTGTTCGAAAAATAAAAGAGCTCAAAATTGTTGCTTACTCAGTAACATTTCAACCGTAATTACAACATCATGCAAATCCAGCCTGGGCGCTCCGAAGACAAACAAACTCGTATAATACTGGTTTGTTTACTATTTTTGTAGTTAAGCAAAGATGGAAGAAGTTCTTCTTCTGTGTTTTTTTTTTTGGGGGCGGGGGGGGGGGGGGGTTTGATAACGCATGTCAGAGTGGTTCTATTATGAATAAAGCCAGGTGCATATAAATGTACATTATGATCGGATTAATTGATTATGATTATTGAGTATTTAATCCGAATACATTTTAATCCGATCATGAAATTTTGTGCATGTAAACATAACTTATGAAATGAACATTGTGTTCACAAACATACTGAAAGGTGCCACATAAGAACTATAGTTACAATCTACACTTTTCAGAGAAGGTCAAGTGACCTTTATTTACATTTCTTTGAAAGCTGTCATTATCCTTAGCTTTGGCTCTGAGACATGAAAAAGACCAAAAACAAAACAATAACTTGGGTTTTCCCTACGCTGAAGTTCACCAAACTAAAAGCCTCCAAGAAATTATTTATTTCTTAAAATAATTTATGATAACTACATAAGTTACAAAGTGAACTTTGAAATGTTCTAAACTGTTTGAAGAAGCTGTTACAATCTTGGCTTAACAGAATCAAGCAGACCGCATCAAGCTAGGCACGTTTTATTAAGTTTCTGCGTATAAATAATGCAAACTATTTGCATGAGGTTTGTAAAATACATAATATGCAAATGGGCAAGGACTAATTAAGATGGAATTTGCTGTGTGGTCAACTTCTCTTTTTTTCCCCACACTAAATAACTTCCTGACCATATGGGTTTTAAGGTTAATATAGACGTCGTCTATGACTGACTCAAGTGTCCAAATGTCTATCAGCTTCATTAATAAGAAAAGGGCGTATCTTGTTCTTAGAGCTACTCATACTGTGTATATTTCTTTTGCTTATATCTTCAGTTTCAAATGGTTTGAAATCCTTTAATTCTAGATACAATAGGCAATCAAAGTAATGTTTAGAATGTATTTGATAGCTTATTGTCAAAATCTGTTTTTTGTGATAAATTGTTCATTCTTTACTTCAGCTGTAGAAAATGAATGAACTAGATAAAGTTGAGAAGAATGGCGTCTGTATTCTACAATTCACACTGTGTTCCCAGACTGTAAACAGGCAATTTAGTGGAGGAAGCTATGTGTAGACCTCTGCAAAGAATCTGGAGTAAGGCGTGGTTTAGGGAAAGACCATAAAACATTTCTAAAGTCATGAGGATTTCCAGGGGGAAATTTTAGTTTTAGATCATTCTAAAACAAAATAATTGACTAGTTTGTTAATTTGATGAAATCACAAGAGTTGTTGTGATGATGAACAAAGTCAAACCCAAAACACTATCTGAAAATAAAACATCTGCTACTACAGCCATATAAACCAAAGCTAGGGCAACAGCTAAAATCCAACATGTGATGTCTTGCAAAAGCATTCCCCCCTTCAAACTTTTCACATTTTGTCACATTACATAAATTTCAATGTAAAGCATATGGATTATATTTAACAGAAAATACAAAGCCTTTACTTTTGTAAAGTGAAAACAAAAAGTTACCTGGGTTTTAAAGATTTGAAAACAGAGGACTTCAGCTGTGTTCAGTCTCCTTTGCTCTGATACCTCTAAATAAAACTCACTGCAAACCATTGCCTTCAAATGTCACCTAGTTTGTAAATAGAATCCAGCTATATGTATTTTAGTATCAGTATAAATGGAGTCAGGGATGCAATGGAATGGTTTTATTCATAACACATTCATGTGTTGTCCACTCAAAATCCAGATAGAAGTACCATTGAGAATCTGGCTGTAACTTTCACAGCTTTGCCGTGATTCTGTTTCTCTGCAGCTGACGTCAATCCCTGCTCCCTGTGCTGCTCTAGCAATTACCCCTGATTGTTTGCACCTGTAACTGTGCTAATTACTGGTGCAGCCACACCTGGTAGGACCACTATATATTCCTGACTGCTCCAGTGTGTAGGCACCAGATTCTCAAAAGCCATCCGTGTAAGTAGACCTTCCAGTGTTCCTTGACTGCATTCCTGTGTGTGACTTCTCTGTAGATTCCTGCCTGTTTGCCTTGCCCTGTTGGATTCTCTCATTGGCCTTCTGATTCTGCACACTGAACCATTGCATGTACTGCCTGTCTCTGATCACTTGTACATGACTTTGGACTGTTCCCTGGATTTCCCCAGCTCAGTTACACAACTCTCTAAAACACGGTCTCAAAGAGTACCATTTGTATGCCTCCTGGACCCACTGCTTGGATTCTGTCACAACCCGGATTCAAGAAAGGTTAGTGGCTTCTATTCTGTGTGCACAATTAATCACTGTGTATCATACAGCCACTAACTTTTCTTCTCGCCGTGGTTCCTGAGTGCGTTCCAGCCAGTTTCCAGTCTCTCTACACCTGTTCCTTGAATAAATCTTTAAAACTGCTCTTTGTGTCTCAGCTGAATAATCGGATCCTACATTTACACACCCTTTACACTGGCAACTCTTAAAAATTGCATCTGACTTAGAATGCGCCTAGGAGGATGGGCCTCCATGGTTTTAAAAAACTGCAGCGCTGTGGTTGCTCAAGTGTGAGCCACCATAATTGACAAACACTCCTGCTTAGGCATCGAACCATTTTCAGAAGAAACTGAGCAAAAGTCCAGTTGCCTCTGATTTAAATCTGTTTGCTATTGTGATGACCTGGATTACTGAGAATTTGCACTGGGATCTTAAAAATGGCTGTTCACAAATGTCATCCATTCAATGTGATTAAGCCTGAGCTGGGATGATGGTGGGGCAAGAATTAGGGAGGTCATCCTGTAACTGGCGGGTTGTCGGTTTGATTCCCTTGCTCCAACCGTCCATTTGGCAAAGCAGAAAAGACAATTAACGTGATTCTGTCACTGGTTGAGATATAGCTTAAAAGATGAAAGGTGGTTGTACAAACAATGCACTCCAAAAATGCTGAAACCCTAAGTTCCTTTAAATCAATGCTGCATTCGATTATTCTATATTTTTCAAATGAAAGATATTTAATTTCTATCTGTAATTTTCTCTACTTTCCTTTTAATATCCCACTGCAATGTAAATCACTTTGAATTGTTGCTGAAATGTGCTGTACAAATAAACTCGCCTTGCCTCGCCTTCAGGGTTGCTGAACACAAGCTCACCCCGCCTTTTTAAGATTTTAATTTCTAAAAACAAAAGTAAGTATAATTTTTCTTCCACTTGACATGTATGCACAATTGTGTTGGTCTATCACATACAATTCTTATAAAATACTTTAATGTTTCCAGTTGTAATGCAACAGTATGAGAAGTTTTTAAGATTTGAGTACTTTTAGCTACGTCATATGACCTTTAGCAAAAACCATAGCAAGATTGCTGAAAACAAGTCAAGGCTATCAGGGCAGAAATCAGGGGGGTAACTCTGAGCTGGGTGAGCTTCTGGTGGAGGATGTCAGGGCTGATTCTGTTGAAGACAGGGCTGAAGTCTTAAAACAGGATCCTGGCATATGTTCCTTGATGGTCGAGGTCGGTGCAGGATGAATTGTTGTCCAAGGTTGACAGGATCCTCTGCAGATCTGATTGCCTGGTACGCAAACTGCAGGGGGTCCAGCAGGGGCTTTAGCACCAGACACTCAAAGGATTTCATGACAAAAGATGTAAAGGCAATAGGTCAGTAGTCATTTAAACCTGTGATGATCCATTTCTTGGAGCCAGGGATGACGGTAGAGCGTTTTAATTTGGTGGGAACTTCACTTAGTTCTAGAGATTAGTTGAATATGTTGGTGAAAATGGGGGACAGTTGGTCAGAGTATGATTTGAAGCATAGAGGCGAGACACTAAAAGGTCCCAGTGCCATCTTCCCACTCAGAAACCTGAAGGCCCCGTTGACATTGTAACAGGGCCTTCAACAGGGGGGTTTGACGAACATACCGGCAAAAGAAGTGGGTCAGCTCCTCAGCTAGGCGTGAGGTCATCACAGCATGTGGAGGAGGGGTTTGGTAATCTTTCATGGATTTCAGGCTCCTCCACACTGAAGAAGTGTTTGTGGAGAAACAATTGTTTTATTTTCTCACCAAAGTGTCCTCTATTGCTAAGGTGTCTTTCACAATTCTCAACATTTCCAAAAGTGTACAACCCCCACTGTGGTCCACTATCAGCATCCAGAGCTGTGAAAAGGGGCCAGAGAGCATCCTAATACCACCCTACTGTGAAGTTGCTTAGAACACATTATACCCAATGTGGACTTTGTTATTTCTCTGCGTGAAGAATGTCACGTGTTGCGTGAGACTTGACAGCGCTGCCTTTGTCAGTTGGTTTCTAATCTGCTTATACAGGGCCAGGTCTCCACTGTGGAGAGCTTCTTCTTTGGTGTAACACAGCTGCCTCTAATGTGATGAAAACCATGGTTTGTTGTTGTTTGAAACTACAGATTGTCTTGGTCTGCATGTACATTTCCTCATCATATGCTGATGTATGATGGGTACATCAGTTATTCGTTTAAGTTTGAATGAGGTGGAGCAGACAATGGTCAGATAGTCCAAGCCCAGCACGAGGGACAGCACTGTATTTGGTCTTTAACAGTAGTCCAGTGTGTTTTTATTCTCCGGTTGAGCAATCAATATGCTGTCTGTATCTGGGTACCTTTTTGGAGAGGTTTGCGCTGTTAAATACCCCGGAACAAAATGGTAAATGGACTGAACTTATGTAGCACTTTTCCAGTCATGCTGACCACCCAAAGTCGCTTTCACTAAAACACACACATTTATACACCGAGACGCAGCCCAGTAGGCAACTTGGGGTTAAGTGCCATGCCCAGGGGCAGGAAGCTGGAATCAAACCCACAACCTTCTGGTTGCCAGACAACTAGTCAACCCGTCAAGCCACAGTCGCCCATAACAATTATGAGAGATTCAGGCTGTTTTCTCTCCATGTCTGTTATGAGGTCAGCAAGCTCTCTTTCCGCCTCAGATGTCCAGGTGGGAGTGGAGTGACTCTAGGTGAGGACTGTAAGATTTCTGTAGCAGTGTAACATCTGAGCACCAATCTTTGTTGATATAAAAGCAAACCCTGCTTCCTCTATTTTCCCCCTTGATAGCTCTGCAGTGTGATCCACACAAAATAGCAGGAACCCCAGCGGTAGTGGAGCGCTGTTGAAGCTGGTTGCGGCAGAATGGCAAAGCTCTTGGTTTTTTTGTTTGTTTGTTTTGTGCAGAGACGGAGCATTTAGTCCATTTTGTTCACCAGGTAGCAAACGTTCACCAGATGCATGGATGGAATCGGAGTGCGTAGACCCCGCCGGCGGAGTTAGATTAATTTGCCTGCCCATTTGCCTCACCTGCATCTTTGGTAGATCCCACAGAGAGCTGTTGCACTTCTGACCAGGATCTCAGGTTCAATAAAAGATGGAGAGAAACTGCCCAGGGTAAAGGCCGTGATGCTTAGGAGTTGCTCTCTCGTGAAAGCGGCTGCAGTGTGGAAGCAGGAAAAAACTGGAAAATGCTAAAATACACAGGCAGCCATATGCGGCACCATGATGGTCAAAACAGGAAAAAAAAACTGCAGAGGCGTTATAATGGAAAAACTTAGTGAGTCCAGGAAATAATATTTAAAATGTTATGATCACAGCTGTAAAATGTCTAAAAGAAAACTTCAGTATGAAGATGATGTGACTTGATCTGCACGCGCACTAAGTGTTCCTTTGCAACTTCAAAGTGGAAGAGAGGTAGGAAAAAATGGAAAAAGCCGTGAAACATACACAAACAAATCAAGCATGTGTGGGGAAGAGATTTGTGCTCAAGATAGAAACTAAGAAGGTGGTTTTCCCAGAACCACTTTCTCATCAGTGAAAAAAAGAATGTAATGGGCTAATGAAAGGAAACAGGATTGTGCTTCACACTGCTCGTTTTAACTTTAGAGTGGAAGTTTGTGGTTTTGTACAGACTAATGACTAACAAAAGACGGAGAGATACAAATGATTAAATGCCTCCTAAGGGAATAAAAAGAATCAAAATTTTTTTCACTTTTAAATATTTTGTTAAAAACAGCCACTTGCAAAAGGCCTCACAGTGTTTTATTAAAGTATTTATGTTTTGAAGGTTCACACTTTTTTTCATAAATATTTTGAAAATAGGCTTTTCAAAAATGCTTTACAGATAAAAATCTGAAAAGTGTGGCATGCATGTACAATAATATGACACATAGCATTTTGCATGTAGGCCCAAAAGTTTTTTTTTCTCAGATAGTCAGAGCACCTTCCGCCACAAACAAAACTTTCTGTCTTACTTTCAACAACAGCTTTCTTCTTGCCACTCTTACATAAAGGCCAGATTTGTGGAATGCACAACTACTAGTTGTCCTATCCATAGATTGTCCCACCTGGGTGGGGATCTCTGCAGTTGCGACTGGCATCTTCCCTGCTTGTCTGATTGATGGTTTCCTTCTGCTGCCAATCAGTTTAGGTGGACACAATGTCCAGGAAGGTTTGCAGTTGTGCTAAAGTCATATGATATATTCATTGAATGGTGGTTTTTGTGGTGTTTAAGCTTATTTTCTTACCTAATTCTGTTTCAAACTTCATAACTTTATCCTTGACCTGCCTAGTTGGACTTTATTATGCTTTTTGTTGTTGAATGACCGCTAACAAACCTCTGAAGCTTTCACAGAAAATATGTATTTATACTGAGATTAATGTACACACAGATTGACTTTATATACTAATAAGGGCATTTCTAAAAGCTCTTGGTTGCACTGGGCTTTATTTATTTTGTTTATCAGAGTAAATAATGCAATGCATTTGTTTGCAACTGTTTTTTAGGATCCCAATAAATCCCAACAAGATTACAGGAATTGGTCAAAAATTAGACAAAAAACAGCTAATGTCTATAGGATTATGTAAAAACATCTTAACAAACCTGAAAGGAGAGTTTGACTCTATGGAAACAAAATGTGAACAAAGTGGGACTGCATAGTTTTCTTTTTCTTTATATTTTTGATTCCCCTTATCATCCTACCTAACACGTATTCTCATTCAATAAAAACAAAAAAGTACTTTATTAATGCTCCTCCAAATATAGTTGAAGGGTCAACAATCACTAATCAGATTGAGAGTCCAACAAATGGTATTTGGAATAGCTCTGCTTTCCTTTCAATTCTCTCCTGTCACCTTTTGCTTAATTTTCTTCATACTTTCCTGTGTCACCATCTTTGAAAAGCATAATGCATCACCAAATGAGCTGTCACTGATTAAAAGGCCCATGGCTCACCGTCGATCAAAATGTAATAGAATTAGAAATAGTCAAAGAACAATGGAGAGCTATTGTGAGCATTAGGCTATATGAAATCTGCACAATTGTTAAAAAGCATGCTTCTCTTGAAAAAGCCACTCAAGCGACTGTGGCTTGATGGGTTGAGTAGTTGTCTTGCAATTGGAAGGTTGTGGGTTTGATTCCAGCTTCCCCTTGTCACATGTTGATGTGCCCCTGGGCAAGGCACTTAACCCCAAGTTCCCTACCGAGCTGCGCATCGGTGTATGAATATATGTGCATTAGTGAGAGCGATTGGGAGAATGTGGTTCTCGTGTACAGTGCTTTGAGTGGTCAGTATGACTAGAAAAATGTTATATAAGTTCAGTCCATTTACAATTTTACACACAAGAAGGATTTCTAGATGAAAATAATATCCAAACAAAATATTCCCTCACATGCTTTAATATTTACTCCTCTATTGCTTCACAGTCACAATTGTCACATTCCTTGTGTCAAGCCAATCCTAAACAAGAAACAATGTCATAAACCCATCCTGGGCTTAGGAGAAAATAAGCTGTCCTGTTGCTTAATGGTTCAAGGAGATGCTGATTTCATTTTCTAGCAGGACTTGGCACATGCCCCTACAGCCAAAGTTACAAACAGCTGCTTCAATGACCATGTTGTTACTGTGCTTGATTGACCAGCAAACTGGCAAGAACTGAACCGCAGATGAACTATGGGATATTGTCAAGAGGATGATGAGACACCAGACCCAACAAGGCAGATGACTGAAAGGTTATCAAATCAACCTGGGTTTCCAGAACACCCCAGAAGAACCACAGGTTGATTGCCTCCATGCCACACCATACTGACGCAGTATTTTTTTTATTCATTGTATGTATTGTTCAAATTTTCTCAGACATTGAATTTTGGGTTTTCATAATATGTAAACCATATTCCTCAAAATTACAAGAAATAAAGCATTAAGATATTTCACTTTATGATCTCAGTGGGAAAAAAATGTATTCATGATATTCACATTTGTGAGCTGTACTTATATGTACAATATTAGAATACAAAATAGTTTTTCCCAACCTGAGTAGAGACCAAATTATTTTAAGATGCCTATATTGTCAATTTTCTGTGTCATGTCATTTATATGAGAAGGATGAAATCTAATCACACCTTTGGAAGCAATAATTTAAAACAGTCAGTTGTTTGAGACAGCTATTAGTTTCTTATGTTAATGCAGAGGAATATGATCCTTTTCTTTTTCAGTCATTCTGTTTGTGGATTTACATCTTCATTTGGGATCATTGTTCTGCTTCATTTACCAGTTTGGGCATACCTTTAGCCGTCGGACAGACAACCTCACTTTGGTTCAAGATTGTGATAGTTTATAGGGTTTTGTGATTGACTCACCTCTCCACGTATTTTGGCCAAACGTATCTATTTGGTCTGATATGGGTGGACTTTCTGGGACATCCTATCCAGGGATTTCCAACAGCTGTCTTACCTACTTTATCCTTGTGAATTCTTGTGTTACCATAGAATACTGGACATTACGTATATAATAAAGGGTCTAATAATCCTTTCCAGATTGATGGCAAGCATTAGTTGCTTCTCTATAACTATTGCTGATGCCTTTCTGCTTCGGAAATTATGTTGGCATTCACTTCCATTCTCTAGACAAGCAAACTATCAAAACTATTGCTTTTATAGAGGTGGTCTCACCTGCTGATAATCAGTTATTCCAGTTTACTTGATTAACACTACCTGGCTGCTATTTACCTTTTAAAACTTTGAACCTTTTAATGTTTATTTAATTTTGTCTATTATATATGAACAGATTAGAATATATTGTGTGTTTTTGTAATCTTGATGTTGGATGTAAGTAATTAAGAATCTAATGATGCATTAAACCCTAGAAATGAAAGGGGCTGTGCTTTTTTATCATTATTGTATATCTTTGTGCATCCAGTATATCTTTTGATCTATATCCTGTCTGTGCAAAAGATTGCTTTTTATTGCCTGTGACTACTGCATCCATGTCGTATCTACGTGGAGGAATTTAATGAATGCCATTTTGTGGTAGCAAGTGTCTGCCCTTTAACAGATTCCTACAAAGGGAGAGGGAGCAGACACTACTCTATGATGTCATTGTCCCAGCGGAGTGGCAAGCCAAACAAAGTGACTGAGGTGATGGTGCAGTATGCTTAACAAAAGACTATACACTTTTATCTCTTTGCTTGTAGAAAATAAGTGTGTGTGCTCTTTTGTACATTTGGGGGTTTGCAAGTGTGTGGATGGCTTGCGGGTGGAAGAGATTGGTGCACTGATCTACATGGATTTTTATGATGTCAGCCTCCCCTGAGGCTGGCCCTGCAAAGCCTAGTTTTCACAGGTGACAAAAAAATGCAGAGTTTTGAGAGTAGAGCAGGGAGCAAGCTTGTTTGCACCTCCACTCAGTGGCCATTTGTGTGCACATTTGTGTGAATGAGTTCGCTTCTGTGAATGTTTATGTGGACGTTGATAAATTTCTGTTCCCATCTACTGGAAAAAAATGCTTTTGCACACGCCGGTATGCATGTTCATATTTTTGCATTCTTGTGTCTCCTTGTGCTTTGAGCTATTCATCTGTCATGAACTGCATGTGAGTAGCAGTGTGTTCACCTGGGTTTTGATGATGTCATCCTCCTGGTGGACTTGCAGGACATATCCCGAGTTGCAGGAGATGGTGCAGAGGTCTCCGTTGTAGAACTGGCGGCTGGGGCTACTGCACTTTAGTTCTGCATTGCGTATTAAGGGTTCCTGGCAGTCAATGGCTTCGCAGGAATAATGTACACAACTGTGTGTGGGGGTGGGTGGTGGAGGGTTGATATAAAACAAAAGCAAGAGTAACAGAAAAGGGTAAGAGAAAATGTTAAGTATCAAACAAGAGGTATTTTTTGATCGAAGAAGCAATCCAGATTCAAATATGGAAGCAGTCACGCATTTCCTCACAAACATACAAATTATGCACTGAGTGAACCACATTCATCCATCAATGACTGCTTAACATATCAAATCAATAAACCACATGGAGAGCAGATTGCCATATGTGAACAAAAGGGTTGTCTGTGCACACATAGTTTGTGAATTAAAAGCAACAGGATAAACCACGTGCAGGCTTCAATGACAGAAATTGGCCAAAGAGGTAAATTAGTAGCCTGATGGAGAAGGCATTTATTGCTGCTGGAATGCCTCGATGCCCAAGGCACCTTTTTACAACAATCCACATTCTACAGTATAGGTTTTCCCTTATGAAACTGAGGGAGAAAGAGGCAAAGAGGAAGCAGGGAAAGGTATTTGGGGAGGCAGAGAGAGACACAAAGAGAGGAGGGACAAGAAAATATAAGAAAACACTGCAGGAGAAAAAAGAAGGATCAACTTTCACTTTCAAGAGTGGATTTGTTCTTTTGATTCATTTGTTTTTTGTTTTCAAATGCAGACAACCTAATTCTTTCCTCATACAAATGTCTTCCAGAACACCATTGATGACAACCATCGTATTTGCTGTACTGTGCTCTTTGTTTTCTACCTCTGTGTTGCTCTATTCCCAAGCCATCAGCTCTGCCAAAAAAGTGAGCCAGCGAAGACTGTTTGAAATACAAGTTGGTAGAAAAAAAATAAAACTTACATGTTGAGCCTCATTTTTCTCACCCTGCTGAGTTCTCCTACTGTTCTCCAAAATTCCATCATTTGTTCTTATTTCAACTTTTAACTTTATGGTTTCTCTACGTTTTTTCTTCTTCATAGTAGGTACACCTGGTCTGCCGTTCTGTTAGCTGTGACATCATCCGGGGGCGGGGGGGGGGGGGCAGATCATCTGCCATTACCCTCTAACAGAAAAGATTCCTGGATCAATGTGTGCTTCTGTGTTCTTTTTGTGTCTCTGCTCTGTCTTCTCCAACCCCCAATCGCTCGTGGCAGATGGCCGTTCACAATGAACCTGGTTCTGCCGAAGGTTTTTCTTCCTGTTAAAGGGGAGTTCTCCTCTCCACCGTGGCTTCATGCATGCTCAGTATGAGGGATTGGTGCAAAGCTATCGGCAATGCAGACAACTACGCACTCTTTCAGGAGGATTGAATGTTGTTTTTTTCAAGATTCTATGTAATCTGATGTGTTTCCTTAGATAGGAAACTTTTTGACCATTCTGTCTGCATGATTTGACTGAATTTCACTTTGTAAAGTGCCTTGAGATGACATGTTGTGAATTGGCGCAATATAAATAAAATTTAATTGAACTGAATTAACAGACAAACCAGGGATACCTTGAAGCCTGTAGGCCGCTTGGCATTGAATACAATCTCTTTACAGTTTCCTGCAAGTCACTCAGGAATTTATAAGATAAATTACAATTATTTACCTAGAAAGCCACCCTTCTCCTTCAAAAAATTAGAATACAATGTATACTTTCAGAGACAAGCATGTTGCCATGATTAAAAGGTGTGCAATAGGCAGAAAATTGGAGGCAGGAGATGGGTGTCAAATCCTAACTTACTTCAAACAGAAAAAGGTTTAGTCCACTATATCGTCAGACAATGAGTAAAACAGTTTTGTCTTTCTATAGAGGGTATGTAAATATCTGATTTCAATTGTATACATTGAAAAGATCGATATGCTGTAAAAGTTTTAGTAAATTTGACTGTTATTCATTTAAAGTAGCATTAAAGGAGAAGTCCGGTCAACAAGGAAATATCAGTGGATCATTAGCTATACCTAAAACTAATACCTTTTGTGGTGATTTAATGAATTTAGCGTTAATCAATAAAAAAATAAAAGCATAAATTGTCGTCTCGATCACTGTGTATGGGGGAGACTATTATTTCCCATTATGGGCAATAATGGCCGCCCGACATCACATCCTGTGACGTAATGTCGCGGTAAGGCACTGCGCTCTACAAGCTAATTCAATAGGAATTGTTGTACACAGCTGCGATCAACAACAGTTATTTTGGATTTCCAGAGGACTTCACCATTGAAATTCGCGAGAGCTATTGTTGAAGCAACAATGCCCACGTGCATGGCAGTTGGATGTTCCAATACATTGGGTAAAAGTGAAAAAAACATTAGTTTGTTCACTTTTCCAATTAATGATCCACCACGGGCTGTTTTGTTGGATTGCCAACTTGCCATCGAACTTTTGGCCAGAGAGAAAACACGTCGTCTGTAGCCAACATTTCGAAGAAGAATGTCTTCAAGATGACATGAGAGCGACACTTTTCGGTAGGTTTTTCTTTTTTATAATGTAGAATTTGCCGGGACATTTGTTTACCTGACCAGAGGGGCGGAGTGATATGACACACTTGGAAGGAATGCTCACTGTTGTGAAGCCCACTTATTTTATGCGACTTTGGTCTTTTTTCTGAAGTCGCTTGTAAATTTCATGAGTTGTGGGGTTGCAGTTTTTTGGGCTTGTTTCTGAAAGTGAAGTGGCTTGTTTGGACTCTAAACTAAGTGACGCTGAAATATCCCTCCGCCTCATAACGCACTGGAGCTCATCCTGACAGGAGCCGAGGGAGTAAAGGCAGAAGGAGCTGCTCTGCCCGTATTTTCTGCAGTTCACGGTTGCAATAACTGATGATAACTGCTGAAAGTAGATTTGGCGGATCACCATTTTGAGCAGAGATTGGTTCTAAAGATGAGTTTTATACTCATCTTACAACATTGCAGAACCCAACCCATAAACCGTACTTTAATGCTTATTTGTTGTCTTTTTATGTCTCTAAAATGTAAAATTAGTATTCATTTAAATTTAAATGCTTAATACCATGTCTATCTTTGTTTAAGGGGTTAAAAAAATATTTCGGCATGAAAACGGGTATTTATTTACAAGGGGACAGATAGGGCATTGGGACTTGCTCTACAGCCGATATCGCAACCTGACGTCGCAAACTGGGAGGTGTCAGTACTGTTCTTCACCAAGATGGATGCCTCCACTAAAGGACCTTCAAATGAAAATTACTCTTAATTAAAAAAGCGTATCATTTATTGAACAGTATGTAATAATTTTATATTTAAAGTACTTTCAGCAGTTTGAATTCTGATTTTGACCGGACTTCTCCTTTAATGTAATTTCATAAAGTATCAGCTCCAGTGCTATAAGTCATTTACAATTCAATATTGTTTTTCATTTCCACTTAATTTATTATTGAACTACTATATTTACTTTTTACTGATAATTTTCCATTTACAGACATTTTCTGTTTGCATATACTGTATATTTAAGACAGTCTAAAGCAAATAATATGTAAGAATGGCTGATCAGCACTACAGTGCCCTTTTACAAAAAAAGGAAAATGCAAAACTAAGTTCATTGTAAATTAGCAAAGGGAAAGTGAGAGCTAGAGGCACAAAAATGGGGGATATGGAGATATTGGTTGAGGGGTAAAGGAAGATGAAGTGAAAGAACATGAGAGTATGGCGAGGAATAACAGCAGAGCTGAAGGTGGGGAGGAGGGGGACGTGTGAAGAAGTACAAGACAGATGGGAAACGAAAACAGAGTGCTTAATTGGTAGGTTGATGACAAAGAGAAAATGGATTGGTGTTGATCAAAACGACACACCCTAGTCAATAGTAGTAAAAGGAAGGGACAGAGACTGAGTTCACAAACAAAGCATATCTACGTGTTGGACTAAATTCTCCAACCAACTGAGCTTGAGCTATTTTCCAAGTAAGAAGTAGAAATATTCCAGTCTCTATGCATGATTTAGACCAAAGCCTATTCCTGTGCTGAATGGCCCAATCAGCATCCAGAACTAAATCCAATCAATAATCTCTGGAAAGACTTGAATACTGATGTCCACAAATGCTCTTCATCCGGTCAGATAGAGGTTAAACAATTTTGCAAACAACAATGGCTGAAAAAAATTAATCCCTCGCTGTGCAAAGCAGGTAAATGCAATCCCCAAAAAACTTGTGAATTGTATTGTAATGTAAGTTGGTTGTAAAAGTATTTAATTTAGCTGGCTGAACACATATGCATGCCACACTTTTCAGATTCTTATTTCACTTCACAATTATACACAACTATTGTTGTAATAACATCTGGAAAAACCTTTAAGGTATTTAAAAATTTGGACTACCCTATAGGTCTTACTGTGACTCATCAAAGTCTATCAATTTATACACAACCGCTGTTTTAATTGAAGACTATGCTAAATGGTGAAATAGCCTAAAGGGTAACGCATTGTTACCTTTTCTAGAATAAGGTTTTTAATTTAACGGTAATTATCTTTTGTATTATATTTATTCACGTCATATGTGTAGAGAGAAAAATTGCAAACAGAGCAATAAAGCCAGTTAAGAAATTATTTTCTAGATGTGCATAACCTTTGATGTGAATTTGCTGTTTATTTATTTAGTCAGAACTGGGATGGAAGAGTGGTAACATGTTCATCTGTCTATTGGTTTTCAAAGAAAAAGCCATTTTTAATGCATTGTGCTCTTTAGCTAAACTCAATACGAAACAAGTTGTCACAGTAAATGGCATTTAGGGCTGGAGGCGATTCAGCCAATTTATTGTTGGAAAATGTGCAGAGCTGCACTAAAAATTCAAAGCAACTGTACATTTTCCGTGGTATACATTGTTTGCTCAACGTTCTACAGTTATGGCTGTAGCACTGGGTATATTAAGGAGGTGCTGGTTTCATTATTCACTCTTCTTTCTGTGTCATGCTTATTGAAAGTATGGCTGGAATCACATTTGATTCAGTTTTCATTTATGTAATCCCAAATGTTGTAATCTTTTTTAAATTGTATTATTGTTTGTAAGCATGCAAACTGTAACGGATTTTCCCCAAATGCCATGATGGTGACACTGAATAATGCATCAACCAGGTATTTTCACTACATGATCATTAAAATCATACATGTCTTTAACATTGCAATGTTCGATTTTTAGTTCTGACATCTCTCACCTCTGTCCTGTGGGGTTGTAGATCTCATTGCTTTGGCAACCACTGATTGTGATGGGGTCAAAAGACTGGAAGGATCGCAGGCCAATGCCAGAGATGGCCACCATTTGACAGGCAAACATGACCAGGATAGCCTTGGTGTGGTAAAAGGCCACTGACAGGTCATGGCTCACAGGGATCACCAAAGGGTTAGTGCGGCAGCTCAGACGCCACTCACCTGCAGAGATGTTATTGGAAGCCACAGAGCCGAAGACAAAACAGAGTGAACAGAGACTAAATTAGGAGTGTGGTGGGAGTCAGTTCATCTCTACAGGTGATTGAGATTCAGAAAATAGGAGTGATGACTAAACAAGGCTGCATACTGGTGTTAAAAGAGAAACACAAACAAGGGGATAGGGTGGCACAGCTGAAGTTGCCTTGTTCTTTTAGAAGTTGCAGTTATTCTTTCCAGTGTAAAGGTCTGGTAACAGAAGTAAATTAAGTGGTCTGCAGTTTAAAAATACCTATAAGGCTTCTCACCTAGACTATGGATACCATCCTTGGTGTCCACCAGTTGAACAGTAATGTTGCACTGTGTCTGGTCAATAAACTTTGTCCCATCAGCAGCCAGGTGTACAATCACTGCTGTGGCCACCATGGGATGAGAAAAGTGTGCCTAAAAGAAAGCAAAAAATAGTGTTTAACAAAGAATAAATCTGGAATATTTATTTTTTTCATGTCTTTTCACATAATTGTTTGTCTGAATTTTTAGACTTGAGTGAGTTTCTATTTTCACATTTTACCATATTTTTTAAAGGAGCATAGCATAAGTTCTAGGGGTGTGACAATACATTGACCCACGCTGATCTATCAATTCAATGACTAACGATCCAAATACATCAATGCAAAATTAAAATATCGATTCATATAGTCATTTTGAAGATACACATTTGTTTTGAAATTAGCATACGAGCGAACAAGTGATATATTATTATTGTTATTATTTTAAAATCGATTATGGTGGACACTCAGCAAAATAGCCAGGTGAACGAGAGCGTGCAGTGCGTCATATCCACACACACACCCAGAGGATTCAGCCCAAATCACTCTCTCATGAACTGAATATCCAGCCTATAGAGGAAACTGCAGTAAATAGAGGAGAACTCATTTTACACATCGGGCAATTATAAGGACATTTATGGGAAAGAAAATAAATAAAATGTAACTTCAGAACTTGCACTAGTCACCTTTAAACAATCTTGGCAACAGGATGTTGTTAATGTTTAAAATTAATTTTAAATTAGTATTTGTTTTCTTAGGTCCCTTAACACCACATCTGGTTAGCTATATTGTTTTCACAGCTACCACAATCACTAAAATGCCTTCTAGAATGAAGGCAATATTGATCTTGGGACATATGTCTCGTGCTTGCCAAATTATTTATGTTCTTCAATGCTGCTTTTCCAGCCATCTTACAACAATACTATCGTGTTTGCACTTATAGCATTATAATCTTGATCTTGTTTTTAATCTTGTCACAATCTTGTTACAATTGCTCAATATATGGGATGTGTACTGCACCTAAACCATCAGTTTCAGCCACGTTGTGGATAAAAGACCAACAGTACTTTCATCAGTTTAACAAGAGCATTATAGAATGCAGGTAAAGGAATTTATCTACACCACCTTCACAACAACCTAGGTAATCATTGGCTGCCAGGGGTTTATATTTAACAGCCTGACAGGTACACTTTGCATACCTATGGCAGCCTGAAAAACTCAAAATTTTTCCGTCTGTAGCTGCCATTACATCTAAGCCTGGGTGCAGTTTGGAGGTGTTGGTGCTCCTCCTCAGCTTGGAGCATTAATGCAGAGATGGGCCCAAGGTTTTTTTTCCACCGAGCCTGAGCATACCATTGCATCTGTTAGTACAGAGAGAGTGGATTGTTCTTCGCAGCTGCTTGGTGAGATCCCTTTTGTTCAAGAACTTTGGCGAGAAACAATTCCTGTAGCCGACACAGTGATCAGAGATTTACAGTAAAATCCTTGGTGCACTGCCAGCTCAATCTGGGAATCAGGAGAATTTTGCCTTGGCCATTGCTTTTTCCAATTCCCTGATGAACAAGCCAACCAGGCTTGTGCCAGCCATCCAGAGTAAATACATGACAACTGTTGCTTTTTGTTCCCCCTTGTCCCAGCGAGGACCTTTAATATGTTGCCACTGCAATAACAAACCACCATGACCTTCCTCTATAATTTTTGTGCATACTCAAAACAGTCAAAGGATGTGCGCTATCCCACACTGTAGGAGCCTACTGCATTCCTAATATGTACCAACAGAAATCTCAAAGATTCTGCAAACGTCATAATGTCATCGTAATCTGGTGTCAAGAGGGAATAGAAATAGCTCGATCAAATACAGAAAATCTAGTCCTTTTTTTATCTTACAAATAAATGCTCAAATCAAGGGAACTATTAATATAGGACAACATAAAAAGTATAACAATTAGTAAAGAAAGGAATGTTGGGTATGTACCAAAACCACCAAAAGCATTGATTATGCCACTTTTTTTTTACCTTGTGAAAAAAGTAGACCTACAGTTCCTAATTGTTTTGTTAAGGTTTTTACCACTCCCTAGATATGCTGTGAAAAAATCAATATCTTTTAAAGCAGTCTGTTGGCTCTTTTTTATGAGGTAAGTATTTGAAATGAAGTTTAATTTATATCAAATTAATTGCAAATTGCAAGTGCTGTGCCAAAGAATGCCAGCTTCCAATTCCACAGAAATGTGCATTTGGTTTGTGGAAGCTACAAAATGCTTCTCATTCCTTTACCATATCTCTTACAAACAAAATGAATTGTAAGAGTTTTTGAAATGGGCATTATATAAACTAAAGATTGACACGTCAGGAGAATTGCTACAACCGAAACCCTGGCTTCCTAAATCCATATTCTGAAACTAAGAAATTCCAAACAATGTTTGACGATGCCAATAGGATTTTTATTTTTTTATATGATGCGGAGCAATTTTAACAGGAATTAAAACTTGTTCTTCACTGGAATAGGTGGCTTTTACTGTGACGATTCACCATAATAAATAAAGTCTCCATCTTTATCGAGTATCATAAATGCAGTTTCACATTCTCACTTGAAAACACATTTAATATTTATCTTACCTTCAGCCAGTACGTAGAATATTCCGATGTTAGCCTGTAAGCCTCTTGACAAGGGAACCATGCATACTGGGAGACTCCATCGGATAGATCAAAGACTTTGGATTGACATGTCTGCATAAAAAAAGGAATGCTTTTCAGCTGTAGTGATTCTTAAAACTGTCATTTCATCATGCTTTTAAAACTGCTGTGCTATCAGTCAAGCCCAATCAAGCTCCATGTCTCCTGTTTTGTTCCTTGTGTTCCCTTAATGATTTCTTGTTTTTTGATATTTTTTGTTGCTGCTGTTTTTCATTTTCCTAATTCTTTTGTTTATTTACCCTGCCTGTCCCCTCTTTGCATTTGGGTCCTCCACTTCACTGTTATATAACACACTGTGTTGAATTATTAGGCACGTGAGCATTTTAACCATATTAACCTTTTTTACTGCATATTTTCCAACACGAAGATGTATAAACTTCAATCCAAACACAACCTATATCCAGATGTGTATAATTATTCATCATTTAACCAATCTTGAACAGGTCAAAAACTATAAATGATGCAGCACCCTTGAAACTGCTAAAATATTGGTACATGACTACAAAACCATCAAATGTTTTGGTCCAAATAATCCAGAGCTCCATTTAGACTCAGACAACAGAGAGGTGAAGGTGGGGTGCTCGTAGGGACTGTTATTAAAACCGAGTGAGATGGACCTTTTTAGGTTAGAGCTGAACTCGAAAGGAGCTCCCAAATCTACCAGTTTTTAGATGACACTTTGTTCAACTAGTGGAACAGTAAAAAGCCTGCATCTTTAAAGTAAACCAAGATTTTTCTGCATGACATGGCATGTCTCAAAGTACTCCTCTAAGTGGCTAGCCAGTAAAGACTTTAAAGATAAAGAATGACACGGCCCCCTTCCTCATTTGACCTAAACCCTTTTGAGTAGTTGTGTGTCATTCCTAAATGGAAGATTCACTGTTGAGTAAGAGAAAAAAAGACACCTCTGCGAACAGTGTCTAAGAGGCTGTAATTGCTGCGACAAAGTTGAAGTCAAAAAATCTAGAAACTGACCAACTCTATTTTTGATTACTATTTTGTCTTCTTCGAAAATGTCCATTTATAAAATGTAAATAACAACTGCAGTGAAATTATTTTTATAGGAGGGATATTGCATCCTTTGCTTTCTCCACTCCTGCCACTGCAGGAAAGCAGGGAGCCAGCATTGTCACAGTGATTCAATCAATGGCTGTGCGAAACAAAACTTAAAAGTTTTATAAATTAACTTATTTGTTTCTTATCCTCAATTTAATAGATAAAAATAAACAAGTGAGATGGGAAAGTATTTTTTTTTTCTTAACAGTAATACAATCTGCAAAATAGTAGTTACTCAAAAATGGTCCACATGTAGATATTCCAGTAAGTAATAAAAACAAACTAAATTATACTTTAGGTATGCAGGTTTTCAAACATTTTGGAGAGCATTGTAGTTGTTGAATAATAAATGGATTCTTAAAAACAAGATTTTTCAGACAATGATACATACAATTTACTATGCCTACAGTTGGATGAATAGTGAACTGAGTGTAATACAAAGTTCCCAGAAAATAATATACAATTGAATGTAAAGTGATATTTCTGAATCATTCTCCATATTTCATAACATTAAAACAATACAACTAAAAGACGGCGTGGTTTGAGGAAAAACATAAAATGTATACGGGCAGAAAAGGGGTCTGTTTTCAGGTAAATAGCAATGTGTGGGTAAGGAAACAGGGGCTTCAACTTGGCAAAGTGGTGCATTGTGTTATAAAACCAACACTGTGGTTTTTGAATTGGTCGTATTCCATTCTGCTTAGCGCTTGCACATTAACTTGTACTGATTGCATGTTCCAGGGCTTCCCCATAGAGACAGATTCAGTTTTTCCTGTGTACACGACAACGGAGATTGTGATGTTTTTGAACCCTTTCACTCTGGAACCCGTTTTTAAGTCGTGCTGTTGTTAGAGGAAACTCTGGCCATTGTGGTGTACACAAACAATAGAAAAGCAACAAACCTTTTCTGTTTTAACCTAAAAATGTTGTCGTGCACAGGGCCTATTAGTTATTATGTCGACAATTTCTACCACCTTGACTGTGGATCTCTGCCCTTCTTCCGGAGTTACCTAGGCCTTTTTTCTGCTACTATGAAGAAGTACTCTATGCTTGCCTTGTTGGTTTGAACAGGGTTTATACAGGAATGAGTATCCCTTTAATGCTCGCAGAAATAATTTTAATGCCATCAACAAGTACCCATGACTCTCCTATATATATCTATATCTATATATATATATATATATAGATATATATATACACTACCGTTCAAAAGTTTGGGGTCACCCAAACAATTTTGTGTTTTCCATGAAAAGTCACACTTATTCACCACCATACGTTGTGAAATGAATAGAAAATAGAGTCAAGACATTGTCAAGGTTAGAAATAATGATTTGTATTTGAAATAAGATTTTTTTTACATCAAACTTTGCTTTCGTCAAAGAATCCTCCATTTGCAGCAATTACAGCATTGCAGACCTTTGGCATTCTAGCTGTTAATTTGTTGAGGTAATCTGGAGAAATTGCACCCCACGCTTCCAGAAGCAGCTCCCACAAGTTGGATTGGTTGGATGGGCACTTCTTGCGTACCATACGGTCAAGCTGCTCCCACAACAGCTCAATGGGGTTCAGATATGGTGACTGCGCTGGCCACTCCATTACCGATAGAATACCAGCTGCCTGCTTCTGCTCTAAATAGTTCTTGCACAATTTGGAGGTGTGTTTAGGGTCATTGTCCTGTTGTAGGATGAGATTGGCTCCAATCAAGTGCTGTCCACTGGGTATGGCATGGCGTTGCAAAATGGAGTGATAGCCTTCCTTATTCAGAATCCCTTTTAACCTGTACAAATCTCCCACCTTACCAGCACCAAAGCAACCCCAGACCATCACATTACCTCCACCATGCTTAACAGATGGCGTCAGGCATTCTTCCAGCATCTTTTCATTTGTTCTGTGTCTCACAAGCGTTCTTCTTTGTGATCCAAACACCTCAAACTTGGATTCATCCGTCCACAACACTTTTTTCCAGTCTTCCTCTGTCCAATGTCTGTGTTCTTTTGCCCATCTTAATCTTTTTCTTTTATTGGCCAGTCTCAGATATGGCTTTTTCTTTGCTACTCTGCCGTGAAGCCCAGAATCCCACAGCCGCCTCTTCACTGTAGATGTTAACACTGGTGTTTTGCGGGTACTATTTAATGAAGATGCCAGTTGGGGACCTGTGAGGCGTCAGTTTTTCAAACTAGAGACTCTAATGTACTTATCTTCTTGCTCAGTTGTGCAACGCGGCCTCCCACTTCTTTTTCTACTCTGGTTAGAGCCTGTTTGTGCTGTCCTCTGAAGGGAGTAGTACACACCGTTGTAGGAAATCTTCAATTTCTTAGCAATTTCTCGCATGGAAAAGCCTTCATTTCTAAGAACAAGAATAGACTGTCGAGTTTCAGATGAAAGTTCTCTTTTTCTGGCCATTTTGAGCGTTTAATTGACCCCACAAATGTGATGCTCCAGAAACTCAATCTGCTCAAAGGAAGGTCAGTTTTGTAGCTTCTGTAACGAGCTAAACTGTTTTCAGATGTGTGAACATGATTGCACAAGGGTTTTCTAATCATCAATTAGCCTTCTGAGCCAATGAGCAAACACATTGTACCATTAGAACACTGGAGTGATAGTTGCTGGAAATGGGCCTCTATACACCTATGTAGATATTGCACCAAAAACCAGACATTTGCAGCTAGAATAGTCATTTACCACATTAGCAATGTATAGAGTGTATTTCTTTAAAGTTAAGACTAGTTTAAAGTTATCTTCATAGAAAAGTACAGTGCTTTTCCTTCAAAAATAAGAACATTTGAATGTGACCCCAAACTTTTGAACGGTAGTATATATATATATATATATATATATATATATATATATATATATATATATATATATATATATATAGATATATATAGATATATATATATATAGATATATATAGATATATATATATATATATATATATATATATAGATATATATAGATATATATATAGATATATATATAGATATAGATATAGAGAGAGAGAGAGAGAGAGAGAGTACTTGTTGATGGCTGTGTTCAGACAACAGAGCACCTCCGCATGCAGTGTTGCATTGGATCCAAATGCTCTTCGAAGACTGTCTGATTTCCCGACGTTAGTGGCAGTAAAGCTTGCTCCAGCTGCTGCTGTGCTGTTTGCGGTAGCTAATGCGGACATGACTGCGTTGGTTACAGAAAAGTAACTTGACATTGTTAGCTGTTGTCTGCCCCTTGCAGCTGATCTGTGACTGTCCGCAGTGGTGTAGTGTAGTGGTCCCTGGAGAAGTGGGTATACTCTCAATATTTTCCCTTTTAGACGCAGCTCAGAAAAATGCTGTTTTAGAAACAATGACATGTAAAACTGCTCTATTTAGTTTACCCAAAAATCCATCACTAGGGTTTACTCATTTTAGCCTAAAATATTTAGCCTAAAACATTTAGAATAAAATATTTCCTTGAGCTACTACGTAAGGTGTGAAAATTGTCTCTTTTTTAAAGATTTTATCCAGCTTCTGGCAGGTAATGTAAAATTTTCTTTGGTTTATATTGAAGGAATTCCTACCCTACATCCAGAGTCAACATTTCATTACTTTACTGTAGGTTTTTCAATATAGACCTAGATGATAAGGCCTATGGAAAGTCCTAAATTGAATGAGAAAGAGAATCTATAGAAAGAGATAAAGTTAATGACGAGGAGACCATCAAAACTCAAATCTCTTTGTCTTTGCAAATCATGAATTGTCAAATATACCAGTTGAAACACCAAAAGAACTGTTAATCCTGTTGATGACACCCTGACAATGAATGTTTAGCCCCTCCATTTTAAAATGGACGGTGATATTAAACTTGACAGTAAAAAAGGGACCTCAGTTATGTCATTTTTATCATGTAAGGAACAAAGCAAAGGTAAAACCTATTCTTTCAAGGCAAAAACATGGAAACACTACTCTAAGCCTACATTTCATCATGGCTGGATTAGTGTAATTCTCTTTATCTCTGAATCGGTCAGTCCTCACTCAAATGTCTGTAGCTGGTTCAAATGCTGCTGCACACCTTTTAATGGAAAAACATAAAATAAAGCACATTAACCCATCCTGGCCTCCCTTCACTGGTTGCCTGTTTATCTTAGAGTTCAGTTTAAAGAACTTCTGTTTGTTTTTAAGGATTTAAACAGCTTATTATTATTGTTGTTGTTGTTTTAAACTGTTGAGTCTTTACCCAAGTCATTTTATTAGATGTTATTTTGTTTTACCTCGTGTTAAAGTACTCTTTAAATAATGATGACAATGATGATGACTATGATCACAAGAAACTTTTGCATCATCACCCAGAAGCTGGAAAGAAAAGAGACAAAAAGATTTTTCACACCTCACTTAGTAACTCAAGGAATTATTTTAAACTAAATATTTTAGGCTAAAATATTAAACTTTTTATTGGTTGTTGTTTTTTCTTCAATCCCACCGTTATGTTTAGTAATTTCTGCCAAAAGCTGCAGCATTTTCATTTAATCCATCTGAATGCAGTATTCGCAAGCCCTACTCTGATTGGATGGAAAGAAACCTGTCTGTGATTGGCTGGTGAGGTGGACAGGTTTTGAAGTCACGAGCGCACAGACAGAATCCAGCAAGCGTACAGCTGGTATAGATCGTGGAAGTAGCAGGTCACGGGCAGACACGGAACCGAGGGCGAGGATAGTGGGTTAAGAAGAGTTTATCAGTTTTGAGTGCGCGGCAAACAGGTTTTGAGCACCTGTCTCACTGCGCGCTCAAACAAAAGACACAAATATCGCTCCAGAAGTGGGTATACGTAATTCTGACTGAAAAATAAGTGGGTATACACCGCATACCCTACACCCTGGACTACACTGTCTGACTTCATGTGAGATCGTGAAGCATTGACACCCATTGTGCAAAGCTTAATTTTTTTTACAAACACGGCAAAATCCTTCGTCATCTTTACTATCGACAGGCTGCAGCCATGTCCCGAATTCCTCGTTTTCCATCCACTTTTGTTGAAATTTGCATTTTCCCATTCTCTAGCTCTTTCTCCGCCTCGAGCTCCTTTTCCAAACATTGTAAAAACATACGGCTTTACGATCAACCGGAAGCAGTTTCGCGCACAACGCGGAATCAGTTATATCTGATATAATATATCTGACAAAACTGTTTTTATGAACGTATTTTTTTAGAAAAAAAATAAGGCATTTTTAATGCCACAGATAATCACATTTAATGACTTTTAATGCCAATTAAGGACTTAATTTAAAAAAGTTTCATTTAATGACTTTTAATGATTTTTAATGCCCCGCGGAAACCCTGTTGAAAAAATATGGTTTCATAGGTTTGCAATTGTTGCATAGTCTTTCATTTTCAGATCATGGATTGAACGGTACCCTGATGTTCAAACTGGGCTATTATTTTTTTACCAAACTCCTCTTTAAACATCTCCACAACCCAAACATTTTGGTGTGCTAATTTGTGAAAGTGTAAAAGTGTACAGGGTGTGAATACTTTTGCAAGGCATTCTTTGTTGAAAGAAACCAGTTCAGAGTCAAAAATTTGGGCGGACAGGCTAGTGTCATTGAAGTAGCAAATAATAAGGAAAAGTAACTGATATTATTCCACAATAGTTGTGAAGCCATAACAAATCCACTGATGCTGTACTCACATTATTTTTGTGGATAGCAATAGCAAAAGAGGAATTCTGGGAACCATTCTATGGATTTGTGGTAACTTATTAGCATTGTGAAGGTGTGATGCTAAACACAGATAGAAATGGGTCAAGTAGAAGAAATGTGGGAAGGTCAGAATTTGGTTGCAGAGGGACAAAGACATATATACAGTAGATTGTAAAAGATTATTGAGCAATGGATAAACAAAGACAAAGAGAAGAAAGGACACACACCAAGGACAGCGTGTTTCGGCTGCTGTACTGAGTTGGTGAAATGAGACACCAGTAACATGAGAGTTTTGCTAGAGAGGCTACTGCAAGATCCTGCCACCGTAGAAAACTGGCCAGACTAGCTATATGTCAGTATATCTGTCCTTTGAATCTGTTGACATGACCTTTCCACTCAGAGCTGAAGTGACAAAAATCTGAAATGTCGTTAAAAACAAAAACACACACACACGCACACAAACAAGATTAGCTGCTATGAATGTCTTTTGTATCCCATTTGGGGACAGTTTTGACACTTTAAATCTGATTCTCACTCCAGTTGCATACACTAACTAAATATGTGACCAGTTCTTCAAGTGTTATTGTTTCAATGTTTGTGAATAATTTCATATTATTTTTTTAGAAAATTTTACTCATGGAGATAACCTTTTTCCAAAGCTAAAACTTCACTGGCAGAGCAGATGGGAAAAAAACAACTTTGAGGTGAAGGGACAATTTGTTCATGTAAACGCAGGTGGAAGCAGTGAGACCTTTCTCAGCACCCCTCCTCCTCACATCCTTTCCTGCCCACAGGCAAACATCCCCCTCTTTACAAAGCATCACACCAATGGGAGGTAATTCGCGTGTGACCCGTGGCTCATTACACTTCCTTTCATCCCACCACTCCACCATCCCCCATGTGAGTACGGAATCACAGTCATTTGAATAAATTTGTCATTGATTGGGTGCCAGTGTTGAAAGTGGGAGGAAGGGCGTTGATGGCAAGACAACTTTTCACCCATCAAGCACCTTCCTTCAAATTTTATTTGTTCATCAATAAACTTTCACACTGAGCGGGGTCAAAGAAGGCAATGGTAAAGCTCACTGTAAGAAAAATTGGCGTGTAAATTTTAGATTTTATATGTTGCAATAGGCAACTACTCACATTTATTTACTCACTTCCGAACAAATTAGAATTTTAAGAAACAGAGCATCAATTAATTAGGAAAATCCAAACCACAACCAGCCATATTTGGAATTCCAATATCTCCTTGTTGTAAGACTATGTGTAACGAGCAACCCTACACTGCTATTGATTTTAAAGGATTTCATGTCTCTGATTTGCAATAATTTTTTTATATGTCAGTTGGTATTCAGTTTGTATGTGAACATATATGAAGATTATGTATGTTATAAATCGCAGATGAATAGTCTGAAGTGTTAAACATTTTTCTCGTTCAGCTTCTTTCAAAGCACCAATGACTCACGGGTTGCTTCAGTCACAACGTGACCAAATTAAGGTGGTTGGAGGTCATTTGAGTTGTGAAGCCTGTATTGCGGTGTACGACCCTGATTCATGCAGTATGCAAATTGCACTGAAAGAGGCACTGTATCCGTTACTCACATAATACACCGCGAATAGGATGAACAGGCGTGATTTTGGATAGATAATAAAGTGATTTATGTACTGGATTTTTTTCTGACGTAATCTGGAATTATATATTTTTCAGAAGTGCTACATTTTTGATCCAAAAGTCATATTTAGAGACATTTTTTGCTTTTTCCATCTGAGTTGACTGACTTCTGGTTGCTAGAACTTTACAGTTAATAACAGGTAATAAAGATCAGGCAGACTTTTCAGGCTCTCTCCTTACCTTCTTCTAAAGGAACAAAATAGACAGTTAAAGCTCTATAAATAGCCCACTAAATGTGACCTAAGCCATGCTTGCCTTTTTTAATTCTAAGGAACCGAAAATGTAGTTACATGAGCTAAACGATTCAGTGAGCAAATATTTTGAATAAATCAATTTAATGTACTGATTCTAGTGATTCAGTACATCCAAACAAACCGCTGTTCCCATCACTACAAGGAATTAGCAGCAGATTATTTAAAGGCATACTATGCAACATTTTTCAATTAATTAATGTGTTCCATACCGTTTTGGATGATTAAATGAGTCATTTCAGGTCGAACAAAGGTTTTCTCGGCCGCCCTGGGGGTCTGTGGGGGAAATACCGCACTTGCAATGCAAGAGCCCTTGGTCCGCACACACAGAAGTCTCGCTTTACGGCGAGAACTCCATGTGTTTTTACCTTGCCATTCACTATATGCACGCGCGAAAGCAACAACAAAGAACCGCGTGTTAACGTCAAATAAACATGCAAGCATATCGAGTTTTATTATTATTATTATTATTTTTTTTTTATGTTGGCGAGACGCTACCGCGGCTCGCCAAGATAGCGCTGCGGGAAGCGTGATGTTCATACCTTCACTGTGTTAGTCATTGTTTGTACTGCCGTTTTTTCCACTTTTCGTTGCGTTCGCCTGTCTGCTAAGCTCAAAACAACAGCGCCTCGCTTGACGGAGAAACCAGAACAGCTGAGCATCTTTATGACAGTGCACTTTTACTTTCGCCCTCTGGGGGGAGCCTCGCTGGAAAATCAACCCCGGTTGCATAGTATACCTTTAAAGGCGACAAATTGAATTGGACTTTTTCCCAGCAATTCTCATGGGTGCCAGATTTTACTGCGATCTGTGGACTTTGGAAGCCAAGTCAACACTTGAAACTAGTGTGGCGCTCGTCATGACACTCTGAATCTTATTTGATTTCTGGCAACATATGAGTTACATTATCAATACAATAAGGCTACTTTATCTTACTTAATAGATTTGGCTGAAAGATGAGCGCTTTTCCAGCAACATTTAATCAATCAAAATATCACAGTTTTACTTACACTCTTATGAAGAGTAACCCTGTTATTGGTAAAGGTAAGGAAGTCATCTGATATTGCTTTTTTGATGCTATAATTTGTCCTACAAAGAAACAGTAAATGCTGCATGAACGATAAATAAGTGTTAGAACTGCAAGTAGGCATTATGGAAACTAACTGCTTTATTTTATTTGTTTCCTAAATGTCCTAAATATCACTGTGGCAGCAACCATACATCAGGACAAAGTTCAACTCCAAAAAATAAATGTAGCAAAAACAAAGGAATACTTTAGCTTAAATCTGGCTTTACTATAGTCTCCCTTTTCTTAGGAACGGTGACCTTAAGTTAGAATGTTTTTCACAGGTCTGCCTAAAAGGTCGATCAAACAGCTGCAGCTGATCCAGAACGCTGCTGCCCGCGTCCTCACTAAGACTAAGAAAGTAGAACACATTACCCCAGTTCTAAAGTCCTTACACAGGCTCCCTGTATCTCAGAGAATAGACTTTAAAATACTCCTGTTAGTCTATAAATCCCTGAATGGCTTTGCACCTAAATACATCACAGACTTGTTATCAGTATATCAACCCCCCAGATCACTCAGGTCGTCTGAATCCAGTCTACTCTGCATACCTAGAACCAGAACTAAACACGGAGAAGCAGCATTTAGTTCCTATGCTCCACTTATCTGGAACAAACTTCCAGAAATCTGTAAAAGTGCGGAAAGCCTGAGTTCTTTTAAATCAAGATTAACAACACATTTGTTTAGGATTGCCTTGGACTGTTCTAGTTAAACTGTTTTACTGAAACATCATTAGTTCAACTTTGTAGTCAAACTGTTTTCAATATTTGCTTTTAGTTTCTATTTTTCCATGTTTTATTTTGTTTCTACATTTTATTCCAACCTGCTTTTATTTTGTTTATTTTCCTATATTTTAATCATGTAAAGCACTTTGCATTGTCTTTGTACTGAAATGTGCTATGCAAATAAATTTGCCTTGCCTTGCCTTAAGGTGTTACAGATTGGGGGCTATTCCAATATTGGCAATGCTTCTATGGTGGTGCCATCGTTTCTAATAACATACTTTAAATTAAGCTTTCGTTTAGAAGTATTATGGCAGCACATATACAAGCAAGGAATAAGAACTCTTGAGGAGTTACCATATTACAATTATAACAAATCCATAGGCAAAAAGTAATATAAAGATAACATGGATTCAGTACAGAAGCAAATAATATATTATTCTCTTATTGCCCTGTTTAAACCAAGCACAGAGAATGGGCTCTGTGAGGCAATGTCATAAACCTTGGACGGAACCAAAGATGTATCGGAGTTAGTCACTATAGTGACATGTACTTTGAAAGGTCAATTACACTCCTACAAAAAAAATGCAAGGTAACGTTTTAGTACTGGTGGCTATGCTGCGGTCAAAGTGTCAATTCCCTATTGACGTGATCTTTGGCTGGTCTAGGTTGTAAGTAGACAAACCAGATACTGACCATTCACACCTGTTGTAAAAATATGTCCTGAGTAAAAGGATCAGTTACACTGTTCACATGTTAACAAACACGTAATCACATAACACAGTTATTAGCTGGGTAACACACAAGACATCGACAGGTGTGTTAATGCTCATATAACAACATGGATACATCCAGTCACTTTAACTAGATTATTCAGACATCAGCACAGCTAAGAATCAAATGAACTGCATTTTTGTGGATGTCCTTTGGCTACAAACTCTGCATAGGCTTAAATGGGTAGCTCTAAAATTAGAATAGTGTGTGTGTGTGTGTGTGTGTGGGGGGGGGGGGGGGGGGGTAGGTCCTTTAGTTATGGGTCCTCTCCTGTGGAACCAACTCCCAATTTTGGTCCGTGAGGCAGACACCCTAGGCTTACAACTTTCCTTTTTGACAAAGCATATAGTTAGAGTGGCTTATGTTACCCTGAGCTATCATTTGAGTTATTCTGCTATAGGCGTAGGCTGCTGGAGGACATCAGGGTCTATTTTTCTCACTCTGCTAGGTTCTCCTACTGTTCTCCAATTTGCATTGTTAGTTGCTATTTCAGCTTTTAACTTTTTGTTCTCTGTCATTTTTTTTTCTGCATAGTAGGTACACCTGGTCTGGTGTTCTGTTAGCTGTGACATCATGCAGGGGAAACAGATCATCCGCTATTACCATATAACATAGAAAGGATTCCTGGATCAATGTGTGCTTCTGTGCTTTTGTGTCTCTGCTCTGTCTTCTGTAACCTCCAGTCGGTCGAGGCAGATGACCGTTCACACTGAGCCTGGTTCTGCTGGAGGTTTTCCTCCCTGTTAAAGGGGAGTTTTCCACTGTCGCTTCATGCTTGCTCAGTATGAGGGATTGCTGCAAAGCTATTGACAATGCAGACGACTGTCCCCTGTGGCTCTATGCTCTTTCATGAGGAGTGAATGCTGCTTGTCAAGACTTGATGCAATCTAATGGGTTTCCCTTAGATAGGAAACTTTTTGATCAATGTGTATGATTTGATTGAATTTGACTATGTAAAGTGCTGTGAGATGACATGTGTTCTGAATCGGTGCTATATAAATAAAATTGAATTGAATCGAATTGAAATGTTGGATTTTCAAAAGCAATGGCAGTTCTCAATCCCTGAATATTTTAATCCATTAAAGAAAGCAGGTAACATATTTGCACATATTTTTATTCATTTATGCACATTGTTCTTCATGATAGTGACAGGACATTACGCATCTGAAGAGTCATCCAGTCAGCTTGAAAGTGTTAAAATCCACTGATAAATACAATCTCGATTTGTGAGAGAATTTCTGTTTGAAAGTCAGAAGAGGATTTCAACAAGTTAACCTCTTTAATGAAATTCTATTTTTGGAGTATTCTGGATAGCTATTCAATCATTTTAGATAAGCTGACATTTGGTCTTGGCAATGCTGTTTTCAGAAGTTTTTAGTTTTTTGTATTGAGAAGCATCCAAGAAACCCTGCTGCTCGAGGAGTCACCTCATGGCAGCAGGTGGTACTCCAATATCTCCAATGACTGACTGAATTCAGACTGCCAGGCTATTGAATCTATGAGTATCCCAAACTAACCCTGAAGATGGTCTGAAAACCATTGATCGAGGGTGAAACTCATATTATTCAAGTGGAAATGTTTGTTATAAACCTACTTTTGGAAATGGCTCTTGGATGGTAGTGTTTGCTGCTGTGGAATGGGGTAGATAGCATGTTTGTATAACAAAGCCTGGGCTTATCCAAAATCAACTTTAGTTGCTCCATTAAAATGGTAAACATGAAAAAATGCATAAAACATGTGGTACACAAACATGTATTAATATAATTCTGTTGGACATCTTTCCTGAAGAACCTAGCTGTTTATTTATCATGGAAACACTGAGGTTATAGCTAAATGTTACATCTGTTTGGAAGAAACAATTTCTCACTATTCTGAAAAAATACACTAAAACAACAAAATAACAATCAAAATTACATTAGAGATGAGGTGAGCATCTGAAAACACACACAAACACACTCCCTCGCACGTAGTTACACACATGGTCCTAATATTTACCAGCTGGGTTGTCAACCGTAGTTATGCAGACACAAACTGGTGTTAGTAAATCACCACTTTAGATAAAAAGAGACCAAAGTGTCTTAAGCCAAGGGGAAACCAAAGGGGATAAAGAGAAACTGAGAGTTGAGGGAGTTGTTCACAAAGGCAGAAAAATGATGTCAATAACACTTCTACTGGTGTAATGTAACTCACCAACAGACTTTCTCTGTTGGGTGTCTACAGTTACCACTAATGCAACCCTGGGGCAGCCAGAATTCAAACATTCATACAGCATCTTGCAAACAAAAGTCTTAAACTCTTAACCTATCATCTTCAAATCTATAACAGGACGGCTAAAGCTTCAAAAATGGGCTAAATGTTTTTGAAACCTTTTAAGGAAATTACAGGGAGTTTTCGATACATGTCCTATTTTTCACTCCGAAAATGAGGTAAAGTCCCAAAAACTTGAGGCAGAGGTTTGTTTACCTGAAAGATTAACTGGTACTGATTTTCCTTAAATATGTAATCTGAAGAATGTCCACAACCAGGATAAATATATGTTTTTATTGTTAATTCATCAACTGATTTCTGATTTACAAATTGACCTCCGATTTCTTCATTTGCTGATGACACGACTACTAAGGTCAATTAGTGAACTAGTTTCTGGAACACAGTAACTAATCTTAGAAATGATTCACTTAATTGACAAAGTAAATGCCAGGAAGTTGCTCAATTTTCCTCTGTTTTTGTTTTGCGTTTTTCATTGTAACTTTTAGGTCCTGTATGCCATGACACGTGTGGGATTTGGGAATTTTGGCAGTCTTTTTGTAATCTGCTAAAATATAGGTCTCTAGATTGTCTAGGGAATACACACAGCGACTGATTTTTAAAATTAGTAATGCTAATAATACTAATGCTCTCACCCACACCTCTGTGATGAAAAAGGTGTGGGTGATGACACCTCTGCTATAATCTAGAAAAATTATTTTGAGTGTCACTACTTACATTTCTTTGAGATAAATCCAAATGCCAGAGCTTTACAAAAATACACACTACATCTTGTTACTTTCAAATATGTTTTCTTGTCCACTTTGCTAGATCTCCTTTCTCTGACGAAGGCATACGTACACATTTAGAGCCTGCACTTGGTAAACAGCGGTGAGCATCTGTGAGGCATTTGTGGCAAGAAGAAAAGAGAAACAGAGGGAAGGAAGTATGAGTTTCCAAGCACCATCCCATGGTTTACTGGAATGCTGGTAAGCGCCTGGTGTGTGAGGTAATGTCCTCGCACCAAGACCCACCCATACCTACAGAAGTTCACTTTCTCGTCCAAATGAGGGACAACTTCCATAATCAAATAAAAAAAATGTAATATGAAAGTTGGTGAATAGGTACAGTTTGTCTGTCAATGTCATTAGAAAAGACAGAAGAAGCCTTCAGGTAAAGACTGAAGAATGTACAATGCTAACTAGTTAGTTTCAGTGTTCCATTTATTGTCATATACACAGTCAAATATGTTTCCTTCTGTGCTTAAATTCTTCCTGGGGTCCACACTCTGAATGCCAATAAACAAGAGAAGCAATAATGCAAATAAAAAAAAAATACAGAGAAAATAACAGACAGGAAATCAGATGGTATACCAACCGCGTACAAATGTACTGTGCATATATGCAAAAATACAAAAAATGATTGTGCATAAGTTCTAAATCAGCTGCGTGCAATGAGCAGAGGAAGATGTGCAAAACAAAACTGCATCAAGAGTAGCAGTAGTGAGTATGCACTGTGCATGATTACAGAGAACTGTCAGCAGGAATAAATTCGCTAGCCTGGAGGTCCTATTTTTCACACTTCTGTACGTCTGGCCTGAGGGGGGAAGTGTGAAGAGTCAATGTAAAGGGTGGCGGCAGCTCTTCTGTGGACTATGGAGTGATAGATATTCTGCAGAGAGGGCATTAGAGTGCTTCTGATCTACTTCATTTTCACCTCTATCTGCATGCATTTGTGGTCCACTGCAGAGGTGCTGCTGTACCAATCTTACAGCTGGTCAAGATGCTCTTAACGATATAACTGTAGAAGTTTCTTAGGATCTTTAGAGATGTACCAAATTTCCTAAGTCTCCTTAGAGAGTATAGCTACTACTGAGCCTTCTTAATCAGTTGTGTCATATTAAGTGTCTAGGTGAGGTCCTTGCTGATGTGGACACCTAGATACTTGAAACTGTTCAACTTCTTCACCTTGAGCTCATGAGAAACGTTGGCTCATGAGAAATCCTTTTCCACCCCCTAACATCCACTTGCATCTCCTTTGTCTTTTCGGTGTTGAGGGTGAGGTTCTTTTCCTCACATCAGGACACCAGATTAGCCACCTACCTCCTATAGGCAGCTTAATCCCCGCCAGTAATAAGGCCTATCACTGCAGTGTTATCTGCAAACTTCAAGATGATGTTGTCCTTGTGGGAAACAACACAGGGAGACAAAGCAGGAGAGAATGGGGACTGATCCTTTTCAGGGCATTTGGCACCTGGCCTGCTGAGACTGTCGGCAGAGGGGAGAATGGAAGACTTGCCCCAGTGTGCGTGTGCCTTCTTTCGGTGTTGTGGCTCTCAAAGTGGAAGCAGAAGGTTTTGAGGTCATCCGCCAGACCGTGCCACATTTCCCTGGAGTTATTTGTACAATAAAAGCTGTCCAATTTTACCCTGCACTGTCTCTTTGCTGTTTTGATGGCTCTCCTTAGCACATATTTTGTTATTTTGTACTCTGCCTCATCACCAGACCTGAACTTTTGACAGCGAGCATGTGTTGTATCTGATTATTCATCAAGGGTGTTTGTTTGGGGAACTTCCTGACAAGTATGGCGGGTACAAGTTTTCTATATGAGTTCTAATGTACCCTGTAGCATACTGTGCACAGTCTATATATGCTACCAGAGGAGACCTCCAAAGTGGCTGGGATTTTAAAAACATCCCATTCTGTCTGAGCAAAACAGTCTTGCAGGATGCTCCTTGTCTCTGGGATCCAGTTACAAAGTGGTGTCTCAATTCGGGACATAATGTGTTTAACAAAACATGGCCAAAATAATTTAATGAATATTGTGTCAATAAAAGCCGAGAAAATATATTTAGCAGGTTTTCCACATGATAAGTTCACAATACTTTAATGTGAAACGGGTTATTGAATTCAGAATTCGTGTGCACAATATGTTCATTTTAAATTCCAAGTTAGGTGAATTTAACATATAACTGACATTAAGCATTAGCACACTAGGTCTTAGACCATGTGTTGCTAACGTATAATTAAAGTTGCACTGAGAGATTGCGAGGGCAGCCGCATTAATGAGAGAAATCCCCTGGTTTCTGTTTAATCTTGGAGTTCTAATGCAAATGGAGACTCCCCACTATCACAAGTTGTTCAACACACATATGTAAAGGCAACGTCTTTGTACTAATACATAGTGCACACAGTATTTTACTCTTGTCGTTATGCATGATCTAGCTTTTTACCAACCATTTAACTGGAGCGACCCTAAAAACCAAGTCCTAATAACCCATAAACAACCTTTTAAAATGTAGGGGCCATTTTGGTTCCAATAAACTGTTGTACCCCACAAGCGTAGAGTACTTTTGACTGATGGACCCAAGAATATGAGAAAATGAGCCCACACACATGCAAACAATTATAAACACAACAAAGTAAATTGGGGAGGCAGATCTCTACTGTAATTCCCCTGAAGAATGCTGCAGAAAGGTAATGGGGAAACATTATGTTCAGCTTCAGAAAGACAGAAGTAGTGCATTTCAGTCCCATATGGACCTACCATATAAACCTGTATGAAAGCAGCACAGTGACTGTGTTTGTGCTTGCACAGATGTTTCTGTATAACTATGTAATTGTGCTAACTTGATTCCAAAAGAATGGAGAGCATGAAGCAGGCTTGAACATTACTTGCCCAGATTTTCTAATCATTACTGTGTCTTTGTTCTCAACTGAACTTAGACTGTATAGTGATATTTTCATGACTCTGACAGGATTAAAATCCTTAATTGTGAGGCTATTTTAATACAGCTACAATTTAGCATTTAAATGTTGATGGAATTACATCTATCTATCGTTCACAAATAAACAAGCTACAAATACTTTCTGTCAAGAAAACAGTGGGCAATGAATCTACTCTGTAGACCTGTATGGCAAAGAACACCATTTACTTTTATGTTACTGTTATGTCTTGTTCCCCAGCTGTGAAAAAGCAGAATTTCTAAGTCCACTTTTCTGTTTATCAGCTGGTTTCTCACAGGGTTTCACACATTGGTCCAGTTATCTTAAGTCTTACCCCTGTGTGCAAACAATGTGGTATGGTAACACATGCAGATGATGCAATTATTTATACTTCTGGTGAAATAAAAAATATTACAGGCAGGTTAACAGATGTTATAGCAAAATCTACATGCTGATTCAATACTTGCTGTTTACAGTTGAAGGCTTCTCTGAAATCCACAGTTCAAAGCTAAACTCTGACAATTTTATCTTTGGAGACATTTCACAAATTAAATACTCAGTTTTGGATTTAAGTTTGCGTTGCATCTTCAAAACCAAAAGGACTGTTTCAAGGCTAAGCTTACTTTGGTAAATTTTATATTTTTCAGAGTTTCACTTTTGACCTAGATACCGAAAGGCTATGTTTTTAAATGATTCTCTTTCATACTAGTTACCATTTGATAATGTGGCTGAAAACAAAATTTACGACTGTAAAGCCTTTGGAATCCTTATACAAACCAGCACTAAAATGTTTAAATAAATTATTTGGTTTATATATTTTAAAAAACGATTTACCCATCAAAGTTGAGTAACCTTATAATATATTGGAATGTTTTCTGAACTTACAGGAGCTCACATGGCCTTGCTCCTCCTGCTGTGTTTGATTTTTTTTTTTCTTTTTTCTTTTCAAATCAGCTTTCAACAGAACTACAAAGAGGGCTGCTAGAAGAGTCTGTCTGGTACTAAGCCAGCACAATATACCTCAAATATAACGTCATCACAATAGCACTGTACGCAATATGCACACCACAATGAAATACCTTGCCTGCCATTAGTGTTGCTAATGATTTGGTTACCATACTTTCAGGCTCTCTAGGCTTGCAATATATTATGCTACACTTGTTCAGTGTTTTAGAAGACAAAGAAGTGGTAAGGTGGTGATTCAGAAACTACAACTAAGTTGTTTCAAGGCCAAAAAAGCAGATGGAAATAATTAATTTTATTATTTTTCCAGTAGCTGGATAGACTCACTCCCTAGTGATTATAATGTTTGCTATGAACCCTAAGCAAAAAAAAAGTTAACACTTTTCAGTTATTTGTTTTTCACAAGCCATTTCCTTATCATAATATGTGCTTATATTGTTGCATATTGCTTGTTTTATGGTGCAGCCCTATTGAAAAACAGCCCTATCAAAAAATCGAAAAACCGGGAATCCACATCAGATCTTCATTGTGGAGAAAGCCTTTTTTAGGATGTCTACACACAGACAGACAGACAGACAGACAGACAGACAGACAGACAGACAGACAGACAGACAGACAGACAGACAGACAGACAGACAGACAGACAGACAGACAGACAGACAGACAGACAGACAGACAGACAGACAGACAGACAGACAGACAGACAGACAGACAGACAGATAGATAGATAGATAGATAGATAGATAGATAGATAGATAGATAGATAGATAGTGTATGGGTTCTGCAGAGATGTTAACAGCCTTTTTCCTGACCGTAGAACTGAGGGAAGAGGGAAGGTCCGATATCCGATACCCAGATCGGATATCAGCTCCGATATTGACTAGCTGGGTTGGATATCGGATGATTGATGCCGATCCAACATTCCAATCCAGTCATTTCTTTATTTTATTAATGTCATACACAGCAATACAGTTATGGTGATCTAGTCACTTCTATTGATAATAGTTTGGCACAGAAAAACCATGAAGAACTGTATAAGTTAAGTGTATCCAGCTATCACAAATTTGTACTGTTTTAATGGAATGCAGAAGTATTTTTAGTAGGTTAGTAGACTTTCATATTAGTTTAGTTTTATGAACTGTTACTACCAGGACTGTTCCACCAAAACTTGGGAAGAATGTGGCACATAAGCCACAAAAACGCTTATGGTACATTTAAGGTACATTTTCTTTCTGTTGGTGCAGATGAGAATATGGACAGTATATCACAAAACAAGAACCACAGATCAAAGTAGGTCTTGACAAGATTGAAATGGCAGGGCAAAATACAAAGATTTTAAAGTAGAACTGTCAACAAAATTTGTTATTTTTTTTGTATTGTTCTGGACACATGGGCAACTCTTAGATGTAAGGGAAGATATGATGCTATTTATTTCCCATCAGTTAAGTTCAGATATATATAATAAAAGTTTTAAAAATAAATGTTTTTTCTACTTTTTGCATGTAGATAAGAAGTTCACATGTATCCAAAAATTGTTATTTCAAAATATCACTTTTAATGTTGTGTTGATCCTAGAAAGAGAGGAGCTAAATGTCTAATTTCAGATAATGAACTGATGGATAGCAGAAAAAGGCAATATTAGATAACTAGTATTCTAAACTTTTTTGTCACTGGAATTCGTGTAAAGATGCTCTACATGACTCTCAGAAAAGAAGATTACATAATTCCAAGACCTCAGTTTAGTCAATGTTAAGACGTGGAGGCAGGAAATGCCTGTGTATTGTTTGTAATTGTGGGAGACAGAGAAAATACACCTCAACACTGTATGATATAATTAACTCAGAAGTATCTTACTAATGTTTAATTATTGTGTTTTACTTCATTTAATGAACCATTTTTGTGGCTTATTTTGAGATGTATTACCTTGGTCACTCATGTTGTTGTAAATGTTTATGAATAACATTGAAATGTTGTGACATTGATAAAGAATTTAAAATAATCTTTTGAAACTTTTCAGTATAAACTTACCTTAGTAACAGCAGGATACCCAGCAGCCACTTCCCCAGAGCAATATGGCTTTTCTTCATGGGAAACATCAACACGAGAAGCCCACTGGTCTAAGTAACCACTGGGTGTATAGAGGCCACAGTCTCTCACACCCGTTTCCCGCTCAAAGTCTTCACACACCCCATCGCCATCATAGTAGTAGCACATGCTTGGCTCCTCTGCAGTTGAGAAGAATACATAAAATATTCATTAAAGTTTTTCTTTTACAAGCACATACTTCATTGCAGGTTTATTTTGACACATCCCAGATCTTACTACTTTCTAGTCTCTTATCTGTTTTCAAATGTTTTCAGCAATTGTGATGTTAACACTGTAACACTTTTTTGTCTTATCATGTAGGTTGGCATATTTAAACATGTGGTTTTATGGGTCTAAACATGAAGGAATGAAGGAACCTTTTATGGAACATCATCTCGTGGCACATCTATGAAGTATGAATTTTGCCTATGTTTGCCTGTTTTATATAGTGCATGTGTGTCGGGATGAAGGTTGTAAAATTTATAGGAGACTATTTTGTATAGACACTGAAGGTCACATTTTTTTTATCACACTCTTGTTTTAAGTCAGATTATTTCTAGAAACAACTATGGTCACATTTTTAGCCCTGATCAGCAGACCTTTGAAGACACATTTTGAGTTTTGGGGCTACATAACGGAAATTAAATTCTGATTACATTACTGGGCAAATACAGTTGATGTTTGGTTTTACTTGGATGTATACATAAGAGAAAACCAAATGTATATAGTTATTTTTGGCTGGGATATTTTTCAGATTTCCAAAATGTACCATGTTAACTTTCTATTGACAGTTTTGCAGATTTTTTCATCCCTTTTCAACTCTAAACCTGACCATCTTGGGCTAAAAGGTCCATGCTCTGTACATTGGCTATGATTGTCCCCAAGTGGTAAAATACATTTTTGCTCAATCAATCAAGATAGGTTAAACTTTCCACCTTTGATAGCCCCTTTAACCAGTCACAATGCCAATCTGAGTTATTCTTCACCAGTGTAGATGGTGTGTCTGCATAACAGAATACAATTAAGTAAAACAAATTAAGGTAGATCAGCATATTTTTCATCATTAATAGAGGAGAATAAAGTAATCCTAGGTTTCTTTTTAGAACAGTTCCCAAACTTACACATAGCGCTGTTGATCCATCCATTCCCTTAGCCCTCATCAGTAATGACATTTTGGGATTCTTCCTAAATAAAATGTATTCTATTAAAAAATAAAATCATTGGCATCCTCGCAAACATGATCACTTCATCCTCAGTAAGTGAGGCAGCGTTGGAGGTATCTTAATTGTGTTTGGACTGTTTAGATCCAGTAGAGCTTTCTGAGTTCAATCACAACCAAGTTATTTAGGGAAGTATTGTATTTGATTAATAGGCCCATTTTAGACATGGTTGATCTTTCCTTGGTAAAGGAAAAAATTACTCTCTCTGTCTCTCTCCGAGGTCGGTCGTGTCTTTTCTCTCTCTGCAGCTTTTACCCCCCCCCCCCTCCTCTCCTGCTTTGCTATGTCTTGTCTTCTGAGCACTTTCTTCATATCAACCGAACTCTGAAAAACATGGATCTGGTAAGCTGGTCTCTCAATACTATTGATACATTTTTTTCGACGGGTAGGCAACGGAAGGGGGACCCGTCCGGTCCTGATTTGACTTATTTTGTGAGATACACCCTAAATTCCTGGAGGAAAACGGTGTGTCTTTCGACCTTGTCATTCCTGGACGTTTGAAATTTTCACATTGGATTAAGGATACTGGGATCTCTACTTATTGGTTTTTGTGGATTTTTGAAGTATCAGCAAATACAGCGGATGTCGGAGCCATTTGGCCTTGATCAGGCTGCCGGCTGCATGACGCGCTCACTCTGGCTGTGAACGGACAAACCTGGCAGGTGAATGGAGCGAAGCCGAAAAGCTGCCTGTGTTAGAACGCAGACTGACTTTGGTGGTTGAACTCAAGGGGAGATGGGATAAAATCTGGGAGTGAAGCACGAAAAAGCCCAATAATTTGGAAAATTGGATTTATGTGGAGCCAGAAAAAGACTTAAAAGCTGACAGGAAAGGCAGTGCAGCTTGTCTCATAACAAATAACATATTTGGATTCCCTCCCTATCTCTATTCCTGGATTGTTATGGCGGAGTGCCCAGAAAAGCCCCCAGCTACCCCCCTCCCCCGCTGACACCTGAGGATGCTTCTCTGAACTGTGGGCCGGCTGATAACATCAAGGACAATGGCCTCTGGAGAGTGTTCACGGAGAAAAACACTTTCGCCCATACACACACGCATAACTGATACTCATAAAAACTGATGAATTACACTCACGCGACAGGTCTCAAATGTTTACCTTCTGCATACATGTTGTCTTGTGTTTATTTGTGCTTTTGTGCTATGAGGGTTTTTTTGTGTCGGTTGTTTGTCTCTTTATAGGTGAGAGCATAAATAGGCAAACATCTGTCTCTTTTTTTTCTCCCTCCCCTCTTTCCCCCATGTTGTTGCTCTTTCTTCGAGAGTTTCAAGGCAGCGCCTGTAAACTCTGTTTAGGCGGGGTCTGGGCAGTTTGGAGGAATGTGGCCTTGACAGCTGCGCTTTTTAGCAGCGGCTGACTGGCTGCGTTCCTTGGCAACGCAAGGCCTCAGTCAATCGTTCCCCCCAAATGTTTGTTTGTTAAGTGTATGTGATGGACGGTTGTACTGGAACTGACTTTTCGATTGCAATGCAAATTGTAATTGACAAATAAAATTTGATTGATTGATTGATTGATTGATTGATTGATTGATTAAATGGATATACCACTGACTATTAAAGTAGCTGTTATTAAACCTTTACTTGAGAAACCATCTCTTGATCAAGATGACTTAACAAATTACAGACCTATATCTAATCCTCTTTTCTTATCCACAATTCTTGAGAAAGTAGTTGCTAATCAAGTATGTGAAAAGTTACAAAGAAATTACCTATTTGAAGAGTTTCAGTCAGGCTTCAGAGCTCATCATAGCACCGAAACAACTCAGGTGAAAATCATTAATGATATTGTCATGGCCTCAGACAGTGAACTTGTGTCAGCACTTGTCCTATTAGATCTCACTGCTGCATTCAATACAGTTCATCACAATATTCTCCTAGAAATACTTGAACATGCTGTAGGGATCGAGGGAAAAGGCTGGTTTAAATCTTATGTGTCTAACCGATTCCAGTTTGCTCATGTTAATAATACATTTTCTTCAAACTCTAGGGTCATTTGTGGAGTACCACAGGGTTCAGTCCTTGTGCCAATTCTATTTACTATAAATGTTCTTCCGATTGGTAAAATTATCAGACAGCATGGGAATAAATTCCACTGTTATGCTGATGACAGTTATATTTATCCATAAATCCTGATGAATCCAATCAATTACTACAGGCTACAGGCATGGCTTGATGACATCAAAACCTCGATGACTTTAAAGTTTCTGCTTTTACATTCTGACAAGACAGAAATTGTCATCTTTGGTCGAGAGTCCTTAAAAAAATAAAGTTCTTAATCAATGACTTAATCTAGATGCCATCAAATTGGCATCTGGTAATAAAGTAAAAAACCTCGCTATTATTTTTGACTAGAAAATATCTTTAAATCCCATATTAAACATGTTTCCAGGGTTTCCTTTTTCACCTCCGGAATATTGCCAAAATTAGAAATATTCTGTCCAGAAGTGATGCTGAAAAACTAGTCCATGTATTTGTTTCTTCAAGGCTGAACTATTGTAATTCTTGCTTAAAATAAAAAATAGAGAAAACTGAAATATTGGACCCAAAATTAATATAAAGATATCTAGGCTGTACCTGGACAGACTAAATTTTTATTTCCTGCATTCCTTGATACTCCAAGTACACAACAAAATGTATTTAAGGGCTAAAAAGTGGATTTTAAAGCCCATTATTCTCATGTACCACTAAAACATGGAACAGACACACAAAAACGTAATGTCACATCACTTGTGATGTTTCTTTATCAGATAAGACAAAGTGAGAAGAGGTTTGTAAAGGTGGAACTGGATGTATACTTGGGAATTCAACTGTATGTCAAGATCATAAAAAAGAAGCAAAGGAGAATGTAAGAGAGAGCAGAAGTAAATGAAATCATGACAGACAAACACAAGAGGAGGAGGGAAGAAGCGGTGCAGACAAAGTCAAGAGGTAAAAAAAGATACAACAGTATTTTTTCCAGACATCCCACCCGGAGTTAGGGTCTGGAACTGAAAGGCTGTGTATTGGCGGAGAGGGGAGTGGAGCAGGAAGGTTGCCTGGGCCCCAGTGGTCTCAGCTAAAGCAGCGTCAGCCGGTGGGGTTCCAGTTAGGGGGAAAGGCGGTATTCTGTGCCAAGTTGGCCGGGTCCTCCTCCTTGAAATTCCAGCCATCTCCAGCACGGCCAAAAGCTCAAGTCAGTTCTGTGCTCTGGCAACGGTGAAATGAGGGGCTACTGAGGGGGCATGCAGAGGAGCCTACTGCCACTCACTAAGCAAAAACAGGCAAACAAGTAGGCAAGTAGAGAGCGAGACAAAAGGAAGTTCATACAGTGTCGGATGAAAAGTGTGGGATCAAAGGGTAATGTGTGAGCTGAAGAGAGTGGTAACAAGTTGAGAAAAGTAAAACATATATTGATACTGTATCTGAATTTGAAGAGGGATACAATAAACAGATAATGGAAGAGTAGGAAGGTGACTGAGTGCATCAGCAGGAAGCAAAGACTTCCAGTAGGAGGGAGAAAAACAGTTACAAGCTTAAAACAGATGAACCCATGTTGCGTTAAACATGGATGGCTCTTAGTTTTGTTTGGTATCTAAGCTAAACTACATTTGACTAAATGTAAATTTGGCTAAAAGACTTAAATTCAATCTGAATACTATCACTTAACTGGTATTAATCTTGCAGCTAAGGCTTAAAGGGACACTGTGTTACTAATTTGCCTTTTAATTAGCAAAAATCAAGTATTGCTTTTATAAATACATCTTCTGGCAAAGTCTAACAACATCACATCAAAAATGAAAGTGTTCTCATAACTTAGAAATGATTGTTTATAATTACATAGATGTTGGTACACCTACTGGGAGACGGCATGTTGCATCACAATTTCGGATTTCAGTAGCCGAAAGGGGACAAACTTGTCAGCCATACACGTTTTCCCTATGTTATATAAGCGACTGCACAAACAGAAACCACGACTCAGAATTTACAAGTGACTTTAGAAAAATACAAGAAGACTTTATTAGCAGTAGCTTAGTACCAAAAACATGGAGGACATGTTGACACTGTCACATTTTTGACACTCCGCAGCTTCTGTAGTAAATATTACGCACTTAACGGCAAGGTTTTTTGTTATTCATTTAGAGCACCACTAGATGGTGCACCAATGTGTAAATCTTACACACTGGGGCTTTAAGAAATTCAAAGACTATTTAGTATCTTAATTTTCTTCATGTGTTTTATAAGGTAATGAACGATGCTGATATATAGACACTAGCTTGTGGGTTTCACCAGTTTCATATAAAAAATGTCTGGATCATTAAATAGCTTATAGGAGCTAATCCAGAGAGAACCTCAGAGCTGGTAAAGGTATAGTGGACAGTCTTTTTTCGGCTTCGATTTCCGGGAGGGATCATATTTTCTATTAGTCGTCCGACATGCCAGTCATTGTGACGTGCTCGCTTAAGGCCAATGTGCGTGCTTGTCCTTGCTCGTTTTCTCTTGCTGTGCACATGCACTTCTAGTGTTTATGTATCCAGTGAGCTTTAGTTTCAGCCACTCATTGTAGCTCCACAGCTCTCACCGTTTACTTTGAAAATGGCTGAAAGTTGCAAGAAGCAAACTGTCTAACAAGTTTGTGAGGAGAAGTGGAAGGCCACAGAAAAAAGAAATAAGACCAAAGTGTTTTGGAGAGCTTCTTTCATGTGATCCGCCTGAGGAGCGGAAGAGCAGATACGATGGTCTTCTGCAAGCGCATTTATTCAAAAAGTGACATGGCCATTTATTACCTACATTTCCATTTCTTACATACGTCCACTCTAACTTTCATTTTAATCGTGTCTCTATTTTTCACCCTACTGCACTCTGACAGGTTTCTTTTGCATATGGATCTAGACATAAGGTTGTCTTGTTATAGTACCAGATTTCTGTGTAGACAATTTGCCTTGGTCAAACACCATCAATGTCTACAGTATTTGCATACACTTCTATGTCTCCAAGAGCAATGCCCTTTACAGTTTCAATGTGTGTCTGTACCATATATTAATAAATACTCATAAAACTGGAGGATCGGATAGCTGTCAGTCTGCATAAAGATGAGACAGGAATTCATCATCAGTTTACTAAACAAAACTATTAACTTACAGTAAGACAGAACAATCACTCAGGCATGTAAAGTCGGTCAGCTCTCAACCTTTTGAAAATAATGAACTCCAGACTTTTACATATAAGAGGTCAAAGTTATTACTATGACCGCCTAGAAAAGAGCTGAAAAATGCAGATGATTTGCACATGCATATGAATTCCCATGATTTATATAACATTGTCATCAACGTTTTTTATTTGTAGGGCAAAAACAACTTCACGTTAGCCGTTGTTATTTTTTTTAGTTTATACTGTAAATATTAAGCTTTTTCAATGCAAAAATAAATTGCTGTCTTAGTGTATGATAATATTTGACTAAGTTTGTTAATGATATCAGTTATTATCTTCCCCTGCTACAGTGAAAGGTATTCACTTTTTTCCTGCATCATCAATAGCTAATTGTTGCTGAACTGTTACTTCCATGAACAATCAACTTTTTCCTTTGTAAAATCATATTTGTTAACAAACAAACTATAAAATATATGTATATACAGTCGTCCTTAATAAATTAGACCATTATTGAAAGTACATTTACTTAATTCACTAAGTGAAATACATTATGTAGATTAATTTTACAAAGACAGATGTTTTCAAGCCTCTGTTTTGTTCAATTATGATCAGTTTCTGCTTACAGCAAGTGAAAACACAGTGACTGACATTAGAATATTACATTGTTGATACAGAAATGTGGGATTAATGAAAATATGTTTAATAACTGCTTAAGGGTTGTTATTCTCAAAACGTAGTTTTAATCTGAGAAACGAGCCTCATCAGAAAGCATGTGCTGATTTATTGAATGTAACTGTAATACATTGATTATCTTAATGCCAACTATTAAAAAAGTATGTTGCTCAGATGGACTGAACATAAACCAGTTCTTTACAGCAATAAGGACACATGAACGATCATTTCAAACATTCCATTTGTTACGTTTAAAAACTATTTAGTCTATAAGACTTACCAACACAGTTAAAAAAGGGCTCTTCCTTGCACTGACTTGAACAACCGTCCCCATTCACAGAGTTCATATCATCACATTCCTCTCCTTTGGAACTATAAAATAAAATAGAAACTGTGCTTAAAAAGCAACAATTGGTCAACAACATCAAAACAAAGGTAAACTGTTTCATTACATAGGTTTTTGTGTTATATTGCGATTAACTGTGTTTAGAAAGTATTTCAAAATACATGTCTTCTTGCAACTCTTTACCTCTGGATGCGTCCATCTCCACAATAGGGACCCCCAAGTTCATGCACAAGGGGCGGAGAGGGCTCACTCTTACCCCAGCTGGAGATTGTCTGGATCTGGTAGGTGTATGGGACATGCAGTGCCACATCCCTACAGAGAGAGAAAAAAATCACAGAGAATTCATATTTCTAATTAATCAAAAATTAATTGCTGTGAAAATATTAATGGACAGCTGATAGGGCTGGAGCTATGTTTGATGGTACATTAATTGTGTTTACAGTTTTAGTCAATACACAGAAACATGTATCAGTAAAAACAATCTTGAACTGATCTGGTCAGATGATATAAAGACTGCATGTACTCACATAGGACCCGTCTTTATTTTGCTAGTTAATTAAAGTGTTACATTAAGTTGCAATGTAAGAGTAAGAGCAACACTGACTAAATGAATACTGATCTAAATATCTTTCTGATATATAGAAAAAAGGAAGATGCTAATTGATTAGAAAAAACAATATTCAGTGAGTTTATTTGCAGTTGGACTAAGCTGACACTGTGGAAAAATTAAGAAAAGAATATATGCTTTTATATTACAAAGTGCATAAGAGGATAGGATTGCATAATTGGTTGTGAAAATCATGGCTATTATCTGTTACATGTGTGGCAAATATTGGTAAATGGGTGGAGTGGACATCAGTAAATGAGGTAAATGAGTCCAGTAAGCTTACAATAGATTACTTCATGTGGACCATCAAGTCTCATAGACTTAATTTTAGAATTCCATCGTCAATGCCATCAATGCAGTGGAGAGTAGCCAAAAATACTACATTGCTTAAAGGAATAACATTGCAGTTAGCATTAGGATATGTAGTATGTTCCTAGTAGAAACACACAAACACTTCCAAATGCTGTAATGGATAACATAGACAACAGGCTGTAAGCCAATACTTGTTTCCAGACCTTAAAAATGAACATAAGTTAAAACCACTATTCCCAATGCAGCTATAAAGTCCTCAGTGTAAATGCAATTTACCACCAGGAGCAAACACTGATGCCAATTCACTCTGACTCATCAAACTCCAGGCCAAAGTCAGCAGTTAAACCAAGGAAGTGTTTGAGTGATGTTCAGGAAAGTCATAAAATTAGATGAGCTCTCAGCATTTTTTATTTTTTGAAAAGCAGAACCCTCTCAAATGAAGGCAGAAAAGTAGATACCCTACAAAGCCAAGAGCAAATAACAATATGGGAAACCTAAATGGAAAACCTTCATCTTGTTTTTTTTTTATATCAAAGTACATACATTGTGCTTCTTTCTCTTGACATACAAAATGGTTGTATTGAGGTTGATCTTGACAATGGTTTGAGGCTACTGTTTCAGGTAGTTCAATTCCAATTTCATTTCTTGATTTCTTTTGATATTTACTAAGCATATATCAACTATGGCTCATGCTATTGTAATTTCAGACAACAAATAAACATGCCCAGCTACTAGGACTAATTTACTTCCCCCACTAAAAAAAAAAAAAAACTTAGATATTTTATCTTTGTGTGAAGAGAACAGAAAAAACCCATAGGGGATAAAAAAGGAAACACATTATGGCTAACTCACTAAAAGGTTCCAAAATTCCAAAAGAAAATAGGGTTATATCTTTCATTTAATAAACAAAACTCAAAAATGTTTCAAATCTGCTCTAAGTTCATTCTTGCAATCATATTGAGAACAAAAATAATTCTTGCTGCAAACCGAATTGTGTCCAGAATAGTTTTTTTTCTTTACTTTTGTTTTGTTTTTGTTTCTTTTTTGCTTCTTTTTTATGATTAGAAATTTACCAGGATTTAATAATTGTAAAATGTGGTACTTTCTTTTTACTTCAACCAGTATTTGTTTTCTCCAAGTAAATCAAATATATGGACAAATCATTCCATCAGGTGTTAGAATTTGTTGCTGTTTTAACATCTGCATCACTTATTGAAATGCCTATTTGAAAACGAGTCCTCCCTGATAAGAGAGATATTGTTCTCAGAAACCCGAAACTTGCTGTGAGGGAATGTGTTTGTCAATCTCACTTTTGAGTCTGACTTTTAGTTGCATAGAGTTATAGAGTTACAGTGTGAGGCAAGAATAAATGTGAGAGACAGGAAGTTGCTCCCACTTACTGAACTTATTAGGCAGGTTTACGGTGGTGTTGTTATTAAGGAAGTACGCTTTGTGACTAAGGGACTGAGAAGGTTTGCAAAGACAAAAGAAAAGCCAAGCTAATACCATGCCCCAGTTAAAAACAGCCAATAATTTATAATTTGGGTACATGCAGATTTCAGGATCTCATGCTAAATGGTGTCTTTGTCTGGATACACTAACCAGTTTGCAGCTTGTGTAACTCACACACAGTTGTATTCATATTATATTTTTGGTCAGTTCCACTGGGGCCTCCTGTTCCAGTCCTAGTATGCTTTCAATGGATTGTGTGCAGTGATGGACAACAGAGATGGTTAGTTTTCTGTATTGATTGTGAATCTGTTGCGCGGTGGGAGGCAACTTCACATATGTCTGGTATACTCAGTTCATGTGGTGATAATTGTTTGGACAGCATGCTGGTACGGTTAATGAAATTTGTGCCACATCAACTTGCAGTCTAGCCAATGCAAAAACCTTTGATAATCAGTCTTAATGGTAATGCTTAAAAGGACTGCAGTATACAATAGGAGGAAAACAAACAACAACAAAGGCATATTTGCATTTTCCTTTCATTTGAGTCTCGTTCAGCAAGCAATTTTTAAAATGCCCCAGGCTAATCACAAAGAGTTAGGGTAAAAACCGAGTGTCAAAACACTCAAGTACGTTTGCATGTGGCCCTTTTTTATTAGTATCTACTCAGATCGACTCAAATTGGCCCTACGCTGAAGGGTTGTTTTTGATTACAATTGAGCACCCCCTGAGTATGGGTGGGCACCTCATAGAAACGTGATTTGTATGCGACACAGACACAGCGCATCAATGGAGGACATGAAAAACCTGCTGCTCAGTCTATGGCTTTTTGTCAGACTCAAAGTAAAAGCAGAGCCAGAAAATGCTGCAGTTGGCAAGACGAGACACTCTGGATAAGTAAAGGATAGTGTGTCAAGCAAAAGAGAGGTATCAAACCGAAAGACTAGACAAGGGGTGAGGGCAAGCCTCACACCCTCTCTATAGGAAGCAACCTAATACTAGCTTGCTATGGTGCTTAAGTACCAAATAAATTTGTGATTTCTTAACAAATGTTTAGCTACCTGTGCAACAAACTAGATCTATCTGGAACAACAAGATGTGACCTTCATTGAATGTGAGACCTTAAGGAAGAAAGGGCCCATTGCACTGTGGACGTTATCTACCAGTTGAGAGAGCAGTTGAGAATATCAAGATATTTCATAATTATATATATATATATTCTGGGGAAGAACAGCTTATTTTGCCATTTGCTCTTAAATCTCTAACTCTGGTGTCATTTGGGATGGTACTAATTAATTTCTATGGCAGAGAATAAAGAATACAAATCTCAGCTTTCTGTCCAGTATGTCTATGTTTTTGCTGTGCAATAAGCATATGCTCATTGGTTGTGTGCCATGATGCCCCTAGGTTGGAAAGGCTAAAAGTGCTGATAGTGAGGCAACTTTTCAACCTGTTCCCAGTTTGGTGCATGCTTGGTTCCTTCTGACCCAATTGCAACTGGTCATGTAAAGTGTTACCACTGGCAGCAGGGAAGAATCAAAGAAAAGAAAATGCGGAGATGTAACGGAGATCTATGGGTTCACCTTCCCATAGAGCTTGTTACATGCATATGTTGTGTATGTGTAAAGGTATTAATGATTGGTGTCAGCTGAGGAACATAATTATTTGATATAATTTTTTTTAATTGCATGAAGATAACTTTATTTTAGGCAACATATAATTAAGAAAAGTGTCCCTGTTCATCTGTTGATGTGACATATGCATCTGATCTGGTGTAAAAGTGCCTTACATGGCACATGGTCACAGTGTCACTAAGGATTTTATCACTAGTTCTTCTTTGTTCATGTCGACATTCTTCTTATTGCCTTAGTGGGAACAGAAGTTTTAACTAAGCTCACTCCTAAAGTACATGATGCTGCATTACTGTAATGCTATTTTCAGATAAACTGTGATAGTTTCAGTTGATACACACAGCAGTATTTGCAAACAAATATGTGCGCAACTTGAACCAACAGACACATCTTTGTGTTTCAGGGCTTAGCTGTGCGGGTTTTTGCCTTTGCAGATGTGCGGGCTTGTATGTGACCTTGCATATGAATGTGGCCCCATTATGGCTTCTTGTTGATGTCGGCTGACAGTTTTCAGAAAAATAGATATAAAAGAAGGGAAAAGTTTTATTTTGAGCCCCAAAGATTAACTAACAAAAAAAAGCATCTTTAATAATGTCAGCTAACATACATTTTAATCAAATTTTATACCCATGGTATGCCTACAAACTGAAACTTCAAATTTTAAAATCATAATGAAATTATAATTTTAGGACAGGTGGTTATTTTTAAATAGCAAAAACTGTATTTTTGTCAATTCGTCATTCCTTAACTTTGCCATTGCAGAAGTCTAAACACCCCTTTTAAAATGCCAGATTTGTAAGTAGAAAAATAGAGAGATCATTTCTATTTCATCTTTAATGTAAACTATCACTCACAGAACTTTAAAAAGATTTTGTAGTCTTTTATACAGACTTTATATTTCATAGCTGGAAAAGAACCATTTCATTCCTAAATACTAAACCTTAGTGCATCTGTTTATTTCTATTTGTTATATATTTTGATTGATGAGGGAGAAACCCCGGGTGCGGAGGTGGCGCAGAGGTTGAGTGCGCGACCCATGTGCATGACCCATGTTCAAAGGCCTCAGTCCTTGATGCAGCCATTTCTAATGCCCATGGACCTTTACTGCATGTCTTCCCCCTCTCTCCCTCAACCTCATTTCCTGTCAGCTGACTGTATAATAAAGGCCACTAGTGCCAAAACATTAAATAAGGGATAAGTGCTGCATGGTGTTCATATAGATAGCACTATTGTTTTGCAGCAAGAAAGTCCTGGGTTTGAATCCTGGCCTAGGGTCTATCTGCACAAGTTTGCATGTTCTCCCTGTGCATGCGTGGCTTCTCTCTGGGTACTACAGCTTCCTCCAGGGCTAGATTGCCTTTAGCTATGAGTGTGGGCATGCATGGTTGCTTGTCTTGCGTGTCTCTATGTTGCAGTGTGATGGGCTGGTGACCTTCCCACGGTGTGCACACCCAAGTGGGTACAGATAATAAATGGAAGACTTTTTTTCCGACGGTTTGCCCCCATCGCTTCTGATTGAGGCCTATTTTGCTGTTACATAAATTATAAGTCACATAACCTAATTTCATTACAGTAGACTATTTGTAGACAGTACAACATTACTTTAAATCTAAGTAAAGTCGGTGCAAAAGTGCTGGTACAAATTAATGCATGGTCGGTACAAAATGTTCATGGGCAGACGGGTATAACAAAAAAAAGAAAGACTTCCTTTTATATTTCCACACAGAGAAAGTTTTGTCCCTGTATTTAACCCATCCCATAGGGAGCAGTGGGCTGCCTGAACTGAATGGCACCCAGGGAGCTATCTGGGGCTAACGGTGTTGCTCAGGGATCTATGGTGGCAGTCTGCAGGGATCGAACCAGGTACCTGCAGCCTTGTCAGGACACAAGCCTGTTGCTCTAACCCCATGTTTGTGACAGAACCATTCTGTCTTTTGAAAAATACCACAATCCTTCCTGAACCCTGAGTCATTAGTGACCTCATGCCCAAGTCTTTCTGATAAGTCCGCTGACTGAAGCTCGTAATAATATCTTTGAAACCTGAAGATGACCTAATGATCAACAACAGTATGCATTCCTTGCTATGATTTATAATAAACATAGTTGGACTATTTACTTTTTTCTACAGAAGCCTGATACAACAGAAAGGTATCATTTAAAAGTAAAATCAATATCTTTATAGAGGAAGATGGGAAATGACACCAGTAGGGTTTTTTATTCCATGGGGCATTATGATCTCTACAAGCTCTCTTTCTGCTTGCTCTCCAAACACCATAGTAATGATTAGGAAACCTTCACCGGCATTTCTTAGTCATATCCACAATTTACAAACAGTGCATACAAATGAGATGCAACTGTCATATTTTGTCTTTTAAAACATACAAAACAATGAAGTCTTTTGGTGTGTCCTGCAGTAGAATTCACAGGCTCCTTCAAGCGGACAACTCTTAACTTTAGAGGTGATGGTTCCACCATAAAATAACAAATGTTAACATGGTTTTAACATTTGTTGGAATTTCAAACCAACAATAAAGGGGTAAAAGTTTACTATTCTGAAATTAATGTACATATTTTCACTTTCCAACCTACAAAAGTTGACAGAAATGGTCATCTAATAACAGAAGTACAAAGCTTGACAGATAAATTACACTGAGTCAGAGCATAGTTTTAAAAAGGCCAAGAATAAATTGACATAGTCCCTCCCATAATACCACCATCAGAACAGGGTAAGGGAAGATAATCCAACCTATTGTTCAGTTGTGTAGAACTATATGGACATCATTTCCAAGAATTTATCCTGAAGCCAGCATATTTTATTTTAATAAAAGATATTCAGAGTTCCTACATTGATGGATGGGGCGCATTATGTGAAATACTAGAGCTGGAATCGTAAAGACTAGGATGGAATCGTAATATTGACAGAGTAGATGTGAAACTGTGAGAGCTGTCCTGTGTCCTTTTTTTGCCTGGGAGGTCTCTTTCTTCATACTTTCTTGACCCCATTATGTCTCCTTCATCACCCATTGCCACTCACCCCCATCCCCTTCCCAAGCCAAGTAATAATTTACCCCCAACTGATACAACCACCCACCCTGTGTCTCCTCTTTACCCTTCAAACTCTGCACTATAATTTACTCTGTCACCCTGACCTCCCAGCCGTTGGCCATTCCAAACAAACCACCACTCATTGATGGAGCCAAAGGAGCCAAGATGTCAGCCATTCCTCCTGTTGTTTGCCCCAGCTTAGATGAAGGCCAGTGACCTGACAGCAAGAGGTCAATTGCACCCCTCCCCCTATCCACTCATTCAAATTGCAGGGAAACATTTTGAGGTAAGAATTACCTTTCTGTGTGGTCAACCCAAGAATCTTCAGAAGCTGGACCCAAAATGTTAGATAGACCCCAAATCTGTCATTAAGTAATCTCTCACCACTTATTCATAGTTTTTGATAAAAACTTGTAGTTCAGAAAGAGTTAGGTAGAAATCCAGTGGATTGAAACCTGTTTTTAATTTACTCATCCATCTAAACACAATGCTTTTACCCCTTAAAGAGGTGAGTTACGTGTTTGTAAATGCAAACATTATTCCCAGGCCTAGATCTTCTCTGGGTGTTCTAGATGTCCACTGGAAACCAGGGCACCTTGTGAGGTTAATGTTGGATGTGTTTCTAAAGTGGTTCCATGTTGAACTGCCTACTTGAACAGTTGTTTTAACTGTTAAGTATACCTGTAAGTAATCTGATCTTAGTAGAACTACATCTGGGTCTTCTTTTTTTTAAAAAAAGGGCAGTGAACAAACATTATAATAAAGACCAAGGGATACACCAGACAGGTTAGGAAAAAAGTTTGTGAAGATGCTTAAAGCAGGATTAGGCTATAAAACAACATGCCAACCTTTTAACATCTCACAGAATAGAGTACTATTTAATTCATCATCCCAAAATAGAAAGTGAAAGGCACCGCTGAAACCCTATCAAGGCATAGTTGTCCACCTGATGGACTGGGCAAGGATATTATTGATAAAAGAAGCAGCTAGGAACCCCCTGGTAGTTCTGGAGGAACAAATAGATCCAAAACTCAGGCTTGAGAATCTGTCACAGTATATCTTTTAGTCTTCACTCCACAAATATTTTGTTTATGGAGAAGTGGCAGGTAGAAAATCATGAAAATTTGCAGAAAAACTTGAAAGATCAGCCTACATGCAGGTCTCTATGTTTAGCAGACAACTAACACAGCAGAACACTCTGAACGTACCATTCTTGCCCTGAAAAAATGAGGGCAGTAGCATCATCCTGTGAGGAGTTTTTTTTTAACAAGGAGAAAAAAGTTGTTTAGAATGAATAGGCAGATGGATGGAGCTACATGCAGGAAAGTCCTGGAAGAAAATTAGGGCAAATGCTCACCTTCCAACAGGATATCAACCTAAATGTAAAACCCAGAGCTACAATGAAACTGTTTACATCAAAGCATATTGATGTTTTAGAAGTGACCGCTCTATGTTCAGCAAAAATCGACCTGAGAATTTTTCATAAGACTTAAAGAATTACTGCTCACCAGTGGTGTTTATCCAATCTGACTAAGTCTGTGCTTGTTTGTAAATCTCCCAGGAACCTACCCCAGACAATTTGCAGTTGTAATCGCAGCAAAACGTGGTTCTATAAAGCAAAAAAATTACATTTTGAAATCCATATATCCTCTTTCTTCTACTTCAAAATTAAGTGTTAGTTTGTGTTGGTCTATCAAAATATATTCTAATATAGGACACTAGAGTTTTTGATTGTAACCTGATAGAATGTAGAAAGGTCCAAAGTGTATGAATAGTTTTGCAAAACCCTGTTCTCAATTCTTTATTCTGTAATAAATGTGTAAAGGAAAATATGTACCTAAAACAACTATAGTTATTTTCTACAGAGCTTCTCTTGAAGCCTAACAGACAAGATCCCACATGGTCTCATAAGAAAAAAATATACAGCCATTTCCACTGACCACTACCACTGGAATGCAACCACAGCTAGTGAAATGTACCACAGTAGTAAAACTACCTACAGTACATCAACAGTCAGCAAAGTGTGCCAAAACCTCCAAATAAATACATCCTTACTGGAGGCAACCTTCCACAGATACTACCATTCAACCAGGAAGTTCTGCACTTTTGAAACTTAGATTTCATCACATCTTGCATAACGTGCATACCCACCCTTTTTTGTGTTTTATCTAGCGCTTTCCTTCTCATGTGAATTTCACTGATAGCACGACAGCGAGATGGTATAACACGCAGCAGCGCCATGTATAGCGCAATTTTTATCAAGTCAGCACATTCCATGAAAGAAAAGCACTAAGGTCTCACCGCAGTGTGCAGATAATACCTTCAACAAGTCATCTGTTTGCCCTTGCTTCATGGAACATAGGAAAAAAACAAATGTGGGCGACTACTGACCTGTGACTTAGGAAACAAATGTTGGGAAAATAGGCCTGAAAGCACAGAAGCAGCGGTGGCTTGCATGGGTTCCAGAGGGTATTGAAAAGGATGTCTGCTGTTACATGAGCATATTTTAGTGGATAGTTTCCACAGATAAATAAACAGCTTTTACTGACTTGTCTAGAATTACCTCACACCAAACTCAGGAGCAAAATCATAAACACCCAGCCATTCTAGGCCTTTGACAGAAAATTTGAGGAGAAACAACTGTTCAAGACAAAACTATATGGCCTAATGTTTTTAATGTGTTAAATCAAGACAATATACAGTGTGCCTGCAGCATTCAGTCAGTTACCATTGGCTGAAATTCACCAGCCGAACTCACCTGTCTGTGTATCGGCGTATTGGTTCAATTAGTATCAGGCCATGTGGGGCATGGGTGAAGGCTGGTTGACGCAACAGGCGGTAGCGAAGTGGTTTGCAATGCCTGCAAAATATGCAGTCTGGTCTGGATCTCAATAAAGTTGCGTCAATCTCTAGGTGTTGCTCCATTGTGTAAAACTGTACACCATACACCTCTTCTTCCACGTCCAGTTTCAGAGTCAATGGGGTGTCACAGAAAACATTACTGGGGCCCAGCGAAATGTTGTTTCCACTCACAGTCAGAAGCAAGATGTCATGGATAGCAGGCAGAGCACTCTCCTCTGGACTGAAAAACGTCACCCATACAGTCAACAAATCAGGCACCACTGGGTGCTGGAACTCCAGTTGCAGCATACAGCCCTGTGGAGGGCACTCTGACAGGCCAACAACACCTTGGTCTGTTCCTGCATTTGGGCTCCACGTGCGCACGCTTGGCTCACAGGATTGCTCTACATCTGGAGGGCCTGTAGGATAAGTTGCAAAACAGATAACATGTAAATACCACACAGAAAATAAATGACTGAAATTTGAAGATCTGATAGTTTTGTATTAGTATTAATATTCCTCCACTCATATTTTATCATATAACAACCAAAAGCTTTGATGTATTTTATTGGTATTCATATGATAGACCAAATTGCATTATGGTTAAGTAGAAGGAAAGTGATGTTTGAAACCAAACAACTTAAAGATTCTGGCATACATGATTTTAGCCAGTGGTGGGCACAGCTAAGCAAAAAGTTAGCTTCGCAAGCTCATTTTCCGCAAACGAAAATATTAGATGTGCTACCATTAAACCGATGATAAATAAGGACACTTAAGGAAGCTAATGCTAACACTGGTTGCTAACCACTTGCTGTGTTTCGACCAGCCTAGAAATGCCTGGAATTATAAAAACCCATTAACATGAAAGCTAACATGTCTGCAAACAGTTTCTAAGCTTAGCGTGAATGACAATGTGATAAACGAAAAGTTATCGCCGCAACTTTTTTCGGATTAGCGCAACTGTACCCAACACTAAATTTAGCCCCACGTGTCTCTACCAACACAAGATTATAGCCCCATTTACACTACCCTTTTTTAACCGTGCCGAGAACGGTCTGAGCTCGGTAACTGAGATAACTATCGAGTGTAAATGGAACGCAAACTGAACTGAACCTGTGCCAGAAAAACCGAACCGCGCCAAATCTAGACCTGTTCGATAGTAGGTCTTGGCACGGTTTTTCCCTGGCTCGGTTCTCTGATAACAAAGAGCGCATGAGCAGACCACGTCATCTCCTTACAGTCAGCTGACTATTTTCGCAGTTTCAGAGATTCAAATACTAGCTTCCCTACCGTGCCACACAATTTCCAGTGATGATTCTGCTTAGCAGTGTGATGAACCTCAACCTCTGTCGTTGTTTCCTGCGTTTCCTGCGTTAGACTATCGTTTGTCTTATCCACTTCCCAAAAACCCGACTCTGTCAAGTAAATTTACCAAAGGTTGCCTTCTTCGCCTGACTCTCCGCAAACAATGAAATATCACAATTATAACCAAACATGACTTCCTGAATGTTACGGGCGCCACCATTCTTTTTTGCTTGATTCCCTCCTTCAATCCTAGAGAGCAGTAGTACCGTAGATCGTCACTAGGGGGCGAGGAACCGTGCCAGCGTGATGTGTAAATGGTCGTAAGAACCAAGCTCGGCACGGTTAACTGATCCAAGCTCGGTCCGAACTCGGCAAGTATCGGTTAAAAAAGGGTAGTGTAAATGGGGCTTATGTGTATCTGTAAAGGTATTTTGTCATTTAGGCTGCGCGTCCGCATGGATACTGCATTTTGGGAGACTAAACGATCATTTTTGAAACTGAGTCCCAGAGAGGATACATTTTATAACACTGCTTTCATTTTTCCATGTGTACATGCGAGCTGTATCTTTTCTTAAATGACGACGTCGTAGATTCGCCTCTCTCTATCACACACATTCACCTCACTCACAAATAACAGAGGTGGCGCCGCCCGGTGTTGCATCTTTGTTATGGCTGTAAGTAGTATCCTTGGAATCTTCCTTCCTAACGAGCCCACCCTATGCAGCGTTTCCCCTGTGTCTGATACACCTCCCCCCCCATGGTGTTGTGTTTTCTTCACGAGTTATCTGGTGTCACAGCGCCACCCATGGGCCCTGCATACATACTGCAACCTTTTCAGTTGTGCTGCATCCTCTTGTGATGGTGCAGATTTTTTCTTAATAGTTTGTGAAACTTTATTATGTTAGTCTCTGTGTAGACAAAGCTTAAGATTTCTTCTCTATGTTTACCTAACACCTGAATAACCTTTGACCTAAACAAGAGGTGCCCAAATCCAATCCTTCAGCAGCTTTTAGAGGCACTTCTTCTCCAACACACCGAAATAAAATGAATGACTCATGCACAGGCCTCTGCGGAGCTGAAGGACATGAAGATGAAGAAATTCAGCCATTTGATTCAGGTGTGTATGTACATGAATCAAGTATGATACAACCAAATATGCAATCAAATACCAAATATACAATCAACTATCTAAAATTTGCAGGATAGCAGCTCTCAAGGACTGGACTCGCGCACCCCTGACCTAAACCCTTCCATCTTAACTCTGGCTATAGGTTTAGGCTCAATGTGCTGCTCAAAGAGGAACCTCCACCTTAGTCTTGAGTCTTTTGCGGCTTTTTCCTCCAGAATTGGAGCATGATGATGCACACAAACATATTTCATAGTGAGGATTGTGTATTCAGGGTGTTTGGTTGTCAGTCACGCAGGTTTTGTGTGAATGCCTAATATTTCAATTTTGGTCTCATTTTACACATGTTTGCTGTGCCCCCTACGTCTTTGAACACATACTCCAAAGAATAATGTTCATACCTTTCTTTCAACAATCATGTCACTCCTCGATAAAGGTAAGCATTTGGAAAAATGCTTGCCTAATACCTGTCCTATCTAAATCCTAACCCTGCTTTAAATATTTCCACAATTTTATCCCTGACCTGTCAGTTGTGTTACTTGGTCTTTAAGATGCTGTTTGCTTACTAATGTTCTTAAACAAATCTCTGAGGCCATCAAAGAACAGCTGTTTTTTATGCTAAGGTTAAATTGCACACAAGTGGACTATAATTACTCTTTATAGTAGTCTTTTGATGGCAATTGATTGCTCTGGATTTTAATTGGGGGTTTTATAGTAAAAGGAGCTAAAATAAAAGCACAACATGCCCATCAGATTTTTAACATTTCTATCAAAAATTACTATTTTCCTTTAACTTCAAAGGCGTGCATTACTTTGCAATAATTGTTTCTGGTTATATTGTGAAAACAAATTAAAGACTTTAAACGGTTATTAATTGTTTTGTGGGGCAAGAAAATCTAAATAGCTTGCTTTATTTAAGGAATCTCAAATATTCTCTGAACGGTTGAAAAACAAACATTTAAGATGGGTTTAGAAACAGAACATGCATCAGTCATGTTTTTGGTGTTTCTAAAGATATCACAAGATCAGGTTTAAGGTGAAACTAAGAGTTCATTGTGAGTCCATCTGCAGAGGAAAGGCAGAGCTGAGGTGTGTACCTTCTGAGAGGGGCCCTGTGCAGGGTTCTCACTTCAGCGCAGTCATTACAACCTCAAACAGTCACACTCCAGCCATATTTGGAGTCCACACACAGCTAACTCGCATTATCCCAAGTGACGTACACTAACATTCATCAAGCACTTTCAGGAGCCAGCAAGCGGTAGACACTATGTTCTCCCTCGTTTTCCTTTTGTGCAATTCCAAGCTGGCAACCATCGAAGCCATTTGCTAACCTCATTTCTGGGCACCATGCAAAATTCCAGTGTTTAATCAAGTGAGGATTGAAAATGGATTCCAAGCCACATTATCTCAACATATTTATTATCTTACTGTAAGTGTGTGTGTGGCCAGAGTGAAGGTGAATTAAAGAAAAGCAAGTCAGTGAAAAAAGAAGAGATGGAGAAAAAAGGGGAGGGGGGGTGGGGTCTGCTGGAAGAGAAAGAGCCAAGGTGCTCCAAGAGCTCATGTAGTCCTTGCTTTCTGAGCATATTTTCATAGAGTTTGCAATGAAAAGAACTGCAGCCACTGAAAATATTTTGTAATGTCAGCTGTTATGATGGGCTCGACTTTTGCTCTGGCGCTGTTGGTAATGTTGTTGGAGACTTAAGAGGAGACAGAGCAGGGTTGTCATCCATTGTCTGACCTAATGCAAAACAAACTGTTTCACAGCCAAGCAAGAATGTATCCCCTGATTGACAAGGCTGTCTGTGCACACACAATATGTGAACTACTATCAAAACCACTTTGATTTATTTGTAGAATACAGTTGTTTGCAGATGAAGCAGCTATATCGGCAACAGATTGTCAAAACTGACAGCTAAAACTGGGGTTGATACTATAATCAAGAACACACGAATACAATAAGATTTAATTACTGGATGACTGCTGTCCATTAAATTCTAACTTCTGTTTAAATAGAGAGTAAGACTTGGGAGCAAAGGAACAATGAACATTTCTATATCAATCATTCATGCATAAATACAGAAGAAAAATCAGTAGATTATGGATAGTTACCCAATTTTTAGTGCTAGGCTGAACTTGAGCATGTTAATTTAATGGAGTAAAGTGTTTGTATTTTACATCTCTTAGTATGCGTGCCTTATTGTGAACAAGAATATGCTTCGTCAGGCAGCATATAACTTGGCTGAATAAATGGTTGTGGTCAGATTCCTGCAGCCAGGCTCTAGTGTAGGATAATTGTTTTCTATGTGTTTTGCTTTGTACATTGGTTCAAGGATTTCATTTTACATACATTTTAAAATGTAGACATGTAACAATCAACTTTTACAGCAAATCAAACGATTGGTGGTGATGTTTAACATCTATGTCAGACTTATACTGGACGACAGTTAATGACAACATGTCCATGAGTTGCAATTTGTGGTTAGTGTTTAGAAATGATGGCAAATCAAGAAAAAATAATGCGTGAGCAAGGTTTTTTTTATATAAATGCAAGCTTCTTAGCTGTAACGAAAGCTAAAATTCATAGACAATAAACTGCTTTTCAGCAGACAATTGAAATAATTGAGGAGACCATGGAAAAAGGAAAATTACAAGGTTATAATGTAGCAACTGAGCTAGTGTTGCAGTCATGCTATTTTTGAGTCCTGGTAGTCACAAAGGAATACAGTAAGAAACATAGCTATGGTTGAGGTGCTGACACTGGCATTTTCCAAAGCAAAGTCCTTTGGTGTCAGTCTTATTTATAATGTGTGGTTTTAAACTGGTCCTGTTCTTTTCTTTATAAATTTTGGATTTTATGAGTCTGTATGCCTGGCAATACATATTGTATTCCTTTTTATAAAGAAAAGCTTTGGAATAATTAAAAATATAGATTTTTGGAATTCCTTAAGCCCTGAATATGAGCCTACATTTCAGTCAATGGAAAAATACCATGTTCAGTGTCAGTCCAGGAGTAGTATCAAGTCTACAGCGTAACACTGTTGAGATTTCAGGTCTTGCTTTCTGGTCAACAAATACGTTTTAGAACGATAATGGAATTCAACTCATTATCTGGCATCAAACATGGTGTAATGCTGATGTCATCCCAAGTCCACCACTGATTGGTTGACCAGTCCCTCCTGACATCTCCTCCCAGGGAAGTCCCTGCTTCTGACGACCTTCTGAGTTCTAATTCGGACCAAATCTTTGAGCCTGGCAATGAGGTTTTGTATGACTGCGTGAGAGAGAGGCCTCCTAACCTGATGAATGTTTTTATTCATACCATACAAAACCTCATGTTTATCTTTTTTCTTTTTGGCGAAAGGTCCGGTGAGATTTTAGATCTTTCTCCTTCCACTCCTTTGACGTGTGTTCGGCAGGATAGAACCTTTTTTTAAATAAAATCCTCTGTTTTAAATAGCTGTTGTGCTGAGATTTTCCCATCAGACAAGCGAAATGAAAGCTGGCAACAATCGCACACCTGACCAAATCCAGTTGTCTCAGTGAGAGGTGATAAAGCATCTGAGCAAGAAGCTTGCAAGATGCTCTTAGCAGATAGCTGTATTTGTCACCTCCATTTACTTTGCCCTCTCACTAAGATAGCAACTGAAACATTTAATCAGTAAAACCCCTTTCTTTAGGTTCCCGAGAGGCTTGTAAACTCTTGATAAATCTTAGATGTTAATCTGTTTAGATATTAGTTTGAATATTCCCCTTTTTGCAGCTGTTTGTAGAATAGAATTTGCATTGTTGTCTTTGTTCTTAGACGTCTGTGCGTTTCTTGATTAGCGAATAGAAATCAGATCAGTGAGGTTAAAGAGTAACACATCCCCCAAATCGATTTTATGCTGATAAACTGCATATTAGTTAAAATCCTGCTTTTGTGTTTAAAACCATTTGTGTGTCGCCGTCCTAAGGTTTAATGCAAGTGCCTTGCATTGAATTTTTAGTCAGTGTCGCTATCGGTTCAACAGATATTATGAGATCACCCAGAAAATGACGTCAGTAGCTCTGCTGCTGTGGGGTATAAAAGAGACTCCATTTCATACAACTCCGTTGTGAGTTGAAATAGTGAGCTTTGCAATCTTTCTATCACTTTTCAGGTTAACAATTAATATATTATATATATATATATATATATATATATATATATATATATATATATATATATATATATATATATATATATATATATGTATATACATATGAAGATTCCATGATGCAGAAAGAGCCCAGGCCGGCATTGCTCCAAGGCAACTGCTATGTTTATATTGTTCTGAAATAATGGGCTACTGTAATCATACAATAGTGTTTTAGAGAAGGAATGTGGTAAACCTTTGGTGCTAGCACAACTCATGCATTACTCTACATAATGATTGACCTAAAACAATTAGATGGCCTTAGCACTTCACCCTACCACTCCACACCAAAAAGGTACTGGAACACCATTAGCCATTAACATGAAGATACAAAATATAGCATTAAAGTTAAGGGGCAGGCTAAATGTGAAATGAGATTTGCCATGTCTATGAGATATGTGGGACAGAGCTAATTAATAGTTTGTGTGTTAGCATAAAAAAGTATAGAGACGATGTGTTCATGTCCTTTTTATTTAAAATAAGTAAACCCACAGGTTTGCGCTTGTAGTCAATAGACACCTAAACAAACTTGCAAACATTCTTTTTAACTTCTTTAAAAAGCATCATCAATATACTGTCATTCTAAACCATGACAAGTACTGCTCAAAGTATAAGTGACATTATAATGAATTTAGAAAAGCAAAACTGCAAATTACTGCTGGAATGGGACCAGTATGAGATTATAAATCAGTCCAAAGAGTGGAATGGATAAACAGAACAGGAATATGTCCGGGCATGCACACTTTATGCTTTCTAAGAAGTGTCTGCTTCTGGCTCTCACTATCTATGACTCACTGTCACCCTGTGTTACACACTTCCTCACTCAGAAGGCAGAAATCAACCCGCTCCAACCTTTAGCACTGACACACTTACAAACAAAAAGATACTTTGCAGGCACAGACTCACTTTTAAGGGGAATAGGGCCGCAATACTTGGAAATTAGTCTTTTGCTACATTAATGACTTTTGCAATACATTGACAACTGGAAGTCAATCAAACCCAATTTGAATTTGAAAAGTTTATCTTAACGAAATGAGAAAGGTTGCCTCCATTTATGTCACCAGATTTATTTCCTCTTTAAAAAAAGAAACAACAACTTAGGATAGGACAATGTTGGTTTAACTGTGGTTTCAAGACAAAATCAAGGAGAGAATTTGGGCTCTACTAATTAGTGTCTTTATTTTTCAATTGTATACACACAAAATGTCCATCATAATACAAAAAAGGGCTGCCCGGTGATGCAGTTGGTGGCACTGATGCCTTGAAGGTTCTGGGTTCAAATCCCGGCAAGGGGAATTTCTACATGGAGTTTGCATGTTCTCCCTGTACATGCGTAGGTTCGCTACGGGTACTCTAGCTTCCTCTCACATCCCAAAAACATCACTGTTAGGTTATTGGTATCTCAGAATTGGCCTTAGGTGTGAGTTTGCGTGTGTCTGATTATTAAGCTTAGGGTCCTGTGTGTCTCTATGTTACCCTGTGATGGACTGGTGACCTGTCCAGGATATACCCTCCCTCTCGCCCAATGACCACTGGAGACAAGCACCAGCCCCTCTGTAACCATGCATGGAAAATCAGGTATAGTCAATGGATGGATAATAATAAAGGGGGGGGGAAAGTAATTATCCGATTGGAGCCTACTACCAAGTCATGTAAGCAAACCAATACTCTGCCTAAAAAGTTCACTCATTTGTAAAAAACAAATCATTAGTTGACAAAAATGGCAAGTTGACAGCAACAGTGTAAGAAATGTGCATGTTAAACTGCAAATTTGGTAAAATTTCACTGGTGTATTAATATAGTAATAGAATATCAGTATTTGACAAAACACAGGGTTTTAACTGTGAATTAGCTTCAGATAATACCAAACATAAAAACATCCTTCTTGTACAACCTCAATCTTTTAATAGAAGTAGACCTCAGACATTTATCTACACAGTATAAAGGGATGTATACTGTGCCACTGTGTGGCTTTAAATTATATTCCCTATATTTAGTCAAGTCTGTTTCTATAGTAATTAAAAGGTCGTTTTATCTAACTGTAATTTGCTTCAGTCCACCTCAGCTATTTTGCAGGGTTTTTTTAAATTTTAATTATTTAATTTTGACTACCGTATTTTTCGGACTGTAGGACGCACTTAAAATCCTTCGATTTTCTCAAAAATTGATGGTGCACCTTATAATCCAGTGTGCCTTATATATGATTACCATTGTGCTTACTGACCGATTTTATGTGGTACAATGCGCTCTGTTAAGATGTGTAACTACGACTTTGGTTAGTATTGCGTTACACTGTGTCACTATCTGATCAGACCCCTGAGCAGTCTACAAGACTGCCTGACTGTAATGTCTAAAAAAGAAGTGCATTCATGTAATGGCCCCCACACTTTCGGGCGTATTTCACTCCGTGGAGGTCCGCGCGTAATTGAAGTGGACTCTGCGCAGACTCCGCACATTCAGGTACATGTCACACTATAAACTTCTCGGCGACAAGAAGTCTTTACGTCAAACTATTTTATATGTGACACCGAGCTTGATACACTGAGCTGCTCCAAGCAGAAGGTCGCATGGACACGCAGCATCACAGTCCCTCTCTGTTCTCACTAGCAAGTGTGCGGTGGGAGCCTGCTGGAAATTTTTTTATTTTTATTTATTTATTTCAGACACACAAGTATATAATAACGACAGTATATGTCCATATATCCATATAACATCAATTAAAAAAGTCTGAAAAAGGGTGTATTGGCAGAAGCAATAAGCTTATAATGCCCACCCTGCAAAGCAAATTTACATTGGACAAGAAAGCAAAAGAAAAACAAAGAAAAGAAACGGCTCTAGGTGCTCAGCTAGCTAATCACATATTTTACCATCTGTTATGCCGATTCATCCCACTGGCAGAAAATATGGGAATTGTAAAAATTTGCCACAAGAAATGTAAACAATAGTACGCTTGACTATGAAGGGTAAAACGACCACAGAGTCAATAAACCAAGTAAGTTAATTCAATATAAAAGTTAAATTTATTTTGGCCTTATGTTAGAAACAGGGCAGTGTAGTCCAACTACTCTGTCCTCCTGGCAGAGATGGATAGCGGTCCCTTTCAGGAGAGAGCTGTGTACGTGAAGGGGCGGAGTGATATTACACACTTGGGAAGAATATTTAGTGCGCCTATAATCTGGTGCATTTTATGGTCCGAAAAATGCAAGAACATGAGTAAAAGAATGAAAATTTCAAAAACACCTTTGAGTTTTCATTCCAGTTTAAAACCAGCCCACAATCACCAATTATACGAGTGGCTTGTTGTTTGATAGCAGTATCCAGTATATTTACATGGTTTCTCTATTTATTTGCCAGACCCTTGACATTTTTTGTCTCGCAAGCTGAGTTACCTTATCAAGTCTTTATTTTTACGTCAGTATCCCTGGATTCATGTTTATGGCTACCTGTCCCAAAATCTGAAGATGTGTTTTACTTAGTATATCATTAAAAGTCGATTTACTTTATTGAATAAATTGCATTCTTTTTGTCTCTCTATATATAAAATTGAATAGTTTCCTTTTCGCTTCATCTCTGTCAGCCTCCATTAGGATACATTTTAAAATTTATTTCTAATTTCAGTTGTATTTCTCTTTGTATTTCTTTGATTGATTTGCAAGGATTTATCCATCGGTATCCTCTTTCATTATGGCCACTCTGCTGTATCTCAGTTAACTTTCCATTTATCTCAAACATGGATCATATATTTGTCATCTAAAATATGAAAGTAGACACATGGATAGTAAATATGAAAACCTTCTCATGCTTTCTTTGTAAATAAGGTGATGCCAGTGGTCAGTAAAGTTTTGATTTTTGAGTATTTGAGCTTGTATTTTACAAAAATGTCCAGTGGAAGTTAGTAAATATGTGACACATTTGCAGCAGAACAGCAGCTGTTTTAGCCGATAGAAGGTGGAGCAAGAAGACTGAACTGAAAAAGGAGAGAGACTCATTCCAAGAGTTGGAAATAGAGCACAGTTTACACACACAACATTTTAGACATGTCCAGACTTGCCTGTGGTACACACATTCTAGTTAATGCAATGGTGACATTAACATACCAATATGTTTTCTATGTTTTGTTTGTTTTCATATTTTGAGTGGTTGACACTATATAAATAATTTGCATAGAAACATAGATTTATGTGTTAATTTGCTTGTATACAATGTTTGCTTTTACACACAAAATTGGCAAAAACATTGAAGAAAGTGAGTCACAGTTGTCATTTCTTGGTAAGTACACTTGATGAATTTTCTAAAGAGCCACAAAATGTCTAATCAAAAACCAACCTTTCAATAGCAATACCCTAACAGAGTTTAACATGAAAACATTTCAAATGATTCAATGTACTCTACCTTCAGCTTCTCGGGGCGACCAGTGTCCCGAAGGGTCGCATGGTCTTGGAGATGAAGAATTAGAGGCGTACTGCAGTAGAACTCTCCCCTCAGTACATTTATCACACACTGATCCCACTTCTCTAGGAAACCAACAAGCAGGAATAAGAACCAACTTAGATTCAGATTAAAAACACCTTCATCACTTAAAGTATATGTAAACATAGTAAGAACAGCACATATATCACAAGTCGAAGGTTAATGAGGAGACTCCGTTTCAAAATGTTGGTGTCTACAAAAGTCGCTAATATTACAATAGAGTTGCATCATCTGAATTCAAGTCAGGAGTCAAGTGTCGTGACCTAATTAACAGCAACAGCATTTGTGTGGGAACCTGTGGGCAGTAGTTTGTTTCACCTGTCGTAAAAGTGTCCAGAAATTGGTGGAAACCATTCCAGGGTAACAGATTTGTGATGCTGCTCAACTACTTGGGGTGCCATCACCACTGGGGGAGGTTTGAAGGCTGGTTGCCACATCTGGTAGATAAAGTCCAAGTAGCAGTGCATTCTAGCCACCTGGTTCAATGTGAATGAATTTGTACAGGCATCATCTGTGGATTAAAGAGTAGACTCATGAGAGGGAGATTTTGGATTGATGGAATCTTTTTTTTTTTAAAGACCCAAAAACAAAATGCAGACGTGTATTTGTGCCCCTAGAACTTCACATTTTCCCACCTTGCAACTACAGCTTCAAGGTGGTTTTTGAGTTACGCAAAGACACAAAGGTGCACACAATTGTGAAGTAAAAGGAAACAGTGTTTCTGACAAATAACTTTATTGTAACGTTTTAACAAATAAAAATCTGAAAATGCAGTGAGCAGTTGTTCCCAGCCTCCTTTGATACCTCTAAATAAAATCTAATAGAACCAATTGCATCAGAAGTCACCTAATTAGCAAAAATAACAACTCTAGCTTTGTGTGACATCTGAATGCTTCAGAGGTTTGTTGGTTGAAAAGTAACTCTACAAATCACCCTGAACACTCCACCTCAAGGGTGAAACGAGGTACTGGTAGCACCGTGCTCTGGGAATGCTTTTCTTCAGCAGAGACAGGGAAGTTGTTAAAAGTTAAAGGGAAGATGAATGGAGCCAAATACAGGACAATCCCAGAAGAAAACTTATTAAGGCCAGCAAAAGACTAAAGACTCGGGTGATTGTCCACCACACAGCAGGAGAGCAACCTTAAATAAGACATGCCCCAAAAGATATGCTGCAGAAGCTGGTTTTACCAGCACTGACTTAGAGGGGCTAGATACAAATGAAGGCTGTATTTTGCTAAATTTTAGTTTGTATAAAAAGGTTTGAAAATCATACATCCTTTTCTTTTTTACTACACAATTATGCACTACTTTGTTTATGGTCTATCACACCAAATTCCAATAAAATACATACCATGAGAAAATCTGAAACGTTTAGCAGTGTGAATACTTTTTAAAGACACTACATGTTGTTGCTCCTGTAACAATATGCTGTAAAGTCATTTTGAATTCTATCTCAGAACTTATTTTCAATAGAAGATGGTACAGCAGCAGAAAGAGGATATTAAAACAGAACTGACAGCATGGAAGTAATGGCAAATGGTAAAATAAAATGAGCATCCCATTTTGTTTTAGAAGCAGTGATGAAAGAAAAAAAGTATGAAATCATTCTAATGGACTATGTCACATGAATAAAGAGAGAGATCTGTTAATATTTAGCAGCGTATTTTTTCCCAAGTATAATTTCAGTGGTTCAGATTTTCTTAGTGTTTTTTTTTAAGCAAAATTCCACATATGGCTTGGTACGAGCATAGACCCAACAACATTCATTGTACTAACCATTTTCAGTTTAGCTGTATATTTTGCACAGGTAAGAAGTAGAATCTATAAGGCCCAAGCTCACCTGTGTAGCTCATGTAGTTGTTAAACGGGGTGTGCGTGAAGTGCTGATGGCCACATGTTTCATTGCCTGGTTCAGGATCGTTGCAGTGTTTATACTTTGGGGTGGGATTGGTGTCGGCACACAGGTCTCCAGTCTCCATAGAGGGCTCCGTTTCCAAACAAGCATCATTGCAGGAGTCAATCTCCGATATGCCTCGAAACACGTGGTATAGTCCAAGGCTATGTCCAATCTCGTGGACCATTGTGTCAGTGTGCCCAAATGTTCCATAAAAGGAGGGATTTAGCACAATTCCACCTATAAAAGAAAAGAAAATTTATGGAAGACCTAAAATAATTTTTGTATAAAACAAGAGGGCCGAGTCTTAACGTTTTATTAAGACTTGTTTAAGAGTCGGACAATGCATTATTATTAATGGGCTCCCTTAGCTTCAATATCGCCTTCTTCTATGTTAGAGCTGTGGTGGAGATAGAGGCTACTTGTGGCTTGAACTGTGTTACTGTGTTAAAATCAACAATCTGGGGAGCCCATGGGATGTGCGCATGTATTTACTTTAATGTGGTGCATGTGAGTGTTCATACATGCATGAATGTGTGTCTGTGCTTTTGTTTATTTTCTACCCAAATGTGTAAGGGCTTCTTTGTCCCAGGGCCAAGTGGCAACCCCTGCCAGGTCTTCATCAGAAGAGTTGGCAAAGAAGACATTCAGGTGAGTCGAACCATCCAAACGTAGAATCTCTTTCAGCTCTTTCATATCCAAAAAGGCTCTGGAAAAAAATTATGTGGCAGAAAAAACATAATAAATTAAAACATTAAAGTAATAGTGCTAGAATGAAATTTGTACATCTCTGGAGACTGAAAATTGCCTCAAGACTTTTCTTAGAATAAAAGAAAATACAATATTGTTTGGAAAACAACATAATTTCAAACAGGCTTCTGCTGGGTTAAAAAATTTGTAAAAGTACAAATTATTGAAACAGCCTTTAAACAATTAACCTTGAATCGAAAATTCCAAAAAAAGTAAAAAAACAAGGCAACTGGACTTGTTATCCGTGATAGAAGACGTTTCGCTTCCTCTCCAGGAAGCTTTCTCAATTCAAAAAGTCTGGAGTAATGTGGAGTAACCAGCTTTATACCAATGCCAAACAAAGGCCTTGTAATGGCTTAGATAACATGCAAATTCAACCGAAACAGGTTGCATGTTATTTAAGCCATTACAATCTGTAGGACGTCTCCTTAAGAAGTTTCGTATGAACTGTCAGGGGGCAACTTTCTTGCACTTGGATAAGTTGCTACACATAGCAGTGATCTCAAAACACCAATGTTCCCATGTTTTCACTTGCACATTAATAAGTTATTGCTGATAAAAAATCTAAACTGTTGCGCTCCGGTCCAAGAGGTCACGTGATTCGATTTTTGCTGCTCAGCCAATCGGATCGCTGTATTGTCAGCTGAGCGAGTTCAACCAGTTCATCATGGCTGCGCCCGTAAAGGGTTGTACGCATTTGTTTCCAGACGAAGAAAGCCCAATAATAGCATTTTCTGGCGCCAGTTGGCAAAGATCTTTATAGCAAGGAAAAAGAAATAGCCCAGTCCATCCATCCGTCCATTTTCTAACACGCTTATCCCTGCTGGGTTTGCGAGGTGCTGGTGTCGATCTCCAGCTGTCAATGGGCGGGATACAACCTGGACAGGTCGCCAGTCCATCGCAGGGCAGAAATAGCCCAGTCTTTTGCCCAATTTACTGTGGTATCACCAAGACCTGCTGCGCTAGGATAGCACAGGTGACAGGTGTCGTCGTGCCAAACGACTTATCCCTGCCAGAATTTGTATCCCCTGCGTCGGGAGCGCATTCAGCTGGAAGAATGAATCCAGTCAACTCCGCCTCATCTCCAACCTATTAGGCGTGGAAATGAAGATGTTTTACTTTTTTAACGAAATATAGCGATGGTGTCGTTACATTATCGTTCAGTTAGTGTGAAAAAAATGAAAATGTAACACTTGTTAGTGCTATCATAAGGGATTGCTATGTCGGTTAAAACTCGATTGATCACTCAATATAACACGTTATGAGAAAGAAAATGGCTCTGTGATAATTTCCAGATGTGTCACGAAAATATGAGCTTTATGTTATTAGATTCCCGCATGTCTGTCAATGAACACTGAATAAAGGTACAGCCAAAATTATCAGATTTAATAAGATTTTAATTCAACCAAGAACCATATAGAGATATTAACCATATTAAGAAAACGAGATGTCTCTTTTAAAAATAGAACAATGTATTAGGAGTTTAAAAAAATCTATTTAATTTTATTAGAATGTGATGTTTAAAAATATTTAGACTTCATAAAGCTGGAGGTTAAAAGTTTTATTGTTTTCAAACACTCTCCCGACGCAGGGGATACACATTCTGGCGGGGATAACTCGTTTGGCACGACGTCACCTGGGCTATCCTAGCGCAGCAGGTCTTGGTGATATCACAATAAAATGGGCAAAAGTCTGGGCTGTTTCTGCCCTGCGATGAACTGACGACCTATCCAGGTTGTACCCCGCCTCTCGCCCATTGACAGCTGGAGATCGGCACCGGCACCCCTCACGAACCCAGCAGGGATAAGCATGTAGGAAAATGGATGGATGGATGGACTGGGCTATGTCTTTTTCCTTACCATAAAGATCTTTGCCAACTGGCGCCAGAAAATGCTATTAATGGGCTTTCTTCAACTTATCAACTTATCCCGGTGGAAGAAAGTTGCCCCCTGACAGTTCATACGAAAAGTCATCCTACAGATTCTGGCCCACGGCCTATTTCTTTAATATAGACTTTTTACTTTTTTGCACACGTCTGAACACAAGTATCACATATCATCACCTGAAAATATGATTTTCTTTTTTTTTTCAATTTAATAACCACTAGTTTCTAATATTGACAATGCACACTGCAATGTAATCTTTTATTACACTAAACACCATAATATTTCTAAAAGATTATCTGGTCTCATCAGAACCGAATGAACCCAATATATGCTGTATGTTGCATTGTCTTGTGAGATATATCATGTCATCCCTTGTGGCTGACCAGTCATATTTTGTTTCCCTGCAGCAAAACTGTCACTTTTTCCCCACATTTATCTCAACATGGCATCTCGTCATAGTCTTGACATTTGTATTCTGAAAGCACCCCAGATCAGCCTGACTCCCACAAGTCACCCTGAGACTTCAATTATTGTTCAGGTAGTCAGATGTCTTCCTGTTGATGACGTAATGTTTTGTCTGAGGCCCTGAGACTAGTAAGGGCAACGGTAATGATTGCAATCACTCAACATAATGAGATCTTCACAGCAGTGAAACTGTCATTCATTTTGCGAGCACATTTTCTCTGAGTCTGGCTGGTGGTCCTGGCAAACAGAGTCAACAAGATCAGTCTTCTTGGAAGAGCTTGGAAATCTGTTGCTCATTTAGTGATGTTTTCTTCTTTTTGTCTGGCTTTGAGAAAGCTTAGGAGACATACATTCAGTAGATAGAGATAGATGACCAAAAGCAAAACATAATAAATTGGCTTCTTGGCCACAAAATAGATCTTCTTTGAATGTTTTTGACCTAGTTTGCGTGACCTACTTGCCTGACTTTTCATTCTGTGTTCATATTCTGCCTGACCTCGAAGGATATTTGTGTGCTGAAGAATAACTCTAGTTTTTTTTCCTATGAAAGAGCAGAACAGGTGATTTAATCCATTGTGCTTGTCTACTCATGCTCGCTGTTTCTGGAGAAATGATCAGGCACTGAAAGGGTATCCTATGTTACGTTGAAACAAATGTTTTTGTTATTTTCCATCAACACATCCTTAGGATAGACAATACAGTAGTAATAACTAGAAGAATATTGTTTAGTGACGATGGAGTTTATCACATTTAAACTTTGATTTATATGAAAACACATCCCCCCCTTTTTTTGTTTTGTTTCTTGTTTCTACCTTGGCTCTATTTTTGCTTTGATGTTAGAAGATAGATAAGAACTCTTGCGATATGTTTAGCCTTGTGCAACATAAATTTACAATAGCGGATGTTGATTTTGTTTAACTCCATGTCACTCTTTCATTCCTCTTAAGTGGACTCAAGTAAATAAAGGATAAAAGGATTTTTTTCAAAGCCTCATACCTTTTGTGACGCAGTTAATCCTAGAATGTGCTCTTTATACCCATTTACTCCTACTCTGAATAGCTGGCTGGAAATAAGATGTGTTTTTTTGAGTTATGAACTGCCAGAAGGGTGTTCAGTTGTCGTAGATTTGTGCAAAATTCAAGTCTGACTTTGACGAAGTTTGACACTACTTATGATTAATGAATCTGTAATGACATAAAGGCAAGGGGGACAGATTTGACATCTTGTAATTGGAGCACTAACTGGCTGAGTGCTTCAGAAACAGGCTGATTTCTCTTGCATTGTTTATGGGATATCTACTGTAACTTTGACTGCTACCGTTATAGAAAAACACCAGGAAAAACACATGCAAAAAAGATTTTTCATATACAACTCAAACTGAACTAAGATAAGGGGTAATGAAGTAGAACCCATATACACCCAGAAAAATTGTCTAAACAATAGAAACAGTAAAACATTAAAGCTTAATGGGCCTTAATTAGTAAATAACTATTAGTATTCACAAAAATCTGGCCTTTGATTGAAGTAGAAATATGTTTTCTTTTTTTTCGGAGAGGGGGGTGGGGGGCTAATCAGTCCCTCAATAAATAACTGTACAGTAATCACTGGTAACAATTTAGCTCATTGATGGGAACACAAGACCTGGGAGGACGATTTAATTTTAATGAGGATGTTGCATTTGGGACTGCTCGCTTTTCTTTCAGTAAACACATTTACCAGTCATAAAATCTCACATGCTGGTTTTGAAACAGCAAGAACTAGGAGAGAGAGAAAAAAAAGGAGATGACATGAATTAATCCCATCTGGTATTCAATCTGTCCCACTGTGTTTGCTGATTTCCTCATAGCAGTAAAAACAATTACCATTTCCATTATGTTAGAACATTGAGACTATCCAACGCTATGGTCCAGCATAAGTGTAAGTTTGCCTTGTGACTGAGCACAAACACCTCAGATTTGACGTTTTAAATATATTTAATTGCTTTCACTGATGGCATCATCCTATGTCATCTTGTTTTTTGAATGCCTCTCATGATTAATCTTATTCTAATATTCTAGTTTGGAAAAGATTTCAAATTAACTTGTTAGTTAACTTTAAAAATAGTTAAAGTGTGAAATTCAAATCTTTTATCTTGTAAGTATTTTCAATTATAGCATGCATACATGATTTGAAGTCTGAATGTGTATCAGCTCCAGCTAGGATAAAACATTTTACCTACATAAATATTTAATTTACATTATGGGTCTCTCTCTTGTCTAACGAATGTGACAAAAGTTTTACTTTATTTTGTTTATTGGGTTTGTAGTGTGAAATCTCTTGCATGTTTCCCAAATCCGTTTTTGACTGGCGTATACAGGCATGGTGACTGATAACTGAGTAAATATATGTACAGTTTAAATTAATTTCAATCTGAGAATCACAGAATCTCCTTGGTTCTTTAAATTTGCGACAGTCTTTCCATGTAAAGTGAAATAATGAATTATTCAGACTGGAATTTGAGATGTTTGATACATTATGAGACTGATGATGATACAAACATTAAGAAAGTTTAATGGAGCTTATCAGAGCTGCAACCTTTATGATTTGTCATGACCTGTCACAGTAAAGATTATCAGAACATAATCCTGGTTCTGTAAGAACACCACAAAGAGAACTAAAGATGAAAAACCTAATATCTACTTTGTAAAAGGATGTAAAAACATGTTTTTGTGGCTACAAGCAATTTAAACAATTTGTTAGGATTCTACTTTAATTGGAAAAATGGTGTTAAAATACAATCTGTATGACAAGACTTTATACCAAAGTTGTAAATGTCTTTTCAGCTAGCACTTAAACTTTGGAATTCAATTCTAGGGGAAATTGGACAAAGGAAAAAATATATTTGTATTATAAATGTTTGAGACATTAGTCATTATTTTGTTTGGTAATAATAATTACAACACCAGAACATAGCTTGTGATTGATATATTTCCTTAAATAATTAACCAATTTTCTCACAGGTCATGTGCTTTTTATTCTTCTGCTAAGGCATACATTGATAATTATATCAACGTATGCCTTAAAACAGAAGCTAATAGTGTGGAGATATTTTTTCATGTATTTGATGTTCAAAATGTGATTGTTACCAAACCTGACGATTATATTCTCCAAGCTTTTTATTCTCTTAGTTTTCCAAAAATTTCACAATAATGTTAAACAAAGGTTTGTACATGTCTCATAGAAGAAAAATGTTATGAAGACATCCCTTGTGAAAAGTGAGTATATTTTGTTACATACTGTTTGGTTGAAAGTTACAATATAGACCAATGCAAGAGCAAAAGAAGCCCTACTGGTTTGGGGTGTAAAAGGAAAGAGTGGGAGAGACAGGGGAGAAAGCAGATAATATGAGGTCTCTCCTCCCAATAATTTGAGGAATTTCGTTATTTCCTCAGAAAATATTTGTCCAGAGTTTTTGGACATATGTGTCAGGGGAACGGGGTCAGAAGGGTTTGATACTGAGATGATTGAGGAAGCAATGAATGAAAGCAGCATCTCTCCTTTGATGTTAACGTGGGTCTTTAGTTTCAATATTCCAATAGTGTATTTTGATAGATTGGCAAACATTTCATGGGATTTAAGTTAGCAGCTACTTTGGCAGATAAATATCTAACTATTTCATCCCTTGTCTTCACAATCACGACAGTTTAGGCCTACAAATCCAATCCATGGATCAATCTTCTCATGTATTATCTAAACCAATAACTTTTTACCTACTTTGCTATGTGACAGGAGCCCCTAGAGAAGAACAGGCTTCCTTCACATTTAACCACACAACTTTTCAAATGGCAACAAAGAGAGTGAATTTTGAATGGTAAGACAAGACTGAGTGAGGAATAAACCAAGAGATAACGTACATAAATAAAAAAAATCGAGCCTCTTCTAAAAAGTCTGAGACTGAGGAGCATAAAGCCGCCCATACCATCATCTTAAGGATTTTATACCTAAAACATATTAAATGTGGGGTTAAAATTTCATTCAATTACCACAGGATAAAATTCAAATGAGCCCATAAATTTGCCTCGTATACATATGTTTAAGGTTGCATGGAAGCTTGGGTGAGCTGGCACTGCAATGAGTCTAACAGCCAGGAACACATCTGAAAGTCGTGAAGTTGGTCAACAACACAGCCCCTAAACCCATCATTCATCTCTGGCTTTATGACCACACTTTCACTTTCCTATTTAACCTTCCAGGCGCAGTCCTCTCAGAGCTCTTTGCTTAGTGAGAACAACACGTGCACGGTTGTTGTATTTTTCAAAAGCCCAATTTAGAGTACGCAAAATATACAAATAGCTTAAGAGTCAAAATTAGCAGGGAGTACCCTGGTAAACCCTCACACCTTAGGCAGAAATGTGAGAACCTCTTCATCACTGACCTCTCTGACTTCTGAACCACAATGGCTTTACCATTGCATCATCAGCTAAATTCCCTGGTGTCTCATATTTTTAAGGGACCACCAACCATATCTGGCCGCATGTTGTCCTGCCATGGCTAGATGTAACACCCCTGCATTCCAGCATTCCCTTAAGTCCTCTAGTTATACAGGACTCCTACAGCAAGTTTAGACCAGACCAAATGATGGTACAGGTGAAACTTTTACAGCAGGTGTTTTTACTATATTTTAACTAGGAAGAGTCAATTCCTGGTGTTTATCGGGTACTTCAAGTAAAGTACTTCATTATGTTTTATGGGAAACAGGGTTAAGGTTTAGATGACAGAAATAAAAACATCAAGTCATGGGCCCTGGAGATTAGCTCTCTACTGGAGTGCAGAGAGAGAAGGGCTGAAAGAAAGACATAAGATGGTCCATACATTAATCTGCCACCATGAGAGGTATCGACCAATAAGGGGCACAGAGTAAAAGGAGGGAAAACGGAGATCATTAGCCCAAAACAATTCCCAGCCAGACCTTCCTTTCCCAAAACCTATTAAGACTGTAATAGATCCAATATCTCTCTTGATGAGTCTGTCTTGCTGTTGTCTGTGAAGTGTTTTGAAGTATTTTTACTTTAAGTTGCAAACATTTTAGAAAGTTAATGTGTGTTTCCATCCTTCCTGCACAAATAATGAGTAAATCAGATATATTCATTCATGTGAATATGGGATTATATTCATATTTGTTAAACTGAAGCCCGGTGTTGTTTAGCCTGTTTAAAATTCCCTTCTGATTGGTAGCATTAATAGCCTGGTTTGTTGCAGTCTGACTCCTGGTAAAGTTGGAAAAAACAATGTTGAATAGTCCTTGCGGTTAAGAGGATGCTTAATCTGTTATGACTGTTTTGAACACCAAATGACACAGACAATGTAAAATATTTTCATTCACCAGATGTGGATAATGGAAAGTGTGTGCGGTGTTTATCTCAAAGGAACACTCAATCGGCAGAATACACTTTGTTCCTCCTTGCTAGACAATCGTGTTGCGATGAGCAAAAGTTGGGGCTTCGATTATCCCAACTGATTGTCTAGGTTCACATTTTAATCTAACATGAATGTAATCAAAGCCTCAATAACCCTATCTTAAACCTAAGAAAATCACTTTGTGCATTGTTGTGTCCACAGCTGGGTATCCTGTCAAACAAAGATTACGCACAAGAAAAAACACAAAAATGGTAGAAAAAGAAAAGTCGGACCTCGTAACCATTATTCTCCTGCGTGTGCAGTACATTGTTCAACAAGAATCCCATAATTAAAGAGGAATGTCAAAATGTTTGTAGCGCAGCTCTCTCCAGACATTCCATAATCAAAGCAAAATAAGCAACCACTTGGGAAGATTATATCTATTTCTTGAGATGAAGAATCTTGTGACAATTTTTCTCTGCTTCTTTCTTACCCACATCTGTCCTTTTACAAACCAGAAAAGGGGTTTAAACATTAAAAAAATTCAAGCATATTGCCACTGGCTTATTTCTGAGTAGAGTAGTTAACAGGTAGTTGATTGATGTCAGATAATGAGATATGAAAATAATTATACACCCCTTTCATTTTTCTTTTTTTATGTGATTAAATGGAATTTTAACACAAAAGGTGAGAAGCAGAACTGAATGTACTTCTATCCCAATTTTGTCGTAATGGTTCATATTATCGGCTAGAAACATGGAGGAAAAAGACACAACATGTTTAGATACTTTTGTCTTTCACATGTCCTCACATGACATGATAAATATTGGTAACTTCTTTTCACTTTTTCTAAACTACCTATGACAGCCGCTCTGTCGTCCACAAAAAAAAAGTCCTAGTTTGCTCTGCTGACTTTCAGTGTACCAAGAAACAAACAATCATGCTATTGGAGTTTTGGCAAAACCTTTGTTGCAGCAAATTCCAGAGAAAATTTCCTAACAGGGTTTTACTCATCATTTAGAAACCACAGTAAATCTACCACAAAAACAAAATCTTGCCTTGATTTTGGGCACCATTTGTTTATCTTTTGTGTATTATCCCCCAACAAATAATCACACTGTATTTTTTTCTTTCTATGGATGCAACCCCAATAATGTGGAAAATATGCAATATTTGTGCTGTTACAGACAAGAACTGCTGGGATCTGTGTTTTTCTCAGAAAATCTTTAAGTTACCAAGATTCAAGTAACCATAACTCCCTTTCCTTGACGTGTCTGCAAGTATTTTAGAAACGATCCCCTTTGCTGCAAGAAACAGGCATGCTGGCTGTTCATTTCTGACCTCTAATGGCCCTACATTTTGTTTAACTTATCACTTCCTCCAAGTCAGTTCCAATCTTCAACCAAGCCAGCTTAATTAAGACCACTGGGTATAAAAAAAACACACAAGGGAAAAAAAGAAGGGGAGGTTGTTGAAAACTGGTCAGAAAAATGAACAGTCTGGACTCCACATTTGCTACCAGGAAAGTCATCCTCTTGCATTTGTTTTGTCCTGCCTGAGTGTGGAACACTGATTGAACAAGGCCAAGGCTAGATTAGACTTGCTACCCCAGAGGATTTTCCTGGCCACACAGGCTGGGAGTTGGGTTACTCTCAGCGTCACCCCAAATAGCAAGGAAACAGTGAGCCCAGACCCAAAAAAAAGATCTTTCTTAAGGGATTAATGTAGAAACAGAATTGCTGTTTGATTTAGGCAAGTCATTAGAGGCTTTAGTTTGTACTGTCTGTAATGTCAGTGAAAACATTCATCAGACGAAGCACAGAATGTTGTGATTAGTTGAAGCTTTTCACTGAATTAAAGTCATGTGTTTATGAAACAACAGCTAAAAAGAAAAATATGGTAATATAAAAAAAATCGAAACAAGGATCTTACTTGTGTGGAGAAGAGCTGTTGATGCATGTCTTGGTCACATCTGTCACATTGGGATTGCAGCAGTCGCCGTTATCATAAAAGTAATTATCACAGTTACATTCAGCGTCACATACTCCATTTCCCAGTTTGTGGTTAGGGCAGTTGCTTGGACGCCCAAACATACAGTCACCTGCATCAAACCCGGTCAGTGGATGGTTACATTCAGGGTCGCATTCATCGTTACCAATTTTGCCAATGTCACAGTTGGCAAGAATCAAACGGTCACGTAGGGAGGAGCTGGTCACATTATGAATGCTGAGTTCCCAGGATATATTGTAGGGACTGAAGGCATCATTAAGCTTCTGGTGTTGCAAGATAATTTGGTTGTCTGATACAGTTGGCCTCTTCTTTGCGTCATCCCAAATATTTACAACTCGATATCGTACTTTCTTTGGCCTGCGGAAGGTCCAGAGCAGGTTGTAGTTTTTAATGACATCAACATTGTCGCACACAGTTTGGCCACAAGCTGGAGGGTCTAGAGTTGTGTCCAATAATCCTTCAGTATTTCCGACTCCATCCCTACCTAGATTTCCTTGTCGTGCAGTGCCTCTCTTGTCTGGCTGAGGAAAACTGCCATCTTTTACTGTCAACCACTTGCGGCCTGGGTGTTCAAAGGTTTCGCGAATTACTAAGTGAGGTAGATCTCCGGGTTCTTCGTGGCCCTGCATATCCCTGATAATATCCCTCTGCACATGGGCTTGCCTCCACAAACCCACCTTTTCAACTGCCCCCCTGTAATTGTGATTCAGTGCATTCCCCCCAATCATCAGCACTTTGCACTTTTTAGTCAAATGACTGAAGACATCTCCGGACTGCTCTCGACTAACACCAACTTGGGCCCCGTTGACGAAGAGCTTCATGTACACGCCATCATATGTGATTGCCACATGTGCCCATTGGTTGGGTACATAACGAACATTAGCGTGGATGGAGGTCACTTTGTGAGCACGGTCAGTTTTGAGGGAAAAGAAGAATCGAGGGTCACGGTTTCCATGTTCACTAACTGCCTGGATCCCAAGCAGCCAACCTCTGTCACTGGAGGCATAGAAGCACTTGTCGTACAGGCCTGGGAAGAGAAGGAGTGAAAGATAAATTAATATGTGTTTGTCCTACTTTTGGTGGTTTTGGTGTAAACATGAAATAGAGTTATTTTTATGGAAAAAAACTTATTGGAGAATGGATTCCAAGGTGTTTTTCTAGAGAAAAACCCAACATTTAGGCAACATCTGAAAGAAGGGCTTTGCCATGATTGGTTCTTTTGATATCTAAAACTATGCTATCCTGGAAATTAGGTGGAAGTGTATGTTTAACTAAGGGAGACCCCATGGAAATGTCCCTCGTTTATGTTTATGTTAACATTGAGTACATTAAAAGTTGCACGTGTAAACGTCTCTTGCCAGTGGGGGTTGCCAGGAACAGCTAGTTTTCTACTAAAGCCTTGTTTTTGCAGAGGCACCAAAACACTTTTTTTCCTGTTTCACTTGGAACCTGCCTGTCAGCTTCGGGATGGTAATGTGTTTTTACTTCTTAGAGGATCTCTGAATGCTTACTGTTTGTTTGTTAGTTTGGGGCATGCTGAAATGCCTTAAAAAGGTTCTTTTCAGAATGTGGAAATTGTGTGTTCACAGGTGATAGAGCTGGACTCTGCTCTTGAGGCACTTCATGGGCTTTCAAGTAATTATTCCTACCCACAAAGAGACACTCAATCTTTGACCCACACACCCTGGTCCAAGAGCTATGAAGTGTTCTTAACAGCTGCCATTGAGATCAGCACTTGAGATTCCTGTAAATACCTTTCATACTTGCCTATGATGATTGAGATGATTACATCTTTTCTTGAGCACATGCCCACCTGTATTGCCTTTGTTGCCTATCGATTATGCTTTCTATCTATATCAATGGTTCATAAACTTTAATAAATCAGATACACCTTGCACTTGCTGTTGTATCCTAAAAAATTTAGGTTATGTACCAAAAATGCAAAAAAAACATGTTTGAACAGAGTGATCCTACGTGGTCTCATCAACCCTAACCCCAAAATCCAAAACAAGTCCCACAAAAAACACATTTTCAGTATGTTTCAGAAAAAAAAAAAAGTAGATTTTATTCAGTGTATCTCCAAATTTGAAAATGTGAATTATAGAACTAACTGGAGATTTTGGCTGATTCTGTCAATTAATAATTGTTTAATAATAAGAATAATTGACAGCAGGCCATGCCATTGTTAATGATTTTTTTATAAACAGACTGTGGTGACAATAGTAAATAAAATGTTTAATTTACATTTGAAAGTATTCTAAAATATCGACAATACAGTGCACAACTTGTAGTTGAATGCACTGTAAAAGTATACACCTCCAGATGAACCAATTCCCCTCGATACTATACCACAGTACGGTCACATGCCTGCAGCCATAAATATTCTCTTGTTATTTGGGTTGAAATCTACACAGAGCTGTGATATGCAATTCATTACAGCGATGTTTTCCTTTGTCTTTAGATCATTTCCAGGTCAGAAAGCGCGCTTGCGCTCTGAGAAGGTTGCAAGTACCCGGTTCAATCCCTACAGTCTGCACTCTGGGTCCCTGAGCAAGACCCTTGACCCCCGATTGCTCCCCAGGCGCCGCACAGTGGCAGCCCACTGCTCCCCAAGGGGATGGGTTAAGATGCAGAAGTGAATTTCTCCATTGTGAGATCAATAAAGTTCAATTATTATTATTAAAATGTACTTGTAGCTATGTAGCTGAATAACCGACGTTGGTGATAGCTGGGAGTACTCTTTTGTAACTTTTTTTTTTTTTTTTTTCAAAATTCTTAAAGTTGCGAGGCTAAAGCTAAATTTACGGACTTCAGTTGGACACTTAATATGTTCTTAATGTCCACAGCTTTAAAATAGCAAGGTTTTCTTTCTTTGTACGCACATGCCGAGCTGGAAGAGCTGAACCACATTTTTACATACAAATACATATAGCCGACTACTATGCCTCTGCTGCCATGCATATAAAACTTAATGATAGCCTCAATAAAAATGATTTCCTCTTCTAATGTTTATCTTACCTTCCTCACATACAAACCTATACAAACTCTTTTTGTGAACTGTGCAAATTGCAGAGAAATACTGAGTGATTAGCTGGAACTGCTAATATTAATTACCCTGATCTTTGTGACTTTCAATTATTAAATCCCATGGATTGGATTTTCAAACTTCGAATGTCGCATATTTTTTAGTTTGGCTAGATGTCTTTCCCAGATCAAAGTTCTGACTTCAAAGGTAAATAAAACACTGGCTCACTGTCCAGTTAAGTTTGTACTACAAGAGTCAGGTATTTTCCCCACTACATCTTATTCAAATCAAATGGGGTAACTACATCTTTTTAGCTGTAGATGCTTAATGGCCCTACATTATAGTTATTTTTTCATGTTTGCTTTGCAGATAAGTAATACAAACATTTCTTCTGGGCACCACTAAACCCAGCCCAAGTACCACCAGTGGTATTTGTACCACAGTTTGAGACTAATGGTCTTGCTAATGGTGCAGAGACATCCAGCTATCTTTGACCTGTGTCTAATTAAATATACACAACAGCATGCATTCATTAACTTGGTATTCAATATACAAATCTTCAAAGCATGGCAATGGAGTTCACCATTAAGGTCAATTCTCAGGTGGATGATGTGTTCAGGCTTTCCAAAAAACGCTGGAAGGAAAAAACTTATATCCGTCACCTTGTGTACTCAGAGCTAAAAGGTGTGCTAAAATGCTCAGAGGGTTTCTTGTGTAAACAGCTGTCATAATTCTGCCATGCTCAATTAATGTAGTGCACTACACCTCTCCAGACCCAGCATTAGGGCTCTCATAAACACACCCACTCACAGATATGCATACATGCATGCATATATACATACATACATACATACATACATACATACATACATACATACATACATACATACATACATACATACATACATACATACATACATACATACATACATACATACATACATACATACATACATACATACATACATACATCTCCATATGAGCAGGTAAATTGAAAAATGTGTGTGTTTTTCAAGAGATGTGTGGATTCGCATGCACATGAGCACAGTTCTAGTCAGGTTTAAAAGCAGCTTTCATTGCATATGTCCTTTTTGCCTCCCATATCTACAAAATACATGAATCTGACTGAGTCAAAAAGCCCACACGCACACAGAAAGAAAAATGTCACAAGGACTTGATAAAAAGCAGAGAGGAAGAGAACAATGAAGATTTGTTTACTTTTCAAATGTTCTTGCTCTGAGAGGTTTGAAAAGGTCTTTTTCAAACTTATAATAAAGTGACCAGAAGAATTTGAAGAGCAATGATTGGAAAATGCAATTAATATTATAAGGTCAAAACAAAGGTAGTCATTTGAAAAAGATAATTACTACATTTAACTCATTTCAGTTTTCTTTGAAGTTTTATCCTAAATTGTTTAAGTGACAGTATTCTGGCAATACATGACTATTATTATCACTTTTATTTTTAAATGCAAGTTGACATTTAAAAAAAGAGACCCTTTTCCACATTATTACAATAGTATCTAAAACGGAAGTGACTAAAAAATCTAAACTAAATTAACAAATGGCTACACTGAAGAACACGTAGTACAGCAGCATGCCTTGAAGGACACCTAAACTTTAACGCATTAAAAGTCCTAGCAGAAGCTAAGCTATATTCACAAACTCTTCTGAAATTCTAGCCACAGTTTATTAACCATAATCTTTATTTATTTCCCTCTTAGTATCACAGTTACATTCAAAAAGATCACCTTGACACTGTTATTGAAAACTAATGAGGGCAAAAAAACAAGCTAGGATTGTATTTCAATGTTTTTGTTTGTAACATCACACTGGGTGAAAGCACGAAGATATATCTTTTATCACAGCCATTATCTGCCAATGTCTGCATATAATTGCCTCCAGCAGGTCATGGAAGACTGCCACCATTTCTTTTGTGATTTATTTTTCCTCTTCTTTGATGCGGGATAGCCCAGCATGACCCCAATGCAAAGGCTAATAGGGCACAACAGAGTTTGCATAACACTTGGACACAAAACTTGATGTCCTGATTGTGTGTCTTTCACAGTTGCATGTGAATGCATATTTGCATGTGTATAGTTTCCAACAAATGCTCCTAATCTCAGTTATACAGTATAAGCATATAGTTGGGAAATTAACACAATGCTTTATTTTTTCACAGCCTAATGGAGTCAAATGTACACTCTGCTGAAAGGAAGTCAGGGCAGGTAAAGTCAAATGTTCAACACGTACTTGTCAGTGTTAGGTAAAAAAAAATACCTTCTGTGGTGCAGAAGTAATTTAACGTAGGTAAATATTTTGAAAGTCTTTGAAATATTTTAAAATATGCATCTCAATCAATTTGAATACCAATAACTGATTTTATTTTGGTCATTCAACTTATGAAAAAGACCTTCTGTGGTGTAGCGAGCTAGGTCCACATCTTTGATACGGGGGGTTTTGAATCCCAGGTTGCATCAGAAACGATATCTGGTGTGAAAACTACCACATATGTGTTGAAGTTGTAATGACTTGCTGTGGCAACCCCTGAATAAAGGGGAAGCCAAAAGGACTCACATTTAATTTGAAAAAAAAATGCAAGTCATAAATCATAGGTTCATTACGCACATTCAAGTCTTTCTTGCTGTTAATTTGTATGATTATGGTTAATTTTTAATTAAAACCCATAAATCACTTTCACATGAGACTAATAAAAAGGGATTTTAATGAAATATGTAATAGCCATATTATGGCCCACAGCATCAGAGGACTGCTGACTTAACAGTTTTCCAGCAGGCAGTCACTGACACCTTACACAAGGAGTGTAAGCTAAGAAGGGCAATGCTAACAAAGCTGGCTGTTCACACAGTGCTCGACCTAAACAATGTTAATGGATAATTAGTTGGAAGGAAAAAGTATGATAAAAAGCAATGCAAAAGCAATAGGGATAACTGCAGCCTTAAAGCCGTGGCAAGCAATGTCCATTAAAGGGTTTGGGATAGATTCACAAGGTCTGGATTGCTGCTGGAGTCAGTACTTCAACAGCCACCACATACGGACATTTCCAGGACAAGTGCTACAAGTGTAGCATTCATTAGGCCCTTTTCCATTACACATGAAAAGTCCTGCGTACGTTTCCATACGGGGGATTTCAGTTTCCCCAGGCTTTACTTTCACGGGAAAAAGGTCCTGGTCTGAGAGTAGGACTTCTCAACAAGCCTGGGGCTTTGTTCAATGGGCAGGGCTGTGTACAGCAAGGCAGAAAGTCAGCTGTTTGGAGGACTAAGGAGCAGTAAAGAGATGACTTTATAAATCAATCAATTTTATACCTTTAATTTATCACTAGTAGTTCTAAGATGTTTTAGGTGAGAAAGTACACCTCCAAACTTCATCTGTGCAGACCGTTTGTTATTTCTCACAGACTGTATCTGTTTGTCATGGCTGAAAAGTGAATATAAAATCTGCAACAGATGTTGACATTTTAAGTTAATTCATTATAAACTTTTTTGCCACAGTTCTGTATTTAGACTAATATTTTAATGGAGTACTAGTGATCAAACTGAGCCCTTTTCATTTTCTCTGCACACAGAAGAAATGCATTTCCCTAAAACTGACTTTTGATGTAAACCTAAGTTGGTGGACTACAAACTGTTTTACACTTTACAAACCATAAACCTCGCCTGAATGAAAAAAAGGACAGATAAAGGACACTTTAGCTTTCTTGATGCAGACGGGCATGCTGTATTTAATTCAAATCCACAGATTTAGTGAGGCTTTCTCTAGGTAAGTTAACTGTAATGGCCACACCTGCGGCCACACAGTCGGTAACCCTAAAAACAACAATTTTTTCACTTTAAGTTTTCACACACATACACTGCAGCATAAATACATTGGTTTGTTTATTTTTAATTTATTATTTAATTATTTGGTTTGTTTTGTGACAATATTGAAAGACATTAGTTCCAATTGTAAAGCGCACATTTGGTTAACTTTTATATATTTAATTTAGTCAAATACTTTGTTTTGTGCTTCCTTTTCTGGTTGTTATGGGGAGTACCTTCAACTGTACTGAAGCAGAGGACTCTGGCTGGCACGCTCCAATCCCGGATTGACTGATTGGGTGTTACCATCTGGAGTTCCACAAGGGGGAAAGACCATGGAGTCCTCATTCTAATTTTTTTGGATAATCTTTCTTTTGCTTATTTTGTTAATTTTGTTTTAGTTATTAATCATTTAAGTTTAATCCTTAAACTAACTGTGTTTAGTTATTTTTGTCAAAGTTGTGTAGATGTTCCCTTTCCCTCTTCCTCAGTGTGTCAATCTGGTCTGATCAGCCAGTATTTAAGCCCCCTTTGTTTGCTGTGTGGGAGGGTCAGTTTGTTTGTTTGAGCAGTTTTAACCTTGATATTTTTTGCCTTGAGTTAGTTTCTTCAGTTGATCTCTTTTAAGGGCCCTGCAATTATTGTTTGGACTTTTGTTACTTTGGGGAAATAAATCCCATTTTTCTTGAAAAAATCACCACTGTGTCCTCATGCTTGTCCGGCTCGGTCCCTCACAATAACACACACTGAACGTTTTGTCATTTAGGAGTGCATCAGCCGCTGATCGAACTACTGTGTATGTGTGTTTGTGTGTGTTTACTTGTTCTTGCAGCTGAGTGAGAACTGCAGAGGAAGGGAGAGCCAAATCTTCACAGCATGTACATCCTATAATCTATAAAAATGATTTTGCTGCATGCAAAAGTCTGTGGCGTTGCACTTAAAAGTCCTCCTCATCGCTCTCGCCATGGCTGAGGCAAAAACATACTTACACACACACACACACACACACCCACACACACACACACACACACACACACACACACACACACACACACACACACACACACACACACACACACACACTACTGTGGTCCTTGTGCAGGCAAAGAGAAGCTGTGAGCTTTATTTTTATTTACTTATACCAACAGTAAAATAAAGTTGGGCCCAGCGGTACAGAGACGAGCGGGTGGAATAGGTTAGGGCCAGAGTAACCCGGGGCTCACACTGACTATGGTGCGGGTTACAATCCTGATCCAGTTTCAGCTTCCAGGGTAAAACGTGTTATCTGTGCTCATAAACATCCTATTTCATCCTCTAATAGCCCCTATGTTTCCTTGTGTTTCTGTTTTGTTTACACTAGTCAAGTTAGTGTAAGTTGGTTGGATGGTTTTATTCTGAAATTCACCGGAACTTTCCCCTGTCTAGCGCCGTATGTTTCCTGTTTGGCTTGTAAAATTCAGGAACTTGATCTAGGTACCACTGCGGCGTGTCATCAAACGTGCTTCTTGCAGAATTTTTTGCAGCGCGGCATGGCCTCGGTAACAGTAACCGGACCTGCATGTGGCTGATGTGAAGTGTACACATTGATTTTTAATGATTTGGGTTCCTTGCAGTGCTGGAACCGTATCTGCACAATATTCAGTGTGAGCCTGGTGTAAAAGGGGCTAACGAGGTGTAACACCATCAATAAAACCAGTTGTGCGTTCTGCATCTTGTTTCTCCAGAGTCTGATTGAATGGCAGGATACAGATACACCTTCTCAGTCTGCCTTGTCTGTTTACCTATGGTATCTTTTTGCCTCCGCCCGCTAGATTGGAGTTTTACTGCAGTTTTCCTCTCAACTTCCCTATATGCAATATATGCAAATATGCAAAACAGCAAATGGAAACAAGTCAAACTTAAAAGCTCCAGGCTTTGGTTTACCTTGGGACTTTAAATCCTGGGGTTTGCATTGGAAAAGGGGCTATTGTGTTTAGCCACTCCTTAACTACAGACAGTGCCAGAAGCATCTCATCTGAGCTAGGAAGAAAAAGGTCTGGATTGTTGCTCTGTTGTCCAAAGTCCTCTTTTTAGATTAATGTTACCTTTGTGTTTCCTTTGGAAAAAAAGGTCCTTGAGTCTGGAGAAAAAGATGACACCCCTGTAATCCTAGTTACATGATGTCCATTGTGAAGTTTCCACATTCAGTAATAATGCAAACCTGAGGGCCGTTATTAAAGCAGCCTGGGCTTCCTTAACACCTTAGCCTACCCACAAGCTGATGGCCTTCATGCTGTGCCACGATAAAGTAATTCATGTGGAAAGAGCCCCAACAAAACATACTCTGTACCATGCATAGACACACTTTTGGTTAACAGTTCTGTTTTAAAAATGTATTTGTCTTATTTAATTTTATAAAATTAAATGATAAATTAAAACTGGGGGGATTGTAGGTACTAAAGCATGATCCTATAGTTAACAGAAATAAACATTTGAAATAATCTGTATGCATGGGAGTTTCTAGCCCGCAGATTGCATTGCATGAGAAACCATCAGCATAATTATTATAGCCCTACTGGTCTGACAACATCTTAGATAGCCCCTGTCACTCTGCATCATCATCAGATAATGTAACATAAAACCATGCTTCTTAAGAAGAAAGCCACATATCAGCTCCGAGAAGAAAAATTGTTATGTTTTCTGGATATAAGCTCATGTCAAATGGACAAACATTTGGGACATGCTCAGTGGTCAGATGAGTTAACTTCTGAGCATGCTTTTGGGAATGTTTACTTTACAAAAGATCAGTGTCCACATTAGTAACGTGGTGTAGAAAAGTGACTTGCACACGTATGAATGTACCACTAACCCTAAGGCTAATTTTAAAGTAGAGGAAGAGTGACAATATCATTTATTGTCCCAAAGTGGGAATTCAGGGGCAAAATTCATCCTGCACTATTTGCAACTTTGTGGTTTCAGGAATGCAGAGAAAACATCCTTGAATGGCTGATAAGCAAAAAAGATATCCCTTCCTTAGTTTAAAATTCTACAGTTCTTCATAAGTTTTTAACATATTGGGATTCATCAGTGAACACACTAGACAAGGTTTCCCCCAGCGTATTATAAGCCTGGCGCGCCGCCCGGCTTTACTCGCCCCCCTGCCAGGCTAACCATCATCTGTTTATTTTAAATGCGTTGATGTTTGAGAGCGACATATAACGCTGAGTAAAGTTCCCGTCTGGGAGAAAACCTCACGGTCTAAATAGCTAACATGCTAGCTGTTATTAGCTCAACACACAATACGTCCATGCTGCACCCCTCCTTCATGGCGCATGAAGCAACCCCATCCCCCCACCTCCACCCCTACCCCGCTCAACGGAAGCGTGCACAGTTCCCAGACTCACCTAACACCAGGATTAGCCCATTTTCTGGGGGAAACCCTGCTAGACTACCACTTCTGTTATGTATTTTGTCATGTTGTGTCTACTAAAAGATACGCTAAAGTCATCCAAACAGCATTTAAACTTTTTCAATTCACAAATAGCCTTTAATTATAAAATAAACCAGACTTACAAAGTTGACTCGAAGGGAATAGAACCGGTGGCAGAGAGACAGGCATGGAAAAGGAATAAATGGCAGCTTGAGGTAAGAACCCAGCATTCAACAGAAGATAACCAGTGAGTTTATATATTAAGGCAGGGTTGGCGAATGAAAAATTAACCAGAGGAGCTAATCAGAGGAAATGTGAAGCAGCTGAGGCAGAATGAAAGCAGGGCAGCTTGGGGAGGGAGACTAATTAGCACAGAGAATGTTGTCCTAAGGCTACGTTCACACTGCAGGTCTTGATGCCTGATTCTGACTTTTTGCTGAAATCTGCTTTTTTTGGGGGGGGGGAGGGGGGTGGCCATTCATACTAGTATTAAATGTACCCATCATCATACTTCTGTGTGAATAGTTCAAGAGCATAAAGCAACCCCACATGCGCAGGTAGCAGAATGAGACGTCACACAGGAGGGCACTGTATACGGAATTAATGTAGAAACATTAAATAAAGTTTTGTTTAAAAAAATACCCTTGAAATTTTTTTTTAAATATTGGCATCTCTCTTTGTTATTAGAAAGCTGTTGTGCAATAGGAGCTGACAATATTAAGATCATATTATAGCAAGACCAAATAAGATAAGAAAAAAGCAGCACGGCTATTAACAATTATCTTTTCTGGAGTGCTAACTGCTACTACTGTGTGTGGATGTGTAGTGAAACCATGGAGAGTGACGTGAAAGACGGAAAAAAATGCGACATGACTGTTAAGACAGCGACGGCTTTGAAAAATATCCGATATGTATCCGAATTAGTACCATACATGGAAGTTGCACAAATCGGATTTTTTTTTGGGGGGGTGGGGGTGAAAAGATCGGAATTGGGTCGCTCACCCTGCTAGGAAAAAGACAGATATGGGTCGCATATGGGCAAAAAGATCCGATTTGGGTCGCATTTCCCTGCAGTGTAAACATGGCGTAAGACACAAAGAGACTTCTTAGCAAAAGAAAAAACACTGAACTGAGAGAAATAAATTGCAAAAACCAGAACAAATTAATAAACTAAGAAATTTAAGACAAAAGCATAAACCAATACTGCAAGACATAAATTTACATAGATAAACAAGCAAATATAGGAAACATAAGCCCCATTTACACTACCCTTGTTAAACCGATCGGTTTTACAGACGCAGGAAACAACGACAGACGCTGAGGTTCATTACGCTGCTAAGCAGAATCATCTCTGGAAATCGTGTGGCACGGTAAGGAAGCACCCCGGAAAAACTGCGGACAGTTAGCTGGCTGTAAGGGGATGACGCGGTCTGCTCATGCGCTCTTCGTTATCACATAACCGGGACAGAGAAAACCAGGCCGAGCCCACACCTGGAACTGGGCTGCATTTAGCGCGGTCCGGTTGTGTCTGGCTTGGTTCAGTTCAGTTTGCTTACCATTTACACTCGATAGTCATCTCAGTTACTGAGCTCGGACTGGTCTCGGCTCGGTTAAAAAAGGGTACTGTAAACGGGGTAATAAACACAAAAAAACACAAAACTGTAAAAAACTTGGAGAATGTGACAGATCATCAGCTACTGGCAGCACCTCTGTACAAGTTGAACAATAAATAAATAAGATGGTGTGAGATGTTTTGCTTTTCATCCAAGTTTGTACTTACAGTACCTTGTAAAAGTCTGTCTTTTCACCCCCATAAGCTTTTTCATGTTTTGCGTTGTCACAACCATAAACTTTAGTGAGTTTTAAGGGGATGTAACGTGATAGACAAACACAAATAGAGCAAAATTGTGAAGTGGAAGAAAAATGATACATAGTTTCACTTTTTGTAACAAAGAATAAATAAAAATCTGAAAAGCATGCATTGGTATTCAATTCAATTCAATTCATTACTCTGAAATCCCTGAGGTAAATTTAGTGCAACCAACTACCTTCAGAAATCACCTCATTATTAAATTAATTCCACCTGCATGCCATTTAATCTCTGTATAAATGCAATTGTTATGTGAAGCCATCAAAGATGTATTAAACAACATCTGAGAAGAAAGGGCATCAAACTCACGAGTCAAGGTTAGGGTTTTGGAGAAATTTAAGGAATAGTTTGTTTATAAAACAACATCCCAAGCTTTGAAAATCTCACAGAGCACTAGTCAAGCCAATGCACGAAAATGGAAGGAATATGGCACAACAGCAAAGCTGCCCAGACATGGCCATCTACCAGGGTGGGGAGAGCTTTAATTAGAGGCAAACAAGAGGACCAAGGTAACTTAGGAGGAATTGCAGAGATCCAACGCTAAGGTGGCAAGAGTCTGTTGACAGGCAGTTATCGGTTGCACACTTCACAATATATACTGTTTGCAGGATTGAGCAAGCCATTAAGGGAGGAGAGCAACTAAAGTAATGGCAGCACCATGTTGTGGGGAGGCTTCTCTTTAGCAAGGACAGAAAAACTGGTAGGGGTTGATGGGAAGATGGATCCTGTTAGAGGCTGCAACAGACTTGAAACTGGATCACCTTCCCAACAGGACGAATCCAGAAACATGGACCAAGAGATGCAAATAAAGTTAGTTTATCAAAGCATGTTCATGTGTTAGCATGATAAAGTCAAAAAGCTAAATCTAACTGACAATCTTGGACATTGAAGTTCACAGATGCTCTATGTCCAGTCAGACTGACCATAAGTTTTTTTGCTAAAGAATTGGCAAAAACAATATTCAATGGATCTGTTAAGTCGGCGAGACATGGCTTAAAAGACTTGCAACTGGAGTAGCAGTGAAAGGTAGTTCTACAAGGTATTGTCTCAGAAGGTCTGAGTACAGATGCATAACAGATTTATTTGCATTCAGATGTATTTATCTTTGGATAATCATTTTGAAAACCATGTATCCTTTTCATCTCACTTCCCTTTTATCTGCTTACTCATGATGGTGTTTTACATACAATCAAACTAAAAAACATTGTAGTTTATGGTTGGAAGGAGAAATGCTTTGGAAGGTATGAATATTTTAACACACTGAACGTGTTTTAATTGTCTTTTATTTTACCTTGATTATTAAAAATTAAGAGTAGCCTATTTGCTTACATTTAACAGTATCAACATATGCTGCATTTAGAGCTGGTAAACATCTCTATTACCTAAAGCCTATCAGAATACCAAGCTAGAATGCTAAAATGTAACTGGACAACTACACTGGAAAATGTACTTATTATTCTTGGGGGTTAATGGAGCATGTTAAAAAACAGATAAGTCAGCATGTATTTACAAAGCTGAAAACAAGTTTTGCAAATGTCAAGGAAAACATTACCAAAAGAATTCATGTAACAAAACGCATTCTGGAACAGGGAAAAAAGGAGTAAACAGAAATTGTAGTGGTCAAAAACAATGGGGTTAAGGGAAAAAGAAAAAAAACAGCAGCCACAAAACATCAAGAGGATCAAAACAAGAGGATGGAGCATTTTTAGAGGCAGTGGGATTTTTGAGGGCTGAATTAGATTTAAAAGATTAGGCTCTGCTGACTTTGTTTGATCATCATATTTGTTGCCTTTTGAGTCGCCTCTCTGGTGCACTGATGGACCTAAGTCTTAAAAATGCACACATAAGATTATACATAAAAACTAATCTCTAGTCGGGAGGAGCCAGCACAAGGTGAGGGGGCTGGGCACAACAACAATACCTGCAGAAATTAATGTGATTTCATACCTTTTCGGCTGCTTTTGAGTTAGAATTGTGTCAGGGATTTTTGTTTATTTTGGACAACCATCTAGCAGTTGCATCTTGTGCTTCTCTTGCAGTAGATTCTATTAAGCTCTGTGTTACGGACATTGTGCCCATCCTGTGTAAAATCAAAGAGTCACACAGGTTGCAGCAGAGCCCCCCTTATTTCCCTCAGCTTCACTTCCAGACTCACAAGAGATTGCTTTGCAGAGCAAGTGTTTGCCAACTGGCTAACATTATCTAAAAGAGCTCTGCATCTCTCTCTCTCTCTCTCTCTCTCTCTCTCTCTCTCTCTCTCTCTCTCTCTCTCTCTCTCTCTCTCTCTCACACACACACACACACACACACACACACACACACACGTCAGTGAGTATTTATGTGATCAGAGGGGCAAGTAAATTTTGTTATATTGTCCAGTAACGTCTCAATGCAGACTGGCTTACAGGAGGACAAGGGAGACTGAGTTCAATTCAGTTCACAAGCTGACATCTGCATAAGTATACAGCGGGCAATGACCTGTGTTTGCAACGCTCCCTATCGGCAAAGAACGGTAAAAAATATATTTATGTCTGTAAAAGATATATATACTGTAACACACAAAAGCCGCCGCTGGTCAAAAACAAATGATGTAGTTTTAACGCTTTTGTGGGGCTCATTTTACGCATGGCTGCAGGTAGTAGTGCGCACAGACAGCAAGCTTTCTCCCTGACGGCAGGGGTCCGTCTACTGGAGTGACAGTACACCGACATCTGCCTTTATCGCCAAGCAGAGATGCATCACTTCCGTCTGACTGGGTCCTAAATAAGAAATGATTGTTTCATGCAGCGCTTGTAAAGCCTCCGGCAGAAAAGCGCACCTACACGTCCGCTCATGAGGGGAAACCCTGCATCTTGCAGTCCCGTCTCGTAACTCCGGTAGCCAATCCAGAGGTGTCGATTTGGTGATGGCGATGGAAGGTTTAGGGCCGGGGAAGGGAGGGGGGGACACTCGAGCTTGCGGCTTGAGCTGCGAGCTTTGAGCGCCTCCACATCCCTACGACGGAACTCTCCCGTTTTGTGCCGAACGTGACGTGCTCGCGCACAAAGTTTGGACCATTACATCATAGCTTTAAAATAGCCAACTCGGCTCAGAGAAATTACATTTTACGCACAGAGGCATTAGGTGCCGGTCAAATGTGCGGTAGATTATAAGTGCTCTCTTTATTCGCCTATAGGCTTTACGATCTCTCGTGAGGTGAATGATGGTTATACAAAGGAGATATATACCAAAAATATATTTATGTTTAAAGGGAAATCTCATCAGGCACCTCTCTATGAGGTGTCAAACTTTAATGTGATGAAAAAAAAAGTCTCTGGTGCGTTACCTAAAATATCCGCTACACTTTTCAGAGCATTACATCATTGTCTAGTCTGATGAATGAACTCATTTTAAACTCTGCGTGTTGCTTATGTTTTACAGAACACAAATCCATTATACATTAATCCATTTCCTGAGCTATTTAAAATTACTGAGTTTGAATTATGATAGAATAATAAAAATTTCCTACCTGCAATCACTGTAGGCGATCTCTGACCTCCCTCCGGCTTGATCCACATCTCCAGAGTGAAATTGCCTCTGGGTATCTCCACGCCGGGCTTCAGCCGCAGCTGATCTCCGCGGCCGGTAAAATAAACCGCCTTCCCTCGTTCCGGAGAGTTTTCCTCCGCGTGAGAGGAGCGCCGGCGCTGGCGGAGCACCCGCCGCTCCAGCCCGGGTATGGACCGCTTGCCCCGGGGCAGACGTGTGGCACAAGCCCCTGGGATGGTGGCTCTCGCCTCCCTAATGCGCACCAGCTCCCTCTTGGATCTCCCCTTTATCCGGACTGTCCCGCACTCTGATCCAAAACACAGGATGAGAATCACCAGGCAAGACACCCAGGGGTATGTCCAAAGTTTCATTTTTCGGGCAAAAAACAAAACAAAAAAAAAATCAAAATAAGAGGAGAGGGAAACAAATAAAATAAACCAGTGAAGAAGTGGAAAAAATATATATGTCCAAAACGTTCTTCTGTTTGGGATCCTTCCGAGTTTTTCCTTCTCTCTTTTTACAGCGGCAGAATGTCAAACCGTATAAACTGTCTAAATAAACCCATAAAGCTATGCTGTTTCCCCCTCTTTATATTGCTAAGCCACGACCCCCTCTCTTAAGCAAAACTACTCTGGAGACATTCAGGGGACACAGGAATATTTCATTCATGTATGTGTTCCACGGTTTCTTTTCAGTGGGTCCCATCTAGCCAAGGGGATGACTAATAACTAATCAATCAAGAGGGGGGTCCGGCCGATGCCCCCCTCAATCCATTTGGATGGTAGGAGTTACTCGTAGAAATCCACAGTTGTCCGCCAACCTCTTGTCACACCTTTTTGTTGTTTTCTTATTCTACTCGTAAAACAGCATAAGAAATGGCACAGAGACTATTAAATTCCAAGTGACAGCAGCCCGTCCTTTCATATTTATTAGAGAGAAAAAGGAGATCAAAAAATTAAATAACAGTAATAATAATAATAATAATGAAAAAAAGAACTTCCCTTTTAGTCTGTGTGGCAGTACAAAAGTTGAAATGCACTGTGATATATCTGTTAATGCGCAAGAGAGGCAGAGGGACAGATATCTGCAGGAACAACCATCGCGGTCCTGACTGATTCCCTGAAGCAGATACACTTGGAGGAGTCGGAGCTCGTCGTCCGCATTCAGCCACTCTCAAAACTCTGTTAAAGAACAAGTCGTGTTTCAAATGTTCCGGGGCGTTCTATGTGTGTGTGTGTGTGTGTGTGTGTGTGTGTGTGTGTGTGTGTGTGTGTGTGTGTGTGTGTGTGTGTGTGTGTGTGTGCGTGTGCGTGTGTGTGTGTGTGTGTGTGTGTGTGTTGTGCATGCATGTTGGGTGTGTAAGCGCCTGAGCGCGCGTGTTTTCATAGTGGGAAGTCACACATGTAGGCAACTCTCACTGACGGCAGTTCCCTTCGCGGTGCACAGTGATACGATGATGTTTAAGGTTTGCGCTGCGTATATGTATCCCTCTAGCGGTTACAGTTTAAACATTCCTACACTTGCACATGTCGCACAACGGGAGATCATTACCAAGCAGCATAAGGGGCATGCAGGTATTACTCCTAGTCTAAACTTGATAATGTTGTTTGAGAAGTTCTGTGACGTGCCATTTGTCACAACGTGCGTACATGACAGATAGGCGTATTTATTGCTCAGACACAACAGTTATTAAAATTGCTGATTGTAGCCTAAAAATGAACGAGGTGTGATATTTAGGATACTCTACTCAGGACTTAGAAAAAAAGAGAAAAGGACAAAAATCATGCGGAGGAAAGGTTATTCTTGATGAAAATATTTATTCCCTCATTAGAAACTGAAACCAACTTCTTTGAGTTTACATTCTAGTGACTGGTAGATTGATTTTGTTATTTAATTCTGTTGATAGTTTTAAGTTGGCAAAAGATTGTGCTTTTTAAGCTGTTCTGAAGCCTTTTAATTGAATATAAGTAAAACTCAATAGAAAGCTCCAAGTTAGTTTGTCCCTTCATAAGTTTGTACCCCTATTTTGTACCCACTCATTGTCATTTTAGCTCTTCCTCCTCCTATTTTGCAACCATCATTTTTGTACCCATATACTTAACCCATTGATTATCAATTTATTTTTCCATGATGTATTTCTTTTACAATTATGGACACAAATATTTAGAAATGAACCCGAATGTCATGTATAATTGAAATGATTTGCTATTTTCTGTAGACTTTGTATTACAGCCGTATTCTATTGACTGTGGATCACATTGCCTGTTTGGGCCAGTCGACCCTTGTGAAATTGGAAGATCCCCTTCTCAAAGCATTTCTGGTGGTAAAGATCATGTAAAGGAACTATAACTGAATTTGTTTTTGTCTGGTTAAGAAAATGCTTTTTACACAATGTATTATGAGTTAAAAGACAGAATTTGATAATAACAATTGACTAATTGATTGCATGATCGAGCAGGTGCGGGTTTTATTTTTGTAGGAATAGGCAGCAAAATGGGGATAACCCGGGACGACTTTCTCTGCCAATGGGACAACGAGGTATGGAGCTGATGAGCCCTAAGCAGCAGCTCCTCCAGTGCGTGCATGAAAGGGTATGTAAACAGAACAGCATGGCATGCTTGTAAGTGTTGACATAGGAAAATATAATTTACCCAAGTCGTAGCCATTTATGTCAAAGAAAATGAAGAAAAGTCCCTTGATGAAACCTTGTTTGCTCTGGAGGATTGTGTACAAGCTGAGGCGCTTGTTTAGTCTCATTTCCAGGATTTCTCATAGGGGAAAACACAGTTGGAGGCGGGGCTTAAAGTTCAAACTAAACTGTTCTCCTTACTCACAAATTTGTACATGATCAAGCATAATTCATTTAATGGAATAATATGATCAATATTCTTTCCAGCAGACTATAGCCACTTTTACAAAACAGTTCTGTCGTAAATCCACAAAAAAACAAGCACAAGTACCAGTGGTAAGTCTTTTCAAAGTTAGTAATATTTATCAAAATGACCGAGTCAGAGCACAACCTGATTATAAGGAGCTAATATCGCAACAACTCTGAGTCTTCACCAATTATTGTTTTATGGGTACCTGCCTGGTGGTATTATTGAGCAATAAATCAATGCTGGGATATCACAGCTCAGTAGTGATGGGAAATGTAATTCCTTTTACTAACTCAAGTCTTTATTAGTCACTTTATTCGTTAAAGTGATCTGAGTTTTTGAGTCACTAAGTCACTTACCCACTATAATGTAAGACACTATTTAATGTTGTCTATAGGACATTAAAACAACAAATCACGTTTTTTTCCATATATGAGATTTTGTTTCATGTATGGCAAAAATTTGCTTTTTGCACTGAAGCATGAAAACAGTAGTGATTAGGGTGACCAGATGCCCCAGATGGTGCGGGACTGTCCCGCTTTTTTCACTCTTGTACTGCTGTCCCACAAACTGAAACAACGTTCCACATTTGACTGGGTCAGATTGGGAAAAATCAAAAAATTATTCCACATGCGCTTTTCTAAAACAGAGAACCCAGAGCTGCATTAATGGTTAATGAGAGCTGTGTCAGCTGTCAATCAACATGCAGCAGCCTCCAACCTTATTAGCAGCTGCGCACCGTGACACTCGTAAAATAAAATGACAAGGATTTTTTTTTAATGTGTCCTGTCTGGCAATGTGACAATAAGAATTGTTGTCTTAATGCCAAAAAGAGCCCAACAGATTTTACTATCACAAGTGGAGCTTTACTGCTTTCGCCATAGTGCTCCGTTTGATTTATATATGCAATAAGCTTTATTAGAATTTATGCTGGAACAATTTCATGTTAAATGGACACTGAACCAGGAAGGTAGAAGAGGAAAAAAAGGAGAGAAACAGACAAGACAAAATGCCAAAGGGGAGAAAAGGTGAAAGAGAAAGAGGAGAGAAAAGGAAGAGAGCAATACAACCTCCTCTGAGTCCGCTTCTTCACCTACAAAGAGAGATAAAAAGAACAGCAAAACCAACCAATAAAGTATTACAGGTACAAACAACCAACGCCTTTATACCAACACTGAAGAATATACAGGATTATTTAATACGAAATGTATAAAGTGACAGCTGAAGATAATAATATGGTTTTGATGCATACAGATTATTAAGGAAACGGCATCAAAGAAAAGCTACAATATCGACTGGAGAACGGTTTCTAACTGGGTGAGGCCAGAGAAATGTGATTCTCATAGAGCTTTTTATGAAGTTGTTTTTTAATTTTACCTGGAGGGTAGCGCGATGTGAAGCAACACTGCAAAAACGAGTCAAACAAGAAACAACTGAAAATTCTTTCTATCGATCTATAGACTCATTTTTACTCCAACCCAAAAACGCCTGCCAGACAGACAAGGTACAGCAGCTAAGATTAACTTCAACAATATTTATCTAGAAAGTATAATAAAATGTTTCTAATAAACTTTAAAAGGTATTAATCTTTAAAAGCTAGCTAAGTTTTTTTCTGATAAACTTAGAGCAATTTTATTAAACTTTTTTAAAGTTTAACATCCCATCCATCCATCAATTTTCTATGCTCACTTTTCCGTCCAGGTATTACATTGTGCCGTATCTAATGGGGAAATGAGGCTCAATGTAACACAGGGTCATGGGGGGGCTAGTACCTCTAGTGGTTAACAAGTGAGAGGCGTGGACGCGGGGTACATCCTGGACAGGTCGGTAGTTACAGGGCTAAAATTTAATAGTTTTATTAAATTTTAAAAAAGTTAAATAATGCCTTTTATAAACTCTGAAGTTGTGATAATTCGTTGTTGAGGAATAATAGGCAAAGCAGATATCTGTGTGCGATCTGTGTTAACTTAAAATGTATGACGTCATCATAGTATTGGCTATGTGTCCCGTGGGGCCTGGGTCGTCGGGGCTGGGATCGGGGTGGGGGTTTGTGGCTGGAGTATGAATTGGGTTTGTCAGGTTCGGGGTATGTAGGGTATGGAGTGGTCCCCCCTTCCCTCCTGAACCTGATAATGGTGATTACCTCCCAGGTCTGGGGGCTGGATACCAGGTATCTGGACCTGGGAGTATAGGATGTGTTGTGCCATGTCAGGACGTGACAGACTGCATTTCCCATGATGCATGGTGGTCAAAATGGCCACCAACTCCCATCATGCAACGCGGCCCAAAATGGCCGGCGCCCTAGCAACCGATAACGTTGCTAGGGTAAAGTTGATAAAACTCGGTTGCACCCCGCAATCGATCTTCTTCCCTGGCGCCCTGCCAACCGAGAAGACACACAGCTGTTTAACTCCGTTGGAAAAATCCCACGCCACGTGCTCGAGTTTCTCGCTGGACCGAGATTTTTCGACGCAACGTTGTTCCCTGCTTTCACACAGGAGGTCAACTCAAAAAGGTACCTTTAATTCCCTCTGATCAAATACTGGAAGCCGCCTTATCTCCCAGTGATCGAGAGAGGACGACGCGTTGTTTGGCCCAACAAGCGTCTAGGAGCCCAGAGAGAGAGAGAAAGACGAAGGAACTCTCTCAGTCTGGCCCCCGCTGCAGCCTGCGGACCCTGCGGTCGTCAAGACGCGTTCAGGACGTCGCGTGATCCGGAGCGCTCCGGACCGAAGCCGGGACTTTCACTCCGGACCAGCCCCGAGGCACCTCAAAGTAACGGGTTCTCCCCTTTTATTTCTGTCTCACCAACAGGGTGTTTAGAAGTGCCTGGGCAGACGTAGAAATTTGTAGGCTTAGGTTAATGCTTTTATTCCACGACGAAGTTGGAATTATTTTGCTGAATATTTTCTTTGTATGTGCATGCATTTTACATTTTGATTTTGCTGTGTTGATTTGTGATTCATCAATAACCCCGCCGTGGGTCATTGCTTCAGTTCTGTTTCATCTTCTTCCCTGCCTTCCCCTCTCTCTCTCTCTTTTCGCTTCTTCTTATCAGTTTAATCTCTTTGTCCGAGCTCATTCCGCGGCTTCTGTTTTAAACTACCAGTTAGCCGCGCCCTCTCGAAGCGAGGCATTACCCCATCAGCGTAAGCGTGGTTACGTCATCAGGACCTCCCCTCACGCTTCACGTAAATTGCAGAGCATACGTCATCATAGTCGCCATCTTGGGAGGGTGTCGGATGACTGGGCTGTAGCTTAGCTGATAGCTTTGTAAGGCATCAAAGCGTCCGGTAGGACTCTCACAGCTGCTCTGTCTGTCAATGCTATGTCAAATGCCGATGTTCTGAATGTGGTTTAAACAACCGTGAGCTGAACTAATAGTTGCAACCGCTCATTTTAATCCATTTGTTTTTCTTTCCTTTCGTTTTGTTTGTTTTGTTTATTCTTTTATCTCCATATATATTTTGCGTGTTAGTTAGTAGTGAGTAAGATTTCCAAAGTCGTTGAATCAGAGAATTACTGTAACAGGGAATTGCTTTTGGTTCAATAAAACACCACTGCGGAATAGAGTTGGTTTTGTGTCCAGTCTAATTCATAGTTGTATGGTTATTCAGAAATCAGAGCTAACCTCCTTTGGAGTTAACATCTGACATTAATACAGAGACAAAATCATTGGATGGTGATAGACGAATAAGGATTTAAACTCTAATTGCAGTTACATTGGGGTTCTCACAGCCTGCCGGATAAACCTCGTCGGTCACAAGTCCGACCAGATCATTTATCCCAGCATAAATGAGTTCATAACAGCAAATTAACTAATGCATTAGTGGTATAAATACTTACAAGCTTATAGCTAACATCACCACCATTTGAACTATATTTTGTTGTAGCGGAATTTTGAGTTGAATGATTTATTATTTAAATTATAATGCCAAATTATAATTAATAATAATAATAAGCATATTCAACCATCTTCTGGCATAACATTTACCGGCGTGCCTGGGTGGGCTAGTCTACTTATTTGGCGTTCCTTTAGACTAAACTGAATAACCAGCAACTTATGAATTTAATGAACACAATCTACATTCCAGCATTTTGACTGCTCACCTTGCCAAAAGGGCTATTCAGTCATAATTGATTAAGGAAATACTCCTACTAAATAGGTACGTGTTTGTGGTGGTTTGAGGTTGTTAACCTGAGGTTTGAATATTGATTTCTAAACCTGGAGTTAGTTAGACTGAACTGACTAGAACGTACAGCGCCTCCAGCGTCTGCTACTGATCAGTCATCTCCTGTGTCGTGTTCTGCTTTGAAAAGAGAGACCTTGCCTCCATCTGGTGGACGTGTGTGTAATTGCATCATAATTGTTTTGATGAGGGAAACGATTCCCCATCGGCTGGACATCGTGTGTAATTACAGCTCAGTCTTCCCAAAAGTGAAGGGCACCTTGCCTCCATCTGGTGGCCAGGATAGGTAGTTGCAGTCACGGTTAAAAATTCAGGTGAAAGCACTCGGCTTCCCTGAATGGATATTTGAATGTCAGTTTCTTAAAACTTTCTTTATGGTTACTCCTTTTAATAATTTTTGTCAACTTATTATAATTTTTTTATTCCTTTTGAAATTTTTTTTTTAAACTTTTAATTTTGTTAAATTATTTTTCTTTCTTTTCCCCCTTCTGCTCATCATAAGTGGTCAAAGTTGATCTGTGATTTTGAAACTAAGGTTGCAATTTAGCGGTTTTTAACTGTCATTCTTTGCCACCTCTGAAGTTCCAAACACTTTGCTATTTTCCACACATGTGTAGAGCACCTGTTCGTAAATAACTTGCATCACAAACAAAGCCACAGCTTTATCACTTAATTACTGGCCGAAAGGTTAGTGGTCCATGTCACTCACAATTAATATTCTCAAAGTTAAACAAGCATATTAACCGTTCCTAAACATAGGAGTTGTAAGTCGCAGGGTTGATTTTCCCCTGCGCAGCCTAATTAAACGCACGTATTTGACCACACTTCCTGCAGTAAAGTGTCAGTCGTAGTGCGAGTTGCTGTTGACAGTAAAGTGAAGCCACTTAACAGTTGTTGTTAGCAGTTGTTGTTTAGCGCTGAGCTAAACTAAAGTGTATGCGTTGTTGCTTAGTGCTAAGCTAGAATACAGCGTTGTTGTTTGTTGTCTGTTGTTTAGCGCTAAGCTAAACTACAGTGTTGTTATTTATTTGTTGTTGTTGTGTAGTGCCAAGCTACAGTTGCTATCCAGAGCTGACAAAGAATGGATAGTAAAGGTTCTTCAGTCAAAGGAGCTGAAGGTCCACAATCCTCCATTGGAATGGAGGCTCAGGGTGTCATTAGCTCACTGCTTAAAATGACATCGGAGGACCAAGACCGCTTAAATCAGTTTAACATAGAGGACTGTGAGAGAAAAATTCAGGAATTGGTGGAGGAGGTTCAAAGCAAGCCAAAGGATAGATTGGTAGCAGATGTTTTGGGTGAATTATCTGCGTTATACCACCGAAGGTTAACGCTAGAGACCGATCTGCGTAACAGAGAGGTTGAGATGCGGATCGCAGCTGAGGAAAGAGCTAGAGAGCTAGAACAGAGAAGTGTTCAGGGCAGCTGTCATCTCACAGAGGAGCGAGAGGAGGATCTCATTAGCTTGCAGCCAGAAGGATCTGAGGGAAGACATGGGGATCACACCTGGAGGACATTGGATGAACTGGGCCCTCAGACACCTTCTGAGCGAGGGGTAAGCGAAGGTCAGGACAGATATAGCAGTGTGATACGGAAAGAAATGCCTAAACAACTTACGGTGGCAATCAGGACTGATGCACATGATGCAAATCATGGGAAAACACCTGCTTCCCACCTGACCCCTGACACTGTCTGCTATGATCCTTTCCCCCCACCAGGGCGACGGGAGCACCGTTCCTGGGACACAGGTAAACCCCACTCCTCTGAACTGCGTCCACGGACAAGAGTTCATGACAGGGGAGGTCCCCCGGCCTCCCACGAACGGCCGCCGATGTCAGGTAGGTGGTCAGAACCAGAGCCCCCCTGCTATCGTGGTTACCGCAGACAGGAGTCGTCAGGAGAGGACTCAGATGGACCAGCCCCGATCCCTGAACAGGGACTGCGGATGCGTCAGCTTGAGTCCCTGGCCCGAGACATAGAGCGTTTTGATCCTAGCAATACAGAATCCACCATTGATGACTATCTCAGAGAGGTAGAGCGCTGTCTGCTAGACTTATATAGCCCCTCGGCTTGAGAAAAATTGAAGCTTATCTGGAAAACCACGTCCAGAAGTGTCCATGTTTTCATAGAAAGCCTCCCTCCAGCTACACGTGACCGTTACTCAGCTCTTTGTCAGGCTTTAAGAGAAGAATATTCTGTGTTCACAGACCCAGCTTCTGCGACTCTTGGAGCTTTTGCAATTCAGCAAAAGAGAACTGAAGCGCCCAAGGAGTATTACCGCCGTTTACGGGCTGCTTACTTTCAGGGACGAAATGCTCCCGGCTTGGAGGAAGACCACACTTTCAAATCTTTGTTCCTCCATAATCTTCATGAAAGCGTGCGTTATGAGGTTACCATGCATTGTAGAACCAAGAGACTTACCATGCAGGAAATCAGGAAATACGCGCAGGTGGCATGGGAAACACGTGTCCGGCCCAACAAAGGAGCCGACAGTGATAAAAAGGTTCTACAGATTCAGATCGAACCAGAAAAGAGGTTAGGTCTGGAGGGACATGAGATGCCTCCCTCTAAACCTAAAACTAGATTTGGGTTCAAGAAGCAACACGGTTTTGAACCGCAGCAGAAGAAAGCTTCTCATGATAGGAGAGGTCAGCATGACAGCATGGAAGGTGAGAGGTTTCAAAAATGGCACAGGCCGGATCCAGCCCGACACGGTAAGCAAACTGACAGGTTGGGAAAGCCGAAAAGCACACATGACAACAAAGGCTGGAACCTGCGTATGGAAGAGTCAATGAGAAAGGAGATGGAGGAGACTTTTCGCAGGTTGCTAGCTGACACAGTGCGTCAGATCGCGCCGCAGCCGTCCTGGCCACCATCCAATCCTGCCGACCCTCCTGGGAAACCAGGCCCAAAACCCACGTCAGCATGACTAGGCGTGGACCAGGCTCCCCCTTCTAACAGAGTTTATCTGATTAAGTGGGGGAACCAACCAAAAATTCACCAACAACCTTCTAAGATCCCATCAGCAGGTGATCAGAAAACCCCTTTTCTAAGGTTTTTAGGTGAACTAAACCATCGTGAAAACACGCATCGCTTATACTGCTCGACAGTTATAGGAGGATGTGTCACAGCAAATGCTCTTTTAGACACAGGTTCCGAGATCAGTCTAATGTGTTCAGATTTGTTTGATGAGGTGACCAGAGCTATGGTGTCTCTTGGGAAACCGTTCCAGGTGGAGACCTGTAACGTGGGCATCACCAGCTACACTCAGGATCAGTCATGCATCACCAAACGGGCGTGGTTAGACATCACTTTCCGTGACATGACCCTTGTTCACCCCATCTACATCTGTACTTTGGACACGGAACCTTTTCTTGTGGGTCAGGATCTGTTGAACAGGTTAGCTCCACTCATTGACTGCCATCATGGTCATCTTTGGGCCCAAGTGGGGACCCCCAAGCCTCTTACTTCTGGAAGTGGACCATCCGTCCCTATCCACCAGGTGACCTGCTCAGAAGAGCCCAAAGAACTCTTAGCACCATTTCTGCCTTCAACAGAGCCGATTTCAGAATCCTCTGACACACCACCGCTTCTCAGCGATCAGAGAACTTCTCTCTGCAGCCACACATTTTTCCTTTGCTCACTTAAACACTCTGGAGGTGAACCCTATAACCCCAGAGTGGCCGAAGGTGTGCACCTGGAAAGCACATTCATGCCAGACGTGCTGCTGGCTCTTTGGTCAGAGAAATCTGCGATCAGCAGAGATCTGTACAGCTCTCTGTGCCGTGAAAAGCCCCACCTGACTGAAACAAAACACAGCCACTATTTGCTCTCAGCAGACTGGCCTCGCCGGCTTCTGAAAGCAACGGGGGTGTGCATACTTTATGCACAGATTGGCACAAGGCAGCTCTCTCATCCATTCAGCATTGTGGAGAATTTACATCCTCCAGTGTTTGTTGGTTCTGATTTTCTGGTACGGCTAGGTGCACAGCTGGACACTTGCAATCAGGTCCTGTGGGCTCAGGCTCACGTGACCCCAAGTTCCTTCCTGGGCACCCCTGAAGTCATGCGATCAGGGCAAACAATCCCACAGGCTTGCCAGGTGGCTAGCGAAACAAACATGCTAATACCACCACAGACTGCAGGTGTACCTATTAGATTAGCCATCCTGAAAGGACAACAAATACAGAACACACAGGTTTTCTTCCAACCCCTTTCTTATTTCCAGGAATCCAACCTGGTCATCCGGGGCACACCCCTGCTTGAGCTGAACAACCGCTCAGCTTACCTTCTAGTGGAGAATCCAACCCACATGCCAATCCAAGTGGTGGCGAAGAAACCCCTTGGGGTGCTCATCGAAAGCTCTTTCCACGACTTTGAGCTGAGCATTCCCGTCATTGGAGACCTGCCTTTATCCTTGACCGGCAGACAGGACTCTCCGGACACCTTGTTTACTTTTCCTTCCAACATGATCCAAATCAGGCGACATGAAGCTCGGCCTGCTGGATCCATTTGTGGTGCTACACTTGACGCTGAAGGAAACCTGTTGGGGTATGCGATAGAAACCAACCCAACAGAACCAGCACCAAATCAACCAGAGAACCGGGACTCATCCACTGAGCCCTGCCCTAGTTTCAAAACAGAAATTATGCAGCAGCTGGAACAAGCTGATGCACTGACCACTGAAACAGAGAGAACAGCACTTAAAGAGCTACTCCATGAGTTTCAGCCCATTCAGCCCAAAGATTCAAACGAACTTGGGATCACATTGACACTCGTCCATGACTCACCAGTAAGAGGACACAGAAGCTGCAAAGCTAATCTGAAAACTCTCCTACGGGTGGCGTCCCGGCCTTCAACGGCCCAGGACACCCAGGAGTATGTACAAGGCTGCTTAACCTGCTGCCAGTTACAACTCACACAACCGCTAGACCGAGCCCTGCTTCAGCGAAGGGGGGTTATATTTCCGTGGTCACATCTGCAGACTGACTGGATCGGTCCAGTCCCCAAATCGTCAAGAGATAACAAATATCTTTTGACAATAACAGGCAGCTTCACAGAATGGGTCAAATGTTTGCCGGCACCGAACGACACCGCCGTCACCACAGCAGCCCTGCTGCTAAATTGCGTTTTCAGCCGGTGGGGCCTTCCCCTGCCCATCGACTCGGACAGAGGAACGCATTTTACGTCAAACATCATGACCGCGCTTTTCGACATGTTGGGCGTGGAAGTTAAATTCCACATCCCCTCACACCCACAGTCATTGGGACAGGTGGAGCGAATGAACCGCACCGTGGTCAGTATGTTAAAGGAACATGCCAGCAGCCATGGCAGGGACTGGGACATAAAGCTTCCCTTGGTCCTAATGCTAATCCGCTCTACCTCACCATGCTCCACAGGGGTGACACTTTTCCAGATGATGACAGGGAGACAAATGACACTTCCCCTGAATCTCATCTACCAGCCCGAAGACGTCAGTGTGACAACCGTCTACACGGCACACCAATGCGTCACTGATTTAAAAGACCATCTCCAAACGACTTTCACGTGGGCTCAAAAGAACCTAGAGGCCAGCGTGCAAAGTCCGGAGTACAAATGGGTTCATGCGAACCAAATTAAACCGTCCACCAAACTCTCCTCACAGGGAACGGAGCCTAACTCCGCCCCCGCCGAAGAGAACAATGCATAGCATTAAACAGGACAAGTGCATGTTCAATCAGGACATTTTAAACGTGCACTAATAAAACAAATGTCCATACATAACTTCACGTCTATAAATTCACACTCAGCAATAACACCATGCATTTCTTTGGAAACGCTCACAGAAGTGGTAAAGAATGACATGATGTATACTCAGGTTGTTAGAGATTTAATGCAGGACCTCACTCGAGAGGTTAGCTCATCCGTAAATAGCCTTGCTGAAGGACGGATTCCTCCGTACTGGGTACCAGTAGATTTGGTTGAAAAGGTTCTCAAATCTGCCTCTAGTGAAACACTGCAACCACCACAAACACACCTGGCTTACAGCCTAGGTAGTGCAATTCCAATATTTGTAAATCCTGACAACTTGGAGATAGGATTTATGCTGAACCTTCCCATCATTGAAAGAGCTAACGTGTATAGGCTTAAATCAGTATTGAATGTCGGTTTTTGGCAAGGTGAGACCCACGTACACCTACAAACCCCCTCGATGCTAGCCTATCATGATGTTGACCCCAAACTTTATTTAGTCCCTAATTTGGATTTGTGTACCAAAACCAAGGACATCCACTGGGTATGTCCAAGCAATCCATTTATCAAAGACGTTACCAATCACCTGTGTGGTCTAAGGAATGAATCCCCTGAACAAAACTGTCAGGCTAGAATGACCCTTAAAGATGCAGGTGTGGAAACCAAAATTGAGCGGGCAGGTAACCGCTGGCTCGTTAGCACCCCAGAGGCAGAAGCCCTGTTATCTTACGAGCAGCACGACACAGTTAATAGACTAAAACTGCCCAACCAAACCATTTTCTGTTCCCCACCTCAAGGTGCTGTAGTCCACATTGGAAATATGGTTCTGCATCACCTTGACGTTGACAAATATGACTCAGAGATTGAAATAATAGATGTCTTTAAGGGATACAATTTCAGCATTGATGTCGGCATTGAAAGACAGCTTTTACGTGCAGGCACCCAGCTGATTAAATTCAGTCTCACTCCATCAGAGTTGAGCTCGGTCCCTCTGCTTCGCTTCCCCAGAGCTACAGAGTCGACCGACACTCACATTATGACCATTATTGTGGTTCTCCTTGTATTTGGATGGGCCATCACTACCGCGATGGCGTATGCAGCATACAAGCAGATCAGACAGTTGCAAACCAGGATTGACACCCTCACCTTCGTCGCCCCCAGGTTCGTAACATCAGCTCCTCAAAGGCCACAAGCTGATTAGACTACGAACCGCTGTCTCTCTCCTTTCCCTTTTCCCTCTCTCCTTTCTTTGGTTCAAAGTTCAAACCTTATGACCAATGAATGTATCGACAATGGTGATTGTGAAGTTTGCATTCTCTTTTTATTACCTTATTGTTTGCCTTATTAGTCAATTGAAATTACTAGCTATAGCTTAGTCTGCCCAGGCTAGGTCACTGACCCAGGCACAATAAATGCTTTGTTTTTTTTTTTCCTTTCCCTCTTGGATGATGAACTGAACTGCATGAATCCCGAAGGACTACTAGAAAGACTATTAGGTTGTTCCACTCATGCACAACGGATCTTCGTCACGCCAGAATGGACTTGGTTGTAGCTTTAAAGACTGTGACCAGCATCCCACTCTTCAAAGCTAAAGCGGGGTATGTTGTGCCATGTCAGGACGTGACAGACTGCATTTCCCATGATGCATGGTGGTCAAAATGGCCACCAACTCCCATCATGCAACGCGGCCCAAAATGGCCGGCGCCCTAGCAACCGATAACGTTGCTAGGGTAAAGTTGATAAAACTCGGTTGCACCCCGCAATCGATCTTCTTCCCTGGCGCCCTGCCAACCGAGAAGACACACAGCTGTTTAACTCCGTTGGGAAAATCCCACGCCACGTGCTCGAGTTTCTCGCTGGACCGAGATTTTTCGACGCAACGTTGTTCCCTGCTTTCACACAGGAGGTCGACTCAAAAAGGTACCTTTAATTCCCTCTGATCAAATACTGGAAGCCGCCTTATCTCCCAGTGATCGAGAGAGGACGACGCGTTGTTTGGCCCAACAAGCGTCTAGGAGCCCAGAGAGAGAGAGAAAGACGAAGGAACTCTCTCAGTCTGGTCCCCGCTGCAGCCTGCGGACCCTGCGGTCGTCAAGACGCGTTCAGGACGTCGCGTGATCCGGAGCGCTCCGGACCGAAGCCGGGACTTTCACTCCGGACCAGCCCCGAGGCACCTCAAAGTAACGGGTTCTCCCCTTTTATTTCTGTCTCACCAACAGGGTGTTTAGAAGTGCCTGGGCAGACGTAGAAATTTGTAGGCTTAGGTTAATGCTTTTATTCCACGACGAAGTTGGAATTATTTTGCTGAATATTTTCTTTGTATGTGCATGCATTTTACATTTTGATTTTGCTGTGTTGATTTGTGATTCATCAATAACCCCGCCGTGGGTCATTGCTTCAGTTCTGTTCCATCTTCTTCCCTGCCTTCCCCTCTCTCTCTCTTTTCGCTTCTTCTTATCAGTTTAATCTCTTTGTCCGAGCTCATTCCGCGGCTTCTGTTTTAAACTACCAGTTAGCCGCGCCCTCTCGAAGCGAGGCATTACCCCATCAGCGTAAGCGTGGTTACGTCATCAGGACCTCCCCTCACGCTTCACGTAAATTGCAGAGCATACATCATCATAGTCGCCATCTTGGGAGGGTGTCGGATGACTGGGCTGTAGCTTAGCTGATAGCTTTGTAAGGCATCAAAGCGTCCGGTAGGACTCCCACAGCTGCTCTGTCTGTCAATGCTATGTCAAATGCCGATGTTCTGAATGTGGTTTAAACAACCGTGAGCTGAACTAATAGTTGCAACCGCTCATTTTAATCCATTTGTTTTTCTTTCCTTTCGTTTTGTTTGTTTTGTTTATTCTTTTATCTCCATATATATTTTGCGTGTTAGTTAGTAGTGAGTAAGATTTCCAAAGTCGTTGAATCAGAGAATTACTGTAACAGGGAATTGCTTTTGGTTCAATAAAACACCACTGCGGAATAGAGTTGGTTTTGTGTCCAGTCTAATTCATAGTTGTATGGTTATTCAGAAATCAGAGCTAACCTCCTTTGGAGTTAACATCTGACATTAATACAGAGACAAAATCATTGGATGGTGATAGACGAATAAGGATTTAAACTCTAATTGCAGTTACATTGGGGTTCTCACAGCCTGCCGGATAAACCTCGTCGGTCACAAGTCCGACCAGATCATTTATCCCAGCATAAATGAGTTCATAACAGCAAATTAACTAATGCATTAGTGGTATAAATACTTACAAGCTTATAGCTAACATCACCACCATTTGAACTATATTTTGTTGTAGCGGAATTTTGAGTTGAATGATTTATTATTTAAATTATAATGCCAAATTATAATTAATAATAATAATAAGCATATTCAACCATCTTCTGGCATAACATTTACGTGTGGTGAGTGTGTGTACAGCATCCCCCTTTTTTTTCTTTTTCTTTGTGCGGATAAGAGTGTCTGCATGTGGGAGCACTAGGGTGGCAACATGTGAATGTGACTGAGTACCTGGTTTTATTTTTGTCAGGTTGGGTTTTGGACTGCCCTTTCTCCTATGGCATCTCAGATCTCTACTAAGTGCAGAGTCCATCCCCCTCTTCCCCGGTCTTCCTCGGTCTTCCTCGCCTTTTCAGCGATGGTATCAAAGCGTTGGTTGTTCTCCATGTGATACTTTTTTAGTTGGTTTTGCTATTCTTTTTACATCTCTCTGCAGCTGTAGAAGCAGACTCCGTGGATATTATCTTGTACTCTCTTGTTCCTTTTCTCTATTTTTGTCACCTTTTCTCCCTTTTAGCACTTTGTCTCATCTTTTTCTTTCTCTTTTGTGTTCCATTTCTGTGAAATAATCCCAAAATAATATCCAATAAAGTTTTTTTCCATATATATCAAGCATCGCAGTGTGGCGACAGCAGTAATGCGCCACTTGTGAAGGTAAATCTTTTGGACTCTGTTATTAGGACAGCATTTCTCAGTGCTACACTGCCAGAAGATACCAGCTTGCTGTGTTACATTAGCAACCACTTAAAGTCTGAGATGAACCTTTAAGTACTCTTCATGATCTTTTGACTTTTCCCTTTTAGGGATCGCCACATCTAGTCATCTGTCTCCATCTAATCCTATGTACCCTTCTGCATTTTGTTCTCTAACGGCCACTACCTTCATGTTCTCTTTAACTCCATCCATAAATCTCCTCTTTGGTTTTCCTCTAGGCCTACTGCTTGACAGTTCCGCAACATCCTTCTACCGATGTACTCACTATCCCTCCTCTGTATATGTCCAAACCATCTCAGTCTGGCCTCTCTGGTTTTATCTACAAAAGATCTAACATGAGCTGTTCCTCTGATGTACTCATTCCTGATCCTATCTATCCTCATCACTCCCAAAGAGAACCTTAAAATCTTCTCCTCTGCTGCTTCCAGCTCTGCCCCATGTCTCTTCCTCAGTGTCACTGTCTCTAAACCATAAAACATCACTGTTCTCACCACCATTATGTACAGTTTTCCTTTCATTTTCGCTGATATACTTTTGTGATCACATCTGACACTTTTATCCAACTGTTCTAACCTGCTTGGACACGTTTCTCTTTTCCACCCTTTTTTTGTTCTGGACTGTTGACCGTAAGTACTTAAAATCCTCCACCTTCTTAATCTCTGCTCCCTGTAACCTCATGACCACTTGAGTCCCTCTCATTTATCCACATGTATTCTATCTTACTTCGGCTAACCTTCATTCCACTCCTTTCCAGACAAGCAGGCAAACGTCTATCTTTAGATTTCCCTCCCTTGTCCCTGCACTCACTGCAGATCACAATGTCGCCTGCAAACATCATAGTCTATGGAGATTCCTGACTAACCTCTGTCAACCTGTCCATCACCACAGCAAAAAAGAAGTGGCTCAGAGCCGATCCTTGATGCAGTCCCACTTCCACCTTGAAGTTCTCTTTCACACCTAGAGCACACCTCACCACTGTCCTACAGCTCTCATACATGTCCTGCACCACTCTAACATACTTATTTGGTACTCTAGACTTCCTCATGCAAAACCACAGCTACCCTCTCGGCACTGTGTCATATTGCTTTCTCTAGATCAGGAGTGTCAAAAATGTTTGGCTCGTGGGCCGAAATGATCAAGTCAAAAGCACTTGCGAGCCAAAGAATCAATAAAAATAACATAACGAAACATTAGTGTGAATTTTTTTAATCTGTTCTACAAAATATGCACTAAAGTCTGCATTTAAGTATAGGACGTGAATAGAGGTGGTTCTATTCACTATGAAATTAAAGGGAATGTAAAAAGTGTGGTTATTAAATGACAAATGTTTGGTATTGTACCTAACATTCAATTCAACATTCACTTTTAAGATTTTAACATTTCTGTAATATTTTTGCTCTAAAAATAAAAAGTTTCCAACTGCACCAGCCACCAGTACTGGTCTGTCAAATCTTTCTTGAAATTCAATTGAGGGGCCACAATTTGGACACACCTCTTCTAGGTATACAAAAACCCAATGCAGATCTCTTTGACCCTCTCTCTACTTCGTCATCGTCCTCATCAATGAAATTTCCTACTTCATGATCCACAAAGGAACTCTGTAGAGTTGATGAATCAGGAAAATGACAAAGAACAAAGTACTCTTTCCATCTTCTTTTTCACACCTGTTGCACCTGTCAGTACATTTCCATCTCAATCCTTGATCACCCTAACTTGTTGAACATCCTTCCCATCTCAGTCTCTCTGCCTCTCAATCTGTATAAATCTTTCTCTCCTTCATTACTTTTCAACCTATGATACAAGTCATTGTATGCTACCGCTACCTTCACTTTACACTGCATCGCTCTGTATTCCTGGTGACTCTCTTCAGTCCTCACCTTGTCTCATTTGTTCTTAGCTGAACTCTTTGTCTGAACTTATTCCTGTACTTTCTCTTTCCACCACCAAGTTGTCTTGTCAACTTTCCTTTCAGAATAAATACCAATTACTCTTCTTCATGTCTCCCTGACAGAGTTAGCCGTAGTTGTCCAATTATTTGGAAGCGCCTCCTGGCATCCCAGGGCCTATCTCAAGTCCTCCCTAAAAGCCACACAACTTTTTTACTTTTTCAGCTTCCACCTCTTTGCCATCTGCTCTGTCTTTGTCCTTTTCACCCTCCTTACCATCAGAGTAATTCTATTTCCACCAGCACCCTGTTGGTCAACAGCGCCAGTGGTGGTTGTTGTTAACCTGGGCCTTGACCGATTCAGTGTGAAGATCATTTTATTGACTCACATTGGTAAATTTGGTAAATGTCTTTGTCAGGACTCAGCAGGCAGCGCAGTGCAGCTTTCTGCCGGCCCTGCCGTTTCTCTCTCTCTCCCTCTCTCCGCAGGTGATTGCAGTTGGCTGGTGGGCGTGGCGCGCACCTGCGCCTAGTTCAGCACCATGGCTGGGAGTACTTAAGCAGTGAGCTGACAGCTGGAGGACGCCAGAGTGTTAACCTTGTGTGGTACACCTCAGTTGGCCACTGTCTCATGACAGCTCACCTTTCCCTCGCTAATCCTTCTCCTCCTGTGTCTCTCAGGTCGCCTAACGTTCTGGATCCCACTCCAGGCACTCTCCCTTGTGCTCTGACTTCCACGGTCTGCCTCCTGACTCAGCCATACTGGATCCTACTCCAGACTCCCTCTTGTGCTCAGACCAACACCCTCTCTACTTGGATCTCATCCCAAGGCTCCCTTGGTACTACCAAACCGGGCTAAGGACCTCTTCATACCACCCTGGTTCCTCCAGCTGCTCACTGACCACAACTCCCACCATCGGTTCTGCTCGGACCTCTCCACAGTTACATCTGCCCGCTCACCAGCCGCTCAGTCACCTGTTAACAACATAGAGGAGAAACCCGCTGAGTCCGTCTTCCAGCTCCACTCTCCCTGGCTAGGTTTCCCAAACTCGGCGGTAAGCTCTCCACAGAACCCTTACGGCTCTATTTCACGGCACAACCTAACCCCCTGTCTCTTTGATCCGCAAAGTAATCGGTCCTGGTCCTACGTCTCTGTCAGACGCTCGCCCATCGTGGTTCCTCTACCTTTCTGTATCTCCGTTCACTTAATAAACACCTTAAACTGCTTTCTGCCTCCCGACTGTGTTCTGCATGTGGGCCAAACACATAAAAACTATGACAGTCTTAAGCTGGATGCCCTTCCTGACACAACCACATGTACCTTTAAGTATGATTTATGAAAATATTAATGCATGAATGAACACTGGCGGAGTGCTACGGCTGATTGCCATATGAACACAATGTGTTATGTTGTAAACACAGCAGAACTAATGGTGGCTACTATCTTAACCATAGTAGAGTTTTTAGCATTGGGGATAAGGTAGACACAATTTAACATGTTTAGAAGGACTATACAGACATATTTTATGCAGGTTGGTGAGATGAGATGAAGGGAATAGACAGATAAAACGGAAGAAGCTCACATTACCTATTTAATTGGCATAAAGATTGACTAACAGCCCCAGCTCAGGTTTGTTCTAGGCCTGTTAATCATCAAAACAAGGCAAAGCACAATGAAAGGAACAATATTTAAATAGTTTTATCCTAGAAAAATTTTCTCTGCCCATACAAAACCTCTTACTGTACTCTTGTTCTGATAAACAGTGGAAGATGTCCAATGGCCAATGACTTCTGTGGTGGGTCCGATGAGCAGAGAAGACATAATGGCCCCTCTTGGTCTAGTGCGAGTGTCTGCTTGAACGGGGCTCAAGTAGGTAGCGTGCGGAACTGTGGTTTCAACACAGTCTCCCTTAGACAGTAGGGAAAAAAGCTTAGTCGTAATTGGGAACATAGTCTCTTCTTGGGGAATCTCTAATTGTTTCAGATTCTTCCCAGAAGAAGCTCTGGACTAGCCAGTACCAGTCTTATTGTCAGTCAGAGACAGTCACTGACCGTACTTATTTTGCATCCAAGGTTACTTTGAAGTCTTCTACTCAGCCAGAGAGATCAAGTTGTTCATGTTAATGTCCCCCCTACGCAGTCTGTAAAGAGAGCTGCAGGAAAGGAAAGAAAAATCAGCTGCATGCCATGGTTTTGTTGCTTGATCACCTCAAGAGGACTTTAGTTGTGAAACTTATGCAACTATAACTTCAACTATAGTTAAAATCAGTTTAACCTGTCCTGACCTTGCCCTACAAACCATATAGGATCGCTATATCGAACACTGAAATCATTTTTTACATTTTTACAATAGCTGATGCTGGGAGGCTGTGACTACCTTGTTAAGAGAGTCAGGCACACAATAGTGGTTGGTTGACTTCAACCCCCCTTACTACCTCTGTTGTTTTACAAAATATGCACAGACTCCAAAATATGGTTTAATCCCACCTTGTGTTAGGTTTGTGGTTGGACCAGAAAGCAGACAAGAGCTTGGGAGGCGCTTGATGAGTAGAACATGATTTATTAAAATTATAAACAAGGCTTACAGGGAAACAGAAACCAGGAACACGTATGTGACAGAGCTGCCTAAACTTATAGGGGAGGAGACAGAAGGAACAATAGGTGGAGCAATAAGACACAGATGAACCGAGTGACGCAAATAGGCAGTAGGAGAAGGGGGACAGTGAACTAGCAGGTGCAGAGGAAATAATTTAACAGGAAACAAGTGAATGGTCAGATGTGGGGGGGGGGACTTAACTAAACTAAGAAGGAACAGATCTAACAGGACAACAGAAATAATAAAGAACAGAAGCTAACAAGACAGGAACTGAAACAGATATCAGAATACACTAATAACATAAATACTGAACAGAAAACTAAACAGATAACAAAAAATTGGATCTAGGGATGAACGATAGAATAACATAAATACTGAACAGAAAACTAAACAGATAACAAAAAATTGGATCTAGGGATGAACGATAGAATGGTGCAACATCCTGGGGATTCAGGATCCCCAGGGAGCTACAACAAATAGTCAAACCCCTGGGGATCCTGACTCCTTGAAGCACTTCATGAAAGGGCTACTGTGATTAGATTATACACATCACATAGTAGAGAGTTTTACCTGAAAAAGTTAAGATATAAAACAACTGAAACTACAAAAGTCCTAAATGGCAAACGGTTAAAAGCAACAGCTTTTGCAGACGTTCCTCTCTCCAACTTCCTTCTTCAGTTCATCAGGAGAGGCCTTTCCCAAGCCGTCCATTAGATATAATCTCTCCAGTAAATACTGGATCTACCCAGAGGTCTCCTGTAAGTAGGATATCTCCAAAGCATCTCCCAGCCAAGTACGACAGTGGCATCTTCCTTAAGTTTGATTTATAAAAGGGTAAACTGGCTCTGTAGCTCAAAGGTGTGATGGAGTGATAACCCAGCTGGCTAATGGATTTATGGCAAATTATTTCCTGCCATTAACACACATTGGGCAGACTGCGTTGATGGATGCAGAGACAGAAAAATATTTACTGAACTTCAGCTGTAGGTAGTTTCTTCAGCAGTAGTGATGCTTGAAAATAAGTAATCCAAGAAAAGCTCTGCATCACAGGCTGTTATCATTAAAAATAATAGGCTCACTTTTGTTGACATGCTTTACACAACACTAATGTAGGTTGAGTTCTAGAATGGCTTACATATTTTTGCATGTCACTTTATTTGAATCCAACTAAGTTCTGTTCAATTGCATCTTTGGTTCTGCTATGCTGGCTCTGTTTATGGAAGCTCTCATCTGAATGACACCTGGTCAACTAGACTGGTGATTTATGTATATAAAAGCTATTCAAAGTCTTGGTGAGCTTGATGGACTCTAACTGGTTAAACGACCCAAGCACTCTGTTTATAGAGGTAACAAATAGCCAACAAGAGGTAAGGTGCCCAAAACCTTTATAATTCCTCACAGAGCACTATGTTCAAACAATAAATATGTTTTACTCAGTTGACAAGATCTTTAATGAAACTAAATTAATCAACAGACTTTTTAAAAAGTAATAATCCAGGTCAAAGAAACTCGAAAAGCTTTTAAACACAATTTTTCACGTTAGAAATATTTAAGCTTCAGGTTGACTCCTTTGAGCATACTGGTGTTTACTGACTGCTGCTTTTGACAGATGTGAATTTCAAAATCAAACACTCAGACAAAACTTTTAAGCTTTTGAGCTTAGTGTGAAAACTTTAAATGGCCTAGCAGATAAATGAAATGAAAGAAAACTATTTTTTTTGTCTGCACATCGTTTCACGGTAAATTACTCCAATATACTGAGTAATATATTGATTTTATTTCCATTCAAAAGCATACAGTTGAAATCTTCCAGTTTCTCATCTGTTCTCCTTCTGTTGTTTATAGTAAACGTGTGTTCAGACAGCCAAAAGCTGCCACCTATAATAAAGAGAAGAAGGAACAAACATTAAATATTTACTTTCTTCCTCATATGGCCCTGTGACTTTTGAGCCACATATTTATTTTTGTGTCCTGGGTATTGGTGGCTGGAGTGGGAGTGGGGGTGGAGGTATAGAGAGGAAGTTTGGATAGTTTAAAAAGTCTTTGAAAAGTTGCTGCAAGGACAGCTTCACACGCACCACAAAGGAAATGCAGAAGGATTTCGAAGACATAAAAAACAAAAAATAAAGTTGTTTGGTAACATTTCCTTAGGTGAATCCTTGTCGTAGACATTTCCCATAAAAGGGCCTCTGAGCCATAATTTTGACCTTTCCATTTAGTCGTTGAAAACGTCCAATTCTAAAGTTTCATTTCAATTTATTGGAGTCGTTTCAAAATATTAACACTCAAAAGATAATTACTTCCCTCATCTATCAGTAAAAACAAGTTTAGAGGCACAGATTACAAGAAAACAAAAACTAATAGGCATAAAAGAAACAAATGTTTCAAATTGTTCATTAGCCAGAAATACCTTATATCCTTTATGTTCCAGTCTGTGGTCTGTTACCGCTAACTTTCTTTGTGAGATGGCTGCAAAATAAAACATGTTTAGCATTACTGGCTAATAACTATATAGTGATGGCATCTGATGGTATAAACAGCAAGAAAATAGCATTGCCGAAAGCATAACCCTTGTATTTCCTTTCCTAAACATTACTTTTCCTTTGGATAGTTACTGTGGCTGCTCGCAATTCACACATTTTGTTTTGCTGACTTTTCCTGCCTTCAGTGTAAATACCCTTAGACTGGGACAAAACGCAGAGAGCAACTCTATGAACCATGACATTTCTTTCTTAATTTACCTAGTTTTGAGATGGCAGAAATCTGGTTTGGAACTGGTCCCAGTCTTGGTTGCTGTTAGTTCCACTATCCAGTTAGTTCTTCTGTTTCTCCAAACTGAGCTCATTCAAAGTTATTTATCAGATAAAATGCTAAGCACTCGTAACTGCCCTACAAATTCTCCTCTAAGAATTCTGAACTATACATTTAAGGTCAAGATAGATGTGATGAGCATCCTCATCACGTCTATCTTGACTTTAATGTGTGAAACATGCTCACATAATGGTTGTCTTCTGTCATGGATGGCAGGTTTAACTGTTTCTGTACAGCATGTCACCGATCAACCAACCCTTCTGTGGGCAGTCCAATCATCCTGACTACATTTCCAAATGCCTTCAGCCCCAAACTCTTCTATTTGCCAGTCGTAAAGTATCATGGTATATTTGCCTTTCAAAACAGGCCGATTGTTGGTTATTTATGGATCCAGGCAAGCAACGTTCCTCTTTAATCCAATGACCTGTGATGGTTCTGGTCCATCCAACTCGTACGTTATTTTGCATTTTGCATGATAGATTCGAGTTACTCTGCAAAGTGGAAATCACCATTAAAGGAGAGTCACGTTAGTCAGGGCATGAGTGAAAAGGACAAACTCCAGGGATGATCCTTCATAAATGAGGGAATCCCAAGCTGTGTTTAAAGGAAGGGTAAATAGCAATTAAATCTACTGATTCCTATTAAAGTGTAGTGTGTGATAGCATAATTTAAACATAATAGCCCCTAAACAGAATAAGCAATACAAAAATATTATTTAATCTGTTATTTTATGCATTGCTCTATCAATGCAAACCTCAACATGCAAAACAAAGGTTATTTGTTATGGATTAATCTATGTTTACTATATTAATAGTAAACTACTTATTTAATACGAAATTAAGAGCTATATCTGTAAGTGACACTGTTAGGATTATCTGCATTGAAAATCTGAATCCACACCATAGTACTGGCTCGCCCCCACCCAACGTGTTACTCACTTTTGACCCAGTGGGGGATTACATCTGCGAAGTGTAACATGGAACATCTTGGAGAAGTGGGTAAAAATGTGAGCATGGATACGTGATATTATCCCAAACATTTTCTGTTACTGGTTTCGATTGTGTCATCAATGTTCAACCCCTGCAGTCTCTTGATCACTTGAGACAAATGTGTTCGCAGTCCACTATTGTAATCCTGCTACGTCATACAAGTGCAAGTGAAATGATGGAGGGACAGTTCTATAATCCATTAATGCATCCAGTTTAATCTGTACTGTGGCTGCTCTAGAAAGGAAGTCTAAATACTTTGCCTTCATTATAGTGGATGGGGTATAGTTGAAATGATACATAATGGCATCTCTTCACAAGACGTTGGTAGTTAGGTTGAAATTAGTAAATGTGCGTGTCATTTTGGGCTAAATTGAAGAAAACCTTCCAAAACCAAGTAGGGTTGTCACTATTTATAAACATAATGCCGTTACAGAATATCCATTAAAGCACTTAAGAGTATTATCCCATCCCACCCACAAACGGATACCAGCTTGAGTTTTCCAGGCTTCCATGAAAACTGGCACGCATGCAATTTCCAGTAAAAAAAAAAAAAAAGGCACTGGCTGTGATGGAGGTGTGGTTTCTACTTTAGCACAGAGTATTTCTACTATTAAAATTGCACATACGTGAATGAAGAGAGTTTAATCTCTTCTAATGCTTATGGCAGCTGTCATTAATATTTACTCAGTATTGAGGGGTAGCATTCAGCTGGTCTAGGACATAATAGAAACTGAAAATAGAATCTCCTTTTTGATTTCAATTAAAATGTGAAAAGATGATTTGACACCAACAATACACCAAGGTAGATAATTACTTGCAATGACAATGCAGGAAATCTGTAATGCTGCTGGAGCTTTATTATTATTAATTCTTATTATTATTATCTATTTATTTATATTGGCGGAATTTTGAGTACATACTCACACATAAATACTCGATCTCACAAGTCTGGTGGTCCGGGCCACGTTTCTTAAATCTCTATGATTCAAGGCTTTTGCGTTGAGAAAAATGTTACAAAGTCAATGCAGAAAATCCACAGACAAGAAATGTAATGTGCTGGTGGTTGGAAAAGATACTCTAAGACACAGAGGGTTAGTTGAGAAAAATGTTCAGAAAGAAAGAAAAAAAAAAAAAAAAAAAAGAAAAAAGAAAAAAAAAGAAAAATGTTCAGGCCGGTATTTTCCAAAAACATTGCCCACATTAAGCTGTGCTTCAGTGAGAATCCAAAGAGTATGAGTGGAAAAAACCAAGACTAAACTAATGCCCTATCTTCAATAAAGCAGATCTTCCTGACACGGCTTTATTTTCAATAAAATTAAAGTGGTAGTACGCTGTAGGGCTGCTTTACGTTCTCTTTTCTCTGAATATTGAAGAAAATGCTACATATATAGCAGATTCCCAATTCTGACACTCAAATGTGTCAACATGCATTATGTTTATGAAAGCATGAAACTACTGCAGTTGTTAGCTTTCAAGCATGCCTACAGCTTCCAACATTAAGACGGTCCAGCTGAAACTGGAAAAGATGTGCAAGCTTATCGCCTGATTTCCAAAATGCCAGCAATTTTTAGGCTGAAATAATTTGTTTATGGAAACAATGTAAAAGAGAAAATGGTTAATTTGGAGGTCCAAAATATTTTCTGATAGATACTTGACAAAATATGGATTGCCATTGAGCAATATATTATTACCTACATGTGTAACTATGTATAGGCAATGTGGTTAAAAACAAGTGAGGCTTGCCCTTGGTTTAACTCTAGTGTTTGTGGTTGTGTTGCAACGTGTGCAGGAGTGCAGAGTACGGCACAGTCAGCACACCATCGCTTACCACCACTACTGCCCCTCCGTCTAGACTTTACAGCACGTCCATATGGAGATGGTTAGAAAGCTCATTAGACTGCCTACTTGAAATACAGTTGCAGTGACGCTTGTCCATAAAAATACACAGTAGACTGGTTTCTGCAGTAGTATTAACCAAGTTGAGGCATCAAGCCCCCAGGAATGACAACAGTTTTGAGCACCAATTGAAACTTTCCAGGAAAGAAGTAAGGATTTTAAATTATTTCCTGGAAGTTCTCAGGAACCCCTTGCTGGAGCTCTTCTAATCGAACTGAAATGAGGAAGACTTGAAAAATGTTTAGTAGGGTAAATGGGATATGGCTCAGTGGAAGAAAAATGGCTTGGTCTTACTTTTGCGGGTGGCCATAGACGTTGCCTTGCTTGAGGAAAAGAGGGCAAACATATGTTCAAACAGTTTTCATTTCCTCAAGTTGATTTGTTCAAACTTAAATGTTTTTTGGGGGGTTTTCCCACCAAGAAATACCTTGAATTAAGACAGTTTAGGAGAAAACAAAAAGTAGGTGTTGCAATAAATCGAATTTAGGTTCATTCAGAAATTGCCATGGGAAAGTTGAAAATGTTTGTTAGGGCAGATGAAAAAGTTATTTTCTAATTGTTACTCAGAGGAATTTGTACTTTAATCAAATGAACGGGGAATTAAACAATAACAGCTATCTCCTTTTAGATCATTTTTAATAACTTAAAGAATTTTAAAACTGCTCCGATAAACAATCCCTGTTATCATTAAAACCTTTTCTTTCTCCACTTAATTTATTCAAATACAGGACAAAACAAAACCAAGTGCATAACCTTACATAAACCCAAACAACCACACTTACACCAATCAACTGACCAAGAAAGGTCAACAACAAGCTTGAGAACCTATTGGAGCAATTTAAGATGTATAAGATAAATAATTGTAAATTAATGAAGCAGCAAGAAGGATATTGAATTTACAGCAGATACACTTGTAATATGCCAAAATAAACTAAAATGTTTAACATGCCTGTACTGAATCTTACTTCAATAAATCAATTTATTTTAAGTGGACAGTCATTCTTTACAGCACAAAGAAGTATCTTCATTACATCTAGGCCATTCACTAATAACTTTAAAGAATAAGACAGTCACTTTGTAAACATCGGGGCCACACACAAAGCTTTTATGAGCTTTACAAATGTCTGCATCTCACCTAAGGGGAGGTTTCAGTTCAGATGTTATAAATAACTCATATCTTAATTGCACAAGATAATGAGGTGTAAAAAAAAAGACTTTGTATTACTAGTGGCCTTTATTCACAGTAAAAAAAAAACAGAGCTTGACAAACACAACATAGTCATTCAGACTGAATCTACTTGTAATTAATAAAACTTTCAGTCTCAAATTTTTTATTCAACAAAACACACAACACACTTTATTGAGCTTCCGAATTGCAATTATGCGACACTGTTGACCATTTCTATAGTGGAAGGGAACATGTTTTTATTGTCATGTAAATGAATTTAAATCACTTTCAGTCAGGAGAGTCAAATTAAAAGATTATTTTAATCTCAATTTTGCTAGAGGTATTAATTATTTGGGATCTATCTACATAGGGTACATGTTACTATTTACACTGATGTGAACAAAAAAAACATGCATATAACATAGTGGCGCTAGCGTTTTTAAAACGATGAGTGTGTTTTCATTTGTTTTAATGTGTTTGATCTAGTTACAGTCGTTAGAGATATTGAATTTTTTTTTTATGTTCCTTATGCACAAAAAGAGCTTGTAGAGCTTTTATGTTGGCATGAGCTTGTGTCGAATCAGATGTGTGCTCTTTGTTTCCTTCACGTACACACAGAGATGGGGCGTTCCTCCCTGCTCCGTTTGATTTCCTCAGATCTTTCTCCCTTGCCTCAACTCAGAGTTGAAAAACCATGTCAAAACCAAAAAATAACATCTTCAAATGCAGCTGGAGCCCTTACAAAACTAGAACTAAAGACAAAAATGGCAAGAATGTCTAGAATGTGGCTGGTCAACAACATTTACAGAACCCTGCTCACTTTGTGAAGAACATACCTTATTCGCCTTGCTTAGATCACAAGCAATCAACATGCTTTGCGGAGTATGTAAACAATGGCGGCGTGCTGCAGAAACTGTGATGTTGGGAAAAGAAGCACAATGAGCTCGTGTTTAGGATAACGCTAAAGTCAGTAAGCAGAAAAACACATGCTGCAGCATAAGTCAACAATGCATAATGCAACATCGAGATGAGCAAACAATGGGCACGTGCTGATTTGGAGTCAACAATGCAAAATGCTGCACCTTAATGTGTCTGGGCCGAACAATGTAAAAGCCGATTATGCAAATTGGGGTTATCGAGGGCATTGCAATCTAACAATGGCGCCAAGTTGATTGGACTGTGTTTGCGTGTGTGTGTGTTTGCATCTGTCTGCACAACCTATTCCCTTGGGTTTCTTTTTTTTCCCCCCACAGATGCCCTTCCCCAAACCCTCTATTCCATGGTCTTTTTTCTGAGGCCTCATTATGAAGGCTGCCGTCAATCGGAGGGTCAAGGGTCACGGCAGAGGTTCAGATTGATCAATACCCCCCAGTCGGATCAATCAACTTGCCTTTTCATTTCCACCAATGGGATACCAGCTTGCATCAAAACAATGGAGCGAGAGGAAAAAAGAATGTCAGAAAGAATTAGGATAGGGAGAACGTAAACAAGTTCGCCTCGCTGAACACATTCCAGCAGCTTCTTTTTTTCCCCCCTAAACTTTGGAATGACATTGTCGAGGACACTGATGACTGGCGTGCGTCATCATGATGCACCTGTAATGTCCTTGGGTGTTTCTGTGTTTGCTCCAGATTCCAGACACTTTGTAGGAAATTTGGATCTCTGGCTCCACGGAGACTTGTTTCCAATGGCAATGATAACACACTCATATCTTCTGCCTCTTTGGTGTTAATGGTTATACGACACATATTCAATCCCCACAATATATGTTTTTTTTACGTGATAGAATAACCAAAACAATTAAAGCACACCAAGCACACAAGTATTATTAGAATTATAAATCCCATCCTTTCACATTTCCAAATTACAAGACACAAGAAGCCTTTTAGTACTGGCAGACCATCGAAAGTTCCAATACCCCATTAGCTTTAATCATCAAACAAGCTTAATATAAGGGGTCGTTTTTTTCTGTATCCTCGGAGATTAGAATTGCTCAGTGTGTGTTTTGCCAAGGAATTATTCTCCCTAAGGTATGATTCCAGTCAGCAAGTAGTTACAAATCATGGAAATGAGATGACGGAATATAGAAGAGAAAGCCACTCAATGCTAAATCATTAAAAATGTACCTTCTCTCCTCCGCAACACTTAGTTTGCTTGACACTTGCCTTCAGAGGAGGAGGATGGGGGGGGGGGTATAAAGAGTGAGTTGTGCTGAGCTATTCAGTGGTAAATATACATCTTCTTAGAGTTCTCTGAGACCTAATAACACTTTAGTAGTGTACAACGAGATGAGGAAAATAATGCAATATATATTCATAAAAAGCAATATGTTCAATGAGTTTTAGCAATGAAGCTTAAACTGTCAGAACAATGAATTCATGAACAAAACAATACAGGTTGTTCAAACAATCTGTTTGAACAACCGAGTTTTCAAACCCTTCAGTGTATTTTATGTAAACACAGTTTAGTGGATCATTTTCAAGTCAAAGCAAAAGGATAAAGAAGTTCACTGATAACTCTGTAGGAGCTGCATGAATCCACATCATGTAGGAGAACCTATTGGCATGATAACTATTTGGTATCATGTTGTCATTTGCAAATTTTGTCTTTATAGAAGCGAGGCCTAAAGAAAGTGATTGCTTAAAGAAAACCATGAGAAATGTGGTTTGCCAAAAGCCAATGGGGATACAGATCAGATGAAACCAAACAAGACACAATTCCCACTGTGAAACACAACAGTGGCAGTATTATTCTGTAGAAATACTTTAATTTGTCAGGGAAAGAGAGGCTGGATTAGAATTGATGAGAACTGTTTGGTGCTAAATACAATGCAATCCTGGAAAAAAAAGCTGTGAGAGGCTGTAAAAGCATATTGTTTAGGTCAGAGTATAATCATGCGCCAGAACGGCTCAGTCAATGTCCAGGCCTACATCCAATTAGGGATCTGTGGAAAGACATAACAATTGTTGTTCACAGAGGCACCCCATCCAGTCCACTTGAGCTGGTGATATTCTGCTAAGAGAAAAGGGCAAAGATTTCAGCCTCTAGATGTGCTGAGCTGGAGAAGACACACAGTAGCACAAACTGCAGTAACTGCAGCAAAAGGTTGGTTCTGCGAAGCACCGACTCTTGGAGTTTTGTTTACGAAAAGCAAAAGAGAAACCCAAAGGACAAATTTTCCTTTCACGTGGGTGACAGTAGTGCAGCAGCAGGGAGTTTGTCTTGTAACTCTGACCAGCTCAGTCGTTGTGTCTTTGGGCAAGACATTTCTCCTGCTTTGCCTCGCTTCTGTCAGTCTAACCCTTGGCAGCGGTGGCTTACCATCTGGGTTTCTCCCATCATATTATAAGCCTGGAGGGCCGCCACACTTTACTCCCCCCCAGGCTAAGTTTTGTTTGTTCACTTGAAATGTTTGATGTTTGAGAGCAACATAAAAGGTTCAGTAAAGTTCCCGTCTGGGACAAAACTCCATAAGCTAACACGTTAGCTGTTATCAGCTTGACACACGCTACAGTACCCTGTAGCGACCCTCCTTTGAGCTGAGTCACTCGACATTCCTCGCGCTTACATTACAACCCCCCGCCCATCTCCCGTAACCCACCAAGAAAAGTACTTCCAGGATTACCCAATTTTCTAGGGGAAATCCTGTTACCACCATCAGTGTGAATGTGTGAGTGAATGAGTGAATGACGGAGGGTCATCGGACTTGATAATGTACAGGCCATTAACCATTAAAGTCATGTTGTACTGTTGGTCTATGGCACCAAATCCTGATAAAATACACTTTCAAGTGAGTTATATTACACACTTGCGAAGAATATTTAGTGTGCCTTATAATCCGGTGCGCCTTATTTGTGGACAAAGACACACAAAGACACGTTAATTCACGGTGCGCATTATAATGCCATGTGCCTTATGGTCCGAAAAATATCGTAACCCCAACTTGTGTCCCAACAGCAACCCATGGATCACTCCTCTTTAGCCAAAGCTACATTGAGGATTTCTCTACAGCTTCCCCATCCTTGCAGTGCCCAGTAGGCTAAGAACGCTGCAGAGGAAACAGTCAGCGAATCCTCGGCAGGTTCGTAGGATCTTTTTCAGCCTTTGCTTGGTACTTGCTATGCTTCCTTTCATTAGCTTCTTTCAACTGCTCTTCCCACGGCAGTGTACGCTCGATCATATCAGGTGTTTGGTGCCATAAGAGGTTATGATCATGTCTGAACGGAGTGAAGTTTGTGCTATGTGCTGAAAACATTTCAGCTGTTTTCCCAGGTCAGCCTGAAATCGCCAGTCTGAAGCTGTGCGTAGGAGGCCTGTTGTTGTTCTGGGCCTTACCTAACATTCCTCTCCCTCCTTGATGAAGGTAATTTCATTTCTTTGACCATGATGATGTTTGCTGGTGCTGATGGCAACATTTGTACTCCCACCTACTGCCTTAAGCATCTGGTCATTGGGCCACAGATAGCAACCTTCTGCGAGCATCTTTGGGAATCTGCTGAGAAGATGCTCAGAGGAACCCTTTTCCAAAGCAAAGGAGACAAGCAAGTGTCTTACTTAGTTGTCAGAACATCACAGAATGCCAAACACTTCAGTTGCTCCTTCCATGGGTAGCACAACTAGTTATTCAGCTTTAGGGGGGCAATAATGCTTTTTACCCTTACTTCATGAAATAATCATTTGAAAGCTATTGTACTTATTTTCATTATCCTCATCTGATATTAAAATTGCTATGATGTCCTAAGACTTTTAGTGTGACAAAAAAGCAAACATTAAAACTTGCTAAACTGTCACATTCCAGTTGTAGAGACACTGTAGTTGTTCCTAAACACAACATACGACCTCAGTCTTTTATGCAGCTTCAATCAACTAAGGAGACACAAAACACAGTGGAAGATGAGGTCTGGTTATCTCAAGACTGTATAAATGAAAGTAATAAGTGCCGTGAACAGTATATCTGTGGATTTTTATAAGTGGCATTAAAAGGGTAGATGCTTTTGGGAAAGTAAAGCTGTGAGTTACAACAATTACATATTAGTATTTGACAAGATTTATGTTCTTTACAAAAAAATGCCGTCCTTACCCCTTAACAGTGTCAAAAGGCTGCTCAGAGGATGCACGTGAGTGTAAGTTCTGGGTCAATCTATTCCATAGAAAATTCACAACCTCATTTTTGTACCCAAGCATTGCATTTAGGTCCAACCTCCTCCTCTTCAATCTACCAATAGAAAAAGCCATGTTACACTCTTGTACCTGCATATTTTCCCCTATTTTTGATTATTTATAGATGATAAAAACCTTTACGTCCAGTGTATAATTTAACCTAATTGCCTAATATTTACATGTCTATGAATGAACCAAAACTGCAAATATGCAAAAATGGTTATGGGATGAAACAACCAACAGCAACAAATTTGCAGAACCTGACAAGGAGTTTGATAAATACCATTTTTCACAGCAGTTGCACCTAATTCAGAAACTTAATCACTCATTTTGGAAGCAGGTTACAAAAATGTGTAATCTTGAACTTATCCAACTGTGACAGCAGAGTGAGAAGTCCCAACTCCTGTTGGCGAAACAAAATGGGGAAGTAGAACAGAAAAATGTGTGAAGCTGGTAATTTCAGAGCTTCACATTTTATACTTTGTCATTTTGGTACCCAGCATATATCACGAGATGTTTCCCATTAAATATAAATCAATTCAAATCTGACAACCAATGATTTAAAATCATTTTGTCCAATCTACTGAATACAAATGGGATTATTCGGTGCAGATAAATATTGCCAGTCATTAGGAAGTCCTTCAAAGTACTTTTGGCTGGATCTAGGGTCATTCTCTGTCATTTTTGGGACTCAGCTTGGAATCAGAACTAAAACTAAGTTTGGTCGCCAAGTAGTTTCATACAACAAAAAATTTGACTTTGGTTCCACTTTGCTCTCAATGACAACATTTTAAAGGTACATAGCCATGTTATGTTTCTTTTTGTTTTTATATTTATGTGTCAGTAACTCTCTCTGGTTGCATACAAGTTTTTATGAAAGATTATCACATCCTGCTGGGGAATTAATTGTTATTTTGGTGTTTTACACTTTGTTTTTGCTTAATTTGTTAGTAAATAAAACACTTTGTGTATACTTATAATAACAACGGCGGTACAACACTGCACATGTACACAGGGGATAAACCAGGAAGCAGCTAACGTCTATTAGCATCTCCCAGCGAAGTAATAGAAGCGATCAAGAAAGGTCCAAAATCCAGATTAAAAAAAAGCACAAAAAATATATGATTTCAAGATGGAAAAGACTGAAATAGCGCTGGGAATACAGTATGAATGTTGGTGTTCACTTAAGCGGAGCTAAAGCTGCGGAGGCTCAGATGTGACCACAGAGTTGATTGAAGTGGGTAAACATCCTTATTAATACTGTAATAATAGTAATAGCAATGCTCCTCTTAGCCTCTACAGTCTTAAGTACAAACAACATTATACATAGATCGATTGATTGACTGGTTCTTACCTTGATGCTGTGTCCCTGTTTCCTTTTATGAACAGAAGTTTTCTTTCTCCTTGATGTTCTGATATGAGGCTCTTAGAGTTGCTCTAGATCAGTTTATTTAATTAATAACGGTTGGTCTTCGATCACGCCGAGCTGCCGCTTTACCGCGAGGCATTGCTCGGTCCGGCATTATTTAGTAGTCATTTTGTAGTCACCATCTGTGAGCTGGGTGGGCTTCTGGTGGAGAATGTCTGGGTTGATGGTGTTGAAGGCCAAGCCGAAAACCGCAAACAGGTCCCTGGCATACGTCCCAGGTTGACTGCATCATCCGCTAACCTGTTTGTCTTCTTCCAATGGTTCAACACCAGTTGCTATAAGCATTTCATGACCATAGACGTCAGAGCTTCAGGCCTGTAGTCATTTACCCTGTGATGGTGTGTTTCTTGGGGCCTGGGATGATTGTGAAGCGTTTGAAGCAGGGAACCTCACAGTTCGAGAGACTTGTTGAAGAGCTGAGTGAAGCATGGGGGTCTTTTGACACTGAAAGAGCCCATTAACATCTTCCTCAGAGATCTCGAATCTAGGTAGGGGGTCTGAGGGAGAGGGTGGCTGATGCATGAGTTGCTTTTGTGTCAGAGTGCGAGTTGGCGGGAGGTGTGAATTGCTGCTTTACAAACCTGCAGTAGAAGCTGTTGAGGTCATCTGCCAGATGAGGATTCTCCACAGAGTGGGGAGGGGAGAGGTTCCTGTAGGCAGTGATGTTTCTCAAAGCATTCCAAACTCTAGCTGCGTCGTTAGTTGAAAAACTGTTTCAGCTTCTCACCGCTTCTTCCTGGCCAGCTAATACAGAGCTTGGCCCCCACTGCTGTGAGCCTCTTGCTTGTTTTTAAAGCAACTTCTTCAGATTTGAAGGGAACCATTGTTTATTATTGTTATATGTGCAAAGGATATTTGTTTGCACACATATGTCCTTACAAAAACTTGTGTATGATGTCACAGTTTCATTAAAATACTTACAAGTTATGAAACTACAGTCAAATATATACAATCACATGAGATTTGAATATTATACATACAGTGATTTTCATTTATCATCAGAATATTTGAATAGCAGGTGAAATGTCGAATTTGTAATGGTTTTGGTTTATGGGCACCGTCATTGGTAACCCATGCTTTTAGAAAAGTATCTTGCACATAATATTTGTGTGCGCCACAGCATAAAAAAGAATAAACGCATGTATATGCAACCAAGCATTTATTACATTTTTGTTGTATTAATAGATAGATTAAGACACACGAAAGGAATTATAAAACAGATGGGCAGAAACAAATCAGCAACAGGGGGAGCAACATGTGTAGAACCTTTTGGCTTCTGGTCCCAAATTCCTGCATTGAAATATGTAGTCATTCATCAGTAATAAAGTTATATAACTAAGAAGTAAGTAATTAGGACGGTGATCCTTTTTTTTTTTTTTACTTTCTGGGTGTTTTCTAACTTCTTCACGATGACTCAGGTAGAAGTAAAAAGGCGAGAGGAATGTAACAATGGGTGAAAAAGCTATTTGTGATTTGGCTCACTGCCCAGGGCACCATTTTATCAAGGAGCAGCAAAAGAAGCACTCCAAATAAACTTTCTTTTGCTGCTTATTTGCATATCCAGTCAATGGATGTCAAACTGTGTTGTGTGATGATATACACTGAAAAAAGTATGACTTTAGTCATATTGTAAAGTCATACTTTGCAGTGGAGCTGGCTACTGACACTTATTTGGTGTTGGATTAAAAAAAAAGAGGTAGAGTTACGGTAAGGGATCATTAAATTCAGCTAATGAATTTCTACATGTATACAAAAACAAAATATTGCAACAATATGGTAGTTACACTGTACTGCAATTGTAATGAATTTATAGGATACAAAAAAAAAAAAATCTGCCCTGGTTGTAGTATTGTTTAATCTGATTGCCCGGTCCTGTAAACATCATCTGTTCCAACGTATTGTATCATTTATGAACCGAGGCTGAAGTGCATTTGAGAGATCCATGAGAAGCCCCAAGGATCAACATTTCTAGTTTCCTGTGGGAAGGAATTAAAGTGAGTCAAGTGCATTGTGTGAATGCACGCGTATACATGTTTGTATGTGCAGGTGTGTGGAAGGGAGCGCAGCAGGCAGGTGAACAGAGAGATGTACTGGGTACCTTTGAGGTCAGGGTCTTTGTGGAGTGTTAGCTGTAACGACACCTGACAGCAACTAGGCGGATTTGCCCTGGCAGTTCTGTACATTCGTGTCACTGCTGATAAAAGTCAGCCCCCGCTGAGCAGGAGAAACCTCCGTCCCGGTGCCACTGGGTCCTCCATGCAGGACAGGAGAGAAGAAGATGGGAACACTTCCTTCCTCCTGTACTTACCTGTCCCTCCGATGCTCACTGAGCAGAGAAGTTGCGACAGCTGTGATGGTCCTGGGTTGGGCGGGAGTGGAGGTGCCGACTTTGTAAGTGCCACAGGTGGGAGCAAAGCTGCATGACACCAGCCGATCTGAGCGAGGGAAATGAAACCTGGATGCTTCTCCTGTTGTTGCGTAAGAGCCAAGGGCAAAAAGGAGGTCTGCCAAAATGTGTCTGCTCATTTTAATAATTACATATATTCTAGTGGGCAGAGTCCTCTAACCTCATGATGGCTTTGATGCAAGATGTTTTAGCTGTTGGACTTTTCCTAATCTTGCTCCTCATATTCTTCTCATTAAAACAAATCTCAGTCAAGATAATGCCACCAACACTCGTCTACTTTTGCTCCACATCTGAGGGTTTTATTTGTGGTTTTACTGGGGACTGAATTTATGCCCTCTTTTGACTGACCTAAAGCCTGTACTGCCACCTAATGTTCACAAACTGACTTTCAGAGGGAAACCCCTTTCCACTGCATTTATCTGTTGTTTCAGTTTATTATGGTTCTTATGCACCCAGTCAAGATACCAGAATGTGGTTTTAGTTGAAATATACGCAATTTCTGCACTTTGGATGGATGAAGAGTGCTGTAGACGTTTCCGTGAGAAAAACTAGGTATGAAAGTTCTCTATAACCCTGAACAAAATGAAACAAATTGCCCAAAGGGTGGGTTACCCCCCCATTTTTCTTTTCTAAATGGCTGAAAATGAGGACTGGCTCCTGAGCACTTAAGTAAAAACAAACTTAGCACGTCACATCAGTAATAGCTTGAGGAAAAACGTCACCTTGAGTGGTAAGCTGTGGAGGAAAGGGGAGGTTAGAGTAATAGTGTGTGTGCTTGTGGTGGGTGGCGGGGCAGCAGACAAAGAGCGGGGGGAGGCAAACGTGGACACATGTGCTGCAAATTAGGCTTTAAGTAAGCAGCCCCTTATTTCCTTATGTGTAGAGCAACAGAGGAGACAAGAGTGCAGGTGTTTCTGCATGGCTGCACCTCAGTGCACCTTGGGGATCGACTGACCTGGGTGCGAAGGTAGGGAGCAGGACAGCATCCTGTGACACAAACTTTTTTTGTTATTCTCCACTCCCTTTTTCCGCATCCGTAGCCCCCTGAGATACCCTTGCACGCACTTCTAAGCAGCCTCTGCGTATTTGCGCCCTGTGGACTCCCTTCAGTGGCTAGTTTTTCAAGTAAAGCCTGTTTTCACTCGACATGTGTCAGAGGCCCACCTACCTCGGAAAACATAAAAGGCTTCATTTCTGTCTGGATGGGAAATGATGCTGAAAATAAGCCATAAACCTAATTCAACAGGAATAAAATCTCAAGCTTTCATGGGTTGCCTTGCAGAGGTATTCATATCTCCTGGACCGGAACCTTTGCACTTATTTTTACAGCTTTTTCCGTTTTTTGGGAAATAAAGTTTTTTAAGTGTGGCACACCTTTGTAATCAGTCCCTTTAACGTGATGCTCCTAAATAAAATCAATTTTTTTGTGTATAAATTCTCAGTATAAATCCAGCTGTTCTGTGAAAACTGGTGAACCAACGTCTTATGTGAAGCTTAAAGGAGGGTTGAATTATAAAACATTATTCAAAGCTTTGGACATTGCAAGGAGCCCCGCTGAGTCCATCATCTCAATATAGAAACAGTAAGACTGCCAACCTACTAAACATAAAAATCTGGTAAGGAGAGCATTTATCAGGGAAAGAGTGCATCTAAACAGCTCAGGTGGGAGAACTAATCATTATGCCTTTCACACATCTGGGCTATATGGAAGAGGGGCAAGAACTAAACCTTTGTTAAAAGGGAGACAAGAATTGCGACCACCTGCTTGGAGCAGCTCAGTCTATCAAGCTCAGTATCATATATGAAACAGTTCAATGCAATATTTCTTTCCGTCAAACACTTTATAGTGTGACACCACGTACGCATACGTGGGCTTAAAAAATGAACTCTGCACGTGCCTGTTAGCGTGGAGTCGGTGCATTCATGTCCGTGCAAGTAATGCCGGCTCACACATTTAAGTTCACAGTGGAAAATCAATTTCTAGATGATATATATATATATATATATATATATATAATTTTTTTTCTTTGTAAATTTCTCCACTTTTTATTCATTATTCAATATTAATATTATTTATCCTCAGTAAAATTACATTACTAGAGCCACGTCTTTGCATAGAGGGAATTAAATCCGTTTCAGAGGCCCAACAGCTCAAAGACGTGATGATAAAGTTTATCTTATCTACATATTATTAATTGTATGATTGTTAAAGAAGCTTATGTGCTCATTTCCTCCACTATTTAGGTGGTGGATCAGCCAATCAGCTCTCTCTGTTTTCACCATCTTCTCTGCTCTACTCCAAAAATGTTGTCACTTTAGGAGCTCTCTGAAGGCCTAAGATGCTTTGTGAATAACTATAATATCTTACCGTGGAACAATTCTAAGTAAAATCTTAAAATTCGCGAAATTCAAAAAATATTTCCTAAAGTGGGTTCAATAAGAGCTACTTTTAGTTTTAGGATTTTTGTGAATATAGGCACAAAAGTTCCAGATTCGCAAGTGGCTCTTTCACTCACTTAATATATTAAAAGATGAAGTATTGTCCCTTTTTTGTTTTATTCTTTTAGTTCTGTGCAGAGGTGGATAAATTTGGTAAGAAAACTGCCTGATTTTCCTTCATCCTGTTCATTTAACCAGGTGATTTTAGTCCCTCTCTATGCTGTGGAGCTAGAAATGCAAATGGTTGGAATTAATCTCTAGGCAGGGATTTTTACTTTCTGAACCTGAAATTCCCCACCTCGGGTTCTGTGCCCCCATGAGAAAACCCTGCCCCCCTCCAAAATTTGGTCTAGAACGGCAACTGTTTTCACCTTAATGCAAAGTGCTATGGAGCAGAAAACTAACACTGCACCTTGAACACACCGTTCCTCGGGGAGTGGTGCCCTAGTGGTTAGAGCAGCGCACTTATAGCGTTCTGAGAATGCTATAAGTGCCCGGTTCAAACCCTGAAGACTGCCACTATGGGTCCCTGAGCAAGATCCTTATCCCCCAGACTGCTCCCTGGGTGCTGTACAAAAAAAGCTGCTTCCTAAGGGTTGGGTTAAATGCAGAAGACAAATGTTGTTGGAATGGACAATGGCAATGACAAAAATGTCTGTCTTTCCCACTATGAAACAGGGTGGTGGCAGCATCAGATCTTTTTCTTTGTTCAGAATGTGGAAGCTGGTCAGAGTCGGTATTATTTTGATGGAGCCAAAATAGGGCAATTCTGGATCACAACTAACTAGAAGCTACACAAGACTTGAGCTTGGAGGTTCACCTACCCCTCATTGAGCCAGAGCTACAATGCAATTGCTCAGATCAGCAGAGGCCAAACATGCAAGGCAAAAAAATACCCAAATCTTTTTAAAATAAAAAGGCCTCATGGCCAGGGGAGGACTACAAAAAAGCCCGTAGGCCACACTTTGGACACCTGTGGTTTAGATCAAAATGTATTCAGGTGTTAGAATGGCCTAGTCAAAGTCAGCAATACTTGAACATTGATATGAAATGAAGAAAAACGTCAGTATCTACATGGGCGAAGCTGATAGACCCTAAAAAGTACACTTCAGGCACAGCTGTACATTTTTTAAAGTGCTGACTCAGTGGGCCTGAAAACTTAAATGTGCACCGGTTTAATGTTTTTTTTTTTTTTTCAAAGACATTGTTTCTGAAAACTTTCTTCAAGCACTGTAAGTAAAATTCAGGACCACGAAGATGCGCAGCTCTCAAGACGGTGCGACTCTAGAACCTCCTCTTTGTAGATCCAGAGTACGGAAGGACAAAGGTTGCACACCAAACCTTCACACAAGCACTGGAGCAAGCTCGACACATCGTCACACAGAAGTTTAAAGTTTATTCACACATAACATACTACAGAGGGTAATGTATTCAAGAAACATTGAACAGCGCTGTCATATATGTCACAGGAAATAAAATCAAAACAAAGCAAAAAAGACGGAACCTTTTCTTTGCCGTTATATAAAAATATTGTTGCTACAAAAGTATAAATTAGGTTTACTAATAAGACAACTCAGATCTGAATCTACACAGAAGTCTGCTGCCAAAGTGCGATAAAAAGACTAGCTGAACAGAATCCAACATTTTTTTTTTTGCATTTTAGCAGAGTATAAAAAGGAAGAAATGCCTGTAAAATAGGATGAAAGCAACACAGAGTTCTTAACCTGAATTAATAAACTAGCTGGAACAGATTTCCATGTTAGATTTCATATACCACAACTTCACAACTGAACTTTTATTATATGAATAAGTTAAAATCCTGAAACAAAAGAAAACTTACAGCTGAATTCAGGTTTTCTAGTATTAGTATCTAAGTGACCTTCCTATTATATCAAAACTTTCTGAAATGCTACTGTAGAAAAAAGAGGTATAATGTTATTGGTGCTCCCTACTTTTTCACTTGAATGAAGGCGCCCCCTTGTGGCATAAAAACAGCAGTTCTCCTGTATTTACAACGTCCATTTCTGAAAAGGGATGATGTCAACCTCTGAACACCAGCCAGAAAACGGAATAGCTACTTCCACCGTGGAAGGCAGAAATTCAGTCGTCAGCGTACCTTTAAAGTTACATCATTTCGGAGCCAAAAAGTTTCATTTTCATCTGATGAGAAACACTGGTTAATAACATTATATATGATTACTCTTATTAAAAGCATGCATATCTTAGTTATACTTTTCATTTATTCAACAAAAAGAATACTCTTTCTAAGAAAATCAATGTTTTTGTCAACAATGGCATTTTGTCCCAGAGCATTTCCTATTGGAAATTGGAAAAAAAACTAAAATAATTAAAAACCGTGAGAAAAATCCCTTCATCAGTAAAGCCCAGGGAAACTGTATTATGACCACTTCTTTTATCCGACCCACATTTCTATGATGTTCCTTAAAATTACAATAGTGCCTTCTGAGTGCTGAGGTAAAACATTGGATTGGTACTTGAAAAGTGTATTTTATACAGATCTGTTTTTTTTTTTTTTACAGTCATTTCATTTTTCTATTTGTTTTTTCCTCTCTTTTTTTTTTTACTAAAATATAATAAACTAAATTAAAATATTCTAAGAAATCATAAAGGTGGGAGCCAAAGCTTTTAGAAAACACAAAATAAAAAAACTTGAGGGGTAAATAAATCTAAAATCTACACAATTTTTTTTTAAAAAAAATTAACTGATAAAAAGTTTGCAAAGCCTCTGATATTTTTTTTATTAGTGTTTTCTAAAACCAATACCACTCTAAAGGAAAAAGAAAAGATAAAGAGCCTGAAACAGAAGTGAAACTTGTCTGAAATCCTGATGATTAATCAGATTATTTCTTCTTTTTTCGGCTTCACAAAGGTGTCACTATTCGCGCAGATGCCCTTTTATTCCTCGCACACTTACATTCGCTTTAAACAAAAGAGCCCTGCCCTCCGCTGGTCACCAGGAACTCTATTAGTGTGACGCTGTCTTTGCAAAAGCGAGAGCCAGCAGTGTTGTTATGGGGACTCTGTTTCTGAGCACAGTACACCAGTGTTTGTGCAACAGCAAAACTGTTGTTAACCGTTATCGTGCTCAAACAGGGAACGGATGTCTAAATTAATCCCCCCATACAGGCTTGAACTGAAATGAATGGGACACTGCAAAAAAACTGCAGAACACCAAATATGTTAGACTTTATAGTATAGTAAGGGGACTTTGGGGTTCGGTCAAATAGTGTTTTCATTTAAAATAGTGAAGGACTGTTCTGTGTGTATGTGGGGGGACGGAATAACAAATAAATAAACTGCACTGCAGCATTTAGAATTAATATGCAAAATTCAAGCGGCGTTAGAATACAATCTCAAATCACAGTATCAGTTATGAAACTTCTTTCGGTGTGACACCAATAAAAAAAAAAAAGAATTCAAAATCAAATCAAAATATTCAAATTCAATTCTCATAAAGAGCCGTTTTATCTCTATTTTTACAGTGGATACCTTTGTTAATGCTTAAATTATTACTGACCTGTTTATGAGCACACGTGCTCAGTTGATTCCACCTAATAAACCCTCATTTAAAGCACTTGTTTAGTAGCACAGTTGTAGAAGATAAAAAAAAATTCACCATGTGGACACTAGAGGATGCTGTTTCCAGCTATAAAGTCCTGATCAGTCTCCATGAGAGGGCAACAGAAAAGGAGCAAACGTTTAACATAAAGCAGTCAAAAGAAGGCAACTAATTTACAAATCAAAGGCCAGATAGCTGAAGGGTTACAGGTGGAGCCATGGAAGAGACTTAAGGCCAAAAAAGAGAGAAAACAAACTAGTGCTTGAATAGTTTTCACCAAAGGCAACAAACAGCAGTTTCCATTCTTCCAAGCCGTTTAAGGAGGTATCAGCACAATTAAAATGTACACTCAATTCATGAACACGCTTGTGTTAAGTTTAGTGAATACACTGGTAGACACAAAAAAAACCAAAAGAAAAATAATGTCAGTGTTTCTTCTTTCCTTTCTTTACGATGGCACCGGCTGCATTTTGGGTGGAACTGTTGGAAAAAAAGAAAAAGAAAGCCGTGGTTCGGTCTCCACCTCAGCACTGAGGTCACAGTTTGGTTTCTTTTAGGTACAGTGAGGAAAAAGTGGCGGTGCCTGCTCGGATGTGCTCATTCCTGAGAAGATCCTATTGATTTTACAAAACGTTAAAATGACTCGATGCAGATTAATGACTATTAGGAGCGTCGTGAGAACAGTCAGATAACGGGAACCGTGTGCCGCCTTAAAGCTTATTGCCTTAAAAATGGAAATCTATAGCTCAAAATAGGAAGACCATGTTTATATATTAGAATGACAAAACCAGGAAGCAACAATAAATAAACTAGCCCACGTCCGACGGACAGTACTTCTTCGAACCAAGCTTAAAAAAATTATAAATACACATACATGCTAAAAGATGCCTTAATGGTAGAAAGTCGTGCAAGCAAGCTCACCAAATGAATGATTAGCTGTTCATCTGACAGTGACGCGCAGGTAAGACGTGTGAATGTATAAAGATGTGCATTGATGCTACTCAGAGTGGATTGTGGGTGCAGAGCGACGCGGCATTCCTGAATTACCAGCACTGGTAACTATCATGAAGCTAGTCACATCAACCTTATCATGTTTTCATTTTATTTTTTTAAGAAACACACTAGCTGGGTTGTGCTGTTTTAAACAAAATAAAAAACATCATCTATAATGTTATGGAATTAATTTTCGGTATAATCCGGCTATAATAGGTATGACTGAACAATTTCATTAAAAAAGGTAATAAAAATAAAAACATTTAATTTGATGCTTTCCTCTCATTAATCCCTCAACGTAAACCTATTAATCTCAGCTCTTCTGTGCAAGTCTAAAAGTTCGACTTGCATGTCGGGAAGCAAAGAAAAACATTTCGGTAATTCTCCTCACGCTTTGTAATCAAAAAGGAAAGCATCACATAAAATCAGTTACCTTCTCAGTCGAGGAACAAACCAAAAAAAAAAAAAAATGCATGCAGTGCATGCAACTCCTCCAATGCTACATTTTCTGGCCATCAAAGCATCTGCAGCGATTCAGCTCTCCGTTTTCCACCTATTGTCCTTAATTGTAGATTAAGCTGAAATTCTTTATAATTATCGGTGAGTTGTGTTGAGGAAACCCTAAACCTAGTGCACCTAGTTTTCAGAGGCGCAGCGGCAGTGAAGATTCGCCACATAACTCTTTCGTCATACAACGTAAATGTGCTGCTACAGTAGTTCGCCGTTATCTCCCCCCTGAACGGTTTTGAGAAGTAGGTTTGTTTTGTTCTTTTCCAGAGGTGTGTGACAGTAGGCCGGAGCAGTGAGAGCTCTAATTACCTGAAAATGTTGTCAACCAGTGAGAGTAACAGCATCGTAGCCTTGAAGAGGTTTCGTTGGAGTAATTCAAACCACTGACTGTGACGGATGAAATACTTCCTGCTCACACGTGCGTCCTGAACAGGACCATTTCTGTCCTCTGAGAGATACCGTTCCACCCCATGCTCTTCGCTCTCTGTGCTCTACAACAGTCCAGTCCACAAAAATATGTTAGATTTTTTCTAGGAGTTTTTTTCTGTATTGTTCTGCCATGAGGAGTCCTTAGTTTTCTTGCACACTGATGTTTACAGTTTGTCTAAACCTACAGTACAATAATATGTGTCTTAAGTCATTGGTTGGATGGTGGTTTGGTTGATTAGGGTTTTTTTTGGGTCGTTTTTCTAACCCATGTTAGAGCGAAGGAAAATCAGTTTGTTCATCTCCTCAGCAGTGACCTGCTGCCTCCTCTTCATTGCCAAACTTTGTTCGCACACAGTCACACACTCGCTGCGGATGCCCACCGCGGGCACGGCGAGGAGCCACAGCGCCAAGCGAGCGAGCCTGGGGAACTTTTCGCTCACGGTGGAGCTCCAGTACTGGAAGAGGTCAGGCGTACTTTGGACATGAGGCTCTGCGAGGTACTGAAAAATCTCTTGTCTGACCTGGCCCGGAGCTTCGTCGTTCCCAGAAACCAGAGAGGAGCCTCTTGAGGGTCCGCCGTTGTTTCCAGCGCCATCCATGCGGCTTATTTTGGGCGTGGAGGGGCCATCTCCATCCCGCTCCTCTCCACCTGAACCGCCACCACCGCCGCCACCCAGTCCTCCGTCCCTGGTTTCAGCCGCCATTTCGCAGGCACGGGAAATGATGTCCTCATGCTGGTAGGCCGGCACCGAACGCAGCTTGAGCTGTGGGTCCAGGACCATGGCTACCTGGTGAGCTCTTTCAACCTGTAGGCAGAGAAAAAGATCACCGATTATTTGAATACAATTATTCATAACCCGTTATACAGTGCCTTGTACAAGTATTCACACCTCTCCTTTTCCCATTTTGTCAGGCTGCAACCTCAAGCTTCAATGTGTGTTATTGGGGTATTAAGTGTAAAAAAAACAAAGCTAGAGTGGCACAAATTGATTTAAAGTGCTCACAAATAAAAATCTCAAACGTGTGCATTTCTATTCATCCCCTCTGAGTCAATCCTTCAAGCAACCACGTTTTGGTGCAAGTCTTGTAGGGTACGTCTCTACCTGCTTTGTGCATCAAGAGGTGGACCTCTTTGATCATTCTATGCAAAATAGGTCAAGTCAAATCAGACTTGATGGAAAGTGTCTGTGAAAAAAACATTTTAAATCCTGCACCAGATTAGAAAATTGATGTATACCTGGACCATTTTAACCCACGAACATGCTTTGATCTAAACTTTTCCACTTTAGCTCCGGTTGTATGTTTCGGCTCGTTGTCCTGCTGACACATGAACATCCACCCGAGTCTCTTATTGAATGGTCCAACACCTTTTCTTTCAGGTTTGCCTGGCGAATCCTCCCAGCATGATGGACAGCCATGGTTTTCAATAGGGATGTTGTGTTCCAGGTGATGTACCTAAAGTTTACAGCCATCGAAATTTACATCAATGACCGACGTCATTTTGCTCATGTCGGTATTTTCGGTATTTAACAGAAATTTGGTTTAAAACAGGAAGCGAAAGACACAGTGAGGTTACGAGAATGGAGGAAATTTCAAATGTTTATGTGGTGGCGGCGGCAGAGCTGCATGAGGAGGGAAAGGAGCGGTACGTTAGTCTCACCGGACGTTTACATCAATGACGAACGGGGACGGCACACCAGAGTGCTCGAGATGGCATATTTTTGAGCCGATACTGGGAGAGGGTCAGACAAGGTTTAAGCGTGATGAAATCTGCATGGGAAGAGGCCCTAGACGGTATTACTACTGGCACAAACATAGTTAAAGCTGCCAAGCTCAATAGATGCATGAGAGTGCGTTTTTTTTGGGCACAAGCTGCACCTAGCAATCGGTAAGTGTGCACATCTTAATGGAGTAACCTATGTATAAAGGTGCAGCCGCTACATAGGGTAATTATTATCACTTAACCTTTAACCTATATGCCTTGTTAGGGGAATATGTGTAGTTAGGATTTTCTTCTATCAAGATAATTTAGCTGTGGTGATGAAGGTGAATTATACCATTGATACAACTGGCTGTGAAGTAGCCCGTGGGGGGGGTCGGGTGAGTCTTATCGTCTATTTACCATTATCGAGGTGAATAGACTGCTCAATATATCGCGATATTGATTTAAGTCCATATCGTCCAGCCCTAGTACATTCTGGTCTTATCTGACATGATTATATCTGTTGTCAAACAGGATTTCTTATGGCTTTCTTTCAACAATAGCTTTATTCTCACCATTTTTCCATAAGGGCCAGAATTGTGGAAAGTGCAGCTAAATGTTGCTTTAGCAACTGATTTCTCCTACCTGAGCAGTGGATCTCTGCAGGGTCTCCTTGTAGCTCTATACCCAGCCAGGCACATTAGTTGGACGCCCATGTTTTGAATGTTTTGCGGTTGTGCCATACACCTACTTTCAGAAAATGGACCAAACAGCGCTCTGTGACATGTCCAAAGCCTGGAATCTACCCCTGGTTTAAACATCTCCACAACTTTATCCCTGTTCTAGCTGGTGTCTCAATAAAATACAATTGTGGTTGTTACATAACAAAATGGGAAAAGGTTTAAGTATCAATGCTTTTGCAAGCCGCTGTATATCAGTTATGTTTATGCAACACTGGTTAAAACAGATGCATCACGTTGCTTGAAGGGCTTTCGGCTCAACAAACTGAGTAAACATCATTCATTTGGTACCTTAAAGTTTTCCTTGAGTGCTTCAAGGAAATAGTGGCAGAGTTTGCTAGCTGTGCCGGTCCCGGCCTCCCCAGCTTTAGATGTGAAGAACTTCTCCAAACGCAGGTAGACAGGCAGTACTTGCTGTAAGGTGGGTCTCCTCTGGCTGCTCAACTCCAGAGCTGCCAGGCGAAGAGGTGCCAACAGACAAGCCAGGGTGCTTAGCAGATGCTTGTTGAGTCCTTGAAGAAGTGGGGCTGTGGACTTACTGCGGCCATAGGCCTCACAGACGTGTTCAAAGTGTGCGTGGACCTGCAGGAGGGCTTCTGCCATGCGATCCCAGCATGGCGGCGTGGGGCATTGTGCAGGGGAGCCTTGTGTACTTTCCTCGGTTGTGCTTGTGGACGTGTTGAAGCACTGTTCCTCGCGAAGAGCCAGTGTGGTAGATGAGGCGATGTCTCTGCAGGTTGAGAGAAGCTCGGCTAACTCATGAAGCCCTCGAGCCTGGAGGCTCCGTTTCCCGAGAACTGCCTGAACAACAGCACCGAGCGAACACCCTGCACACCGCAAACATATCCTGCCCCGGCCGCCGCCGCCGCCGAGTGGCGATCCTGCGAACCCTGCCGCCCACAGCCGAGGCTCGGAGACATAAACGGTTCGAATGTCTGACATGACAAACTCAGACAGCACGTTCTGCACCCAGTGGTGAATCTGCTCAGGCCCCTCCCTCAGCTCCGCTTCCCTAACACCGAGCACGTAACGTTTGAGCCGGGACCCCTCCACCTGGTAGGCTGTGAGAACGAAGCAGGCATCTGGGCCGGAGGTCTGGGAGTGGCAGGTCACGGCGATGCCCAATGAAGCGTTGGAGCCCAGGGCGCATGTGACTTTAACTTTCACTTGGTTGTACATGCGGGGCAGCTGGCGCAGCGCCAAGGAGCTCATGTTGCCAAGAGCATCACGGGTGGAGTATGCACCGTGACGAGCCCCCGTGTCCACAAGCGTCTGTGCCAGCTTCAAGAAGTCTTTGCTGTTGAGCACATTGAGCATGTTCAGATCCGAGCACATCACCCGTAATAGGCGCTCGGCCACCTGCTGTCTCTCCTTTTCAGGTAGCCCATTGTTCTCTGCCAGATGGATCAACAGGAAAAAACAAGAACAGAGATGATTAGTATTAATATTTATGGTATTTAATGGGTTGATTCTAATATTTGACATGCTGGAAAAACTCAAATGTGGCTAAATGTGGCTGTTAATCATGACCGCTCGTGGTTCTGCTAGAATTTTGTCCCTGCTAAAAAGGAGCTCTTTCTTTCCATTGTCACCACGTGCTTGCTCAATAAAAGGGATTTCACAGTCGGCATCATATACTAATTTTGACAGTACTGAATTATAACTAGGATGAAATTGGAATGCATGTAATTGAATTTAAAGCTGTTTATCTGATTTGGCTTATTTTATCGTATATTTCTGTTTATGAATGTGTTGAGATAACACTTAATGTAAACTGGCGCTAGGGCTGGGCGATATGGCTTAAAAAAAGACATCTCTGATTTTGTTATACCAAATCCATTTAATAAATTTTATTTTCCTCCTTTTTGGTTCACAAAAAGTAATTATTTTAAAAACTTGCTTTTATTTCAAGCATTTTGTCTTGGAGTTGACCTGAATTTAAAGTGCAACAAAATATAAGCTGTGAAACATGCTTGTAAAACAAGATGGCGGCCCTGCTGTTGCAAACAATGAAAATATAACTAAATATTTGTTGCTAGTGGGTTTACACAATGAGCTGAAAACAGGCTTCACTTCACTTGTGTAACTTCAAACTAACCTAAAAAAAAAAAATAAGTAAATTAAAGTGTCTAGTATGTTATGGTAAAAACAAAAGGTTTCCTCTTTACAATATTTTGACAACGTAATTTCCAAATATTTAGCATTGCATGCTATTCACTTCATGGAAGCCCAATGAGCTCATTGGCAAAATAAAATCCTGATTTTCCAAAAGTGAAATCTTAAGAAATAGTAAATTTGAATTCATCAATTAAATCAATTTATTGCCCAGCCATAACTGGTGCTACATAATAAACATTATTGACCCTTTACAAAGAAATTCACTACTATGGAAAAGGGACTTTCAGCAGCTGAAGCTTCAAGTCCGTCTTTGTCATGTGACTTATTCTGCATACCGCAGTCTGATGTCTGTTCGTGAGGGAGAGAGCTAAAACACAAATTGTCTGATGTTCAAAGTTAATAAAATAGCAGAACAACTTTTTACATTTAAATTAATCATAATAAACTGGAACAGTGAAATATGTTACAAGGCAAATTACGTCAAAAACAGTTAGCAAACATGCTGACGTTTCCTAGTATTTCAACATGGAAACATCGTCACCAGGAGTATGGCATGAGTTCATGGAAGGCTAAATGTGTACGTGTGGTGGTCAGATATAACTTTAATGCTAAAGCTTTGACTGCTTTAGGTGACGATAAATCAGAACATTATAGTAGCTTTTAGAACTTAGATAAACCAGGTTTGGAGGAGTCCTTTAGGTCTGTCCTGCAGAATCTTCAGTTCACAATCGGCAAACGCTTAATTTAAAATTACTTACATTGGTATTGGTAAAAAAAAAAACTTATTCAGGATATCTCTAATACCAATAAACCGGTATAGCTGCACATGTAAAAAGAAAGACCAAAGCGGGAGAGTTCACTTGTACGTGTTGTTTCTACACTCTTAGACTTAATGAGTTTGCACTACTTACGGCTGAGTGTATGGTTCCTCTGAGAGATACTTTGAGGCTGGATTTGTAGTTTCACTGAGGGATGGGCCTGAGCCTGGGACCCTCTCCACAGCTGCTCTTGAGGACCCGAAGCTGAAGAGGTTTTGGGAGAGTCCCCTTTGGTGTGGTTCTCATTATCAGCTGAAAATAGACCATTTATCAATAGTGTATATGATGGGATACCAGTAGAGACTGTAAAACAAACAGTGGTATAAAAATGCATGGATAAACAAAGCAATAGAAAGAAAATAACATTAAAATTCAGTGCCTAATGTCCCTGAGCGATTAATAGATGAATTATCTTTCAAATCAGCGGAGCACAGTTACAGCTTCTGAGTGAGTGATCACAGAGAGACACTGCTAAGTGTCAAGATTGTTTACAGAAGTCAGTCTAAAATGCATTTTTTCAATGCCAAGAAAAATCAACTAACCCAAACAAGAAAGCATTATGTTTGCATTTAGATTTCAAAGATGAATCTACAATGTAAGAATAGTCTAATGGAAGAATACTTAGTTATGCAAGTAAAATCAATACTATCCATTAGCAGGAGTCTTTTTTGGTTTGATCAAGAACCGTAGTAATGAATAACTGTCAACTGACCCAAACAGAAATTTGACCTACAGTCATTGGAAATAGGGTGTATTACAAAACAGGATATACAGTACAATTTAAGCATGTCAGATTCCAGCATTTCTAGAATTGTCTCCATAATCAAAAGCACTAAAATATGAAAAGAAATATGATATAAGTACAATAATTAATGTGCATGCTTATAAAAGGGTTTGTTTATGGGTACAAAGTGGAAAGAGGGTGGAACGAAATGGCGTCACGTGGGTACAAACTGATAAAGGTGTGAACTGAACAACAAAAAATTTATGTTTCTCAAAATGTTTTGTAACAAGACAAAGACCACCGCAGCTTCAGATCCAGATCTTCAACAACCCTCATACTAATCTCCGCATTAATGTTGAGCACAAACACTTTAAAACCCGCAACTCAATTAGTAAAGAAATAGTATGTGAAAAAAAAAGAAAAAGAAAAAAGGTTTTGCCAATGAGGTCTCGTGTACATTATTCGTTTGTTTCTGTGTTAAGCTCAACTGCAAACTCACCAGCGTGCGACTGCATGTGCTCCAGGAGGTTGTTGTAGAACTGGAACTGGATGCCACAGGCACCACAAGTGTAGGGCTCTAAAAAGATCACAACGCCCAGAAGACTGTTGACTCTTTGTCATCAGAAAACTTTAAATACTGTGCATAGGTCAGCCTGGGTATTATTATCCTGGACCTACCTATCAGGGTTTTTGTTAAGTTCAGTTCTAACATCATTCAGCTGTTTACGGTGTTTGTGGGCTACTGTGATCCAAACTACAGCAGCATCACTTAAATCTGTGTGTTTTTTGGCTATTCTAGTCTTTAAAGGTTTAATCTACTAAAGGGGGGAAAAAAATAACAGAAAAACAGCATCTTAACTTAAACAACTGAAAAAAATTAAAATTACACTTTAGAGAAACAGCTGAACATTTCCATTTTGAACGCTAGAACTTACTTTGTGTTGTAGAGAAGGTGGTGGCCACCAGAGGGCTCGGAGTTCCTGCTGACAAGAGGACAGGGAAGGATTTAAAGCTGCAGGCCTTTCTGCGTCCCTCCTTACCTTTCTTCATTAAATCAGTGGAACTCCAGATTCCCTGCTTTAATTTGTGCAACGATAATTCTAAGTGGATTTATTTAAAAACAGGAGCATCAAATAAAAGATTGGTGTAAATGCTTTTCTGAGAGCAAAACCAAATTGCAGCCTAATAAAACATGAAAAGGCCTTCATCTCAAGAGCCATAAAGGCTGGTGCAGCATCATCAGGACTGCTTTGATATAGTGTAGCTGAAGCCTGTATGACCAGCTTTAATCTTAGATCCTATAACTGCAGTAGCAAATAGGCTAGAATCACGGTATCAAATTTAACTTCCAAGGCCAGGAATGCAATAACACCAAGATAATAAATCTGCATCAGTGTGTGTTCTGGTTTGGTTGCTTTTACATGATTACAAGGCAACCATTATTTAAATCAGTAACCAATACACAAACAAAACATGAAAATGTATCTCAAATGACCGCGGCTTTGACACGTCTTTCTGTCAAAATGAACTTCTCAGAGCTTTCACCTGCAAGTAAGGTGGCAAATAGATGAGATGTTATTGTATGACGCTCTGCTTTGTAAATAAAAATGTATTCCAGTGAAACCATCGACTGCATCAGGCAGACGCAGAGGCCTTGAGCTGCTGGGATAATTTGCTAATCCGTGGACTTCGATTCTATTTTGGCTACAGATCCCAAAACATTAATTTTCTGTCATAATTGTTGTTATGATCCAAGCTCCCAGGATTATTTATTGTGTGGCAGTAGACACTGCCTGATTCTCCGCATTTAAAAATAAGTAAACGTAATGGTTAAGACGGCCTCTTGTTAGTCAAGCCTTGGCCAATTAAATGGAAGTATAGAAAACCTAACAATCCCTTGGGAGGTTTACTTTCTCTTTCTCTCTCTTTTTCCCCTGAACTCAAAGGATAAAGACTAACGCTGGCTGTGTTTTTCATGTTTTTCTTGTTTTTGTTTGACAGTTTGTTTTGGATTTCGCTTTTGCTTTGTGAATAACGTCATGGGACGTCTCTGCTGGAACTCGGGGCCGGTTCTGTTGATGATCTGTGCTGCCAGGCATTTTTATGGTACAACTTCTTTAGTTTAAAATACAAAATGAAAATAATAGCACTTGTATTATTGTGATTTTATATTATATTCTCACAGAAACGCTTTGAATACACGTGAGGACATACAGTCATATTGAATAAATGAAAATGCGTGTTCTGATCAGGCTTTTGTGTCAGATTAAAAATACCTTTTGAAAATAAAAACCTTTTAGCAGGTAATAAACATGCTTTTCATTAAACTCATATTTCTGTATGAAAAATATTTTTTATTGGTCTGATGTAGTTTTCTAATCTTAAAAAATGTTTTTTTATTAGCTGTAAGCAGAAACTCATAATAAAACTGAAATAAAGGCTTGAAAACATCAATCTGTGTGTAATTGATCTTTATCATGTGTTTTACTTATTGAATTGAGTTAATTAAATAAGCTTTTTAACAACATTCCAATTCACTGAATGGGTCTGTAAGTATTTATTTTTTGTTAAATGCTCATTATTATTAAACACAAATTACATCCAATTTAATATTTTCCTTACATTTATCATGGATTTTAGGTCTTTATGTATTATAGTTTCCATTTAGTTTTAGCTTGTATTTAGGAGATTTTGCACCTTTTATTTAAATCCAGTATGGTGCTTTACTGATCTAGAGAGACTTTAACATACAGGTTTAGGAGAAGTCAGGTCCTTCAGCTCATCCAGTGTAAAAAGTGAAGGGATCGTCTGGAGGCGAGCTGACCATCTTTATAAGTATCATTAAGTATTATGTATGCTTGTATTTTTGTCTAATTCCCCTTTGGGACTATTAAAGTACTATTGAAATGAAAAAAAATAATTGTAAAGATTTAAGCACATATTTATGCTGCTATCCAAACACTTTTTTTAGCCGGGGGTTTGGCAAATTTAAAAGTATTAATCCCAAAACCACATATTTGCACTTTTAATTAACTAAAACACCTGGTTCAAGTCAGAAGTTTACATACGCTTGTCGTCTGTATAACAGTCACAAAAATGTTTGGCTTTTAATAATTTATATGGACTTTCCTCCTTTGGTCTGGACTGTTGACATAAAACATCATAAAGGTTTATACACAAGGTTTGCATTTATTGCAAATTTTGTCTAATCCACACAGGATCTAAATTATAGGTACAAGCTCTAATATATGACCACACACTTAATAAATATTTGGATAATGTAACTTAGCAAACTGCATGGGAAACAACAGCAGGCTTTTATCATTGCCAAGCTGATGGCATATTTATAAATGCATATTTGACCAACAACATCAATGGTGCAGCTCATTTAAATTCATTGGTTCCATGGTGCTGAACCCAACAATAACCACTTTCTATACATCTTCAATGGAGTTAACCGAGTGCTATGGGAAGGTCTTTCAAAACAAGGGTCCTGCTCGACCATTATGATGATGCTACTACCACCATGCATAACCGCAGGTACTGTGCCCTTAGGTTTCAACCTTACACCTTGAATTGATGAAAATTTCTAAAAATGTTCTCTCATATGATCACAAAACCTTCTCTTCAGGGTATTTGACTTGTCCATCTGGGCAGCTCTTTAACATTTATAACCTACTTTACTTTATTTGTGTGTGACAGTTTGGAACAAGCCAATAAAACTTGTTGGCGTTTCCAACAGCACAATCTTCCCAAATACTCAGCAATAGTGGTTTTGGAATAGATAAAGTTGGCTAACATTGGGCCTCTGGAATGACATTCCCAAACCTCAGACCTAAACTCTATAAATATTTGGCCATGTATAGGCCCGTTTACACTACACCTAAAAAACCGAGCCATGCCGAGACCAGTCCGAGCTTGGTCCAGTTACCAGGCCGAGCCTCGTTTCTGACGACCGTTTACACACAACACTATCTCGGTTCCTTGGTTGCTCCTCGCCCCCTAGTGGCGATCTGCGGTACTACCGCTCTCTGGGATTGAAGGCGGAAGCACCGAAACACACACAGCTGCGCCCGTAACATTCAGGAAGTTATGCTTGATATTGTGATATTTCGGTGTTTGCAGAGAGTCAGGGGAAGAAGGCAACCATTGGTGAATTTACTTGAGAAAGTTGGCTTTTTGGGAAGTGGATGAGACAAACGAACGTCTAATAAGGATTTACAGATGCAGGAAACAATGACAGACGCTGAGGTTCATTGCGCTGCTAAGCAGAATCATCACTGGAAACCGTGTGGCACGGTAAGGAAGCTAGTAGTATTATGAATGTCTGAAATTTGTCTGAATGGAGTGTGAATCGGGACGTGCAGCCAGACACGCCGGAAAACCCGCTGACAGTCAGCTGACTGTAAGGAGATGAGGCGGTCTGCTCATGCGCTCTTCGTTATCAGAAACCGGGATAAAATAGAACCAGGCCGAGACCTACCCAAGAGCTGGTCTGCAGTTAGCGCGGTCCGGTTATGGTTAGCGCGGTCTGGTTCAGTCTACTGACCGTTTACACACAAGAGTTATCTCGGTTACCGAGCTCGGACTGGTCTCGGCTCGGTTAAAAAAGTGTAGTGTAAACGGGCCTTTTGATTCAGTGCCAGGACACGGACCTATTTAAATGAGCTCCACCAATTCTGCCAAAAAGAGAAGTCAAAGATCCAGGCAGGGTTACACCAAAAGCTGTCTGATGGCTACAAAAAGCATGTGGTGAAAGTGCAGAAGGACATTTAGCCAAATATTAGAGGTGGTGTAGGTGTTTATAGGGAGCCCGTAATTTTTAGCCTGTGTGGAAAAGAAGAAAGACAAATTGAAATTCAAACTTATGCATCTATATTTATTATGGAAACTGAAATAAATCAATAAGTCAAATTCAGTTTTAAATGAATCTTTAAAAGACCAAATTAATATGGCATTCATGCCCATTATAAGTGCATGTCAACTTCTGAATGGAGCCGTTTCTGTAAACTTCAAGTGTCAGTCCAGAATTGTTCCCCACTAAATAATTATAGAGAATTAAGTGCAAAATATGAGAAATTATGCAATTATGAAAGAGGCAAAATGCCAAAACTCTGGAAAAATATTAATAATTATATAATCAAAACTGAACAGTTTTCCCCAACGTGTTGTTCAAATTTATGTGAATGTGATGCAATAGAGTGGTAAACATGCCCTGGTACAAGTTATTTTTAAACATGTGGTTGGCATCTATTTTGACAAGAGTAAACATTTAAAAATAATTTAAAAAATTTCTCACATTCAAAACTGGATGTTGTCTTTGTACTATTTTGAAATAAACATGGACTTAAAATGTTTTGCACAGCACAGCCCTCTGTTTTATTATATACTTTTTCTCACACACTATTTCTTTCTAGAAGAGGGTTGCGTTAAGACATTCTTGAAAATCTGGGGAAATGTAAAGCAGCTGTTTCTCAAAGAAAAACATGATTTTCAAAATGGTCTCTAGTTTCATGATCAGAGTGTGGAGATGAATAACATTATTCTCAGCTCTCAGAATTGAGTTTTATATAGTAACAAATGATGCAAGGTAGGTCACTCAAACCTCTATACACCGCCTCCATTTCAATTTTCAGGCCAGCAATGAGTAGCAAAACAATATCTGCTGAGAGCACGAGAAGCAGACAGCAACAAATATCTGCTTAGCAGTACATAAAAATACCTCTCCCACTTTGAGTAGAAATAATACATTTCCACACACAGCAACAAATGCACAAGACAAGAGACTAAGTGCTTACCACTTGAGTTCTGCGAACTGTTTGTATCAACCAAACTGGTCTGAATCGCGCTCTCTAATTTCCGTCTAAATGGGCTGTCTATAAGGGAAAAACAGGATAAACAGTAAGTGAAATACTCAAAAAAGGAGGGGGGGGCAAAATATCTTCAATTCAAGCTACAAAAACCCATAACTATTAGGTTGAAGCAAAAATTAATGGCATGCAGTGTAGATTTCATTTTAATCTGCAGCATTGAAATCAATCATACTGACAGGCCTGAATGAGGATTCAAATTGTCACATTACATTTAAAATATGGCTTTAATTCTGCCTATTCGTTTCATCTTTTTGACCCACTTCTACGATGCGACTGTGTGCCGTGCTTTAAATAGGCTGAGTGCTTCTTAGCAGAAAGATGGGTTGGGAGGTGGGGGGATGGTGCGGAAAGTCGGGAACAGCAAAAAAAGAAAAGAAAAAAAAAGAAAGTATTTCCATTTGAGAAATTGTCAATTTTTGCTAACAAAAGAAAAAAATAAATAAAGATTATGAGTTTTTATTTAGCATTTTTATCAATTATGTTAGAGTTTCCTTGTGTACTCTGGTAACATATTAGGCAGAATGCATAACTGACATTTAGCAAGCGCATTAGCTGTCTATTTATGTGCTTCCATTTACATAAATACATCTTACAAGAGCACAGTAACTGTTTTTCCTGCATGCTTTTAAAGTAAAATCCAGTAAAAGTTGTTTATAACCCCAGCACAATATGTTATAAGTAGGGGCGTTCCGATTCCATGTATCATCAGTGTTCGGCAATTTTTAAATGATCAATATTGAAGTCTATTTCAAACTCAGCTCCAGGTAACTGTCTCTATAATTTTGTCAGATGTGAAGCAAATTTAAAAATAATAAATAAAATTTTGTGAGCATGGTTTGCAAATCTATATTATAAGCAATCCACGTTATTTAACAAATCTGAGTTTACCTTATCAAATATTTAAGACCTTTATAATAAAGACACTTCATAATGATATTAACAAGAAAAGAGAGACTGTAGTGGCTGCTGCAGTTTCTTCTGGGTCTACTATGTCATGTGACATGCTCATGTTGAGCTCAAGATAGCTGTTCATTTGGCTAGAAAGCAGCTGAAACACTGGTTGTTGAAAATTGTGGCGTTCAAAGCAAAGCGGTAAGTTTATACACGAGAAGACCAGCTTTTTTCTTAAAACCTTTCTTTGCACACGCCAACTGGAAACATATCAAAATATGTTTCAAATTGGGTAGCACAATCTAACGTAAATATGTAATTGAGATCCTATCCATGAAAACTGTGATAACTACGATTATGAAGCACACACATTTTTGACTTACATCTTTTCTTAATTCATCACTACACAATCTTTTCATCACTCTCTGTGAGCTTAAATATCTCAGAAAAAGACCCAAGGTTGGTTGTTAAGGTCAGTTAGAGTCAAGTCAACAAATAAAATAAATGATCGATATGTGGTGCGTAGATTGCAAAGTGATATATTGTACAGCACTAGTAACCAACCAAATTTTAAACTAACCATAAGAAAACAGAGTTAACTTGGTAACGTTAGCCAAGCACCATGGCAAACATTTCACCATGAGAAGCTCATTAGCACGAAGAAGACGTAAGTTTATCGGAGAAAGTAGGTGTGTTGACCCAGATATAGCTTTAAAAACAATTGGTAAATTTTTGTTTTAGATGATATGTTGTCAGAACATTATACTTTTCTAACCTAGTAGTTAACTTCATGTTTGAGCAGCTTATTAGAACTGCCCTGCTGAAGCCAAGTTGTGGTATAATATCTGTCTGTCAAGAAAAATGGATGCTGCAGCATCTTGAATTGAATTATCTGAGACTAAGTTAAGTGGGAAGAAATCGTTGCCCAATATCTAATTATTAAGGCCTTAGTTGACTTGGGAATACATTTTCTAAATCTAGCTAAACCATTAGTGCACTGGTTTTTAAGAAAAATGAATATATATGATAGGAAAATGGAAGTAGCCAAACACTTGTCTAACGTTGCCCGCATATGGCAACATAGCTTAGCTACCTATGACAGCATAATGGCTTTCTGCCAAAAATGAAGCAATAAGGATAACTACACTCAGGATACCTCAGGATTTGTTTTTAGGAGAAAAAAGGGGAGCCGTTAAGAGGACCTTAAGCGTTGACTAGAACCACGAGAGTTGTATGAGCCACAAAGCCAGGAAGACTGAGCAGCTGACTGAGCAGCGGTTTTGCAGACAATTCATTTTGTGTTGTGTCTTTATTTTTTTGGACTTGATTACTTTTTAATTGATAATTTTCTTTCTTCATCACTCAATAACATTGGAGTGAATAAAGCCAAACAGAATTCCTCCATAACAAAGCTCTTGGCCAACCTGTTTGGAGCAGAGCACAGCTGTTACTCCTTCTAATGCCCCTCCGTGTCACCTACCCCTTTGAGGGCAACATGCAAAGTTATTCACGCCTGCAAGTATGCTAGTACCATGATTGTCTGCCTACTGGGGATTTATGATGCATCTCTGGATTACAAGCAACCTTTGGCATTGGGAGACGTGAGAGATTCTGAATGTTTAGTGTGTATTTACATTATTTTTAATGCTCCTGCAAAACTGGGCAGCAATGCACATTGGCATATTTCTAACAAAACAAATATGCAAGTAGGCTAAAAAGTTTGGTTATTTTGGTCAAATGCTGTCTGGTGCCTCCCACGTGAAAATGAACAATAATACAGGATTTGTCAGTGTGTTTCTCTTTATTTACAAAAAATAACTTCTCGATATTAAAGTTGCAATAAGTAAGACGAGGAATTAAAATCCTGAAAAAAAATGTATAAAAATTGTATCAATAATGGTCCATATAATTCCACACAAGATAACCCTGTTTTACCTATCAAGGAGGAAAATTATCAAAGACAACAGATTTTAGGTAGGATTAAAATGAGAAAACAAATAAAGTACAATTAATAAAATGTAATAATAGAGCAATACAGAACTAGGACTCATCCTATAAAGTGCTCTTAGACTTATTTTTTGTCTCGTTTTCACTTATTTTTGTCCACTTAAAGCACTGTATATGATGAAAAATCTTGATTGAGAGTGTCCCAGTTATATTTGTGTTTTTATTTTAATATAAACACAAAAAAAAATCTAGTGAAAATATACTTTGCCCAGTTATGAAGGCTTTTCCAGCATCTCTGATTTTCATGTCCCTCCATGCCACACCTTGACAAAAAAATAAAAAAATAAATAAAAGAATACCATGATACCAACGTTTTTGAAAGACAATGATGTGCTTTCTAAAGATAGGTAATCTACTATCTTAGCTAAATCTGAATTCCCTTTTGTGTGCATTTGTGTACCCTTCATATTTTATGCGTGACATTAGAATAAAACAAAACTTACTGCTCAATGCTTTGCTCAGACCTATAATTTGTAAAGATTCAGAAAAAAGCTTTCAGTCACCATTCACAAATAGCACAACAATACACATCTGATTTAAGTTGAGTTCAGATTATAAAGTTATTATTCAAGAACATTCATAAAACAATAAAGAAAATATCATGAAATAAAGAGATACTTACTTTTTATTTTACTAGCTTGGCTGTGGCTAAATTTGCTCATGTCCAGAGTACCTAATTCTTGCGCACGTGATGTCTTCAAATCAAATGAGCCTAAAACAAAAGAATCTGAGGGTCACATAATTCAATTCAATTTTCATTTCAATTTTACTTATATAGTGTCAATTCACAACACATGTCATCTCAAGGCAATTTAAAAAGTCTAACTCAATCATATCATCAAGACTGATTGGTCAAAAAGGTTCCTATCAAAGGAAACCCAGCAGATTGCATCGAGTCGTGACAAGCAGCATTCGCTCCTCCTGAAAAGTCGTAGAGCCACAGTGGACAGCCGTCTGCATTGTTGATGGCTTTGCAGCAATCCCTCATAACGAGCATGCATGAAGCGGCAGTGGAGAGGAAAACTTCCCTTTTACATGGAAGAAAAACCTCCAGCAGAACCAGAACCAGGCTCAGTGTGAACGGTCATCTGTCTCGACCAACTGGGGGGTTAAGAAGACAGAGCAGAAACACTGCTCTGTCTTCTATATAAACACACACCAATGTAAAACTTATGATACATGTTGTTACACCGGTCATAAAGCATGTTTTGGTAAAGCCATTTCACTGAAAACCCCCAGTGTAAAAGACGAATCAATAATAAATAAATTATGTGTCTGACTGAGTGGTCTGAGTTTGATGATACTCAGAAGAAATTGAAGTATGTATTATTGGCAAGGAAAAAATGAATCAATTCACACACACACACACACACACACACACACACATACATACATACATACATACATACATATATATATATATATATATATATATATATATATATATACATATATATATATATATATATATATATATATGTATAGACCGTTAAATTTATAAGCATATTTAACAAATCTCCATTGTAAAAACAATAGTTTTATATAACTCATAATTTGTTCAACTACATAAAAGTTTTGCTGCATAACGTTTTGTGCTGTACTCAGACTCACCCAATGGTGTATGAAGAGCAACATGTTCCTGGTACGGGTTGAAGTATTTGTACTGCTTTCCACAGAACTCACAAACATAGCTTCCAGTTTCTGGAGATGCAAATACACACAAAATAAAGTGTTAATTACCATGACGGACGATGAAACAATTACGTCTGTCATCAGGAAGAAGTGCAAAACAAGAGGCTCAGATAAAGAAAATTTCTCTCAAGAAAATCTTTTTTTTTTTTTTGATCCAATGCAACATTTTATTTTCCTGAGAATTTTGGGTTCTTATAAACTCAAAATAATAATCATCAAAATGAATATAAACACATGGAATACAGGACTCCGAGTAAAATTAATCTATATAAATATTTCCCTTTATAGTCCCACAGAAGGGAAATTTGTCTCTGCATTTAATCCTTCCCTTAAATCTTCATTATTCTTGCGGATTGGGCTGTCGCACAGGTCTGTGCGGACTGGGCTCAAGCCCTTAGAAGCGCAGTAGACGTTTATACTTTACACAGACATAGGTGCAGTATTCTTCAGAAGCACAGGGGAGCAGTACTCCACATAAGCAGTGGAAATGCAGTAAACAAGAGAAGAAACAGTTGACATCGCACACCCAAAATGGCCGCGTGCGGTTCTGTAAACAATTATGAAGAATAGTTGGTGTGTTTATGGCAGTTGAACAGAAATAAACGGAGGGTTAGAGACGTAGAAGAAGATGGTATGTTTGCCCGTTGCATACAAAAAGACATGAAGATGGGAAAATACAGCCTTTCTGTAAAGCCCATAGGAATTTTTCTAAAGTAAAAAGGTTTAAAAAATACTTTGCTTTACTAAATTAAAGTTGATTGCTTTATATAATGCGGATTGTTGTTTTAGACTTGATTTACACTGCAACCAATGGAAACAGAAGTCCAAATCCTTGTTTGTACCCTTAAACCAGGCCAACAAACTCATCCCTGAAAGTGTGCCAATAATCTGTCTAGGCTGTTTTCAGTCACAGAATATGCAGTAACAACAAAGCATTTAACAAAGCTGGGGTCCTTTCAATCCTCCCATTTTGAATGAAACTTGCATGCGCGGTTCGCACCAAGTTACAAAAACTCGGAGGTGCACGACCTCGTGCTGCGACATGGTGGCGGGACGGCACAGTTGTGTCACTCTTAGCACGCACACCCTCATGCCCTGTTCTATGCACCGAGTAAAGCTAGATTTAGAGAGCAGTGTGCTGCCACACTGAATGGAGAACGGGGAGCAATCTGGAGCTAAGGTTCTTACTCAGGGATCCAGAGTAACAGACTGAGTTTCTAACCGGTAAACCTTAGCCTCTCAAAGCAAACGCCCAGTTCCCATCCCCATAATATAATAATTGAGATTAACTTTATGTAATAAATTACTGAATTACTGCAATAAATTAACAATTCAATGGCATTTTAATTTATTGAGACACACCAGGAGGAAAATGAAGAGTTTAACACTACAACAAAATTAGTGGGAAACATTAGTGCTGTGAAAATTGCATGCTGTTGCTAAAGGGACAAAAGCTGCCATCTGCTAAAGTCTCACTCGAGTCACTGAGGTGCTGGGTGAGTCCCTTGTTAACAAACCGGTTCGGCGCTATTGGACACTGGTGGGTTCTAGCATTAATGGTTCTTTTCAAAACAAGAACTGATTTGCAGTTTTGAATTTACTAAGGATTTTCTCTAACCACTCGGCCACCACGCCCCATCTACAGTTAGTCCACTCATTTTGCCTAACATACTGAAAGGTTTGGCAAGCTACATTTGACATGAAATGAGACTTTGTTGTCTCATTATGCTTTGGAAAATCCCTGTTCTGAAAGTTTTATGTTGACAAACTCATACTCAGACAGAACTAAAGTTTGTGTTTGATAGTACATCAGCTATAACATGTTAGCAGGGTTAGCCTGGAAAGGAATGCAGGCAAAATTCTTATGTGTACTGCGTTTAAACTCTCAATGCACAAATACACATTTCACTTGTTCAGACAACAAGGCAAGATTCTGCAACGTCTCTTTGCACAATGAACGAGTCAATCATCCAATTCAGCTGGGAGCATGTTGGCAAACACAGACTGCAAGCAAAGAGCACCTGAAAACTTTGACAATTGAAATTACTTCACATAAAAAGAATTTTGAATGCAGAAGGGATCCATAAATCACTGAATGCAAAGATAACATTTCACAGAAAATTTGATATTTACAAACTATAAACAAAGTGAAAAGCTTGAGTAGGACGGGTTCTCATGCTTTGCAGTGATTGCAAAAGACATTTGGGTTTATAGCGTTTGGCACATGATCTGTTACAGGACCATTTAGAACATTTGACAAAAAGAAAGGCAATTTTGAGAACCATATCTAAACAAACATCAGTGTTCAGTCTTACTTGGTCCAATTTTCTGATAGGGTTCGACAGACTCCTCCTCTTTAAGGCCATCCACAGGTAGTACCACCTGTTCATATGGATCTGAGAGAGACATGAACATAAGAAGACAGATGTTGATAGTATTCTTAAGAGATACTTGCATTAAAAACATGGTTCCAGGAAATTATCCTTGCAACTCAACTTTATAAATGCTTTTAGTTAAAACCATTGTTTACTTAGTGGCCTTATAATAAAATGCTTCCCTGGTGAATCACTTGATTAATTGTTAATGCTATAGTGCAACTTAAAGAGTGCAACAATATACGCGATGCCTCAATTAGCTGCTTTTCTTCACTGAAGCAACACTGTAAACTTCCCAATAAGAGACAAATATCGTTTTGTTTTTTTGTTTTTTCAGTTCTACAATAAGCTGTGAAAACTATACTCATTAACAGGGGCTTTTTCAATAAAAAGATCCAAGGAATTTAAAAGCAAACATTTGGGGAAAATATTAAGTGAGGTCCTATGGCAAAATGCACTTAGAGTTATTCAGGAGCTTCATCCTTCAACCACCAGGTTTCAACGACAAAAATAAAATAAAATAATTTTGGTATAACTCAAATCAAAAAGTCCTGGTTACCATCTACTGCGTGCAGATCACGGTGCTCCTGGAAACAACTGTAGTATTTATACTTCTTGCCACAGATGTCACAAGAGTAACGGAAGCTACCTGTGAATGAACAGAGGAAGATAAGCAGAGTTTCCATTTTATTTACTTAAGTTCAGGGAGACAAGAGATTTCAGTTGCTCTACAGTTTACATTTGAGAAATTAAAAAACAATGAAAAAGGAATTATGTCAGTCAACAATTAAGCAACAAGCTCCACGTAGCTGCGATAAGTTGACAGCAATAGATATGTTCCTGCTCTTTGAATATGAGTAAACAGGAATGTTAAATAGGGTAATAAATGTGCAACGCACACATTTCTATAAAGAAACTGACCATAGGATGAAATTCAGCCAAGAATTTCTGGTCTCTCTTCAAAAGTAGTTCACAAATCAGTCTTGGACAGAACCATAAAAAATTATGCATGCCTTTTCTCAGTGGAGAAAAGGCATGCATCACAGAGTTTAAATTAAATAATATAGACAGAGGAATCTGATGATGAAATGAAAACTCAATGACATGGCTGATTTTTTTTTTATTGTGAAAGAAAAAGTTCCACAACATGCCTTTATCCTGCAAGAACGATATATAAATTGCTTTATATGAAAGCTAGAACCTGAGTGATGTAGAATACTGCTCTTTTAGTGCTAAAATCAATAGGCCTCAAAGAATTTAAGGTGTCATAAAAAGCCAGATGGGCTCTAAAACCAAAGCTAAAAATAGATAGATGCAGGCAAAAGTGCATTTCAATGGTAATATTTTAATAAATTAATGCTCTATACGGTGTAATCAAAACATAAACAAGAAAAGCACAAATGTCTGTAATGTGCCATGCTAATTCAATGCAAACAGATGCAAATAGAAAAGCACACAGCAAAAACAAGAGCAAATATGTTTCTAACTACGTCTCTTCAACAGGAGGAGGTTTACTCTTCACTCTAAAATTAAACATCAGACTGATGTTTCTACTGGAAACAGGTCCACCAAGACCTATCTGACTTAAGTCACTCAACAATTAGACAACAAACTACATTTCTTCAAAGATTTCTCTAAACTGAGTGTTGAATGAAATCTTCCTGACTAGTACCAATTTCAGATTTTCTTTGAGGTCTGACAAGGAAAGGCAAGTTTATTACAGCACATTTCAGTAACAAGACAATTCAAAGTGCTGACCTCTTCTTTTTAGAAAGAAACCTTTATAATCTAAAAGAAAAAAAGTGCTACAAGTTCTTTGATAGAGGCAGTAGTTTTGAATGAGACAGAAAATGAAAGGATTACAAGATTATCTTCATTCCTTGTGTCCCTAAACCTGATATTTTAATAAACCCAAAACCAAGGGCTTCAAAGTATATTAAATAAACAGGAGAGTGTTCTAAGTTTTGAAGTATTTAGCAGTATATATATATATATATATATATATATATATATATATATATATATATATATATATATATATATATATATATATATATATATATAAAAAAAGAGTTTTCAGTTTTAGGCCTGTCATATAATTGATCACAGCCGATGAAAGGAGAACTGTCTGACTTCAATCATCTCTGGCTGAAGCATCTCTACAAAAGATGCATTAAAGCAGTAGGTAAAAATAATCTGACTATGGCTGAATTTGTAGGCCTAGTAAAAGTCTTTATTATGCCTCTTTGGAAATTAGCTTTTGTTATTATTTAAATGTAATATTTTACAACCAAAGTGAGAATATGCACATAGATAAACTGAAATAATTAGAGTCCTGAACTAACGCCTCAAATTATCTGAATAAAACAGCGGTATTTCCCACAAATTAGATGATTTCTTGGGTTTGTCGGCCTAATTAAAGCTCAAATCAGATGGCTCCATGCACAGGTGAAGACAAATTCAAAGAAAATCAATAAGAGGGTAAACAACAAAGATAACTGGTTATGGGAGCGTGATCCCGCAGGACGGGGTTCTCTGTACTGTCAGCTTTCTGTAAATCAAATGTAACAAAACACTAATGCTACAGTTTCACAGAAAAATCTAATCTAATCATATATATGTCAACCCAAAGAGGATTATTAAGGAACCTATTTCATTTTCTAATTTTCGACCATCCAAAAATCACAGAGATTTGTGCAGGCTTGTGATTCCGCAGGCCCAAACACTCATGTATAGACATGATACATTGGCATCTCCCTTTGTTCTGCACCCACTCAAACACAGAATCAATACTTCATCATGAGAAACGGCAGCTAATCTGATCAAGTGTACTTTGTAGCTGACGATTTGTTTCAGTCCCTTCAGTAAACAGAAAAATAAAAAACATGAAGGCTACAACTGACAAGCATGCAAATGTGAATACAAGAAGTGGTCTGTTGTTTTTAATGCAAATACCACCAAGGTAAACTATTCAATTTTGTACAATTTCATTTCTCTGGCAAGGAAGCCATTTTCTCCCATATAATTGATGGGAAAAAAATAAAAGGCTGAGAATAAGACCATTTGTTTTGTTACAAAGTGATATAAATGTGATGCTTTTGCACCAAGTGACCCAAGACTGGCAGAGTTCTGTGATTTGGACATTCAGTTCCTGAAATCGGCCATCAGTGAGGTAAAGGGTCAAGGTTTTTAATAATGATCATAAGTTTTAAAGATGATATCATAGATTTAATCAGAGAAATGTGTATAGAATGAAGTGTAGTCTGCCGATCTGCCTCATTGAGTGCAAGCCAACAAAGGTTGAAAAATTTTCACTATGCTCAAACAATTCCTAATTGATTACCGTACTTACTGTTGCTGTAATATATATATACTTTTAAACAGATATTTGTTCTAATTTGTCAAAAATAACAACTTTCTGATATATTGCCAAACAAAAGAATGGAAAACTTGGTCAATGACAGAAAACAGCATTGCAAAATCTTGGGTATGACCAGATCTCAGGTCTTAGTGCATATAATTATGAATTTTACTTTTGAGTGCATGGTTTGGGGTAAAAGTATTTATTTATTTTTTTAAACACCAATCTTTTTTATTAAGCTACTTTTTGAAAAGTTTGGAATGAGAGTAAATCCAACATCAGTTCTCAGGTTATGAAATCTAAATTTTCCAGCCAAACAATGGTGTTTGAAAATGGGTGTACTTTTTTTATTATTGTTATTCTTACTGTAGTGGTGAACTAATTTACAGCTGATGCTGATTTCTATTCATATCATTTCATTTTATGAAATTACAGAAATTTACAGACACGCTGGAGTGGACAGTCAGCGGCTGCAGTCCACGGTTCAAGCTACAAGCTAGCTTTTAGAGACTCTGTGAAGTCTTATGCCAGTCATAATGAAGTTTAGAGCTGAGGAGGACATGATAATCATCTTCAGATAAGAGCCTTGGATGATTTATGTGAATAGGTGATCAGGTTCAACAAACAAGCTGCAATTAGTTTTTGATTTTTCCTGGCTGCGCCAAGTTCAGATTGCATTTACCCTGCTTCGTCTACTGCTTCAGGATGTATTTAAACTGATATTGTTTTCTTGACCAGGCCAGGTTTAACAGCTCACCCACTCATCTGTGCACCCATTGTGATTTGAGACAAGACAATAATTTGTCTGCTTTATAAATCAGAACCCAGATGAATCACTATTTTGATCACAGAAATGTTATATTATGCCCTCCCCCCCACCAATTTTTTTTTTTTCGCTGAGGTAATTTCTTGATTTATAAATGTGTCATCAATCATCTTCACCTCGTTTCCTTGGATGGCTGCTCACAGACTAACAAATATCCATGTAATAGGAATGTAACCCATGCTCAAGTTTAAAGCATAAAGGAGAAGCACAACCAAAAGTGCTTTACTGCATGTTCTAGCCTCCTAAGAATTTAATCTAATACAGTTTTTTCCTCCATCTAGTCTCAGTGGCCTAAATATTAAGTCGCAAACAGTTTGGTGGTTTTCAGCTTGTATTCCTCATACAACATCAAAAAGTTCTCATTCGACCTCCATTAAATTGCTCCTTTCTTTCTCCTCTTTTCCTTCAATATCTATGCTGGTGTCTCTAGGTGGCAGATATTCACGTAACAAGTGCCGTGAGCGTGCGTAGGTAGATGTATAAATAACTTGAGCACTACTCTGAGGCACAAATATTTTTAGTCCTAATCAAACTTAGAATATGACGTTAAGGGGCCTGGTAAAAATGGGTCTTTTTAGGGCTGGTGCTCAGCATCTTAGACTTAAACTTTTCTAAGTATTACATTGTTATAATACATATTGTAAAAGATTAGTGTGATTACTTGCATACTGTTTCCACAATCTTCCCATTATGTTTGCAATTTGCCTACACTTGTGTATATCTTCTTTTTTTTTTAAGTGCACCAAATCTGCTGTCATGCAAATAAAGTTTGTTTAATGGATAATTGGTAAAGGTGTACTTACTATTGGGTGTCTGAGGCAGACCATCTCCAACCATGCTCTCTGATTCTATAATGAAAAAAAAAGATTTGGACTTGCTTGAAAATATTATTGCCAACATGTGCTAAAAGATTCAACTCTAATTGCATCAAATTATTTTGACGACAATAAAACATATGGACAAAAAAAATGACTTATTTTGCCATTTCGTGCCTTCTTAGTTCACAGTGAAACAGAAACAGCACATTGTGATCTGAGCGTGTGCTTTTAAATAGCATGTTGGCAATTTGGAATCAGAGGCTTGACATTACAATAACAACAACAACAACAAAGACAGCATAAAAAGGACAGCCAGGTTGTGTAATTTACTGCATTGTCTAGTCTGTGAAAATATATCTATGTAAGAAATGAGCTCAAACATACTTCCACATACTTTTCTGTTGTTTGCTCCTGTTTAAGGCACCATTAAAACGGTCACTTAAACCTCACCTACAGCAACAAACAACATCTCGCTATGTGAAAATATAGAAGTCGATTGACTGGCGAGCCCCCCCATTTGTTACTCCTTTGTATTTTAATAAAAAAGGAGGCTCCACATGCCAGAACATGCATGCAACTCCTTTTAGACAAAGCACAGTTGCAGCTTTTTCTCCTCTGGATAAAGTGTTATTTTGAGTTAAATGGATCCACAAAGTGAGAAATGTCCTGCTTTATCTTAAAGGTAGGTTTTGGTTGGGGTTTCCGCAACTCATAATAACTTCTTATGATGGTATTTTAACCCTGGGAATTGTATTATATTGCATTGTTTCATAATAGTCTAGGGACCTATACTGACACCTCAGCACACCAGACCCATCATCTATTGAAATCATCATGAAACAAAAGACATTACAAAGGAGAGCACAACATGCTGAAGAGCTGAAATCCGCTGTCAACTAAGAATGGAGAAACGTTTACAAAACTATCACAATTGACTTCAAAAGCTCACAAATGCACAGTGTAGTCACAAAAATAGAGGAGGTACAATCTTGGATGGAAATATGCCCAATCTCATTTTTTTTTTTTTACAAGCACAGACACAGATCAAATAAATATATTAAATTAAATAACTATTCTTGGAGGATGTTCAGTCAGGTATTTTTGTAACAAATCCAATTTAATTTTAAAATAAAAGACGTATCACAAGACAGAAGACAATCTTTCAGTGGCTAAACGAGGATGTGGGAACATGACTGATAAGTCATGTTCCTGCAAATGTTGTTTTGGATTAGTAAGTCTATGTCTAAAAGAATTCTGAGTAGGGATACAAGTTATCGATTAATGAGTTGATCTAAAGTTGATTAATCATTGATCCACTAACGATTAATTGATAAGCAGCAATTTTCTTAAAAACCCTAGTTTTGTCTTGCATCAGGATTAATTTTCTTTACAATAGGCATAATTTTACAAGAGGCACATCAATATATTTCAACAGTTTATTGTGCCACCTGTATCAAATGCTGACTGGATAAACAAAAATTGGGGTTTTCTCACATATTATTAAAATTGGATATATTTATGCAATACAACAAAACAGGATTCTATTAGGTTTGTGAATAGAAAAAAAGTTAATAGAATAAAACACATGAAACACTAATAATCCCCAAGAATTCCCTCACCATCAACAGTACTTTTGGCATCATGTCTTGTTCTATCATGTTACCATTTTTTGCGTAATGCCGCCCGCTTTTCTGTCATCACATCGTTGCCTTCTGAGGACATCAGTGAGTTTTGGTTGACAAAATGACTCTGCTCCGCCAGGCAGTCCGGCTGAATGGGAGCTATTCAGCTAAAAACGTAAGTGTTTATATTTAAAAACAGAACCGGTCTTGCTCCACTTCAGAATTACCAGAAGCGCCCTGTTGTGGATGACGGCCAGAATCGGGCGCGTCAGAGGAGAAAGGGCCTTGCAAGAATCATTTGTCACCATTTTGTGGCTTTAATTATTATTACCTCAAATGAACTGCATTTTGAGGGATCAAACATGGACAGCTCAAACATTTTAAGTAAATTCAAGTGGAGTGAGTTTGTTTTTAAAAGATTTAAAAGTTTGTTGGTTCATATTTCTGCAACACTGAATTATTAAATTGTTTTCCTCTCCTGTGCCATTAACAACAACAAAGCACTGTTATAGGCAGGTTTATAAAGAAATATTAGTTTAATATTAATTTAATGGCCTATATGTGATGTTTTTGTTTTTTAAACTGAACATCCTCCAGCAATATTGATTTAATATTTTATCAGGGTTTATACATCTAAATATTTTGAATATTACATTTAGTGCCACACAATATACAGAACAATTTTCATTATGATGTTACTATTTCATATTAAGTTGGCCTCATTGGTTGTTTCAAAACACTTTTCTTGTGCAAAATGTGAGAAAAAGTTACAAGGAAATATTTCTGAATACCTTGCAAAAACAGAATGCTCTGCTGATCCAAAAATTTAATAATAGTTAACTTGGGATTGTTTGGCTAATGAATTGGGGATTTGTGTTTCATTGATCCCATAATTACCCACTTTTTGGGTAAATAAATATGTTTAGAATGAAAAAAGTGCATTTCAGAAATAATAAAAATGGAATAAGTGGAAATCGAAAGAAAACACAGAATTTGTAAAATAATGAACAGATTTCATAGGGGCCTCCTTTCTTCTCTGCCATCATGATGCATCCACGACTCTCCAGAAGCTTGAGCGCGTCACCCATTATCATTTAAACACCATGTGGCTTATTCAGTTCATTCATCTAGCGCCAATTCACAACAAAATGTCTCAGGACACTTAACAGAAGAAGAAAAAACAATCAATTGAATCCAATCATACAGACAGAATTTAACTTAATTACATTTGTTACAAATTGATCCTTGTTATTAAACAATGCAGTCAAGTTTAGTTTATTATTCAAACTGGTTAAAATGTTTTTCAGCTAAGGAAACCCAGCAGATTGCATCAAGTTATTGACTTGCAGCATTCACTCCACCTAGACGAACATACAATCGTCAACACAACTGGAAAAATACAATATACCTCCAAGTATAGCCTCCCAGCAGTCGCTTACGCACACTGACATTGCAATGACGTTTCCCTTTCAACACATTGTGCAGCCCTAATTGCAGTATTTCATTTACATTTTGCAGTACTAAACTCTTAGGAAAGAGGGATATAAAAAAATCCATTATCTTACCTCTGTGTGCTCTGACGTGTGTCTGAAAGCAGTTGTAATACTTGTACTTCTTTCCACAAACTGCACATACATACGAACCTAGAAAATAGGGGGGGGGGAAATACTACCATAAGGATCTAGTGGGATTAACTTCTTGAAGTCATAGTAATTCAAGCTATCATAGTTGATGATATCACAATCTGCACAATTTCAATATTTAAATTTGAGACCCGTTCTTTTGCAAGAGATTAAGAATAATAGAAATGTTGTCAGCAAATCAGCAAAATCTGAGACCACTGAAATAGTTCCTGTGCTAAAGGAAGATGCACCAAGAAATCAACCCAATCAGACCATTTTCTGCTTGATAGGACTTGTTGGGTAATCAGCTGGTTGAAAATGAAAAAAAAAAGCATTTTCCCCTGATCAGTTAAAATGCTATACCTTAGTGCTAACAGGTCTTACCAACAACACTTTTTGGTGAAGCTAGTGTTACTGTGGGAAGAAGACAGAAAGGTAGCTATTGTCAGTACCAGTGAGATTTTTCTTTTTAAATTGTCAGAAGAAACACGTATGCTACGGGAAACTATTTAAAAAGGGAACCATTATCTATAGCTATATGCTAGCTATCCATTTAGGCTGTTAACTGTTAAGACTTAAATTGGGAGTTGTTGTATTTTTTAGACATACTTTATTGTCATTCAACTGCATTCACAATATACATTTGAGCGAAATGTCGTTGCAAGTCTCAGAGTAAAAAAAAAAGACAGAAGAGAAACATTATAAATATAAGTATTTGTCATATGCCATTTTATATGTGCAGACCATATGAATAGTGCAAGTATATGTAGCAACAGGATGTATTGCAACAATGATGATGCAGATAATACAGACATTTCACTACTTTCATGTTTTGTCGTTTCATATTTTACTTTTTCAGAGGACAGTTCCTAAAATTGGTGAAGTAGAACAGGGTTTCCCAGAGCCAACGACAAACAGAGAACTCATATGGTGAGGAAGGTGTTGGAGAATGACACTGAATGCCAGAATGCTAATCAGGAGACAACATGGCGGGAGAAGGTAAGCAGGGAGGAGCCGAACATAGACACAAGGAAACAAATAGAAAAGGACAAATACCACCCTATGGGTATACACAGGGAACAGAACACAGAAAGAAACTAAAAAAACTAAGCAGAAACTAAACCACATGCAGATGACAAGCATAAATAAACAGAGAAAAAGTACTGAAAACATAAACACCAAAGAAAACCAAAACCCAAACACCTGGGGATCGTGACACAAAGGTTAAATGTATAACAGCAAAGTTTTATTTTATGTTTTCAACCTCTTTCTTTGGTGGACCATGTTGGACTTCGAAATACTGTCACCTTTTTGGTTAGGGTGGACCATAATTCAATATCAGTATATACATATCGCGATATAACTTTATTCAATAAAGGTCATATGACATTTCCAATATTTCAATATACATTGCAGCCTATGAAGACAGCACTTGTTACTGACTTACGTCCTGGGGTTTATGTAATTTTTAGATGTTTTAGTTTTTACATTTCTAAAATTTATATTGGGGGAGTTTTATCAACATGGCAAAATAATTGTCATCAGTTTGTACAGGCATCTGTTGTGGGCATTCCTGGCAGTTTTTCTGAGGCTTTTATTTTGCTTTCTGGACCTGACTTTCTACACTGCTGTGCATTCCTGTTTTAACAGGAAGGCCCTAAACTGTTCCCACCAATGCCATGGTTTGGTGATGTATTATGAGTTAATTTCACTGAAACTAGGGGGCTAAACTGAGCTCAGTCGGGGATGGCTCAGTCGGAAGAGCTGTCGTCTTGCAATCCCCAAGCTCTGGGTTCAATTCCATCTTTCTCCTCTGACACATGCTTATGTAACCTTGGGCAAAGCACTTGACCCTAATTTGCAGCTCAAAGTGCTTGGAGTAAATGATATTACTAAAAATTAAAATCATTTCACTTCTGAAAAACGGGCCAACACCATAATTCCCTCTATATGAAACCCGTGAGCTAATCTTGAAGACCACACGTAGTATGGAGGTCTGCGGCAATTGACTCAGCAAAAAGTTGCCGCCCCCCGGTGTTCACTTCACAACTCAGCATCTGCCGACCGCTCTGTGATTTTACATGGCCTACAATTTCGCGGCTCAGCCAATGTCATTCCCAATCGCGACCCCTTTATTTTACCACAACAAATAGTATGAAGGAAATTTCAAGACTTGGTTTTGCTCTATTGTACAGGTGGCCCCCTGTCATGGTACCACGCTGGACTTCACTGAGCTCCTCGGAGTGACCCGTTCTTTGACAATTGTTGAAGAAGCAGTCAGCGAGCCTAAGCGGTGGATTTTATACACTTCTGGTCACAGAAGTATAAAGTAACACCTGAAGTCAGTGGAAGGGCAAGCAAATACTTTTGCCAGTACAGTGCATGTGTATAGTGTATGATACTGCAAAATGTTGCACTGGAATTTGGAAGTACTTAAAATTTTGGACAAACTGTTGTTTGTGTCACCATCTGTAATGAAATTCCTGTTTATTATTACTTCTAGCCAGAAAGAACCGGCGCAGGCTGGTTTTTAAAAGCTGCTGATTCCAATTAATTTTTTATTTGCTCTAGTTTACCCAGAATAATGATTTATGTAAATGCTGTTGTGCTAGACTGCAAGCTTTAACCAAATTTACATAATCAACCAGCCTTATATAGAGCCGCACTTACATACATACATGATACTAACATGATTTTTAAATGTTCTGAATGTTCTCTCAATATTACAAAAAAATGTCATTAACATAATTTAAACTTAGCAAACGTGAAAGAAAGTGAAATGATTTGCACCACTGAAAGAAACTGCTGGAAAACATGCATTTTCTCATCACTTCTTTCCCTGTTTTTCAAGCTAATTTTAAGATAACCAGCTTTAATATTTAGCCGCCATATTAACATGTTGACATGACTGAATTCAAAACAGAATTTTTTTATTTAAAGAGTCCATCTTTTTAATAAAAAGTATGAGAACAATCAGTTGAATGTTGTTGACAGATCTTTGCTTTATATTGTTTGAGAAAAACTAGTACTAGATTTGGCACGTAAAAAGAAATGTGACTTTCCAAAAGCTTCAAGCACATGCAGGGATAGATCAGTATAATCACACACCTATGCATGAGTCAGTGCTCTTCGTTGGAGGAGGAGTACCAAGGGCAAACATACCCTCGGTTTGAGCTCTACGGGTTCCACTATCACTTGATCCTCCATCTTTCCCTCCAATAACGACACAGATCTCAGCGGGGTTGGCTTCTCCAACTTTTCCATTGCTCTTCTCTGAGGTCCCAGGCTCTTTCTTTACAGCGACCGCCGGTGGAGTACTACTCGCGGCTTTACAGGCGTCTGTGGCTGCATTCCCATTCCCACTGTCAGCCTGCTCCTTCCCAGGATTAGGTGCCTCCTGTGTGCTCATGACTCCACCTCCGCTGAGCCTGTGATTCTGTATAAGGAATAAAAACAGTAATCTGTGAGAAAATACATTCCCAATTTCTAGCTCAAATCTGTGTTCAATTCTTGCATTGCACCATGGTGTACGGACTTGTGTCAAGCATCTAAGAAGTCACCAAAAATATGCATCAACTTGATTTTAACAAACGCTTAACATAAGACCTTCATTGTTTAAAATTAGTCCACTCTATGAACGATAAGTGCTAGGTATGAAAACACTGGACTCTGGTTCAGGATAACAAAGGATCTTATTAATGCTGGACAAGGACCTCCAACTAACTAGGGCTGTCACAAATGGCTATTTTAGCAATCAAGTATTCCACCATTATTCTGACAATTAATCGAGTAACTGG